>JAXCHO010000027.1:22540000-23150000 GCA_036630365.1 Acanthiza pusilla | reverse complement strand
GGCTCTGTAGGCGATCATGGCGGGCTGTTGGCGCCTCCAAAAGGGCGGGTTTATTACTCCCAAGGGGGCGGGGGAGAAGCAGCACGACGCAGCCCCCAAAACGGGGAGCGGCTCAAAAACAAGTGGCCCGTACGGGGATCGAACCCGCGACCTTGGCGTTATTAGCACCACGCTCTAACCAACTGAGCTAACCGGCCCCTGTGGAGGAACGTGTAACCAGCATTCCCCATGTCGGACTGAGGCAGGACGGCGGTGACCACGACCGGTCCAACTACCGCGGAGCCTATCCCATCCGAGCCGATCCGTGACAGCAGCGCCTGCGCCGAACGGAGGCGCAAACGCGTGGGCCCGACGCCTGTCCCTGGCGCACTTTCGTCTTCCGTCCACCCACGGCGGCGCAGGGCTGGCGCCCCTCTGCGTTCACCGGCGTCTGTTGGGACCACGCGGGGCCGCGAGTCAAAACAGCACTGCACGAAGCGTAGGTAGAAAGAAAAAAAAAAAGGATGTCAGGAGTGGGATTCGAACCCACGCCTCCAGGGGAGACTGCGACCTGAACGCAGCGCCTTAGACCGCTCGGCCATCCTGACCGTTGTGCCGGTTTTTCGCGACGGCCCAATTCGGCTGCGCCGCATCCCGGAGCTCCCTGGGCACGCACATAAAATGCGTTCTGTTTCGGGTTCATGAACAGAAGGAACAGCTCGCAAGGCTCGGGCAGGGCGATGCCAGGGCAGCACAAGCACTCCAGCTCCCCTTACAGCCCCCAAGCAGTCTATAAACTGCCTCACGGACAGACCACCCTGAAACACTGCTGGGGAGCAGGACCTGCTCTTCTGTCACACCCTCAGTGACCACAGGTGCAGGCTACTCTCACCACTCTACAAGAGACCCAAGATTTTTATGTTGCAAATACTTGCTGGCATAATATTATTTAGAGATACAGTTTCGCTCAGTTCTGTAGATAACTGTACAAACTGAAATCAAACCCCTTACTTATTACTCCTTTAAAATAATTTGACCTTCAATACCAAAACCACACATTCACATCACTTTGCAGCAGTAATTTGCCAATTCATGAAAGGGTAGCTAGAGGTAGGTGCTTAACCTTCAATTTCAGAATTTCCTCAAAACTAATACTCAGAAGAAAAAAACAAGAAACAGTCAAGAACTCAGGTTCTCTTTCATAGAAGCATAACAGAAGTCTATTTTCTTGCTTCAATAAATATTTGAGCAGGGTATAAAAATGATTCTTCACTTAAATAGAAAACGTCCTCCTCAAAAACAAAGGAGAAAGTAAAGTATTCTTCTAAGTTCCCCCTTCATTTTGTTACTTAAAATTCTAAAGTTTACATAGTCTTCATAGAACATTGTGCTTAATTTTTTTTCTCCATGCCCACCAATCTCACTACTCAGCCTCTGAACTTTCCATCTCATGTTTGTCTCCACTGTTCTTGTTTCACTTACGCCTGTGCATCTCCTGTCCTGAAAAGGAAAGTTTTCCCATTAAAGGCATTCATAGAAAACCAAGAAACACACATATTTTTGTTTTAATAACATTTACTTGAAAGTGTTTTAAAACAATAGCTTAACTTTATTAGCTTTTGGATACATTATCGGATATCAGTACTGAACCAAATTTTTGAAGTTGATAACTTTTCAGAACAGTTATAAAAATGGAGTTGTTTGTTCAAAATAAATGACCACCTAAAAACAAAAGTCTTTTGTTGAAGTCTGCACAGTTACTTGTAGGTATAAATTACTTTCTGTTGGGTATTGCAGAAGATAATTAGATGCCAAAGAGAATTTTGAGGTCAGCCAGAGTGAGCTTAGTGAAGGTCTCTCCTTTGCCTGACAGAACCTGCTGGGCAAGACCTTTCTTCCTCTTCTGGAGTTGCAAGATCTTTTCTTCTACTGTTCCTTCACAGACAAACCTAAAAAAAAAAAAAAAAAAAAAAAAAAAAAAAACAAAAAGACAAAACAGAGCCACACCATCTCAAGTGCTACAAAAAAGTCAGTATTATATAAACACTTCCCCAGTAAATTTTGAAAGATTCATCTTAGAAATTAATAATTAGCCAATTATGTGACTGACAAAATACATCTCTGAACAGAAACCAGCTGTCCTCATATCAAAATATTGTAGCATTTCAAATATAAATCTGATGCACTTCAGGCCTCAACTTCGATCATCTGAAGAAACAGTAATTCTGTGATAAAACCCTGTAATGATTGCTTGATAACTGATGGCATCTCTTACACCAAAACCATTTTGTACCCAAAATAGTATTTTAGATTCCAGTCTTTGTATGTGCTGTGCATTTACAATATCTAGGTTAATCTTTGAGTACTTAGTTACAGATGCTTTTTCTGTAAGTCAACTTTGCCACCTATTAGAAGTGCTCTGTGTGTCTTTGTTAGTGATATTAGAAAGGTCCAGGCTTAGGGATCACAGTGAAAAATCTCCACTCAATTAAGAGAAATGGTTCGGTGCTTAAACTGTTCTCAGGAATGAACAGGACATTCCCACTAACGTACAGGCTGAAAAACAAGAAACTCTGCTATCAGGACAGCAACATGCATGCAAGTGCCACATAGACACATGAAAACATTTTTCTCTCAGTTCCCAAACCTCAGTCCCAGTGTCAGACCTTAGGTCTAGCTTTAAGTAGAGAAACGAAGATCTTGTCTCACTGACTAAAGCCAGACAGTACATGAGCAGCAGCTGCCTCATTTATTGACAAGTAAAAATGCTGACCTGTGTATCACAACCTCCTTCCTCTGCCCCACACGGTAAATGCGGTCACAGGCCTGGTCCTCAAGAGCAGGATTCCTGCAAGGTTAAAAAAAAAAATAAAAAAATAGTTGCCTCTTTCTCGTGCCTTCAGGGAATCCTGTTCTCTTCCTCTGCAGAATTAAAACTGCTCCCAGGCTACCTTAGGTTTACCAGCTTGATGGCCAGCATTCACCCTGACGGTATTTCCCTTTGCCCTGAGTTAAGTGTTGTACAATTTCACACTAAGCCAGCTGCACGACTGAGACCACTGGTCCATGTAGTCCCATGTGTGGCCAACAGCTGGTACTCAGAGAAAGCTGAGTAGCTGGTGAGGAAAGAAAGTGAAGGAGAAAGGCAAGTCCCAGTGAAAGAGGCCTCACTCAGGAAAATTTACATAAGAAATGGGTCAATTTGACAAAGTTACAGGGAATACTTGATGGTGTAACTTCCATATTGTAGAAACATCTCTTTAATGCTACCACTCAGCAGCTGGTTTTGTATGAGGCACATTAGTTTGCTTTGTAAGTTCCCACAAGCAACATTTAGTTTTAAAAACCTGTGATTCTGACTTTGAGACAACACAAATATCAGGAGCTTGCATACACTGTTTTCATATGTAAAACCCAAAGGTACTCTTGCTGTGCCCAGTTACTGACTATGCTCAACACACTCAATTTGTTTCAAGCCACTTTGCCTGTAGGCATTACTGTACCGTTTCCATTACTGCAAGAAACTAAACCAGGGACTGCCAAGTCTACAGTAGCCTTCTGTGATACAGAGCTGCATACCCCCTGCTTTGGATTGCTGTTATACCCCTTTATTTTCTTGCCCCTAGAGAACTGTATTTCATGGCAGGGAGCACTGGATTGACAAATCAGTGTCTTGGATGAAGGCAGTAGTAAAAACACTTTTCCATAACTAACCGCTAGCCCTTATGCTAAACGAAACACTTCCCTCCTAGCCCAGTTGCATCAGACACCACAATACATGCAGTGAGAAAGCAAGCAGCATGCCCTACATATACTCTCCAATACGGAATTAGTATTTCCCTTTACCAGTGCATGTCAAGGAGAAAGAGATGGTTTCCTCCAGTCAAGTTCAGGCCAACGCCTCCAGCCAGCAATGAGACCAACATCACCTTCAAAGGCCAAAAGAGAGTTAAGGAGCCTGTTTACCATCATTAAGTCAGACATCACAGCTGCTCGTAGCAGCTCTAGGGACTGCTTCCCTGTCCTGACTGCATACCTGAGGCCCTTTGGGATTGTTATTGAACTCTTCTACCACATCCATCCTCTGTTTGGGATTGACAGAGCCGTCCACTGTGGCGTACTTCAGCCCCAGGCGCTGCAGGTGCACAGCCACAACTTTGAGCATGCTCGTCCACTGAGAGACAACCACACTGGAGAGAGAACAGGGAGTTCACAACAAGCTCTCTGTGTACTGGAATAGTTTGGTCATGGCAGGCTCTTACCCAAGGGGCTACAACAATTCAGGCACTCTTCCCCACTGCAAACTAGAGCTGAGCCCCTTCCGAATTCAGGAATAGAGGCACCTGTGGGTGTAGTGGTAGAACCTGCTGTAGAAGACTAATACCCAATAAACTTCACATAAATTAAGTCTATAACTTTCACCTCTATTTTTGGATTTTATATTTCCACATCCCAATCACAAATCTGAGTCACAATGCTGAGCTTTTTTTGCAAAACGCAAAAATAGCAACACCAGACTTAGATTCCCCATAGCCTCTCACTCGCCAATTTCTTGGACTAAACAGTATGAGGCAATAATTTGTTTGATAGTTTCTTGGAAGGGAACAAAAGCAATGTTGGTGCTCCTATTCTTATGATAGGAATGCTTTTTGGAAAAGACTGGAAAAAACCTTTCCACAAGTCCTCTGATAAATGCATTCCTTTAACAGGCTCAGTTTTAATCTCTACTTTATTCCTCTACTTTTTTGGGGTTGGGGAGTGGGCAAATATTTCTCATCACAACCAAATTATTCCCAATCCTGTTTCTGGAGAATAGTCCTCTGGGTCTCAAGGCCTGAGATTTCTCACACATTCCCTTATGTTTACACTTACCTGCATCTTAAACTCCCCTCTCTTGTCTTAGCCTTTTTTTTCTCAACACTTGTGCTCAACTACTGTGGTACTGTCACCGTTTTACCATACCATGAGTTTTGTATTCAATTATTTTAAACTATTTCTGCTGTTGTCAAAAAACACTGTGCTTCTCTCAATCACTATGACTAAAGAAAAGGATATGCTTGCTAACCTTTTCTGAGGCTCTGAGTGACTCTGAATAGTTTTCAATTCAGCCAAGAGTTGAGCTATCTGAAGGAAAAAAAATACAAAACATTAGTCAGTTTGCTCTCATAATGCAGCTAATACTTGGATATTCTGTGTTATGTATTAAAATAGAAAGTGATCAAAATAGCTTTTCATCTGGAATTTCTTCTGTGCTTAGAGTTTAAAGAGATTTTAATAGTCACTGGTAAGAACACTCTCACCACAGAAAACAGGGTCAGGAAATCAAATCATACAAGCCTGTCTTACAGATTCCAACCTTCTGTGAGAAGTTATTGCAACCTCTCCTCTTGCTGTCATCCCTTTTTTCCAGCTCTCACAGCTAATATGCAAGCTTTTCTGAACTTCTGTGAATCCACTGTTTAAGATTTTCACTGGCAGCTTTTAAGCAGTCACATTCTCACAGCTTTTTTAGAAGCTCAACACCTGAGAAGCTGGAGCCTTCCCAGGAGGTGTTCAGCAAGCTATCAACCTATTCATCTGATTTCATCTAAACTGGCAACTTAGCCAGATCTGCAATTACCAAGGTGTGACAATTTATGAGGCATTTAAGAGGCAAAGTGCTGAAATCCAAGCTTCTCAAGGAACATAGGAAAGCCACAACCAGAATACCTTAGTGCTCTCCCTGGTGATTTCAAAGATATCGGTTTGAAAAGCTGTGCCATTAAGGTAGACTGTTGATTTGGAATCAGGAGTGTGGAGCTCAGACAGTGTCAAAGCACCAAGTTGTTCCTCAATGGAGAGTGCAAGGCCTTCACTGTTCAAGTTAACTTGATCCAGAGCCTGTGGGAGGAAAGCAATGTAATAAGGGATCACAGTCAAGCCTAAGATCGAATTCAGTACTGATACAGCCAGCACAATGTCTGCTGAGGACAGTGGGTTTGAAGGATGCTATGCAATGAAGACAGAACAATTAAGAAACACTACTGCATCACACAACAGTCCCTTTGGACCTTTATTCTGCCCCAAAGGGGCACTGCGTGAAAAGCATGTGAGCTTAGCCATTTCCTGTGGTCCAGACCCCTCAGAACCCCGCTCTTACAGCATTTAACAACTGCAGGATTAAAGGTGTTTGAAGATAAATTGCCACCTGTGTCCTTAATAGCTGAACTTATTCTACAGCTGCTTTATATGACAGAGCCAAGAACTCCAGAAAAATTAGTCTGTTTCATGCAAGGCAACCCCAAAGCACTTACAGAGCTCTCCAACACACCAGCCCTTGACACAGGCTACAGTTGTGTACTTTTCAAGTCTAGGTTAAGACTTCTTTACCATTAAAATTCTAGTTCCCATTTTATCTGAATAAAAGTATTTCCAGAGACACGGGTGCCCACATAAGTCATGCTGGGAAACTTTTCAGTAGAAGGTAAGCCCATCTACAACATCCTGGGCTTTAAAACACGGAGTCCTAAAATTGACTGGGTTCATACTCCCATAGCTAAAAGAAGCAAAGGTGTTACCAAGTCTGTTAACTTACATAAACACTTTAAAAATCCCCACAAAACCCCTCATACCACTACAATACAATGCAATTACCACTTTCAGTAAGGAGAGATGGCAGCAGCACTGACGGAGCCTCAAGAGCATGGACAAGACATGGACAGTACTTGCGACCTGGGAGGCACTTTGTGAGTCTATTAGAAATTCCTTTTGACTGACACCAAACTCTCGTGCAACTGTCAAGGAAGGAAAACAAAACATCAAGAGTTCTTGGAGGCATTTCCAAGCACTGCCAATCCACCTCCATGAAAAGGTTCATGAATAAGAATCAAGAATCAAAAGGCAAGCAAATACCTGATTTAACATAGGAACCCATCAACTCCCACTTTACTTAAAAAAAGAAAAAAAAGGCAACAACACAAGTCAGAGTATCATATTCCATACACTAATAGACATCTATTCTCTAAGCAATTAGATCTTTATTTCAATGGAAATTTTAGTTCCAGAAGGGTTAAGAGATTTTCCCAGAGCCACAATAATGAGAACACACTTTCAGAATACTAAGATATGGTTATTTGTAGCATCAGGGGGGCATTTTCCAAAGAATTTCTAAGCCCTGTCCACAGGACTTAGACTGCACACTTAAGAGGCATTTCTGCAAATGTTTTCAGGGAAGGGTGTGCTCAAACCTTTCTCAAAGGGGTTACCACCATCATACTCTCTGCCTTCATTTTTCTGCTCTTGTCTCTTTAGGTAGGATTGTAGTGTTGACCTGGAAAAACAAGACAAAGACACCGGGGACTTTACAGCAAGTAAAAAAGGCAAGAGGGACCTGAGCTTAGCAAGCTGATGATGTATTAAGGCAAGGAGGGTTTCATTAATCAGTCACAAAATGGTCACAAAATAAACCCCAGTTTTGTTTATGTATGATCAAAACCAAGATCCATTTTGGAAATCACAAGAGGAAGCAAGTCTGCTTTAGGAGAACACCTTTAAATGTGTATTTAAAAGGAAGGGAAACTCTTTACAATGACACTATTGAAAGAATTTAGGAGAACACAAAATGATGCTGGCTTGCATTACAGCTGTCTGGAGAGGCCAGCATAATTTCCAACTGTACAAGTATCACAGAGTAAAGATGATAATTCTCCGCGTTATAGGTGCTCACACATCATTGTTTAAGAACTACTGTTGCGGTTCCAAATCTTTGCAGCCTTGAAATCAGTGACATTAAGTGTAAGGCTAGAATACAAAGCTCATACCAGGCATGACTATATGGGAGAAAAGGAAGTTAGTCAGTTTTGCCTACTACCAGAACAAGCAATGTATTTTCAAACACACTTGACAGAAGTCAGCAGGGGAAAAATTAGCAGGAGTTTGTTCAAAAGCTCTTCTTATCTGAAATGAACTTCCCTTCTGATTTCTGTATCAATAAGAAACAAACCCACAAAATACCATCTCCCTACCCATGTTCATACCTGGATCTTGCAAAGAGTACATTGTACACAGACTGCTCCTCTGCTGAAAGTTTTAACTGATGCAGCTGCGTGCTACGCTGGGGCAGAGATACCTGAAGTAAAAATTCACAGGATCAGATATATATAGAGCAAAAATCTCATAGAGCACCACAAAACCAGTACACACTGCTGCACGGAAGACAAGGTAATGATAGCCTAGTCGTGGAGGGTGAAGTTCTTACCAAGGGCTTGCCAGCCGAATCCAGCTGGTTCTTAGTTCTCTGCAATAAAAGGCTCCTGGTTAAAAGGCTTAGCCTCTCTCCTCCCTTCTTTGTGTTGTTATCTACCTGGTACTTCCACACTTTGTATTCATCAAAAGGAGAGCAACGCAGAAACCTGTGAAAGAGAGGAAGGAGACTTCATACCAAGGGAAGAAGAGTTCTTCAGTTACTCTGAAGTGACCAGAACCAAATTACTTGCTATTCCTTGTTACCAAAACAAACCATTTCCAAATGCCATAACTGCATCATCAAGGAGCAGTAAAACACTTCCAGTGTAATGGTGGTGATAACTTCTTCACTCAGATGTCTTACCATCACTAATACTTGCAAGCACCTCTTTCTGATTCTGTACCCATCACTTCCTCTTAGCCCGTTGCATTTCAAGCATCACCAGCAAAGGATATCAAGATGCAGAGGAATTTGCCAAAAAGCATACTCATTGGTTACTTCAAACTACCAAACTTCTTACTTGACAATTAATTTAAATTATCCAAAATCAATTTCAAATGCAAATTCTCTCTGTTTCTAAAATACCATGTGTAATCTTTCCCCCCCCGCCCCCTCAGCAATGAGGAGCATGTGTTTATCATTGTTCAGAGAAGTCTAATTTTCACCCTTTCCTTCAATGCCCTTGTAGCACAACACTCTAAGAAGGTCCTCCCAGGCTGCCCTGGTAGCAACAAGATTAACTCATTCTTGGTGCCCAATGTGAGGCCTGAGGGCATTGAGAGAAAAGGTGCAAAAGGAATAACAGTTTCTGGGAGACCCACTTTAGTGTGCTGAACATAGAAACTTCACTAAGCGGCACCATGTTGTCTAGCCTACCTTGGTTTGGCTGGCACATGCTCGTGGCCACATTTTTCCCATTTGCAGCTCCCTAACTAAACATGGCTCCTACAACTAAGGCTATTGTGGCTTATTCTGTTATTGTGTTATCCAGTTCGCACAATGGGTCAATAAGGTGAGGAATTTATGGATTTTTCACATCCTTTGGACAGCGGCCACATGGTTACAGGGCTTTAATACCGTGAGTACATGTTTTTGGAGTCTGTTTGGTAATGGTACCTTTTGTGAGGAGATGACACCAGGGGAAGCTTTTTCTCAACCCTTCACTCATTTCTTTGGGCCTACCCTACCAGGGCTCGGAGGGTTCAGATACTCTCTAAATGCTAAGGACGCCATACAGTGGTTGGTGGTGCTGATAGGTCTATTCCTCCTTGCATTCCGAGAGAGGGTGAGACTGCCTTGGGTAATCACTCTAACAGCTGCCCCAGGGAATAGGAATGTGGCCCTAGAGACTAGGGATATTGCCACAGGGACTAGGGATGCTGCCACAGAGCCTGAGGCTGTCCCAGAGCCTGAGGGTACCCCTGAACCTGACCCTGCCCCACGGCCTGACCCTGTCCAACAGCCTGCCTCAGATACAAACCGCCCAGATTGGGTGGGGGTACGAGTGAAGGAGATACGCAAGGTGCTGAGGGAATACACTTCTCCATCTGTGTGAAACCCTCTCCTTGCCCCAAAGAGGAAGAGTCTGTTGGTGTAGCAGTGGAACCCACATATGTTACAACTGTCCAGGTTCCAACTGAACCATGAGGGCAGTCACAGCCTGCAGCAGTTGCCCCTGTGGTGCGGACAAAGTATAAAACCAAATCAGTATGCCCAGATAATGATGATGGGGAACCAGGGGAGCCAACCAGCAGGGGAGCCCGAGCCTATAATCATCACCAAGTGTCTGTCATACAATAGGACCTGTAATCTGTGAAATGACATTGTGCAGCAGGGGCGCGAGGCTTTCTCAACCTTGGTTACTTTGGGTTTGGGACCTTATGGGCCCAGGTGTGCAGTTGGATGGTAACGAGGCAAGGAATTTGGGATCCTTGGACCAGGACCCAGGTGTTGACAAGGTGTTTGTGAGGGAGCCAGGGCCCCTTTCTCCCTGGGAGAGGCTTTTAACGAGTAGGAAAGAGAGGTTTGTTCACAAAGGCAGAATGCAGGAGCACTGCTGTAGATTGCCCTGGAAGACCGTTGAGGAAGCGATCCAATGGCTGAGAGAAGTGGCAGTACTGAATGTGCATTTTGGGAGGGACGGACAGCACGAAAATGATCCTGACAGGGTCAGGTGCACAGGGCAAATGTTGTGGAACCTGGCAAGTCTAGGGCCATCCCAATATGTCACCTTCATTGCAACGATTAATGCCAATGACAGCCATGAGAGAGTGAGCTCTGTAGCTGACAAGCTCAGGCATTATGCAAGTGTGATCAATGGCCCAATGCAGGCTCATGTCTCTGCTGTGGTGGAGGTGTTGAAGGAAGAGATGAGGGACATGAGGGAGGAGATGAGGGAGGAGATGGAGGAGGTGAGGAAGAACAGTGTGGCAGCAGTGAGAGTCACAAGCCCCAACACCAGAGCCTGACATCCCCCAGCTAAAGAGAGAGGGTACACCCCATGAGCTGAGTTGTGGTTCTTTCTGCATGACCATGGCGAAGACATGAGAAGGTGGGATGGGAAATCTACGTCTGTCCTGGCAGCACGGGTGCATCAGCTTAAGGAAGACAACACTAGCCGAGGGGGTACTGCCAAAACGAAGGTAGCCTCAGCTTCCCTCAGGTAGTCAGCCTCCTAGGTACAACAGAAGGGAAGATGATGTGTCAGATTCCCTTGGAGGAACCTCTGGAATGTATGCCCAGGAAGGGAATGATAACCAGGGTTAGAGGGGCCCTACCTCTAACCAGGTAGAGGCACAGGAAAACCGCATCTTTTGGACTGTGTGAATTTGATGGCCTGGCACATCAGAGCCACAAAAATACGAAGCATTGGTTGATAAAGGTGTGCAGTGTACCCTAATGCCATTGGGACATGTGGGGGCAGAACCCATTTCTATTGCTGGGGTGACAGGGGGATCACAGCAGTTGACCCTGGTGGAAGCCGAGGTGAGCCTGACTGGGAAGGAGTGGCAGAAACATCCCATCGTGACTGGTCCAGAGGACCCATGCATTCTGGGCAGAGATTTCCTCCAGAACGGCTATTTCAAAGACCCGAAAGGACTCAGGTGGGCTTTTGGAATAGCTGCTGTTGAGGCAGAGGGCGTTAAGCAATTGAACACCTTGCCTGGACTATCAGAGAACCCTTCTGCAGTTGGACTCTTGAAAGTGGAAGAACAATGGGTACGAATTGCCACCTTGACTGCACCACCGGCAGTACCGAACAAATCGAGATGCTGTGATTCCCATTCACAAGATGGTCTGTGAGCTGGAGAGCCAAGGGGTGGTCAGCAAGGCCCACTCACCCTTCAACAGCCCCATGTGGCCTGTGTGCAAGTCTGATAGAGAATGGAGATTGACTGTGGACTATTCAGCCTTGAATGAGGTGACGCCACCGCTGAGCGCTGCTGTGCCAGACATGCTGGAGCTCCAGTATGAACTGGAGTCCAAAGGAGCGAAGTGGTATGCCACTACTGACACTGCAAATGCATTTTTCTCCATTCCTCTGGCAGCAGAGTGCAGGCCTCAGTTTGCTTTCACCTGGAGGGGCATGCAGTACACCTGGAACCGACTGCCCCAGGGGTGGAAGCACAGTCCCACCATCTGCCATGGACTGATCCAGGCTGCACTGAAAGAGGGTGAGGCTCCAGAATATCTGCAGTACATTGATGACATCATTGTGTGGGGGGACACAGCAGAAGAAGTGTTTGAGAAAGGAGAGAAAAATCATCCAGATTCCCCTGGAAGCCAGTTTTGCCATCAAAAGGAGCAAAGTCAAGGGGCCTGCCAAAGAGATCCGGTTCCTGGGGGTAAAGTGGCAAGACAGACGGCGTCAGATTCCCACCAAGGTCATCAATAAGATCACAGCGATGTCCCCACCAACCAACAAGAAGGAGACATAAGCTTTCCTAGGCGCCATAGGTTTCTGGAGGATGCACATCCCTAAGTATGGCCAGATTGTGAGCCCTCTCTACCTGGTGACACGCAAGAAGAATGATTTCCACTGGGGCCCTGAACAACAACAAGCCTTCGCCCAGATCAAGCAGGAGATTGCCCATGCGGCAGCCCTTGGCCCAGTCAGAACAGGACCAGAAGTGAAGAATGTGCTCTACTCTGCAGCCGGGGGCAATGGCCTGTCCTGGAGCCTTTGGCAGAAGGTGCCTGGTGAGACTCGAGGTCGTCCACTGGGATTCTGGAGCCGAAGCTACAGAGGGTCCGAAGCCAACTACACTCCCACAGAGAAGGAAATCCTGGCAGCCTGTGAAGGTGTCCAAGCCACCTCAGAGGTAATCGGCACGGAAGCACAACTTCTCCTCGCACCCCGACTACCGGTGCTGGGGTGGATGTTCAAGGGAAAGGTTCCCTCTACCCACCACGCCACCGACGCCACATGCAGTAAATGGATTGCCCTCATCAAGCAGCGCGCCCGTATTGGAAACCCAAATTGCCCTGGGATCTTGGAAAGAATTACAAATTGGCCCGAAGGTGAAAACTTTGGTCTCACTGATGAAGAGGAGCAGGAACAGGTGACTTGCGCAGAGGAAGCTCCACCATACAACCACCTGCCACAAGATGAAACACGCTACACTCTTTTCACTGACAGTTCTTGTCATATTGTGGGGGCAAATCGAAAATGGAAAGCAGCTGTGTGGTGCCCCACACGGCAGGTCGCAGAACCTTCAGAAGGAGAAGGTGGATCGAGCCAACTTGCTGAACTCAAAGCTGTTCAGCTGGCCCTGGACATTGCTGAAAGAGAGAAGTGGCCAAAGCTCTACCTCTACACTGTTTCATTGATGGTAGCCAATGCTCTGTGTGGTTGCCTGGAAAGGTGGGAAAAGGCCAGCTGGCAGCATAGAGGAAGACCAATCTGGGCTGCTGACGAATGGCGAGACATTGCCAGTTGGGTAGAGAAGCTACCTGTGAAAGTTCGTCATGTGGATGCCCATGTCCCCAAGAGTCGAGCTAATGAGGAACACTGAAACAACGAACAGGTGGATCAGGCTGCAAAGATAAAGGTGTCAAAGATAGATTTGGATTGGCAACACAAGTCAGAGCTGTTCCTAGCCCGATGGGCCCATGATGCCTCAGGCCATCAGGGCACAGATGCCACCTATAAGTGAGCACGAGACTGAGGGGTGGATCTAACCATGGACTGTATCTCCCAGGTGATCCATAACTGTGTGATGTGCACTGCAATCAAACAGGCCAAGAGGGTGAAAGCCCTGTGGTATGGGGGAAGGTGGTCCAAACATAAGTATGGGGAGGCCTGTCAGATCAGTAACATCACACTGCCTCAAACCCGCCATGGCAAGTGCTACATGCTCACAATGGTAGAAGCCACCACTGGCTGGCTGGAGACCTACCCTGTACCTCATGCCACTGCCCACAGCACCATCCTGGGCCTTGAAAGGCAAGTCCTTTGGAGGCATGGTACGCCTGAGAGAATTGAGTCAGACAACGGGACTCATTTCAGAAATAGCCTCATAAACACCTGGGCTAGGGAATATGGCATTGAGTGGGTGTACCACATTCCTTATCATGCACCTGCTGCTGGTAAAGTGGAGCAATGCAATGGCCTGCTAAAAACTACCTTGAAAGTGCTAGGCGGGGGGGACTTCCAAAAATTGGCCACCTGGCTAGTTAATACCCAAGGCTCCACCAACTGAGCTGGTCCTTTCCAATCTGAACCCTTGAGAACAGCAGAGAGGGATAAGGTTCCAGTGGTACATGAGAGGCATGCTGGGAAAAACTGTTTGGATTAATTCTGCCATGAGAAAAGACAAACCCACCCGTGGGGTTGTCTTCACTCAGGGACCAGGGCGCAAGAGGATGGAGAGACACGATGCATACCCCAGGGGGACCTCAGTTGGGGTTGAACTGCCCATAACACTGTGCCCATATCCATATCTGCATATATAGATATAGATATATATGTGTGTATGTGTGTGTGTGTGTATATAATCAGAGTAATGCATGTATGTATATAGTTTAAAAGTTTAAGTTCAATGTAACATGTTGGACTGGAAAAAAATTCGGGGTGGATAATGTTGAAGGGCGGAATTTTTCCCCATTCTGTTGCTAAGCAACAAACGACCAGATATTTAAGGACCATTTAGAAGACAAGACATATAGCCAGGGTGGGGTGAGGGGAGGAGAGATCTGGCTGTTGGTAAACCTACTTGCTGCCTGAACTTTGGAGAGGCAACAGCAAGCGGAACAGCTGTCTCCCTTTGGCTGCAACTGTGGAAAAGCCCGGCTCTACACTGTTTTCTCTACCTGGTGGCTGAGCTTTTGTTTGGGAAGGGTGCACAGAATTCCAACCCCGTTTCCCTCCTGGAGGGTGCATTTCTCCTGGCTGCGCTGCAGCTGCCCCACCTGCCAGAACGCACTGCCACAACTATGGAGTTCCTGCCATTTTTTTGCTGGCTATCCCAGGTGAGCCCATCCTGCCGCTCCAGCTCCCTGCTCTGAGCTCCCTGCCCAGCCCGTCCTGCTGCACGCCATCCCTGCCCAGCCTGTCCGCCATTACCCACGTGACACAGACCTGACCTCGTGCCACAGCGCCACCTGCAGCTGCATGGAAGTCATCACACCTGTTATTGATTTGTTGGCCTCTTTATAGATATTAGTAAAGAACTGTTATTCCTTTTCCCATATTTTTGCCTGAAAGCCCTTGATTCCAAAGTTACAATAATTTGGAGGGAAGGGGGTTCACATTCTCTATTCTGCGGGAGCTTCCCACCTTCCTTAGCAGACACCTGTCTTTCAAACCAAGACACTCATAAAACTTCTGTTCGTTAAAATTGGTTTTGTGCATACTCGTCCTGAAGACATAGGAGATCCAAAGTAATTTCCCATTTGTCCTCCATGGAGGCAGAAAAGCTACATACAACAGCAGACATATGGTCAGCCTTGTACAATGCCTCCACCACAGCCTTTGCAATCCAGTGCCCAGTGTTAATATAACTAATCTCACTACTCCACATATCTTAGACACCACTCAAACTTAGAAATGGTTTCAGCACTTCATCAAAGAAGAAGGACTGGATCCCTTTCCATGTGGTCACATGTAGCCAGCTCACCTCAGTAGAGAGTACATGTCCAGCAAGTTGTTCTGTATCGGCGTCCCAGTGACAGCCCACCTGGCACTGGCTCTCAGTTTGCACACAGCTATAGAGGTTTGAACCCTTGGGTTTTTGATATTGTGAGCTTCATCCAATATAATTCGAGCCCAAGCTACCCTGAGCAAAGGGGAACAGGGAGATGACTCACTCTGAAAGAAAAAGCAGATTGTAATCTGGAGCAAAACCTTGCTAGGCTCTCCAAGGAGCCACAAGCAAACACATTTTTCCAGCAAGAAACCTTTTCCTGATGTTAGTCAGCAGCAAATTGCGCTCTTACTGTCATGTGAGAAATGGTTTCCAAAAATCATGCTTTTAAAGCTTCCATGACAGTTTATAAGCTGAAAACTGCAACATATATGCCTGATTTTAACAGTTTCTAGTATTATGCTCATATTCTGGCTTTTAACATTTTATTATATAATGTTCTTGCTTCAAGAGGTGTTTCATATCAGTAAAATTTTGCTATGCTGAAATCAAGGACCACATATAATTATTCTGATTTCTCAAAAATTTTATAGATGCCATCTCGAAGTTTCAGGAAATTCCAAGTCCTGTTTTCTTCAAGAGCGACATCTGGAGCTGTGCACAGAGGTAGGAGACAGCAATATCCACACCAGCAAGGGACTTCCTCTACACTGGGTAATCATTCCAGTCAGCACTCAGCAATCACTTCATTATTTTCATAGCCCAGCAAGCACACTGCTGTTTCTTCAAGGCAAGAAGGAAGCTCCCTCAGTCTCAGTTCAGACTGACCCAGAGCCTGAGCACAACAGGTTTCTGGTAGTTTAAAGTGACATTTGTGCTTCAAGCAACAAAGAACATCAAATGGGAGATTCTACTGCTCCTTCACCTCAAAAGGAGAACAAGATTCACCATTACATTCTTAAAATTATTTTTTAAGACATTTCAACTGTATTCAATGTAGCATACTCTGTAATTCTACAGAACAGATATATTGTGAATATATCTGTTCTTGCTGCACTTCACAGCACTTTCACTCCTCACTTTGCTTTAAAAAAAATAATCAACAGTGACTTACAAAAAAACAATAAAATTCAAGCTGTTGCTCACTGTAGCACATATAAGGTGCTACTCGAAACAACAATGGTTTGCAACATCTCAGAACAAAACCTTAAGGCAATTCCCTATCGACATTATGGCTTCTCACCCCCACATCATGGTCCTGAGCAGGGACATCCCCCTCCTCTTTGCTTGTGGGAACCTCCTTGGAGAGGAGACTGTAGGTTGTAACTACAACATCATATCCAGAAAGCCTGCATAAAGGGAAAGCAGTAATCAGGAGCAAGAACAAATAAGGAATTAATTTTGCAAGATAGACATAATACATGCTGAAGAATGCATTGAGGAACAAGACAGCTCTACAGGAGCTGAAATGCTGAGTTTTACAGAAAACTGAGCTTCGTAGAAGTCAAACAGGAAAGATGCATCATCCCCATTTTATGGATACTGGAAGTAAACACAGCAAGCTTAAGATGACAAGCAAAAGCCCATTGTCCAGAATGTTCACTACATGGGATGAATCCTACTTAAAGCCTGGCACCCAGAAATACTGCCCAGCATGGCCTGAAAAGGTGTAGATCTATATATAGAGCTGATAAAAATATAGAGCAACAAAGCACAAACATGGAAGAAACTGCCACTGACAATCTCTGCAAGCAAGAGATATTTTAGAGACTATACCCCTTTTTTGCTATCAGAAGCAGCAACAGCCTCCACCAGAACTGCTGAACATGGGTACAGGCCATAAATATTTTGCTAAATACACCCTGACAGCACACATCAGCCTAACTTTCTGGATCTTCCACATTTCAATACTTCACGTTCTTCCATCATTCTACAGCCACTGAATTTCAGCTTTGATAAACACAATTTCTTGCTCTAGAGTGTTTTGCTTTTCTTGGTCATATTGATGGTTTAACACTTACACCTCTGCATGCTTATCTCGATTTGGCCCATGGTACAAATAGACCCTCAGTTTGCCAAAGGCTACACGCCTCTCAATCTCCTTCTTCCAGTGGTGGATCAAGGATGCAGGACAAATGACTAAAGTGCTGTGGGAAGGGACAACAGTGGAGTCTGAAAGAAAATATTGCACACATGTTTCAATGTAATCACATTAGACTAGAACAAAGTCAGAATTTTTGGAAATTGACGATTAAAAAGAGTGTCCAACCAGTTCCATGAGGATACAGACAGTACAGATTCACACAGAAGCAACACCCTTTAAAAAAGCACTAATACCCCTAATGTCTAGGGACAAGATAAAAGTAATCTTTGAGGGAGAGTGGGAAAGAAAAAAGACCAGTCCCAGGGACATGAGTAGTAACTATTTTAAGTCCTTATGAAAATTGTGCATATGTTTAAAAAAACATGAAACTTTTTTCAAACCCAGCAAATGCTGGCTTTAACTATTTCAGGAGAACAGTAAAAAAAATAATCCCCAAACAATATGAGTAATGAGTAAGTAATGAGTCGGGAAATCCTACACACCCAATGGAAGATCAAATGACACTGATCAGGAGAGAGGCCATGCAAGGAAGCATGGTAAAATTAAACCAAACGAAAGTTTCCTGCAGAAGGAAAGGGAGCACAGATACAATGTGTTGTTCTACAACCCATTAACCTATAATGCTTTAGACATGTCAAATGGCACTTCATCATAATGTATGTACTGTAGGACGGAAACAATTCTGTACCCTTTTTGGATAGCCGTATTTCTAATGTCTCCTTTGTTTTCTCTGTCTTCAGCTGCTTCTGGGCCAGAATGAGCGCAATCATCGTTAGAGTCTTCCCCAAGCCCATGTCATCCGCTGCAAAAAGACACACACAAGTTATCACCTGCAGAAATCACCTCTTGGCTTAGATTTACACTGAGGTAAATACTACAACAGAAGGGGCCCTGGGGAATCCAGAAAATTAAAAATACACAGATAAAAATTTCAGGGTATGATTTAGTAATTGGTTAATACCTGTAGTTGGTAATAGGACACAGAAGACAAACCCTTTCCACATGCCTACAAAATAACCAGTTACTGGCCTCCAAGTAAGTTACATGCAAAACTTTGCTGCCATAGATCTGCCCTACAAAATCCACTTTCCCATTCTGCTGCTCACCCAGAATTCCTCCACATGGCCTCTGACTCTCTCTCCAGAGGAGCCATGCAAGCGCCTGTTTCTGGTGCTGCAGCAGTGGAACCTGAGGGGGTGAGACAGGATTAGAAGGAAACACCTTGCAAAATTTATACACTTCTGCTTCCTGTACCAATTATCCTGTTCAACTGTTTTACTACAATCCTGCTAAAAGGAGTTTACCTACCTCTTCTTTTTCCATGTGCACTGGGATACCCAAGATAAGCAACTCCTGAAGACAGGAGGTCAGCAATACCACAGATTAATCTTCCCAATGCTTCATGCACAAACCAGCTAGTGCCTCACAGTGCTCTCAGAGAGCAGATAAAGAGGCTTGTTCAGCTGGAAAATCCACCCCAGAGTACCCTGCTTACAACAGCTATCACTATCAAGGAAAGGGACTGAGAACACTTCTCCTTTTCTCATCAAGACTAAGACTTACAGCAGGAAGAGGGACTACATACAACTATCACAAGACATTCAATGGCCTTCCCCATCACTGAAAAAGTCCCAAGGCAATGTGACAAGTGACACAACATATATGCATCCACACACCATTCTGTAGAGGCATATGCCTTCCAATACTTTGCATATAACCTCAAATATGAGTTCTGCATCACCTCACAGATAAAGAGCTGCTCTTGGCAGATCAGAACTAACTACTCTGGGGTGCATTGCATTGCATGAACTCAATCACCTGCAGCACCTTTTTGAAAGATTATTTTTTATAGCTCACCAGGAAAAATGAACCATGAGGTTCTCAGCCTGTTCCTCACACCTCTCTTCTGCGGGTCACGTACAAACAACATGGATGGAATGTCATTAGAGTATCTCCTTCCAGCAGGATGCAAAGTATGTCAAAGTAGACAGGAAGGAATGCTCTAGGGTACCACTCAGAGGTTATGATTCATTCATCAGCATGACAGCTTCCATCCCTGCCAACCCACCTTCAGTCCAGACGGATCTTCAGCTACTGTCTCCTCTGTTGGACAGGATTCTAGAGATTTGTGAAGATGATTAACAGCCTCCAATATGGCATCGTGTACAGCCCTGATTCGGTCTTCTGTCATTCTTCCCCCATACAGATTCTGCATACCAACGCTCACTGCAAAGATACAGTACCAGAGATATCTTTACAAAGCTAACTTTCCCAAACAGATCTTTCACTTCAAAGATTGACTTCAGTGGCTACAGATGCCTGGGGGACAGTATGAAGCTCACAGTAACAAAAAATGTTTAGTACACTCACATATGCCGACAAGTTGCAGGATTATTTCAGAAACAGTACTCAACAGTGTTCTCTTTAATAACAAAGTCTTTCTAGACTTACTTCCAAAACTTTGGCCACTGGAACCCAAAGTAACAGCAGCTGAGGAGTGACTGTGTGAGCCTGCAGAGGCCTTTGCTATAGGATCCTGGAGCGGGAGTGGTGTTATCAACTTCGTACCACCTGGCCTGCCAAATGGGTTAGACAAAGATTCTTCACAGCAGCTGCTGCTTGTGCTGTCCTGCCCTTAAGGAGAAAGGAATCACAGGCTGAAAAGGTTGAACAGTGAACCTCAGAGCCTTGCCCTACAGCCCAGGGAAGAGCCTTCCTTTTGCCCAATAGTCTGCTTGCAAAATACTATTAAGTGGTGACACCAGTCTAACTGCAGGTTACCACATCACCTGAGCCACTACCACTACCAACATGTGCTCTTGGCCTGCTGCTGTGACAGGCAACGAGTTCAGCTCCAGCCTCAATATGTGGTTTATAGCAACATAGTGACCTCTGCAACTCTGATCAGAGTAGCGCAAACAAGACCAGTTTTGCATACTGTTCCCAGACGATTTATTAATTTTGAAGACATCTCTCTTGTCAATACTTTGAACACAAATCTATCGAGACATCCAAGAACAAATGGGCCAAGATCTGGTGAGCTTTTCTATCTCAGGAATGGCACGCTGGAAGCTGCCCATTTTGAATCTGGACACTGGAACATTCAGTCACAACAACATGCATAAACAGCACAGTTCCATAATGCAACAGAGGCAGTTAACATTTCATTCGCATGTTCTCATAGAGACAGCTGTCTCAATCATGTAGTGAAAGCTGGAAACCAAACCAGCCCTGGATCCTAATCATGGGAGGAAACTCCCTTGGGAAGCCACCACACTTCAGAGGAAACATTTGAGTTGTTCCATTCATCTGCTTCCAGACACATCTTTTGAAATTAACAATTTCCATCTTCAGTAAATCTCAACAAATTTTACATAGACCACAGGCCATAAGTCTATGCTGTATTTCCATATTAACAACTATTTTAAGATAAACTGTTTTGTAAACTTCTGGAGAAAAAAAAAAGAAAAAAAAATTAAAAATTAGCCCTACCTTTTTCACTAGTATTTGCTGTTGAAATATTAAGAGCACTAAGAGCAGCTTCCAAATCCTGCACTTGCTTTAATAACCGTTCCCCTTTATCTGGCAGCAACTGAATGTTCACTGTAGCCAATGTACTCTGCAAAACAAGAAAGAAACCAAAACCTGTGTGTGGTTACCAAGCTATCTTCCAACACAGAACAATAAGGTCAGAGAAAGAACTAATTTTATCCCCTTTTAATTTCTATTTTGATACTGCTCTGTAACCTCCAAAAGCTTTCAAGTGCCATTCAGTGCAATTAAATAGTCTTTTAGCAGAAAATAAACTAACCATTAGTGCTCTTTAGAAAAGATGGAAGGACACAGGGGCTCCATTTTAGGAAACAGGTAGTCAAGTGACTTGGACAATCTTAACATCTCTCAAAGCACCCAGCATTTAACCTATTTGCACCTTTCTTTCTACACTTGCACAAACAACAGTTCTGACTTTATGTCAAGGTTCTGTTCTGAATTCTAGGCAAACAGGGGGTTCATAGTAAAAACTGTAGAACATAGTGATTGGCAATTATTTTTTAAAAAAAGCAAACAGGCAGATAGTTTATTTCACCCTAGTGTGAGCTTTCATAGCTAGATCACTTCTATTGCACAAGGCCAAGAGAGGCTACCAGAAACAGCCATGTTATTTACAAAGGTTAAGCTGGCTGTGCACTATTCCATCTTACGCAAATTACTTTCAGGGTAAAAGACATGACACAACTCCAGGTGGGTCAAAACTGAGCATCTCCAAATGCAGAAAGTTGTATTACCTTAGTGGTAATTGTTTTGTATCTGCTTAATACAACCAGTCTGTGCATAGGCTGAATTCCCTCCCATGCCCCATCTTCCTAAACCATACTTTGAGTTTCTGCTGTGAGGAGATACCATATTCTGATGCCTGTCACAAGTAAGGGAAGTCACCCTGACAACAGAAGAATAAATCCCCCAAATAACAGGTGCAATAAATAACCTTTTTCTGTTTCAGCTGGACTACAAGATGGTTATGAAGTACTTTAGGGTCCTGGGGCCCTTCCAGGTAATGTGATGCTGCTGCTCCTGGCAAAGATGTCTTTTGCACACTCTTTTCTGATTTTCCTGAAGGAATCTCAACGGATTTCTCAGGTTTACTTTTATCTGATGAGGAACAAACAAATTGTACTTCATCAGCGCCACTGCCAGAGGCTTCAGCAGCAGGCTGTGGCAGCCCTGGCCTGATTTGTGTCTTGGGCAGCTCTGCCTCTGTACCTCCCCTCAGGGCAGGATGCTGTGATGCCGACTGTGCTCCTACTGGACAAGTGGCATCTTCTTTGGACATAGATTTCATTTCACCATTCTTCTGACCAGTGCAATCTTTCTCTTTTGTTTCTTTATCCCCACAACTTTTTAAGTTTTTTTGTCCAAGTTGCTCCTGTGCTGGAGGTTTGGTACTTGTGCTTTGCTTTCCAAGACTTAGTGGCAAGAGTTTTGATCTTGTGCCTGGCTCCTTGTCCAAACATTCGGAAGGCTTCTTGGATTCCCTGCCACTGCCACCATATTTCTCTTCCTCTGAAAGTGTATTTTTCCCTTTTCTGGTCTCAGAAAGGCCAAGTTTAGATTCAGACACTGTAGTCTCCTGAAGTTCTGGGTCACTTTTACTTCCTGTGGATGGTTTCTTTTTAGTTTTGAGCCCTTCCAGAGGTTCTTTGTCTATGGAGGAATCAGAGGTTGATTTCTTTTCCTCATGTGACGCCAGCACACTCTTGTTCTCCGCTTTAACTCCTCTTGCTTTACTTTCCTCTCCGTTCCCTTGCATCATTTGTTTCCAGGATGATGGTGCACAGTTCTTGTCCAGCACTTTGAATGGATTTCTTTGGCTAGTGGGATTGAAGGGAGGTGCTGTGCTGGACTGGGATTCTAAGGCTTTTGGCACTTTGGTAGCTTTTGGATCCTGCAATATATACAAGACAGTACATGCTAACATACGAATAATTAAAGCCCGTTAGCTACATGCACAACCTGACCATCTCAAGCAAGACTTCATTCTCTGCCAAGATCATCTTTCCTATCATTTTAACAGAATCAGGATAAACATTTCATAAGAATTCCAAAACAAAACTGCTGGTTTTCTACTTTCTTTGCCATTCCCATTGTTTTTTGGAATCAAGTCCCAACAGCACAATCTCTAGAAAAGAGGACAGTCAGGAATCAAATCCAAGTTTCTACCAAGACTGGAGAACAGTGAGCACTTCACACAGCTTAGGAGAAAGTGAAGTCTCATCTAGAGGACAGCAGGCTGATACACATTTCAGCTGGAAAATATAAAATCTCCCACTAAGCAGTTTCAGAGGTGATTACTGTATATGGAATGAAAAGTCATGCTGGAATATAAATGGAATATAAATGCCAAATACAAATGAAACACTCATACCTGCCATGGGATGCTTCCACACCATTTCTTCCCATTCAACTTACTTTTAAGGCACCGATAAAACAACCTACCAACAAATAAAACAAGACTTCAACCCCAGGAACCAGTAAAGAATCTCTAAGCATTCTTTAAAAAGTACTTTGCACCAAAACCCATCACAGACAAGTTCTCTTAATCTGAACTTCACGTTCATACCTTTGCATAACAAAAAGCCATGAACATTGGCAATAGCTTTTTACAGGAGTATTGTTCTCTGGATAAGGATTGTGAGGCTTTAAGTTTAGTTTGGTGGTTTGGGGTTTTTTTAAATTTTAGCAATAAAAGAGCAATCGCCCAGCAAAAATATTGTCTACGTTTAGAGTCTTAGATGCATCTTATGATTTCAAGGTGTAAGGAAACAGCTCTTCTTTTAGTTACACTGCACAGGACACTTCATCTTTATAGCAGCTCAGGAACAGAAATACTCTGGATGCTATTTCTTTTTTAAACTAGCAGCCAACCAGGACTGATGTAAGAACGTTATCAGAATTAATACTGGTGAATTTGATGCTGAGTTTAGATGAATGCAACCACAGAGCTATGTTCAATTCTGTTTAAAACAAACATTATCTGATGACCCAGATTTATACTATTGGATATAACTGCTAATAAAAGTGGCAAACATTTGGAAACAGGGTAAGTGGAGGCCACAGGGTCTGATGACCTTCTTCAGTTTTAGAAGAAAACTACAAGTCAGCCACCATCAAACAATTTCAAATGTTCCAACCTGTACAACAAACCCCCGTTTCCACTTTGAAAGACTGGCAGTTCAACTCTCTCACTTGTTCATAAATAATAAAGAGAGCTAAGATTCTTCTGATCCTAAGAATAATAATCTTTATTTTTAAAGCTACAAAGTAAGCTTACAAACACGCCATAAAAATGAGATACTCTGATAACAGCCCTCCTTTCCCCACAGGACACAGGTACAGCTTAGCTGGATGTTAAAGCCTCATTACAGAAAAACTACTAAATCACAAGGATTCAAGTTTTCTGACCTGTAAGTGCAAAAACTAAAGGACCGTTATTAGTCATAAGCAGTTTGAGAAGATTATTTTAAGCACTGAACATAGGACAAAGAAGGAAGAAGGAACATAGGTTTTATCCATTTTAAGGCAGACGCCAGGTTTTTAAAAAATTGAGGAACTTACTGGTATTCATCTCTGCCCGGCTGCTGAACCAGGACTTGCAGCTCCACCACGCACCCCTCATGGATCAAGCAGTGAGAAGCAGGAACACTGAAAGGAGAAAAGGAGAAGAGGAAGAATACAGACAAGAAACTGCCACGGCAGAACAATCACTTGAGACAAAACAAAGACTATGTACAGAAACGAATTTGCGACTGCTGACACAGCAGCGAATTTCCCTCAGAACAACCGCGTGTGTTCCCTGTCCCATCGTCTCCCGCCTGCCGCCCCCTGCCCTGCACCTACGGCGCCGGGAGGACGAAGCCGCAGGCAGCGGGGCCGTGCGTCCCGCACACGTAGAAGCTCTTCCCTTTGTTGGGGCCATCGCGGACGCCCGTTTTCAGGAAGCAGAGGGACCCTACGGAGCGGAGAAGAGCGGAACTGGTCAGGTCGAGACCCCCACACACCTCCCCGGAGCCCCGGGCCGCCCCTCACCGTGCTCAGCACACAGAACAGCCTCCATGGCCGAGCGACCCCGCCGCGCCAGCCCTTCGAACCGGCCAATGCGGCCCGGCCGGCGCACCCACCAATCAGCGTAGGGCAGGGGCGCGGCAGCCAATCACCGCTGCGCTGTGCACCCCTCATCCCCGCCCACCCGCGCGCGCCTCGGGGGCGGGAACAAGCGGGAGGGGCAGGCGCTGGAGGGTGTGGCCAGGGGACAAGGGGCGTGGTCTCGTGGGGCGTGAGCTCGCTCCCCGCCCCGGGGGCTCGGCCGCGCTCCCAAAGCCCGCCCGGTGCGGAGGGGACCGTGCTCCAGCCAGGATACCCCCCTGTCCTGGACACGGACAGCAGCTGCCGCTGCTGACAAGCTCGTCCTGCCGCTTGGACATAAATTCATCTTTAAATATTTTAATTTTAAAAGTAAGTAGAAATAACAGTAGTATAAACAAACACCACAGACCATCAGGAGCTGGAAATAAATTTGGGGCTTTTTCTCTTTTGTATTTTAGATGGGGAATACAGTTTTACAAAACGTGTGCATTTCTCAATTACTGCTTTTGCTAATGACAACCCAAGTGAGAGAGTGACTCTGGTAATAACAGAGTTATGGAAGGGTTATAACGTGTACAAAAATATGAACAACATTTACACTAAATAATGGATTAGTGACATTAACACTGGCAGCCAAATTCAGCCACGGTGTAAACTGATGCAATCCCCCGACCTGCCTAAAGGCTGTATTTGTCTCAGTACCTGTGTGAAAAACGTGCTTTTTACACAATACTATCGATTTTGTGCTTTCACACGTGCCTTGGAATTTTTTTTCCTAAACACAGAGCGTTTTGGGCTAGCACCAACTCCCCCACAGTGCATACGTACTTGTGTGTGCCCTTCTGACATTCAGCAACTTGTTTCGAAGCAGGAATATGGAATACAAAGCATGCAGACAAAATACTCCTAAGTAAGTGTATAACTTAAGGAGTGTTGAGTCCTACAAGCAACTGTGATTGTAACATTAACAATAGCAATAATGACCTCACTGCAGGACATTTCCCGGTAAATACTGGGATTTTTGGTTCTTTCCTCCTAATGAGTGCCCACAGATGCAAATTCCTCTAACACATTAGAAGTAAAAAAGGCAGGAGTTATAATCTCACTATTATTAACTGGTTTATTCCTGCATTATGCTAAGAGCCATCTTACTGGAGCTTAAGTATTCTTGTTCTAACAGCCTGTTTTTAAATCAGCAAACCATGTACTGAATTTTAAGCATGCAGTTATATTTTACATGGGAATGCAATAGGATTCAGGCTAGTTCAGAAAGTCAAGTTGCTTTGTCCAGAGATGGACATAAGCTTGTGCTGAAATACACTTCTGAGTAGGGCACACAGACAAATAGGATGTCTAAATACAGTACTGGACCAAGGCTCTGCCTCACAACACTTCTGTGCCTCTGAATAAGTTGCACAAAGAGAAAACTTGACAAGTGTACACCCAGTTTTTGCCCAGATGGAAACATCCTGCTCCTGATTTCCAAACAATCTGCAGCAAAACCTCACACAAAGCACTTCCGGGGAAAGTTGGAGGCACGGGGTAGCAGACAGAGAGTAAACAAATGCAAATCCTTGGTCCTTAAGTCCATTTGCTACTGACACCCACCCCCAAGGAATTATCCTGCTCACTTATGTCTCCCTCTCTTTGAAATACGAAGTAAGGCAGGGCTGTAACCCCCCAAAGTAAGGAAGGGGGGTGCCCAAGAAGGCACAGAAATGTTCCTCAAGCTGGATATACTCATATGATCTACCTCATCCCTCTTTTCCTTGCAAACCTTCCCACCTTTGCAGCTTGTTTCACTGCCAGCAGCTTGGCTGTGCCAAGCTCCCCTTCTTTGGCAAGCAGGGCTGATCAACCCTCTCACAAAGGCCTAACAAGGTAATGTCTGTACAGTGCTTAAGGACATGCAAAGTGCAATGTAAGTGCCAAATGTTCTTATTTTTGAGATTAATGAATTAATACTCCAAGAAACAGAAGCACTGAGGTAACTATAGCTTAAATACTACATTTCCTCATGATTAAAAAAACCCCAACTATCTTCTCTCTAGAAAAGATGAATCCTGAATATGAAGTGATCTCATTTATATTCTGTCAAGCTTAGCACAGCCAGAGAGTGCCCTTTTACTAACAGCAAAACTGGGCATATGAGGTGGAGTTCTCAGAGAAACCAAGAATTCTACATTAATGATTTTCTCAAATCCCACCTCTGTTATTTCTAGCACAGGTCTGCTCCCACCCATTACACCCAGAGGAGCTGGAGTCCCATGGTGCTGAAGCAAAGCAGAGTCCAGTGTCAGATCTGGCATTCTGATGGCTGAACAGACAAAAATATCCCCCAGCAAAGGTAAGTAGGGCCATAATCTGCATAAGCTCTCTGAAAAGTTTAGGTTTTGCCCTTAGTGAAGTCCATGCTCCTCATTTGAGAGTCTGTGACAGTAAGGCTGTATGTAATACTGAATGCACAAGCTCCTATTAGAGCACTCCAGCTATCAAGTATCAACTGAATATCCTGGTGGTCAGAAGAGGATGGATGTAACAATCAATTAAGCACTGCACATACTTTTTCTGTTTTGTTCCTGTATCAGCTTTGGCCAATAATGGATCCAAGATTCAACTGACTAATGATCTGGTCAATGAAACCAACCCCTGCATTCCTATGCACTGTGTGATGTGGCAGAAGAGTCAATAGCACCCTGACCAGTAAACAAGCACTGCTGTAAAATGTTGATGCAAATACCAGAATTCAGCTGTTTCCAGGTATTGAAAAAACACTGAAAACATCCCGACAAGGTATCCTGGTTCTGATGAAACACTAACAATTACAATAGGCCCCGCTTAGTGGTTTCATTCTCTTTTCTTACTCCAGTGCTCGAGTCAAATGTTCCCTTCATCAATGCTCTGCAACTTCAGTCTTTGGCTGGCATGGGGCCTGACACCACGCCGAGTATTCCCACTGCTTCCTGCCAGGGTCCGCATGGGGAACAGAGCTCCTGGTAAAGCATCTTCCCCAAACAGGCTGAGTTTCACATCAGCTTCAATAGCTCTGGCCAGACTGGCTGCATAACTGTCCAGAGATTTATGGACTTCAGCTTTTACATGAAGAACAGAATTCTTTGCAGCTTCTGAAAAAAAAGGAAAAGAAAAAAAATCAAGATAACCGTTGATAAACATGGCTGAAGAAATGCTTAAAAACTAATATACATCCTTCTGTAAAGGCATGATCATGCTCTCTGCAAAATCCCTGCCCTACAGAGCACATCTACCAACAATACTCAGGCTTCCTACAGCATTCTACGAACACAAAGCTCCAGAGTGACCTGGGATAATCTGTGTTGGTGCAGTTGTTTTTGTAGCATTTGTATACCTCTCTACCCAGCAACATGTTGAGCAATACGACAGTTCAACCTAAATGTAACTTTTCAGAGAGGCTGCTGAAATAATTTAAAGCCTTAAGGATCCTGAAAACGCTGAGACTCACCAGGGAGCATTGTTAAACCTGTGGGGACTTGTGCACTAAGACTTCCCTCTTTCACTCAGACAAGAAATTAGATGCCTACTCCTATGTAGTCACTCAGAAAGATAATGGGAAACGTATGCTAATGTGTTTGCACAAAAAAAATATTCATCTCATGCTGGGAAGAGGACAAAAGGGAATTTTGCCAAGATGTTTAAAAATTCCATAGTGTTTTCTCATTATTTCAGGTTTTATTATTACTTGATTCTTAAAGGCATTCTGCTCATTTTCACACTGTCCACAATCATATAATGTTTAGAAAATTGAGTTGTTATTATCAAGTCTTCTATTGAAATTATTGTAACTATCAGCCTAAATTAATATTCCAACATTTTACAGATAATCACAGCAATGTTCTGCTAGCCCAGAATCAACAAGCAAATTGACTGAAAAAGGTGCTTGTCATTCATCTGTTTTCACGCATACCTGCTGAGGAACACACCCAGTAAAGTGAAGTGGAATTTAAGTTTAAAAAAGTAAATGAAACAGAGTAAAATTATATTCAGGTCATTAAAGTCTCCAAATGGAAGAATTTCAAGTCTGTAAGTGACAAAGTTGAAAGGGGACAGCAAATGAGAAACACAGGGACAATGCAATCAAAATATGAGGGCAGGAAAATATATTCCCTGAGAAACACAAAACAGAGTGCAACAGCCACCAAGATGAGTGGAGCTGCAGAGAGGATACTGCTGTGCAATATAATTTATATATATGCAGGGAATCCCAGCTTCTAACTCTTGTCATTGCCTGCTGATACTTGAGATTTGTAAGAAAGACTTGACCTTGCTTTCCTGTTGTACCTGCATGAATGATCAGGTCTGTCAAGGCACACAGTGGTCAGATACTTTTCAAGACAATTCTCAAGGTCCTGAGAGGCCTCCCGAGCATTCCATATAGTTGACCCTGTGCAGTTTCATACTTACCCCTACACTCACCTTTAATTTGCTCCACTTCATCTTCAAATGTCACTGAACTCCTCCTTCGAGGGGGACAGATGCAGTGTGGGGCATGAGGGCCATCTGAGCTATAATCTTCAAGAAGCATTGTATCTGTTCCTGAAAAGAACAAGAGTCTTGAAGTAAAACAGTAACACTGGGATACAATATAGTGGCAAAAAATTTTCAATCTATTTTTAGCAGTTCCTTCAAAAGCTGTCTAAACCCAGCTTTTCAGAGTAAATTTCAGCTCAAATTAAACACTGTCCAGGAAAAGAATGGGGTGAGTTTTCATTTAAAGGACTGGGAAATCTTCTCATTAGAGACTGGGCATTGCAGGCCCCACGATCATGCACTGCGTGCAGCAGGCAACGCTGAAGAGGCACTAAGGCTTCCTTCTGCTCTTTAGTTCCTCACAGTAAAAGCATCCAAGTGAAACAGTATTTCACAGTGGAGCACTGTATATCCATTCCCAGGCTATGGACTGTGCTTCCTCCTTAATCAGCAGTGATAATTCTATCAGCATTGGTATCTCTTTAGTTTTGTTCATTTGTTTAAACTGCTGTCACAAGATGGTAACACCACATCCTCTTAACCAAGGCAGGTTTACCAGGAGGCTGTTCTCCTTTATGACACACAGCTGCAGAATATCCACAACAGGCATAAAAATACCAGCATAAAATAACTACCAAAAATAAATCCCAGCTCCACAGACTTCCTTTACAAAAGTAGGAAATTAATCCCCTATATCACAAAGCTTTAAAAGATCACCCTCTCGTGTCTCTAAAGCAGAAATGCTCTCTAAAATAACTACTGCAATTATGGACTGGTAGCTGAGTTAACTGTCAGAAAAATCTAGCAACAGATCTGGATAAAAAATTACCATCAGAACTCTTTTTCCCTTTTCCAAACCATCTTCACTTGAGAGATCTTAAGTAGTAATGAAATCATAAGCTGAAACTATCCCAACTGTTTATGTTTACACTGCAGGATGAACAAGACAAAGTCTCTTACAAAATACGAAACAGAGAAGCATATTCTCCACAGCACTTTGTTGCTCTGTTCCTTGTGGACACAGAGAAAGTCTCCAAAGAATAACAGAAGCTGAAGAAGGGCACAAAAGCAGTGAGTCTTGTTCCCACGACACATTACCAAGGGAGGGTCGTCATTCTGTAAGCAGCATTTTGTAAATAAATATATCAAGAGCAAGGGAGGAAAAAAGCAACTGCAGCATTTTGTTGTAACAGCTGGAACACATGCTTCATGTCATTTGTCCACCAGGAGACATCTGTGTGTGTAAATACCGACTGTCCACGAGAGTGCTGCCAAGTGCGAACTTCTGCCTAAGTAGGGAGCAAAAGACTTGCGGTTACCTGAATCCTGTGAGCAGCTGAAACCTGTGTCTCCTGTGCTGCTGCTGTTTCCCAGTGGCCTCCCACCTGCCATCAGGGCAGTAAGATGAGGAGATAGTCCCAAATCTGCAAGAAAGTTTTGTTTTTGTTACACAGTGAATGGTTAAAGAGATTGCAATAGCAAAAACCTCTTCCAGTAGTACCCACTCTACTGCCTTACTTACTATTCTGCATATAAAACTTACCTTGCTAACCCAGAGGGCACAGCTTCTGGACTTCCCATCTTAGAAATCAAGTCAGCAGCTTTCAGGTTTAGAAAGGCAAGTCTCCTTTCTCCCTGCACCATCTCCCTCCCACTCTTGTGGCAACTACGTGTGTTTTATCAGCCAGACAGGCTGAGCACCAAGCACACGCTCTCACATGGATGGAGAGATTTGCCAAGCATCTTCTAGACAGAGAATAAACTGGTAGCCACTAGCAGCTGTGACAGGCCGTTAGTGTGGGAAGAAGCTTATGAGCAAGACTGGAGCACAGAGATGCCCAACTTCTTTCAGATCTCCAAAACAAGAAGGGAGGAGATCCAGAGACTTTTACAAAGGTGCTTCCTTTGGATCCCACCTTGAGATTTTGTTGGGGGTTTGTTGGGGCTCTTTTTCCCCTCCTTATCAGCCTCCAACTACATCCGTTAAGAAGCTGACAGCTTCAAGTTTATCGCCTGGAAAGAGAAAAATTTTCTGCCTTTTCCCTCCCCGCCTCCATTTCCAATGTATTAATCCATAGCATTTCCTGGACACAGACTTGCCAAAGCTCCTGCAGCTTATGATGTGGCTACAGCTCCACAACTCTTTCATTTACATGACAGTCTCTCCCAGTCCTCCCAGACTGCAGAAAAGATAACAGACTCCTTGCTGCTCTCATCTTCCTTCTGCATTTTAGATCATCCTTCCCAATTAAATAATTTCAGTTCCTGCCTCTGCATGAAATATCCGTTGAAGATGTTCTATTTTTGGAAGCTTCTGAACAGGACCAGAGAAATAATTAAAAATCAGAATGTCATTGCATTGCTACTTTAAAAAAAAAAACCCAGAACATGAAACTGAGCAACTGGAGCTCTCAGTTTGCAACTTGGGGACACACCAAGTAGATCTACTGTTTTACAGTTGTACTTTGTTTATGATCTTTTTTTTCCAACCATTAAGCTTAAAAACTGAACTTGCAGAAACAGTTTCACCAGTGGAACCTTAGTGGATTTCAGAAAGTTGTAGCATAAGGCCATTAATCAAAGAAAAAAGTGCTGCAAAAAGTACTGTTGGTAGATCTCAAATCTGGGCAACACAAAATGGAAGGCACACAAAAGGAAATGCTTGAGAAATAAGAAAATAAATTATTGTTATTAACCTAATCACTATGTCTTCCCTGCCTGAGAAAGTTTTACTACCATAGGAGAAAGATGTTAGCTATAAAAGAGAAAAAAATCTCCTTTCAAGTGTCTACAGCCTGACTGACAAAAGACTGCTGAAAGCTCCAGAAACATCCAACTTGCTTTACAAAGCCCTGAAACATGCCAAACACAGGCAGACAGGAAGTCTTGCTTTTAGTGGTATTAAGGAAGTAACTTTTGCAGCTACCTCTTACCTGTGATCCTGTTGGAAATGCTGAATAGCCTCGATGTCCTGTGCCGCTGAACAAAGGACTCGCGGTAATACCGATCCCCAAAGCACATTCCCAGTAGCTCCTTACGCACCGTCTTGTTCCACAGCCCATAAATTAATGGATGGCAAATGGCACTGGAAAAGGATAGCCATGTAGCCAATGTCTCCAAAGTAGGGGAAATACTGTTTTTCCCCCAAAGTGCCTCTGATGTAATTACTACCATGTAAGGCCCCCATGTAATGACGAAAGCCCCAATGACAACCAAGATGGTTGTGAAAGCTTTGCACTGGTTGGCTGAGTAAACAACCCCTTGGAAAGCATTCCTTCGGCTGCCAGAGGAGGATGTGGAGGTGCTGGAGTTCTTCCTTCCGTTCCTTTGCGCGTCCTCCTCCACAATGATGACACTCCCACAGTGGATTTTGCGGGCCTTAATCCTTGCCACGCGGAATATGAATCCATAGCAGATCATCATGACCACAAATGGCAGCAGTGCACACCAGATCTGCCAAAAGGCTGTGTAGGCAGCCTCCTTGTGCCAGGCTGCCACACACATCCACTTGAATTGGTCAAACTCCAAAGAGGACCAGCCGAAAAGCGGAGGGAGACAGCCAATAAGGGAATGCAGCCACACATACACAAGAGCTACCACTGCTCTGTTGCCTGTTATCTTCATTGGATAAACCATTGGGTACAGGACAGCATAGTACCTGGGGGGCAAGAAAAGAAGTAGTCCACAGGAGCAAGAAAAACGTACAATTAAAAAAAGAACGTGTTTTAATGCTGTTGATATCTAGGTTTTTTTTCCTCTAACAGGCTCAGAAAACCTGTTTCCAGAAAGTTAAAAATAGGTATCATCGCAGGCAAGACTATCAAACTTGGCTGAAGGCACACATGCAACCATTAAATCTGTTCCTACATAAGAAAGCATGCTTAGGGTATAATCTGGAATTTTAAAGCATTGTTTCATGTCCATCAAATAATATGTTATTATCCCATCAAGAGTTTTAAAAAACTCTAGATGCATGTCTGCATTTTGCATTATTGATGACATCACTTTCTCTTGTTCTACGTCAAAATTTCACAAGGGGCTGAAGGAAAAATGTCACTATAGCAGCACAGCATGTTATCCTCTGCAGTGTTTCTCCACTCTATGAACCCCCAGTGAGTCACTTTAGGTGACGAACACATATGTTACAATTCATTAACAAAGAGCGGCTTACCGGTCTATAGCTATGAGTCCCAGAGTAAGCATGCTGGCTGAGCTGATCAGCATGTAGAGCAGGGCTGAGAAATTGCACCAAACCACCCCGAAGATCCATTCTCGCCTGATGGAGCTGGTGACAACAAAAGGCAGCACCAGCACAGAGAGCAGAAAGTTGGAGAGGGTCAGGCTGAACACAAACTTGTTGCTCAAGGTCAGAAGGTATGATTTGCGATACAGGGTGACAACAATCACCAGGTTGCCCAAACAGATGAAGATGGCAATGATGATTATAGCAATGGACTCGGTGACTCTGACTGCCCCATCTTCCTCCGTGGTCAGGTTCCTCAGGCCCTTCCCATTGCTGAGGGAGGAATTGCTGCTCATGGTCAGAGCATGCGGAGCTGGAGCAGCCAAGACATGCTGAGCAGCTAGAAGCAGAACAATGCTCAGAAACATTCATGTAACAGTTGTTCAAACTCTTTGAAATGGCTGGAGGCTCTTTTCCTGGTGTTAAAATTTACCTGTAGTATGCAGGAAACCATTTCAGATGGGCAAGCAAAGGGGCAGTAAATTGTCTATGGGCATAACAAAGAGGACAGCATGAAGCCTAGAACAGGGGACAAAAGAAAAGGTGAAGGGAGAAAATAAGAAAGAAAATTAGCACATTTTACTTTAAAGTTTTCTAAGGATCTTACTTGTTTCTAAGTCCTACTTACCAGCCATGCATCTTACTCAGTCCCTTCTTTTAGGCTGTGAAGAAACAAGAATGCCACTATCAGTTTTTCTTACTTTAAAGAAACTTGCTTTTTAAAAAATTCTGCCTGTTTATCCCAATTGCTACCTTGTACTCTGCCTATGCAGCATTTGCTAGTGGTCTCTGGATGCCTGGGCAGTCACACCCTGTGGACTCTTTCTTAACAGTTGCTAAGTAATATTCAGAGACTCTGGACCATGCATGTACTCTCCCAACATTGCTTCTCTATGTTCGTAATCGCCTTAGCTACAGTGCTGATTGTATTTTACTGCCAGTACCAAAGGACTGGGGCTATTGGCTTTCTGTACATGAGATTTGAAAGACTTCCTTGCATTAAGATGAGGTCCATGCTACAGAAATGCTTGAGAACATTTAATCTTTGACTTCTTAGTGTTAGCATCCATCCCACTGATTCACAACCCCATTTTGTGAAACTTCCTTATTTCTCCCAATTCCTTAGCAATTCCTCTTTTCCCTGTTGCCTCCAAATGGCATTCACTACTAACTTCATTCAGTCCTTCACCCACCTGCAGGACCACATACTGAACAAACAAACACCAAACAAAAACAAACAGAAAAAATGCAAATATGCAGTCCAAAAGAGTAAAAGACTCCACCAATTAATATAAAGGTGATTTTAGCACTTCTTGGAAGTAAGGGACTCAGGAAAGTTACCTAAGCTAATTCTGCAGCTGTGCCAGATATAGGTCCCAGACAGCCAGGAGTACTCACAGAAATACTTTCATCTGCGTGGTTGCTGTGGCATTAGGCAGCAGTGTCAGTCTGGAAAGATGCCTTTTTTCCATTTTTATCTGTACTTTCCTAAGAATATAATAAAAGACATTACTGGGCCATGTTTTGTAAAAACATAACTTAGCTCTTCCCTAGCCTCGGACTGAGGGTGTTTGTGAAAACACTTCCCCTCTAGTTTCTCTCTCTCTTAGCATGCCTGCACCACCTCTGTGTGCCTTTCCAGTACTTTTCGGCTGGAGCGGGTTTTGGAAAGGCGGCTTCCCCCGCGGCCGCTCCCTGCGCTGGTGATGCCCGGGGCACCTGGCGCTCCCCATCCCCTCACGGCCCTGCTGCACCCTGGGGGAAAAGCGGCCTTCGGCAGAGGTGGCCCGCCCGGGGCAGGGCAGCCCGGGGCGGAGACAGCATCTCAGCCCAACTCATCCCATCCCGGCCGCGGGCAGCGCGGCTAGCCTTCCCGCACACACAAAGCGGGTGGGACCGAGTTGGAAAAACGGTGAGGAAGGGGATTTTCGCCATTTTGCCCCCGCGCTCCCTCCGGCAGCGAACAAAGGGCTGGAACAGGGTCCTCCACCCCGGGCATCCATCTCCTCCCCCGACCTGCTGGTGGCGAGCGCGTCCCGCCGCCGCTTCCACCGCCTCTACCCCTGCCCCGGCTCCGCACTCACCGCCCGCCACCGCCGAGACCTGGGGCGCCCGGAACCCCCCTCAGCCGGCACGGCCTGAGCCTCCCCCGCCATGGCCACGGCCCGTGTCTGCCCCTCCCGCCGTCCCGCCCCGCCGCCTCAGGCCGCCGCGCCCCCTCCCCGCCGGCCATGTTCTCCGCGGCCGCTCGGGGTGGTCCGGGCACTGCCAGGGACGCCACTTAAAAGGCGGGGGGCAAATGTTTTATGCGGATGAGGTAAAGTCATTTGCTTCGGCTCGTAGTAGCAGGCAGTCGCAGAACCTAAGTGCTAGACTTTCTAGACCCCAGAACACCATTAAAAGTAACACAGAAAAGTTTTTGGGAGGAGTTTTTGCCCCACATATACCTGAATTAGGTCATCGGGTATAGGTGTTAGTATAAAGGGCACGGTATAAAGGGTGAATGATAATTAAATGCCATGATTGTGCATCCCTAGCTTCTGGCTTTCCTTGGCAAGGCCCTTGAGTGCAGAGTGTGACTGCTCTGATGTGAGCTGTGCTATGTTTTGATTGTCCTGCAGAGTTTTTAACGCTGTGGACATTAGTTTCCTGTATCTGCTGTCTCCGTTTGCTCCATTGCTCCAACAAGCAGGAGCTGGACCCAGAGTCCTGTTCCTGTGCCAAGGGAAGTCTCTAGGGAGTTAGTCTGCCCTTTTGATGACGCAGAAAAGCAAGACAAGCACCCACCCATCAGTGCTGGAATACTAAGCTAATATATAATTTTCAACCAGTTTTATTGATGCTTTTCTACAGGATTTTTTAAAGCTTACCACACCATTGCACTTTGACATTTTTAAAAGACCATCTTTGGGAAGCATTCAAAAATGTATCAAACCAGCACAAAAGATTCTACAATAAGCAAAAACTGATGCACAGTAGTTCCACCCGAACATGAGGAAGAACTTCTTTCCTGTGCAAGTGACTGAGCACTGGTTGCCCAGAGAGGTTGTGGCGTCTCCCTCACTGGAGATATTCCAGACCAGTCTAGACACAGTCCTGTGCCATGTGCTCTGGGATGACTCTGACTGAACAGGGAAGTTGGACAAGATGACTCATTGTGCCCCCTTCTAACCTTGCCCAGCTGTGATTCTGTGTGCGTGTACTATCTAACGCAGCACAGGGCACCTGTGCCAGGTAATGCTTGCTGCAACTGTGAGTGTGGCCATGGAGATGGCCCAGGGCCACCAGCGGCTTCAGAGATCCCCATGACTTCTACCCAGCTGTCCCACCGCTCTCAGCAAGGTACCCAAGGGGAAGCGGCTGGAGGCACAGGCACTTGTGGGACACACTAACATTCTCTGCTGGCTTCTGCAGCCCAGCTTCCCTGGAGCAGGTGCTTGGGGATGCTCCTCATCCTGGGCAGAGGAGACTGGAGAACCTGCTCTCTCCGTGGTGGCTCCAACAGAACAGAGAAGTGTGGATCCCCACCCTTCTCCCACCTGGCCCCACACATCACCTCACAGAATCACAGACTGGCTAGGCTGGAGGGGTCACAATGGGTCATCTGGTCCAACCTCCCTGTTCAAGCAGGGTCATACCAGAGCACATGGCACAGGATTGTGTCCAGATGGGTCTGGAATATTTCCAGTGAGGGAGACACCACAACCTCTCTGGGCAACCTCTTCCAGTGCTCAGTCACATGCACAGGAAAGAAGTTCTTCCTCATGTTCAGGTGGAACTCCTGTACATCAGTTTCTGCCTGCTGCCTCTTGTACTATTGCTCGGCACCACCAAGAGTCTGGATCCATACTCTTGGAATCCCCTCTTTAGATATTTATACACATTGATGAGCGCCCCTCTCAGTCACCTCTTCTTGAGGCTGAATAGGCCCAGCTCCCTCAGCCCTTCCACCTAGGAGAGATGGGTCAGTCACTTAATAGTTTTCGTTGCCCTCTCCGCTGGACCCGCTCCAGGAGTTCCCTGTCTCTCTTGCACGGAGAAGCCCAGAACTGGACAGAACACTGCAGATGTGGTTTCACTAGGGCTGAGCAGGGGGGCAGAATTCCCTCCCTCACCCTGCTGGCAACGCTCTTCCCGATGCATCCCAGGATTCCGCCGCCGCCGCCGGGGCTCCGCACCCCGCGCGCCCCTGGAAGCGGAAACGCCACAAGGCGGCGGTTCCGGGGGCGCCGGCGCTGCCGTGAGGGCTGTGCGGGAGGAGAGGGGAGAGGAGGGGCGCCGCCGCCTCCACCGCCCCTGCCACCACCCCTGCCGCCACCTCCTGCCTTCTTCTCGGCGGAGAGGAGGTCGCCATGCACCCCGTTTTCCAGAGCAGCCGGCGCGACTTCACCTTCGGGCCGTGGAAGCTGAGCGCCGCCCGGACGCACATCATGAAGTCGGCGCAGGCCGAGAGGTGGGGCGGGCTGCGGGCCGGGGGCGGAGGGGGCACAGTACAGCACAGCACAGCATAGCATAGCACAGCATGGTGTCCCCGCTGCTCGGGGAACCCCCGCGGGGCTGCTGCTTCGGCCCTCACAGCGCGGGGCTGGGGGTGTCGGGCGGCCTTGTGGAAGAAGCAGAGCGTTCCCGGGTCGGGGGAGACGCTGTTCGGCCCAGTTACGGGGGTGGACCGGGCTTGTGCCCTCGCTTCAAGCTTGATTCTCTGGCTGAAGGAACTGGGGCGATTTGGGTTACAGGTAATTTCCAAAATTTTGTTTTAATAATTGCAGAAGACAGTCTACAAGAAAGACGAAGAGGGACTTTTTACAAGGGCATGTAGTACCAGGACAAGGTGGAATGGATTCGAACTGGAAGAGAGGAGATATATATTGAACCCTAGGAATAAATTCTTTGCTGTGAGGGTGGTGAGGCACTGGAACGTGTTGTCCAGAGAAGCTGTGTGCCCCATCCCTGGAGGTGTTCAAGGCCAGGTTGGATGGGGCTTTGAGCAACCTGGTCTAGTGGGAGGTGGCCCTGGCCGTGGCAGGGGGGTTGGACCTTGATTTTTAAGGTTTCTTCCAACCCAAACCATTCTGTGATTGTATGATTATAATGGTTTTGGATCTCTGGACCTCTGTGAACTGAGGCCTGCTAATTAGAAGCCTAGTTTTCTTAATTACTTTTGAAAAAGGGTCTTTTAAATGTCTCATACCATGTCTTGGTAATAGCTATTTTAAGATAGTGGTTTTTATTAAAAATTTATCATTTTCCTCTCTTCTTGTAGTAATTTCCACTTCAGTCAAACCATTGGAGGAAATGTTCCTGTATCAGCATCAAGTGCTTAAGTCACATTTGCTAATGTGGAGCTGAACGGTTCAGCTGTGCCATAACTGACCTTAGTGGCCGATGAATTGAGCAGATATTTCTTGGTTTCATTTTCTGGAATAAATTTCAATCTACATGGGAATCTCATTAGTATCATTAAATGTATTTTCATTTACTTTTACATTTTCTGAGGCTAATGAGGCCTTCTCTGGGAGGAACTGTCTGCTCATAGCTTGGATGGGTGCACTGGGTTTGCTGGGTAAAACCCTGGCTGAGCTCAAAGCGTGATGGTGAATGGAGTTACATCTACCTGATAGCTTCTCAACAATGGTGTTCCCCAGGGCTCAGTATTGGGGCCAGTGCTGTTCAATGTCGATATTGATGATCTGGACAAGGTAGTTGAGTGCGCCCTCTGTAAGTTCACAGATGACCCCAAGTCAGGTGGGATTGTTGATTTGCTGGAGGGTGTAGGAAGGCTCAGCAGAGGGATCGGTACAGGCTGGGTCGATGGGCTGAGGCCAGTTGTATGAGGTGCAACAAGTTCACAGTGACCCATTTTGTCTTTTTTATTGCTTGGGGAACATTATTAGTATCTATAGGAATTTTATTTCTGGCAAATATACATTGCAAAAATCCCTCAGCAGCCTATGTGGAAAGGTGAAGGATTAAATATGCCACAGTCAAGAACTCTTTTTTTATGGAGGAGTTGGTTTTTGTGGGTCAGGGGTTCCTGCACTTGATGAAATGGAAAAATTCGTAATGTTACTCTGCCTTCTCTGGGAAAAACGTAGGATCATATTCTCCAGGTCTATGAATTTGCTGTTTTTATTTTAGTTAGGTTAGCATATTGTTCTTTCGTATGCAGGGTTGCAGAAATAACCACTTTTGTTCAGGAACGCCTTTTTATCAAAGTGAACATTATTATTAGGATACTCTTCTCCCTTCGCTCCTTCAAATTAGTATATGTCTTAAAGCTTGCTTCTCTCCAGATGTCATGTATTCCTTTTTTATCTTGGTAAGTCAAGTAGATAGGGAGGAAAAGAAGTACCTTTTGGTTACCTTTTGGTAATGAAGGTCAGAGGGTATATTAAGTGCTAGGGTTTGTGTCTCTTTATGTACATAAGTTTAAATAAGCATACAGACTGATGTAAAACAAAATGTGAAATAGGATGCTTTGAGATCTTCTGCAAGGATGGTGCTTACTTGGTTCATGCAGTACCTTGTTCAGTCGGTTCTGTGGCTTTGGCTGTGGCTTTCCTGCTTAAAGTAATAAATACCACTACATGTCTTCTACCAGCTTGAAAAAGTAGTAGAGCACAGTACTGTCTACTGCACTTTTTACATGCCCTGCCAGGCTTGTTTTAAGCATCTGTTTTGTAGGCTTCTAAATTTGGAGGTATGGATCATTGTGCAGTGAATTCAATCTTGCTGATGATGAATCCTTGTTCCTAAAAGTTTCTTTGAGCACCTACCAAAGTTGGTCCATTGACCGTCCAGGGATTTGCTAGTGCAGGTTAAAAAACTGCTTCTACGTGCTTCTCAGATATTGTTTTGATTCCTCATGTGTGAGACTTTTGTATGAGCCTGATGGAGAAGGAATGTTTTAGAAATAGTTTCATGGTGGAAAAGTTACTTCGGATCAATGACTCTGCATTTCAGGTCAAATGATTAACCTGGGAAAATAGCAAAGTCTTGCAGAAAATATTGATAAAGTATCTTCTAAATTATCATGGTCTAGAGAATACTTATTCCAAAACAAAGATTGCTTTCACTGAACTATAGCTGACTGACGTTTCTTTATTTTTCTCTGCAGGTTGGCTGATGAATTACACATGCCTTCCCTGCCAGAGATGATGTTTGGAGACAATGTCCTAAGAATACAGCATGACCATGGTTTTGGAATTGAGTTCAATGCTACAGATGCTTTAAAATGTGTCAATAATTGTCAAGGTATGATCAAAGTCGCTTGTGCAGAGGAGTGGCAAGAGAGCAGGTACAGTATTTTTATCACCAGTGGGGAAGTACTGGTGTGTTGTATGTGAAATTGTCATACAGTAGTTAAAGGAACAAACTGAACTCTTGAATACCGTGTTGCATTTGGCTCTACCCTAGATACACTGTGTGATCACAGAAGTCACTTCGCTTTTCTTTGCTGTCATCATGCTTTCTGTTAAATTGGGTCAGCTGTATTTTTCAGCTGTGTCTTGACTTTCTTAAAGTAAATTTCAAGTTTAACATGGCTTAATGCTGTTTCTATCTATTCAAACTCATAGGGCCTGGAGCATTACAAGATTGTATTGTGTGGTGTTGCAAAGTGCTGTACATGTTCAAAATCTTAGCCTTAGGAATAAAGCAGAACAATTACTGTGCGTGAGAACTAATTATAATGTTTAGTATTTACCAAATTAGATTAGTTGTAGAGGGCCTGGAAATACAACACAGAGAGCAAGTTGTCATGAAAACTATGGCGAACTGCAGTGTAATGAGTGCTGTGTGTTGTCAACAGATCACTTTCTGCCTACTTGAAGAAAAATTGATCTTGAAATATAAATTTTTCAGCAATATTGAATGAAAACTATTGTGAGTCATAGAACTGAGATAGTGTTAGATTGAGAATTCTCATAATTGTTTTCAAAGTTACTATGGAAACAGATGTTGTGAAACCATGATTAAGTCTTGACATTGTAATTGCGGCACAGACAATGCTGCTGTTTTTCTTAAGGAACAGTGTGGGAATTGTAATGCACAGTCTTATGTGAGGTTGTAATTTTTTGAGAGTTGCTCCAAAGCAATTATTACAAAGCTGTTTTCTCTTTCACTTATTGAGGAGTGAGGCTGAGCACACTAAGGAAGTTGTCAAGCCATATGACTGGACTTACACAACAGACTACAAAGGAACTTTGCTGGGAGATACTGCAACATTAAAGGTAACCATTTTCTTCTTGTTAGTTGCTGACCACATGTTGTTTCAATCAATTTTTTAAGCTGTCATTTACCTTTCAATAGTCTTCTGTAAAATCTTTCATGCCTCGTAATTTCTGATTTCAAAGTGTAATTTGGGCGTCTCATGTCTCTCAGTATTTTATCCTAATGGAATCATGGCGTATTTTAATAACAGGGGTGGGCGGTATCTTAAAGCATTTTAGGATTAAAGCACATGGGAGTCCTCAGCTCTTGCTGGGGGCCCCTCTGGAGCCCCACGCTTCTCACATACAGCAGAACTATCAATGTGTTATTCTGTAGTACCTTCATGCTCTAGTGGTTGCCTGTTTGTCTAAGCAGATATTTAGATCTTGCTGCTTTCAATGGCCTTATGTTTTTTTGCAACAGTAACTCAGTAACTTCTCATATTTAAATTCAAAGGGCCTCCCATGTCTTAATTTACTTGAAAATAAGACTGAAGTTCCCAGGTTCTCTTTACTGCATACAAGTTGCTTGCTACAAAGCAGAGAATCTATATTAATTCTCTAGAATTGCTTTACTTAGCAATCATTTGAGTTATTCTGGAATTAAAACTATATCACAAATAAAGTGTTGGTCCGTAGTCTTTGGGTACCGGAAGTGTCTATGGGAGACCATGAGATGGAAAACATGTAGGTACTTGATTTCCATGGGAAGGCTTTGCTAAAATCCTTTTCAAGGTGTGTGGTGGGCTAAAGATACTAAATGCATGGAAATCTGTTTATAAAGCTGAACTTCTCATACATACGTTAAACACAAGGCATCTTCAAATGTTTTGAAAGAAATATATGAAGGAATGTAAGCAGAATTGTTTGCAGCTGAAACCCTACTGAGGCCGTACCCAGAGGGAATTTTATTCCGAATTTTCCATTCTTAGTTTATTTTACTTGATGTGTATTTCCAAGGAAAAACTCTTGGAAACTTTGATTTTAACTTTTTCTCTTAGAAATTTGGGGTGTCTTAAGCTTAGTGCCCTAAAAGTTTTCTTCCCTTCTAAAACTCTGGAATTCAAAAGATCAGGACAATGCAGTTTGGCAACAAATTAGTATGCTAACTGTTCTTAATCTTTTTCTTTAGGTTGTTCCTACAACAGAACACATAAATACAGAGAAATTGAAAGCCAGGGAACAAATTATGTTTTTTGAAGAAGTACTCCTCTTTGAAGATGAACTCCATGATCATGGAGTATCAAGTCTGAGTGTGAAAGTAGTGAGTACTGGAAGTTGTATAAAATACACTTGGGGACTTGGCTGATAAATGCAAAACGCAGCTGCTTTTTGCATGTTGTTCCTTTTGGGATCTAAACTTTAAAACACAAAGTTCTTCATCCTTGGTCTTAGAAATAGGATCTTACTGTAAATGGTGTCATCTTGAAACCTCTGTCATCTATCATTTGCTTCAGGGGACAATCTTTTCCCTCTTTCTGCATCCTGCCTTATGGTCCTTTGAGACACTGTGCCCTGCTGTCCAGCCATAGCTGTAGCAAATCAACAGCCCAGATTTTGACTTCATTCTTGGAAACTTCTTGTCTTCCATTGTGAATATCTGATATAGACAAGTACATGCCTAAAGTAAACCTTCGTTGTGTACTGAATGGACCATATTTATTTTTGCAGAGAGTTATGCCTTCCAGCTTTTTTGTGCTGCTGAGGTTTTTCTTGCGAGTTGATGGGGTACTCATCAGAATGAATGATACAAGGCTTCATCATGAGGTAAACGCTTACTTTCCATCATGACTATTTTACAGAGGTTCCATTGCCATTTTACTTTCAGTGACCTGATACTCCTCTGATTTAATACTGATATTTGGGGACATAAGAACTTCCAAGTGTGTTTTATTGCTGTGGTGGTGCTGAACTAGTGACCAAGTGCTGGATGCCATGGTGTATGAGCGGAGTAGGCTCCCCCTCATGTAATGTAATCATTTAAATACATTTGACAGACACAGATTAGAGAAGGAAATACAAGAGGAAAAACAGGCAACAGTAAAGAGTTCAATACTGTCTTGTCTCCAAGTAAATTATTTTTGTCTTATCTAATAGAATTAGATTGCAAGTGTAACTTGTAAATAACTGTCCATCGTACACTGAGTTCTGGTATCTCATAAATAATACAGGATATTAAGATTTATGGTTTGGTAACCCTGTGTGTGTAGGAGTTCTAGCTAAGTAAACAAGCATATTCAGTCATAGAATTTTTTAATGCATTGTCTTGGTTTGAAAGACAAGTGTCTGCCAAGGAAGGCAGGAACCTCTCTTGGAATAGGGAATATGACCCCTTTTCCTTCCGAATTATTATAACTTTGAAATCAAGGGGCTCTCAAGCAAAAGATATGGGAAGAAAGGAATAACAGCTCTTTACTAATATTTAAGCAAGGCAATAATACAGAAACAACGGTTTAAATAGACAAAGTCAGAATACAAGCTGCCACCCTGTTAGGGTGGTGCTAGCAGTCCAGTTAAATGGTGTCTGCAGTCCCATTGGAGTGATGGATGTGGTCTTGTTGAAGTGCTGTTCTTGTGGAGAGGTCTTGTCAGTCTCTGGAGGTCCAGTTGTGGCTCTTGAGCTCTTCTCCTCTGGGAATCCAGTGGAAAAGGTAGCCTGGTGTTCCAGAGTCTCATTTTACATGCAGGTAGGAATGTTCAGTTCCGCCCCCCTGGGCAGGGCATCTCACAATGGGCTGATGTAATTTTATGAGTCACTCCCGGAGACTTTGATGGCCCACTAGCAGAGATAGCCCCCACGATGGTGTTATCAGGGCTGAGTCATGCTGAACATAAAGAACACTGCTCCACCTGTTTTTAACAGTTTATGGAGATGGTAATAGAATACATACTTTTGGTTACACCTTCCATGTAACCTAAGACATGCATGCACACAGAAAGGTGGTTTTTGGAAAAGAAGAGCACTATTATTGTTGTTCTCTGTCATCATGAGTTTGAATGCACATTTCTAGTCCTAGGTGAAATTATGTGGTCAACCAAATTCCGGTGCTTAATGAACTCAGTGTATTTAAAATGCTTAGTTTCCAGCAATAGCAGATGATAATTTTTTTCCATTAGGCTGACAAGACCTACATGTTGCGAGAATACACATCCAGAGAGGGCAAAATATCAAGTTTAAAGGTATTGTATTTTTTAAACTTTATTTCTTTTTCTTCTGTCTGCTTTTTTGGTTTTGCATCACCATAGAAAATACTGCGTCTGTAAGTCATTCGTTGTAAGGTTTGGAATTGATACAGAGGTTCTGTTTATGCAGCATTTGTTTTCATGGTTTTAGGGCAAATTTGCATTTTGTAAATGCTTGGATCACAGATTACATGATATGGGATTGGGTCATTTTTTCTACTTTTAAAATAATAAAATGTTTTTATTATTTTATGTTTTTATGGAACTGTTTAGCCACAAAACCAGGTACTCCATGTCCCCTGATGTTAAATTTTATGGCTGGTTGTGTGCTTCCAAGCAGTATTAGGGGTTATGATCTGTTTGGTAACAGACTCTTTCAGTGTATCTCAAATACTTGAGGTTAATAGGTCACCTTAAAACTCTAGTAATGGTTCAGAATAATTCGTGGCACATTTGGGGTTACAGCTGTTGATTTTTATTCTTGACCCAACACTTGAACTTTCATTTTCTTGTCCTTTCCTTCTCCCTTATTTTTCTTTTGCCTCTAAAAAGTGGCTACTGTGTTACTGACCTTCCAAGGGAGTACTTTTTTTCTTGTGAGGAAAGGGACACTGTATTATTTCTTAATAGTATGTGATCCCTATAAACAAAGCATGAGCTTTTTGATAGATTTGTGAATTTTGAAATGAAAATCAATTATCTAGGTTTTACGTCACCGTATGTTTAAGAATTATCATCTATGCTGTTAGATCATTTCTCCTGCCTATTGTTAATAGAGTGGAAATGTGCGTGGCTTTCAGCTTGCATAGGTAAAGCAAAAAAGATTCCTGCTTCACTGAGGTTTGAAATAATTAAAACAGTGAGATGGTTCCTTACATGGTGTAGGGGTAGCCAAAATAGAGGTTGCATTTGAATAGATCTGGATGTGCTTCTTAAAGAATACTGTTAGGAATTCGAAGGTTCTTTGCTCAGTATAGATTTTTTTCCCATCAAATGTCTCGTATATGGGGAAGTGGTCTACGTTTTCTTTCTTCCAGAGAAAGATATTGATTAACTTAATGAAACCACCTTATTTCTTAAAATATGAAATTAAAATCCACTGAGTTTTAGTATTTCATATAAATATCTCTAGTAGACTTCATAGAAGCTGAGATACATAATGAGACTGAGCAATTGATAATTGGTCAGTCTGAGCAAGGCTGGTGAATATATTGCAATGGCTAGAAGAGATGGAATCCTTTGTGGCCATCCTAGCCTCATATAGAGCTAGAACCTTAAAAAGACTGTTACATTCACATTTTAAATATACTTTTGAAGAACATTGTAGGTGTTTACAAGAATCTCTGACTTTCTTGCACTTTCATAATGTGCACCTTAAAGATGTTAAATACCTTTCCTTAGCCTGTTGATCCACATAGGGAGTAAGACTGTCCATTTGAAGTTAGAAGATAAATTTTAATAATCATACCTGACTCCAGGTGTTTATATCCACCAAATTATAGATTGTCTATAAAAGTTTGGGTTTGGAATACTTTTTTTTATCCCCTCTTTTCTTTCACTTGTTTAATGTAAAATTTTTGCTTTTTAGAACGTTCCACCTTCCCTGTTCACGGAACCTAATGAGATCTCTCAGTATCTACCTATAAAGGAGACAATCTGTGAAAAACTAGAATTCCCAGAAAAGCTGGAGCCTCAACCAGAAACATCACTGGAAACCACATGTGCTAAGTCTAAATAAATGTGACTTTATATGGACTTGAAGTAGATTGGAGATAATGTGATCACATAATTGTTGTCATGGGGGGCTTTTCACTACTAGTGAAAGAAGAATTTGGCTAATTTTTCTGTAGCCTTGAGAGAAAACATTTCAAGCAGGTTTTGCTAATGGTGTTTTTTGTTTGGGTTTTTTTAACCTGTATCTGGAGTTGATGATAGATTGGCGGTGAGTTATAGTTTTCAACAGCATTGGAGAAATGACTACTGGGAGTCTGGGTTCTGTTTAGTTCACCAAGCAGGCAGGAGTATTGTCTGGACCCCCCTCCACTAACACTTCTGTGAAGATTTTGTTACTGCTGCTTCAGATACTAAGAAACTACTAGAGTTGTAGAACTGGCATGATTTCATTTTTATTGAGAAATAATCCACAGTAAAAATAATTTTTAAAAAAAGGTATCAATTCCCCTGTATTTATTTTGATCTGTCAGTCCTAAACTACCTATTCTACTTGGCTTCCCCTACTGTGAGTTGATAACCAGCTAAGTTACTTTTTGTGGTCTCTGATCCCAGAGTCTCACCTACAAATACTCATTTCATCTGAGGATAAGGTTAAGTATAATCAAAAAAATGCGTTTATTTGACACTATATAAAGGTAAAATTATTTGTGAGGCATTAACTCCAGAGCAGGAGAAAAGCTGGAGGTTAACAGAGAGACACTGGTAAGTCTCTTCACAAATGCTGGTTTAATCTGATATCCACTGGAGTTCTCTGGGCAGTTTTGGGACTCACTTGGGGTCTCTGTGCTGCTCCAGTCATGTATGATGCTGGAAAGGCATTGCCCTGCATGGAATTTCTCTTGGATATGCCCACATGTGATGGTTCTACTGCCCTGACAGCCAAACTGCCAAGCTGCGGTGGGGCTTAAGGCTGGGGAAGGCAGGGGTCTTTAGTCTCTGATCCCTAAAGTATGCTGGTATTGAGAAATCAAATCCTGTATGGCCTTAAAAGGATGCTAACATGTATTCCAGATACATAATTTTGGTTTATTTTAAAATTCTTTGTAAGTTCTTATATTTATAGAAGTGTGAATCACTTGTATAGTCATGATTTCAATACTCTGTAGATTAAACTTAAATATCTGTATTGCTTTTGGAAATCCTACAATATATTAATGGTTTGGCCTAAGAACGGGGCAGCTAAGCAGGCATGTCTGGGTTTACTGCTGACACAGTGCAGGAAGCAAGTAACTGCAGTGAAAAGCAGGCCTTGTTGTTTAAGGTGGTTGCAGATAAGAGCATGTACACTTTCTGATGTCTTCGGGTTTTTGTTTAAAAATCCTGATATTCTACACTGCATGGCTTACTAGAAGCAACCCATCACAAAACCTAGTATTTAACCAGATCTTTTGTGAAGTGGTTTTCATGTAGAGAAGACCCTGAGGTTTTTAGGGGAAAAAAAGTCTACTGTCATCTAAGTGACTGTTTTCTTAGTAAAAACAACACACTTATTTTACTTTTATTTGAGGCAGCCTAGTCCAGTGAATTCAACACCAGGTGGAAAGGCAGGAACTAACTGCAATTTTTCCTGTGTCACTCTTTTATTCTAACCATGGGAAAGACATTTCTCTGTCCCTCCATTCCCTGTATGTAAAAATGAGAGTTAATATATGCCTGTCTCACAGATGGGCTGTGAGGATTAGTTTGTACAAAGTTATTGATAAGAATTTTTTTTTTTCTGAATACACCTTCAGCCTTACCTTTGGAATCCTTTGGAAAGGATTACTACAAAAAATCTTATAAACCATAGGATGAGTGAAGAGAACTGAAATGAAACAGTTTCTGAAAGAGGTTATCAGCTTTGATAATTATCAGATAATTATCAGACATGATCTGGGTAAATGAATTTATGGCCACTTTGAAATAGAAGTGAGGTCCTCTATGTTCCCCATTACAGTCCTAAATTCTGCTGGCTTTTTTTCATCTCCCTGCACTTGTTTCCTAAAGATTTTATTGTTGGGATGAAGAAGGGGACTGCTAATGAATGCAGCATGGAAGAGAATAAAATTCATTTGGTAATAGAAGATTATTTGTGTCCACTCCAGTGACAGAGGGAAATGAGGAAAGAGTGAAAAGGAAGGAAACAACAAATGGGGCTGAAGAGATTTTTCTGGTAGAAGTAAATCATGGCATTTCTTTTACTCTAAGCATATATTAGTTTACATGCCTTAAAGCTTATAAAAACACACTTTAAAGCTGGTATAACTGAGAGAAGAGCTCATGTAGTGCTGGCATGAAGGAAACTATATCTGCATTTGTTAATTCAAACTGTGATTTGGGCTTGGTCAGTGATGCTAACATTAAACTCCTTTGGGCTGAAGTAGAGTGTGGGGGGAAGCCCACAGAGCGGAGAGAGAGCAGTGGAAAGGACACTCTGCATGTTTAGCTTGTACTGTGTATTTTCTCTTGGCCATCACACATCCTAATTTGTGACCTGTTGGTAAAGTTTTATGGAATGGACTTGTATCCTGACTCTCTAGATATGTGATACCCATCTATTCTAAAGGGTGCTGTGCATTTCAGTGGAACACACATGTTGGGGAAATCACAAGAACACATTTAGGAAGTTACAGTTACAACAAGTTCAGAATTGGTGCACTTTGTGACTTACACTTGCAGATTAGCAGCAGTATAAACTGGTGTACCGCAAGCTCTCTGGCACAAAATTTCCGCAGAAAAGTACCACTTTCAATAAATAACTTCACGGGGAGGGAGTGGGGTGATTCTCCAGCTGTTTTGTGTTGAGTTTAATGTGGCAGTTTATATTGTTCCTTGTATGTTGCTAAATAAAATGTACCAAACATTTTATAGTTCTGTTTTTAACCGAGCAAAACAAACTGAAATAACTATTTGTGATGCTGAATTTTGGCTGCTAGTAGGACACTGCATCCGCATGCCTTTGTCTGGCAGGAGAGTGCTCTGAGTCGTTACAAAAACAAAGTGAGAGGGAGAAGAGCGGGAGAAGAGCCACAGTTGTTGGAGGAAAACGAAACCTCTATGACTATAGAATGACTTTTGCTATGGATTCGGAAGTGCTGGGAGGATATAGGATGCATCCACATCCGGACTACTGCCCCCGGCAGCCTGCGCGTCGCCCCGCCGGCCTTCCTCTACCTGCGGCGCGCAGGTGGGCGCGGTGCCTGCCGGGACTGGTAGTCCCCGGGGAGGGAAGGGAAGAGCAGGGAAAGGAAGGGCTGGGCATTCCGGCCGGCCGGGCGGGGTGCGGAGTCATGGACAAGCTGAAGCGGGTGCTGAGCGGCCGTGACGCGGAGGAGCCGAGCGGCCTGGCCGAGGTAGAGCTGCGCTGCCGCTCCCGCCTCGCTGCCGGGCGGCGGAACCCGGCCACCCCTCCCCGGGTGTTCGGCGAGGTGGCAGAGCAGCCTCCGCGGAGAAGTCGCCGGTGGTGGGGGCGGGCGGTCCCGCGTGGGCTCCGCCAGCGCTCCCCCGCGCGTCCCGGCGCCTCGGCATCCGCCGCTTCCCGCGGGGGCGTACACAGGGGCTGCCTGAACAGGGCACGGCGTAGCATCTGGGAGGAAGCTTTCACGAAGGAAGCAAGAGCTACAAGTAAACAAGTTTCACTTTTGTTTTTCTCCTCGTTTCCAGGTTATCGATGCGACTTCGTTAAGTTGGGAGACCCGAGTGAAAGGCTTCGTTGCGTGTTTTGCAATTGGATGCCTGTGCTCGGTCTTGGTAAGGACTTTTTGCCAGATCTCCCCAATACTTGAGTTTCAGGAGCCCAGATAATTATAGCCTTGCTCCACTGCTGCTTGATTTTTCTGAGTCTCTGTGGAGACATCTGACTCGGTTCCAGTTAGATGCAATATACTGACTTTTAACAAGAATGCCAAATTGCTTTTGTATGTGTGATTCTACAGTTTGGCTTTAAGTTTTCCTAAGATTTCTTTTGTGATGTGATACTTCTTGGATAAATATATGTGTTTCAATTTGAAACCTGTTAATTTTTTTCCCCCTCTCTTTAAATGTTCCCTTTTAGGGTAGTTGTCTGCTATGGATACCAAAGAAAGGGCTGGTACTCTTTGCAGTGTTTTATACTCTGGGGAATATTGCATCTATTGGGAGGTAACAATCTTTATATATTATGTCCCTAATACAGATGAGAAACAAAAGCAGAATGGTAGTGCATGAGTGGTAGAAACTGTTGCATTTGCAAGAGAAGATTTGCCTTTGTAGATAATTTTCTTGTTGAATTTTACAGAAGAACATTTCTCCAGTAGTGCCCTGAAATGGTAAAGAAAATTTTGTGTATTGTTATTAGTAACGCATTCAAGGTAAAAGTTGCTCATCAGTAAACAAGAATCAAACTCATGCTTTGAGCATTGAGGTTTTTTTTATTTTGTTGGTTCCTATTCCCCAAGATAAAAGTAATTCTTCACCATTTTGCATTTCAAAGTGTTCTGTGTGTTTTGGTGAATATATTTGGGGCAGTCTGTCTGTCAGGGCAAGCATCTGTGGTAGGAATTCATGGCCATTGAGGTTCCTGAAGCAAAGCCCTACAGACTTTGGGACAGGCCGAACTTTCTGTGATTGTGGAAACTTAGCATGATGTAAGAAAGCATAAATAATGGAATTGGAAGTAATATGTTAATGAGGCAGAATAATATAGTATATGGGGCAGAAATATCGCTTTAGATAAAACCTTCATTTTGTATAATTCATCCAGTATCCATTGCCAGGGCTCTAAATGAGGTCTGCAGATCTGGTAAGGAATCAGAGAATGGATCCAGGCCTGAAAACAGCCCTTTATGTAGAGGAATTGAGCTGGGTTACCTGGCAATCCATGCAGAGCCTCTGTGGATGGTGTCCTTGAAAAGCAGATTTAAAAAGCATTTTTGAAAAGCAGGTTAGAAAAGCATCTGTCAAGGATGTCTAGTTGGAGCTGACCTTGACCTATGCTTCTAACTTGATAGTTATGTTCTGTTTATGTTAGTTTTAACTGGACAAGTGTGAATAAAATTATCAATACCTTGCACAAAGAAAAGCAGGAACAGATTTTGTCTCGTATAATCCCATTTCTTTTGTTATGCAGCACTGATTGCCATAACAACGTTGTGTACTGATGCCCCTATGGAAGCAGACAATTTAATCCTACTCAAAAAGTTTCACTTTTGCCTTTCTCATTTCTGTGTTCATCCTGACTTGTTTGTCACAGCACTATGTTTCTTATGGGACCAATGAAACAATTGAAGAAAATGTTTGAGCCTACACGTTTGATTGCTACTATTGTTATGCTAGTAAGTATCAAAGGAGTCAGTTTTAACTCATACAAACCTGGGAACTATTTTCATTGTGAAGTCCTTTCATATCCATTGATCCAGTTATGTCTCGGGGTGTGTCTGGGGGTGTTTTTTTGATTTGTGTATTTTCTTCCCTTCTTAAAATATCAAACACTGCACATCTGCTATAGTGGACAGGTGAGTGTAGCACCAGAAAAGCACCTCTCTGTTAGGCAAGAGTGAGCTGAAGCCTGGTTGTTTTGCTAAATGAGTGTTAAGGGCATCTGGCTGGTGTGTGTGAACCATGCATGTGTTTTTTTAGGGTGCTTGAGGTCACAGCATCATATTTTGCATGTTGCCTAAGAAACAAATGATGGGAAACTAGTTTTTTTTAAGCTGTCCTATGGGTGTTGTTAGATATTTTATTTTGCATAATTGTGTGTTTTTATATTCTGACTGCCTTGAAAGAGCTGTGTAGGTATTTCTGCCTTGATAAAATCACCTCTTCCTGAAGAGCAGCTGGGGAAACTCCGTGCCTTGGTCACCTTGCATTAGGGATCATCCTAGGTGCCAGAGATAGCTTCAGGATTTGAAACTTGAATGACAGAATGAACTTGCAAACTCAACATTCGGTGGAGTCACCCTTGGAATTATTTTATTTTAAAAATATGGAAATTAAAACAAACCTTGTGCTGTGTGTGTCTCTCTGTCTGAAAGTTGCTAAATTTCAGACTGACTCTTCTTTAAAGTACACGGGGTTTTTTGTCACCGCAACTTTCCCGTTTTCTCATGGCAAGTCAAAAGTCTGAAAGGTGGTGTAACGCATGAAACTCCTGTTTTCAGTCTGAATGTCTTCAGAGTATTTACTTGGCATCAGCACTTCTCAACTTCTCTTTGCACATCCAGAGATGCTGCAGAGCTTGAGAAAATGACTGTGTATGCTTGCAGATCCAAGCAAGAAGCTACTGCTTGGTGTGTGTGTTTTGTATGCAGTTAGGATGCCTGGAGTCAGGAGAATTCCTGGAATGTTGCTCACTGGGATAAAGCCAGTCTTTATATGTATGATGCAGTATTTAGACCAATATACAAATCACCACCTTAAAACTAATGGAAGAACTGCATTTGTTGTTAGTACTCCTGGCTGAGGTCAAGTGTATGATTTCTTTGGCAATGCATGCCTTTATGTCTGAATATGCAGTACTACATCCTTTTTTTTTCCCATTCTAGCAGAAAGATGCACATTATAATCTCTAGTAGCACAATGGTACATGTGTATCTAAAGGCTGTTAGATGTTGATGAAGGAAGATGAATTAATCAGCATCTATCATAGATAAATGAACTACCATGTCTTAAATTGAAAATGAAAACTAATAGGAGGCCTCTGTTAAAACTGAGGGATAAAGCAGAAAATAATGCAAGATGTCCTACTACCCCCCAAGATTTTACCTGTAGTGAAGAAGAAAGACACAGTGCAACTTTAAAAGCAGAAGAAGTGCTAGTTTGAATGACTGTGCCTTACTTAAATGTATACACAGGAGAGCTACTAAGCAATAGCCCAAAGTTCTTGAAAGTGTATCATAGTTTTAATTGGTGAGCTTTTAAGTAATGACGTAACTTCAACCCCACGGTAACCATGTAATCATCAGGAAATGTGCAGGAGCAGAAAGACTAAGAGTGGTAACTGAAAAGTATTTGAAAAGTCTTACGCAAAATGATGAAATGCGGTGTGTGCCTGTGACACCAAAAAGTGTGTGGGATGGAGTAGAGACCTGCAAAAGAGCTACAGCAACCTCTTCCTCTCGCTCCTTTGCAGCCATAAAATTATTTTCTGGAGATACCAGGCTGATATTTCCTGATTGCTTTAATTCACTTCAGAAATGTAATAGTGAGAGCATTTTAAATACAAGGGACTTTTAAATACAAAGAATTCTTATGATGCAGAATTGAATAAAACCTTGAAAAGATGTAATTAATTTATTTCTCTGTGAAGGGCCCCATTACAGTGTTGCAATATCTATGGAATCTGGAGTTGTTTCTATTTTTAATTTAAATCATTTGTTTTCTTCTAGTTGTGCCTTATACTAACACTGTGTTCTGCTTTCTGGGTGAGTAGTGGAGGCCTGTATGTATATATAACTGGAGTTAATATAACTGGAGTGTGTTTTAAAAGTAAGAATCTTACACTGTTGTCTCTTGTGTTTCTTCCCTCCTCCCCTCTCTCTCCCCTCCAGTGGCGTAAGGCAGGACTTGCACTGCTTTTCTGCATCCTACAGTTTTTTGCCATGGCATGGTGAGTGATTTCCTCCCTACACACTCCACTTTCTGTTGCACTTGACGACAGTAGCTGAACTGTGAGTGGATTTTGACCTTGTGTGAGTTAGAGGGAAGGAAAATTTTTACCTTGTCAATCCCTTAGATTCAAGACAATGCATCAGTGAGGAGCTGACCTGTTCCCACCTCCTGGTCTCTCACACCACTCCAGAAGCTTTGGAGACAGAGCTCAGGGTTCCATTTCTGAAGGAAGTTCCTTTGAACTTGAACTAAATTTCTTTTTTTTTCTTTCCCTTTCAATTCCATTTGTTGCCTACTATCTGGTATTCCTCTTTTACATGCTCCTGGATTTGTCTTGTTCAGGGACCCAGTTATGCCAATCAAACTGTCAATGCTCTGCATGTTAACATATGGTCTGTGCAAGGTCACCAAAGGAGTGCACAAATTGATATGGACACCTAGTAGCCCTCAAGACTAATCTTGCCTACCTGTACGTGTTGGAGCATGAAGAATACTGGATGCAGGAGAGCTGTGTTTAAAATGCTTTCACAACATCCTTCTCTATTTTACCATAGTGTTTCATACCCTGGCTGCGCTAAAATGACTTGCAAGGATACTCCTTCCTGTTGCTCACAAGCTCAAAGCTTCATTTTGGTTGTGTATCTTGTATCAGAGGGGTTATTTTTTGTCACTAAAAAATCTGACATGTAAAGTAATTTTCGAAATCTTTTTTCTTAGGTACAGCATTTCCTTCATACCATATGCAAGGTAAGCTTCCCTACTCTTACTCTTTATGATTTTGAGGTTTAATCATACAGAAGATCAGTTTAGAGAAGCATTATAATGTGTGGCTTTGGAAGCTTTTCCATGGTACAGGAAATACATGGAGTTAAATCTGAAAATGAAAATAAGCATCTTCTCTAGTAGTAGAACACAAATGAAAAAAATAAGAGGGCGTCCCTAGAAATATGTAAGTCTGTTGACCATATGCAGAACATAAGGTTTACCTTTGGAATGCCTAAATGTTGGTCCAAAATGCTACTAGACAAGTGTCTCCTTCTGTGTCCTTTTTGTCCTGTTCTCCCCCACGGGCACTATTCTGTGTGAGCACACAGTTCTCTCTCCTGCCCCATCACCCCACCCTCCTCCTGTGCACTGCCTCAGTGCAGTCTTGCAGATGTCACTTCCACAGCAGGTGGGCACTGAGCAGACCTGCTTGTCTCTGAGACATCAGTGTAGTCATGCAAATCATACTAATTCAATTAATACATGATCAGCTGATCTCTGCAGTCCTCAGAGTCAGTGTGATAGCAGCATGGAATGTCTCTTATCAAATTACATAACTGAGGTGACTCTCTTGTGTTTTTTTGTTTCTCCTGCCTGTAGGGATGCTGTGAAGAAATGTGTGTCAGTCTGTCTGTCCTAACAGGAATATTGGATGCCTCACAAAGTTCTAGGAAGTTCTAGGTAGAACTCTGTTGAGATCACCGTGTCATGTAGTTTCCCACTTCTGTCTTAAAACACGTGCCTTTCAGCTGCTTGTTAGAAGCTCCTTGTGATACACCCAGAGTGTGCAGTGGCTTCGGGTTTGTAAACAATGCTGTCTGTGGGACAGGGTGCTTGGGATCAAATGAAATTCACTCTGGCAGAAGAATGGGGCAGAGATTCACAATTTGTTATGATAATTCTTGCATAAATTCATGCATTTGGTTTTGCAAAAGTTTCAAAGTAATGCGTGAGGTCTGTAAAATGAAGATCTTGGCTCTGATGGGACTGTGCCAGTTCTAGAGTTGCAAATTGATCTGTTATCAACAACTTGGAATTTTTTTAAATAGCCTTATGTCACTTAATCTTTGCACTGTTTGCCTTGGGTAATGAAATACTGGTATTCTTTCTTTTTCTGTCTCTCTTGCAATTTTTTAGGTTTATGAGACTTCTAAAAGATGTAATTCTGAAGTCAAACACTGTGTTGGACTAACCATGAAATGTTTGCATCTTTAATGAAGTATTTAATTTTCAGTCTATACTGATAATGTTTTCTTAAAATACATGAAAGGGACATTTTCATCTGTAAAAACTTCTTCCTGTAGGAAAAGCACTTGTAAAATGAGGTTCATTGGTGTTTTCAGCCATCAGGAACCTGATTTCTTTTCCTTGCTTACAGCTCATGGTTAAAAAGTAGGAAGCTGACATATTTCACATGAAGTGAGGTGCTTCTCCTCCAGCTGTAGCGTAAGAGCAATGCAAAGGACATGGTAGGCAAGCAATAATGGAATTTATGTATGTCCTTTCTCAAAGGACAGTGTCATAAGGTGGAAGTAGCCTCTTGTTTTTAAGCAGCCTCGGTTGGGAAGAAGATATTTTCTTCTGAACTTGTAAATAAGTTAAAACTCTAACATTTCTCTTTGTCTTTTTTGTAAGTGGTATCAGTTCTGTTTCTGCTAAAACTCTTGCACGCATCAGTGAACCTTCTGTCCATGGAGGAGAAAGCACAATATTCTGTTGCCTGTCCTAGCAAGGAAACCGTGTAACAATCCCACTGCCAGCTCCAAACAAGTGCTGAGCCGTCAGTATCCAAATCCCAAGGCCACTCTGTGTTCTCTTTATCTTCTGAGCTACGTGTAATCATTTACTCCCACAGCATTACAGTGGTCAGTTTAATACCTGAGCACAGGTTCCTGTTTCTGCTGTATGAGATACTGTTTAACTGCTTTCCCCTTTCCTTTTGCCAAACTGTCTTGCTGGAGTCAGTGTTTAAGATGATGATTATCCAGTGCACTCTGGTAGGAACTGAAGCCTCTCTTCCTCAATCTACCAAGAGTTTAGTTGTTTAAGAGCATTGTGTTCGCATAGCAAATATATCCTTGACTTGTACCACAAAGATTTTAATGTAGGAAAATTCTAGAACTACTTGGCAATAAAATATAAGCTCACAGTGAAGGCAAATAGTTCTATGGCTTCCAGAAAGTTACTAAGAAATCAGTTAATCCAAAATCTTAAATTTAAGTGTCCGTTGGATAATTTATAAAGCACAGTACCATCCAGCTGTTATGGTCCTCTAAAAAAGATTTGAAAAATTAAAGATTCCCTTTTGCTGATGGTATGAAAGAGAGATTTTGACAAGCATTCTGTGGATTCCAGGTGGCCAGAATTACTGCTGCAAAGGCATTTGAATGGAAAATGCCACCTTGGAAGCATGGCACTGATGTTGGGATAAATCAATTATACAGGTTCAAGTTCTATGTCCTGTTGCTCTTTTTATTTCCCAGGATTTAGTGTTGAAATAACTATGTTGACTATTACTCTTCTTGAAAAGAAAAGTTAGTTTAGTGTTTTATTTCCCAGAAGTTAGTGTTGAAATAACTATGTTGACTATTACTCTTCTTGAAAAGAAAAATTGGTTAAATGCCCAAGAGAGCCTGGGAATTAAACTGATTTTTTTTTCCCCCTGGCTTATCTAAGACAAGTGTCTAAACTGATGTGTGTCTTTTTTATCAGGGAGTAAGTTCAAGTCTTAATTTACATCTGTCGAAGGACCTATGCTAGTCTTTTCTTAGGACTTTGATAATGTTTACATAATTCCTTTGTATAAAGGAAATTGAAATGCAACCCTAATGCCTTTTAAATTCCAATATTCCTTTAATTTTACTATCTCTGAATGTCCTTGGAAAGAGCTACAAGTACAGTATACATTATTTCTCCTTCCCCTCTCCAGCAAAGTTACATTAACTATGGTCATCATTCCAGGTTCAGCAGCCAAGATAATGGAATTTGACTTCTGAGGTTCTTTTTTTGATTACTTCAGGTTAGGAGGAGTAAAAGGCTTTTGCTTATTCCTTGGCTAACTTGGGCAGGATTCTGGTAGCCTGACTCTCAGGCAGTTCCTCTGGAAGAACAATTGAATTGGGTATGTTGAATGTTAGTTTTTCAACTTGCAGAGTAGCTAACTAGAACATTTTAGCTGGCTCTTGTGAGCACGAACACTTAGAAGTAGGAAATTTATGAAACTACCAGGAGATAGCAGGTAAACTGAAATGGATTTTTTTCCTTTCCCCCTCTCCTCTCAGTTTAATACTGTAATTCCAGCTTCACAGCATTTTATTTGGTAAGAGAGAAGAACAAATCTTCATTTGACGGCACAGCGCATGAGGCTAAGCAATTGTGCCCTTACAGGAAGGGAACCCAAGGGGAGATGGCAAGGACACAAGGGTCACCAGAGTGCCACTGGGGTGCCCTTTGGTGTAGTATTCTGTTCCTGGAGAGGTCACATAGTAGGAGAGACTCGCCATATTCTTGCCAATACATGAGACATACTCAGGGTTTGTTGTTTTGTCTACAAGCAGTTTTGATTTGAAATAGCTCTATCAGAACAAAACTCTTTAGATTCTTACTCACTTATAAGCAGTTGTGTTCTGGCTGTTGCCAGGTTGAACAGCAAAAGAAATTTCCACTTTACTGAAGTGCTTTATTTTATATGCTTTTTACGTAACCAGGGAGTAAACTGTATGAATATTGAGTAGTCCCTCTTGAGCAGTTTTCAGTCTGAGTTAGATTATACCATTATTCCTTTTTGGTTTTGGTCTTTAAACCTACTTGGTGTTACATTTTGTTAGTGCCAGCTTTGGTTATCCTCTTGGCAGGAAGCATGGTGGGCATTTCTGAAGCTTTCTATCTCACTGTTCTTCAGGGCAGGAATGTTTGTTGTGTGCACTCTACTGCGAATAGAGAGTTTGTGGTTTAAATCACAAAGCTCCTTCCTTCCCAAAGTCCTTGCTCAGTTGCCTAAAGCACTTAATTCAAGGCTGACCTCCCTAGAGAAACTTACTTGATGTTGGGTACCCATCCCAGTAGGATTTGGTGTTCTACCAGAAAATGCTTTTTTGCCCAGCCTCACTGTTAACCAACTTGTCCAGTTTTTTACTTTTTGCAATACAGATAACATAACCTCAGCCAAGCAGCCTTAGAGTACAGTTCTAGCAGGAAATTTGTATATCCTGGATCAGCAGGCTTTCCAACTATAGTAGAAATGGAAATGGGGAGGATGGTAATCATCTGTTCCCAAAATACTGAGACTCTATACATAGAAATGTGGAGGTTTTTTCACTACTTCAAGGTTTTGCTCTATGTGGTGAAGTCCATTACGAATACTGGTACTATCTGAAATGGTTCTACATTAGTGATGTGAACAATTTAATCTCATTTAGTATTTACAGTAATAAGATTGTTCATGAGCTCTTACAAAAACCAAGGAAGAATTTTCTGCTACAAGTTGGAATTCTTTTCAGAAAACACATTTTAGAAAGGAAAGTGTGTTGGGTTCTGTGTGCCTCCAACTTTCTGAGAATAGCTTTTGCTTTGTTTTGGTACTTAATCATGTTCATGAAAGTGAGATCACCTTGCTATTGTAAACTGAGGAGGAAGAGGATGTATAAACATGTTTATCTTAAATACTGATGTTTACAAGCGTAGCAAATACTGACCATGTTGGAGAGAAAGCACAGAAATGTATTGTCTTAAAACCACGTGCCTCGCTGTAATGTGACCACTAAATTTTTTAACAGCTGTGGAATTGTTTTGTAATATAAAAACCAAACTTAGAAATCGCTGCAATTTTTTATACTGTTACTGATTGTTTGCTGACGTGCTTTTTCTATGTATTGACACTGCTCGATTTCTACTTTGAGAAACATTTTTTTTCTAACTTACAACTTTCTCTGTAATGAAGTAAAACCTTTACAAGTGCTGTTTTTTTCTTCAATAAAGCTATCACTGCATTAAATGAATTGTTCTTATGGTTAATGCACCTTTTTTAGTGATGCTGATTCTCCAGATGATGCTGAAATTGCTGTGGGTAGTTTGTTTTCTTTTGTTTGTGTGTTTGGGGTTGGTTTTTTTTAAGTTATTGTCCTGTCCTCATTTCCTTTGCTGTGCACGCAACACACACTGCTGGGGGGAGCTTTTGTGTCACTAATGTTTTGCAGCAGCTTCATCCAGCAGTTGCATGCACCTACACAACTGGTTGGCACAACTGGAGTTGTTAAGGTGAGGATGATATTTTTATTACTTCTGGTATATTTACCTCAGGAGCCAACCTATATATGCCAACAAACTATCCTTAGTCCGTGCTATAGAGAAAATAATGCCTGGTTCTGTTGTGTCAGCAAAGACAACAGGAAACAACATGCCTCTGAAATAAATATACTCTGAGTGCTGATGTACACTCAATAAAATGTAAATGAAGTAAAATATCAATGATTTATGAATGTGTGTTAGAAATAATTAGAGGCTTTTTTTTCCAAGCTTTCAAAAAACTGGTGTGTTTAAGTGTGTGCCTAATACGCATCCAAAGACTTGCTGTGGTTTAGTATTCATTGGTAGTGTATCAAGGCTGTGCATCAGGCTGTTCAGGGTATGTTACACTTTCTCCTAATTGCCAGGCAGGTGGGTTTTTTTCCTGTCTGCAAGGGTGGTGGTGAGACCTGTGTGCTGTGGAAGACTGTGTTAAGTTTTCAATTACCTTTTTTTTCTTGGGTTTTTTAAAAAATTATTCTAAGCAAGAGCTGTCTCACAGCTGACTCAACAGAAATTTCTATCCTAAAGGAAACTCCAAAGGTGTTTGGAATACAAGCAGCAGCCTGTCTTCTGTAGTCTAGAAACCTAGGAGTTTGCATTTTATCTTTTTGAAAAGGTTAGAGCATCCAAGAAATATCAGGAAAGCTTGATACAGCTGTGTCATGGCAAGACAACTTTGATTCCTCAAAGGGCAATAAATCCTTTCTATGTCTAATAGCTTGGAGGTATTTTGCTTTCCTAATGCGACCTCCTGTGTAACAACAAAGCTGTTGAACTTTGCCACTTCATTCTCATGCTGAGGTCTTAATACTTGAATGATTTTTTAAAAAAAAAAAAAAGTGAAGTCTCCATTTGAAATCCTTAAGCAGTGATCAGCTGCTGTAAAGTTCATTCTGTTGATGAATGACTTAGCTCCTCAAAAATGCTCTGAAAGGGTTTGTCGGTTGTGCTACAGCATCTAGTCCCTGAATCCCATTACCTTGCATTCAAAGTCATCAGCATTCAAATTCAGTGACAAGGCCCCTTTGGTCTGCCGCTTTCTCTACTCCTTCCCCAAGATCTAATTTGAAAGAGAAGGTATTTTGTGGGTGTGAGCCATTCAAAGGTAGTTATTTCCATCCCTCACTTGTAGATTTCCTATTGAGCTCAGCCTTGTTTGCAGCACATGTCAGGGTACAGGCTTGTAACTGCCCAGCCATGAAGCACTGGAGATTCCTAAAGGGGAAAAATTCTGGTTTTGTCACTTTCAGAAGAAAGCTGCTGAGGAGTTAGAGATGGAATAGTCTATCTAAGCTGCCAATCTTTGGGACTGGTATTTTAAGTTAGCCTGGTTGAAATCCTTTCAAGAATCTCTTTCATTCTCTTGTGGCATCTCTAAAAGAAGTTATTCCTGAGAATTCATGCTTTAAAACTTTTCTGGGAACAAGTGTGGAGTAACATGGGTGTAGTGTAAAAAAAGGTACAATGAAAGTGTCATCTGGTCATTGCAGCTCTGAAGGGCTGTCATGTCCTAAAAACTGGGGAAGTACTGAGAGCTGGAGAGGAGCTTTATACAGGGGCACATAGTGATAGGACAAGGGTGAATGGCTTCAAATTGAAAGAGGGGAGGTTTAGATTAAGGATTAGGAAGAAATCCTTTACTGTGCTCCTAGTGAAGCACAGGAACAGACTGCCCAGAGATGCTCTTGGTGCCACATCCTTGGACGTGTTCAAGGCCAGGCTGGATGGGGCTCTGAGCAGCCTGGTCTAGCAGAGGGTGTTGCTGCCCATGGGAGGGGGGCTGGAATGAGATGAGCATGAAGGTCCCTTCCAACCCAAACCATTCTATGATGCAATATGTGGTGGGAAAACAAAACATTTTATCATGGGCAAGTACTCGTGGTTTTTGGTTGTGTGTAACAGGATGTGTCAGGCTCAGGGCTTTTGAAAGAATAAAATGTTTCAACGGAGTTATGCTTGGAACTTGTTAACTCTCGTAGTTAGAAGAAAGCTTTAACCTGCACATCCAGGTCAAAAGTGCATGTTTCATTTGTCCAATAAACACTGAATATTCTGAGATGTAAGTAGAACTTAAAACTTTGTTTAGAATGTTACTTTTTAATTATTTTTTGATCTTTAAGATGGGAACAGTAATAGTTTCTTCCTCTACGTGATAATTCATGTTTGAAGACATCACTGAAGATCTTCAAGTAGAAAAAAACAAATTGGGGAAAAGTATAATTATTGTTTAAAACAAAGTAAGTTGCATTTATCACCAGCCTGACTACATATATTTGGTTTGCTATCAATATTTTGGTGAGGGGACTACCAGGATGGCTTTTCTGAGAAGCTGCCAGAAGTGTTCCATATGTTCATAGAGGCAGGGCCAGCCAGTTCCAAGATGGATCCACCACTGGCCAAGGCTGAGCCCACCAGTGACAGTGGTAGTGTTTGGGAATTGTAGTCACATAGTAAGAGCTACTTTACCGTGAGAACACCTTGTTGTTCTCAATTCTCACAAAGCGGCTCTCTGGTTCAAAACAAGCAGGACTTCATAAACAGAGATAGCTGACTTCATGCAGGTGGTGTTTTTCCAAGATGTTGTTCTGGTTGTAGGGAGCCAATGATATTGTGGGGTGGTGAATTGAGAGCCAATGGATATATGACATAAAAGTTGTAAAATAGTATAAAAAGTCTCTGGAAAATAAAGACTTACTTTTTCCTTTCCTTGGACCCAGAAGCTACTGTGGTGAATTTGTTACTTGTCGTGACCATCTCCACCAGACAGTAGTGCCTGTGGGGTACTGTATTTGAGGAGTAAAAAACCTTGCACTAATGCAACTGAAGAGGTGGGAGAGAATTTGTGAGAGAAACAGCTCTGCAGACACCACGGTCAGTGCAGAAGAAGGGGTGGGAGGTGCTCCAGGCACTGGTGCTGAGGTTCCCCTACAGTCTGTGGTGCAGACCATGGTGAGGCAGGATGTGCCCCTGCAGCCCATGGCGGTCCATGGAGATCCATTCGCAGTCTCCCCACACCAGAGCAGGTTTGCAGCCCATAGGAGGCTGTGACTTTGTGGGAAGCCCAAGCTGGAGCAGACTCCTGGACAGAGGAGTCCACACTGGAGCAGGTTTGCTGGCAGGACTTGTAGCCCTGCAGAGGACCTACACTGGAGCAGCCTGTTCCTGAAGGATTGCACCACATGGATGTGATCCACACTACAGCAGTATGTGAAAAAACTGCAGGCTGTGGGAAGGACTGATGGAGAAGTTCATGGAGGAGTGTTTTCCACGGGAGGGATCCTATGCTGGAGCAGGGGAAGAGTGTGAGGATCCTTCCCCTGAGAAAGCCATTGGCGGGGAGGAGGAAGAGAAAATCAGGAGTGAACTTAGTCTTGGGAAGAACTGAGGGATGGAGGGAAAGTGTTTTAACATTTGGTTTTATTTCTTACTAACTTACTCAGTTTTGATTGGTAATAAATTAAACTAATTTTCCCAAGTCAAGCCTATTTTGTCCATGATGGTAACTGGGGAGTGATTTCTCCCTGTCCTTATTTCAACCCATGAGCCTTTTGTTACATTTTCTCTGCCTCTGCATCACTGAGGAGGGGAGAGACAAAGCAGTTTTGGTGGGGACCTAGAACCCATCCAGAGTCAACTCATCACACTACATCAAGTTTTTTCTTCGGGTTTTTTTTTTCTTACTCTTTTTAGAAAGCAGAAAGATTGCTGTGGAAAGCCTCTCCTGCTTTCTGGGCTCAGAATTAATATCAGTTGTATTCTCAGTTATAACACCAGACAGGGAGGTAGCACTTGAACAAGCTGCCTGCCCGGCTGCTAAAAACACACCCAGTGGAAGTTACTGAAACTGTCTCCTCACCCTGACATTAATGAAAAAGCTAATCTTCTTTAAGTCTCTTCTAACCTAGCAATCTCTTAAGGGGCTGGATACATGATTAAAAAACAGAAGGAAAGCAGCTGTCTTTTTATCCTTTCTTAATTATTCCATGGTAGTTGATAGTTGATGTCCTGGGAGTGTCATGGTGATGGAGGTTACATTTCCCTGTGTTGCTGGGACTCAGTGTTCAGAGGGGGGTTAGACGAATGCTGCAGTGGGAGCTTTGGAGATGGAAAGAGTGAGTCTTATTTTCTGCAATTTCATCCGATGATGAAGCGCTGCCTTTTATTTGGAAACATGCAGCTAAAGGCCAAAAAACAGGTATCCAGTGTCAAGGCAAGAAAGGCCTTTTTAATTACCTTTTTTGTTTGGTTTTTTTTTCTTTCTTTCTGTGTACCTCACCAGCTGGCGGCCAGGGGCATTTAAGAACAAGCTTAATTAGAAAGTCAAAAATAACCCTTTGCTTTTTCCTGCTGTTACTTGGTGAGTAAAGTCCAGTAAATATTGCAGGATTATTCTGATTGGTCTTTCACTGCTGTCCCCAGTCCTCATTGCTTCATTTAAAATATGAGTTGCTAAATTCTTATTAGTAAATCAGAGATGATTGTGCGTGTTGTGCTTGACTTTTGAGCTAGTTCTGACGGGCTATGATCCCCAGGGAGTCTGATCCCTGCTTGGAAGGGCCCAGCTGTCCCAGCTGGGTTTCAGGGAAAGCTTACAATATTGCAGGTTCTGTAGGAGTGTTTTCTGTTCCTTCTGCTGCTGCTACTGATTTGCTTGTCTAATTAAATGGGGGACAAGAGCAAGAGGGGAAATTAGCAGTTTTCTGTCCTTTGTGTGTCCTGCTTGCAGTGGCACTAGCTGTGAGTCACCGGGAACGTCTACTCCTCTCTTAGTTCAGCTACCTTTTTTCAAATGTCAGGTTTAGGGAACTTCCAGCCCAAGAAATAACCCACATCTGAGAATGCATTGTTCTCAGTGCCCTGGAATTACCTACAGCCATTGACATTAATCTGTTTGTGCCTTAGTGTCAGCACCTGTAGACTTGGAAAAATTAATCTTGCAAGAAAGTAGGAGAAAGAAGGGATGTCTGGAAAGCATTCCAAGTTGTTATTTAGGTGAATGTAGCATCAAAAGATTAGAGGATGCTCTAATTTCTCCTAAAACGGGCTAAATATTCAAAGTCAATTTCCATATGTAATGTTTTTAAATGAAAAGCCAACAACATTTTTTAAATGAAAAGCTAACAATAAACGAATAACTGTGACTGAATCTCTCTGGTTTCTGCTCTGCAGCCCTCTCCCATGGCAGGTGTGTGACACAGAGACAGTGCAAAGAAGCCTGATTCATGGAATCTGGATGTGTATTTTAAAGTAAAATCTCAGGCCCAAATACATTCAGTTGATTGTGTGCTTGCATGCATGCATGTTATTTCTTCGGCTAATTCTTTTCGGTTGGAAAGATATGTCACTGTGCCTTCTGGATATGTGGCTACATGCATCACAAATTGCTCTTAGGCTGAACTCTTAGAGATGAAACACTCTTCCCCATACTGAAAATAGTAATTGGACTGTTTCCACTAACCAACCACAGATAACGACCCTCATTTTGGAAAATATTGTGGTTTCAGGCATCCTGAACTATGGTAGCATAGTTACTAAAATTCAAACTGTGCCAAAGTTAGGTATTTTAAGTTAGATTTGTGGTTTATTTTTTCCTCTGGACACTAGACTTTCAAGCATCAGATGCCTCATATGAATGATAACCATAAGCACACAAGTGTTACCTACATCTGGGATCTGAAAGTGTATTTTATTACTGTGCAGGATACAAGTTCTTATATGATACCCCAAAGCAAACACAATAATGTTTTTCCCTTAGGGATCCTAGCTATAAAAATCCAGTCTTACTGATAAAATACTCCCTTCCAAACTTATTACTGGAACATATCCATTATCCATTCTTTCCACATACCCTTCCTTCTCTACAGCTCAGTCCCAGGAGTGCTTTGGGCAAGCAGTGCACTCCAAGCAGGACCTCCCTTTCTTTTGGTTTGTGGCAGCCTCCATTTACAATCCATCTTTGCTGAACATATTCTTTACCTCTAGTGATACACAAGTGTCTGATGGCGAGAGAGTGTTTCACTACCTCATTTGGAAACCTTCCCCAAATGTGAACTGTCCTTGCTTTTGTGCATGCTTTTGATTTCCTTCAAGTTCTAAGTATCTCAAGGAGGGTAGATTGGATCTGATTTTTGGAGGGTCTAATCCATCATCACTCCACCTGAAGCTGTGTAGAAGAGATGGGCAGTGAGTACTTCTGAAAGCCAGGCTGCTTCTCTTTTTATTTGTCTACAGAAAGAACTGTGTGTAACTACTGGAATATTATTACATTTATGAGCTGTTGTCTCTTTACTTGCCTCAACTTTGAATCTCCTAATTTCTGAGCAATTATTTCTAAAAAGACTGTATGGAAATAGGGCTTCAGCTTAAAAAAAAAAAAAAATCCCAAAATAACATGTATCTGTTTTAGAACTGACTGAAAACCTGAAGATGTCGAATTGAAATTCACAGCACTTCAACCAGCTCCAATTTCTATTGTTTATTTGCATTTATACTATAATGAAATTCGAAACTGTCTTATATAGTCTCCTATGCATTTCCTGTGCCATTTGATCACATGCACGGAAAAATTACAGCAGTAGCTTCTCTCTCCTCTTTGAGTATTTGGAAAGGGGAACTCAAACATAAACATATTCCATTTACACAAGCATACCTGAGATGCAATTATTTTTCCAAACATAAAGTGGTACCTTCCAGATACTTAAATATCCTATAGATTTTAAAGTACATTCTTTAGTTGTTCAGCAGTGAAAGTGGGCTGTCTATTAACTAGAAGTTGCTATTTGACACCTGCTAATGTAACTCACAACCTGAGTTTACTTATAAAATAATCTATGTATTTTTTGTATGAGTAAACAATTAAAAAAATAAGAGGGGAAGAAGTGTCAGAGGGTAAAGTTTGAAAGCAGCATAGAATCATAGAATGACTTGGGTTGGAAGGGTGCCAAATAAGATGTCATCAAGGTCTGGCCATTGCTGTTTATGTGGATGGTACCTCTCAGTTTTTTAAAATGTAAGATCTGTTAAGCCTTGTCAAATTAGGGATTTAACTTGAATTCTGTTTTATAAAGTCTGCCATGCTCTTTCTTGTTTGTAAAAATCCCAACAGTGATCCACCAACTCATTATGTCTTTTAGAAAAAGAAGCACAGAAGTTCAACAGGGACTATTGAATTGAAAGAATGCAAAGTTCTCAATAAGCAGACAGAAAATACATTTCTCTACAAAATTACCTCTAACACTACATTTTCAAAATCAAGTCCCTGACTGTGTCATGTCCAAAAGACCAGAAATTTCAAAGACACTATCAGAGATAGACGTATCAGAAGTCAGGCACTCTAACACTTGTTATATACCAGTGTCCAGTGTTTAAAGGTCACTGTTATTCGTGGGGCCTCCACTTAACCCTCCAGAGTGGGACTGAACCCCTATCTCTCATATCCTTGACTGAATGCTGAAACTGTTGGAGTTCTCAGTAAAATGGTGGCTTCTTTGCAGAGGGCATGTGTTGTTGGATTAGGCTTGTCAGAGAAGGTCTCAGCATGAGGTGAGAGGGAATGACTTTTTGGGATGCTGAGGGAGCTTTTGTATGAGATGGACATTGAGTCAGTCATCAGCACCAGGCATCAGGCAGCTAAGCTTATACTAGCTCCAGAAGTGTGTCTGTCCCTGGTAACGCAGCCAGAGGGGAGTTCAGCCACATGTAAGTGCACATGTAAGTGCACCAGGGGTTTTGTAAATGACAGTGGGACCAAGGGATGGACACAATATGCATCAACAATGGAGTGCAGGGATGCTACCTTCTCGTGGTGCATTGAAACTTCAGTGCAGAAGGGTCTCTTACTATTATATTTTGATTTAGGAACATAGAGGAATGAGGTTAATGCATTTATGCAACATTCCTGGTGAAAATATTTTAAGAGAACCTTCTCTGTGTAACTATCTTGACTCTTCCTAGCTCCTTCAGTTAGAGTCCGCACCAGCGTGAATGCAATTTCCATGCATTGTTTCAGTCTGGAAATGAAACAATTTTCATTAATGGAAACCTGGTTCTCAAGCAGAACAATTAGACCCACTTCAGGCAGAAAAAAGATAAAAGCATGCTAATTTGGATGGAGGACTCTTCTTTCAAGGCAGCCAATTGAGTCATCAGCCAGCCACCCACCTGACTGTCTAACAGGTAATTAGGAGATAGTCCCCTTTTTGTGTGGAGCGTGTGCGTAAACCTCCACACACTGGTGTCACTGCCCATTGGGACTTCCAGGGGAAAGAGCTAGGCAGTGGCAAAAGAGTGAGGAGAGCACGTTCATCAGACAGTGCCCAATGAACTGACTCCTTTTTCTATTTAGCTTATTATTTTTGCCTTTTCAACAGCTACCTGAAGTTTCTGGCAGTAAAGTTGTCATGGCAGACCTGGGCTGCAAAAAACCCAGCGATTGCACTGTCTCCAGGCTCCTCAGCATAGTGGAGAGCGAACTCCGGGCTGGGAGAGACAAAGGCGACCCCACAGAGAAACAGCTCCAGGTTGTCTTGGAGGATGCGACGCTCTGGCAGAGATTCAGGGAAGTCACTAATGAGATGATCGTGACCAAGAATGGCAGGTGAGTGATCTGCTCAGCACTGTGGGCTCAGTGGAGGTGACAGCCAGGGGGGTTAAGCTTTATAAAATAATAAAGTGTGTGTGCAGACTTGAGAGAACTGCAATGAGCACACCAGAGTTTTTAGGGGACTGCAGCCTTGCAGTCTGATAAAACCAGCGTGAGAACAAGATGGGGTGTCCGTGCTTCTTTTTGATCACTGCCAAACCATTCCTGCCACCCTTTATTCCTGCTATGAAACATGCTGGAAAAATACATTGACTAACTTCCCACAAAAAGGGAACTTTTGCAAGGGAATAGATGGTACCTCTCAAAACCTTTGGAATGACTTCCTATGCTAATAATCATCAGCCGATATTAGCAAGTCCTCACCTGTAGACTTCAAATTACTGCACAGAGGCAGATTGGTGTTGTTATCCCCGTCTGAAGCTCCCATCCCTCTGGCCTTGGATATGAACAGCTTGTACGAGCAGTCCATACCAGAATGAGTACAATAACCTACGTGCTCGGTATGTATGTGCAGTCTGAATGGCATGGTCCCACAGTTGTTGCTGGTGCTCTTAGAAACAAGTGTGGAATATTGCTTAACACACACAGATTTAGACGGACAAAATATTGTGGTATAAATGGATCACATGTCTTACTATTTGGGGAACACAGAAAGGCGCAGGTAAAGGGTGAAAAACCTGTTGAGAGGGATGCTAATTCTGAATCAGGCACTGGCTTGAAGAAGGCTCTCCACAGAGGTTCTGCCCTGAACTGGGCTGACAGCAGAGTCCAGCGCACAACAGACAAGCAGCTACCAGAATAAGGTTTGCCAGCACAGTGGTACTAAGGTTTTTATTTAATGTATCCTCACCAGCCCTCTGCTGCCCCCCCCCCCCACCCCACCCGTTCCCTCAACATGCACACATTTCTTTTGCGAGACCTCTCAGGAGATCCACATAGGAGAGAGGAACTTAGACATGGAGAGAAAGATTTACTCATGTGGTGTGACTTTCATTAATTTTGCAGACTTTGATTTAGCAGAATTTGTGAATGAAATTACTGTTGACTATAGCTTGATGAGGGACATGGGTGAAAGCAGGAAAAAAGAAAAATGTAGTCTGGTGTAGCAAGGTGATTCTGTGGAGAGAACAGTACCAGCTCTTGCAGTAACTGTACCTGTTGCCATTCTGATTGCTCCTAATAACCTATACTGATAGAAATCTGCTGCTGAGATTCTCTTGACATCGAGAAGCTGCTTTTGCTTAATTTGAATTGCTTTGAAAACTACTGCTAGGCTGCAGCAAGCTTCTAAGTGGACTTTCACTTGGTGTACAGTAGCTTAAGCTGGCTCCTTAGCAGCATAAGTGGCTAAAAGTGAGGAAAGATGTGTTTCCTCTGATCAATTAAATTGGTACAAAGAATCACACCTTACCAACAGGTTGTTTTCAGTTTCTTTCCTCATAGCTAATGAAAGTTATGACTTCATGGAGATATTAGTTCCTTCTGAAATGTCAGGGTGAGTCCATAGATAAAATCTTTTTATAATGATGTTAAGGGATTTTTTTGAATATGCCTGGGTACTTTTTATTTAGCTGTGTAAGCTGCCTTTTTTCTTTAAATTTTAACTTATACACTCCTTATTAGCCTGATTCTACCTTTTCTAAGTGAAATCTCTAGCAATGTTGGTGGGAGCAGGAATAGGTTCTTTGTGATCAAACTACAGCAACCTCAAAATAAAATATTACAAAAGTATGTCACACTGCCATTTGCATTAATCCTTTTAACATAATTACCATAGCATCAGAGACTATGAAAAAGGATTGCTGCATTTCTGAAAGTATCTTTCATTAAAAAACACATCAGCACACTAAAACAAAGAAAATACAGATTGTGGTCTGCAGCAAAGCACTCTGAACTACTCATGCTATTCAAAAGGAGACAAACTTGAGACAGTTTCCTATGGGTGCTGAGTTTTTCTCAGGTTCAAGATTCCTCAGTGATTGTCTCCAGAGGGATTCTCAGTAGATAAAATATTGATCTTATTCTGCTGCTGCTAAATCAGTAAAATGAAATAATTCTTGCTGAAGGGTAGACAAATGCATTTGAAAACTGTGTTCTATGATGGAAGAGAAAAGCCAGCCTGAACTTTTGTGCGTGAAAACTAAAACAGTGGGTGTGGACAGACACATTGTTAGCAAAGCTCACAAATTAAACAGAAACCTGATATGGGAGCATCCCAGAGAATGAAAGACTAATTGACTAGTGATCCTCAAGTGCCAAATTCTAGCATGCACAATTCTATCTGCTCATATTGAGTCATCTCTAATTGGTACTGAGGGTCCAAAAATGTCGTAGTTAGATGAACCAACTTCAGTGTTAATATACAGATACGTCTCTGTGGCTGTATCATGCTTCATTATGATTATCACCTGCCCTAGCAATATGCCTAGGGGAGATAGATATATTCTGAATAGCATCATTAAAATTAAACCACGTGCTAGATCACAAAATATATCCCAATGGGTGTAGCTGATAAAGTGGGAAACCATCTCCTATTTTACTCAGACTTATTGTATTCAATTGACACTTCAATATCAAATGCACTATCATCTGACTGAGGTTTTCTCTCTCAGTGTTTATACCATATAAGCTAGGCAGTATCCTGAGACTTTGCAATCCCTGTCATTGCCTGGAGATGGGAAGGTGCCACTGTTCCTCTCTGTATATGGGGAGAATCCTAGGGGATCAGTGCAGGCAGCCATGAGTGGGGGGAAAGAAGCCCTTTCCAGGCTTAAATGCTAAAGCAACTCCTGCATATTCAAGTTTGGTATCAAACATCTTCCTACTCAAGTTCTGTACTGTGAAGTAATTGTAGCAGATCTACACTAAATAAACTGAAGAGGCTGAAGTGCTTAGCTACTGCAATAATGGAGGTCACATGTACACCTACCTGATCATGGAAACAAACATTCTGACTGAAACAAATTTGGAGAAATCACCACTTGCCATGCTAAAAGACAGATTTTAACAGTAAAGCCATTTAATCAGCAGAACAAGTTAGGTAGTAAAATTTCCATCATTAGAGTCTGTACAGTCAAAACATGCTGGTCCAAGCGAGGCAGGGATTAACTGGGAGTGGAGCTGGTTAACACAGGGAAGTGCTCTAATCTTGGTGCTACAGGAGGTTAAAATTGATGGTGATGGTATTCTCTTCTGGAATTGGTCTATTGGTCCTTTGGGGATAAACTTGAGCCTCTCAAATAAAAAGGCAGAACAGCCTTTTTTGCTGCCCACAAGCAGCCTGCAATGTGGGCAGAGGAATTAACAATCTGCATGTAACACAAATAGCTCTGAGAAATCTAGTGAAATTAAATTTTCATGTGGATTAATTTTCCTCTCTAATTCAATTGCAGCTCTATATCTAAATGTGTTACTTTGAACACCGACTGTAGGAGGTCTAAAGGGATGGAAGGAACAATGCATCCATACTTTTTATCACATCCCAGTTTGGTACCTGGTTCATCCTGATCAGAAAGACACATGTAAATCCTTGACTAAGCTTATATTTAATTAGAAAGGTCATGGTTCACAGTACCTTGGAGAACAGTGACGAGCGCTGTTCGTCATGGGTCCATATTAGGACCAGAGCTTTTCAACACTTTTGTTGGTGACAGGGGCAGTGGGACTGAGTGCACCCTCAGCAAATTTGCCAATGACCCCACGCTGTGTACTCTGATTGGCATGGTGGAGGGACAGGATGTAATCCAGAGGGATCTGGACAGGCCTGAGAGCTGGACCTTTGCAGACCTCATAAAGCGCACTTTATGGTTCTGCATTAAAAATACAAGTTGGGTGGAGAATGGGTTCAGAGCAGCCCTGAGGACAAGGACTCAGGTGTTGGTGGACAAGAAGCTTGATATGACCCAGCAATGTGCACTGAGAGCTCAGAAAGCCAAATGCATCCTGGGCTGCATCTAAAGCAGTGTGGCCAGCAGGGCGAGGGAGGGGACTCTCACCCTGTGTTCCGCTCTTATGAGACCCTACCTGGAGTGCTGCATCCAGCTCTGTGGTCTTCAGTACAAGAAGGACATTGACCTGTTGGAGCAAGTCCAGAGGAGACCACCTCTCCTATGAGGAAAAGCTGGGATAGTTGTGGTTGTTCAGCCTGGAGAGGAGAGAGAGCTTGTAGCTACCTCCCCGTACCTAAAGGGGGTTACAAGAGAATTGGAGAGGGACCTTTTACAAGGACATGGAGTGATACAAGGGGTGGTGAGGCACTGGAACATGTTGCCCAGAGAAGTTGTGGATGCCCCATCCCTGGATGTGTTCAAGGCCAGGTTGAATGGGACTTGGAGCAACCTGGTCTTGTGGATGGTGTTGGGGACACCAATGCAGGGGATTGGGATAATATGATCTTCAAAGTCCCTTCCAACCCAAACCAATCTATGATATCTTCTTCAATATTGCACTGACCCTGTATCACCAAGTATTAATATTAGATGAAAGACCTCAAATTTCTTAAATTCCGTCTTCTCCTATCAGCAGAAGGTGCTGAGTGTATAGAGAAAGAATTCCAGAAAGGTGAATGGGATGTCATGGGAGCCTGATTGTTAGCAATCTGCATTTGGGTGTCACTAGAGAGTATGACTGCAGGGGCAGAGACCCCCAGTGTCCTTTGAGAGAGCCTGGAGTTTCCGCTCCCTTCTTATGTATTTTGGATGTCTTGTGCTGCTACCTAAGCCTAGAGAGCTACCTTACCTTAGCCCCATGGCCATGGACCTCAGGCCATTCCTCTGGTCACTTGATGTACCCTCTCTGTACCCACAGAGAAAAGGAGCTGGAAGATTCATTGGCCTGTGTATAAAAATGTGGGATGGAAAAACGGCAGTTGCCAGGAGAGGTCAGTATGGAGGTGCCTGGGACAGGGAAGTCTGTTACTCATGGAAGAAGGATGTAGCAGCAATTACATGCATTCCTTGACAAGCTAAGAAATGTAATGAATAGGATACGTTTTTCTGGGAGACACCTCTGTTCTGCTGTCCACAAATTACTCCCAGTTCCTGAAATTGTTTGAGCCCTATTAGCTGTACTGCTGTAGACTTTCAGGCACTGAGGTGTCAATTCAAAGCTGCATGGCATTGATCACAAGCATTGGGACAGATAGAAAACCACTGAAAGTCAAGATGTAAGCTCCTGAAAATCTCCTTTACAAAAGAAAAAAAAATAATAGTTACAGGGGGATTGAGAAAAGGTGACATTGGACCTTTAGGCACAAAAGGAACATTTTCCCAAAACTAAACAAAGGCAGGATTTCAGCTTTAAATGCTGAAATGGTGGAAGGCTGGATAGAAGTTTAGAGCTTGCATGTAAGATGGAACTAAAAGCAAAAGAACATGGTCAAGCTGGGGAGGTCAGGGAATATGGAAGTATGGGACCAAATTTCTGGAGGAAGTGCCGAGTGCAAGGTCGGATGGCAAGGGCGGATGGAAGGAAGGGAGGATGTTTTTTACACTGAACTAGACAGTGAGCATCTGGAAACAGACATACTGAGGAGAGTCTTTCAAGACCAGTTTCCAGTGGTGTCCCTCTTTTTTGTTTCCCTGGCCAGGAGGATGTTCCCTGTTTTGAAGATCAGCGTGTCAGGCTTGGATCCAAATGCCATGTACTCCTTCCTGCTGGACTTCGCTCCGACTGATGACCACCGCTGGAAGTATGTCAATGGAGAATGGGTGCCAGCTGGGAAACCAGAGCCACCAAACCACAGCTGTGTCTACATCCACCCAGACTCTCCCAACTTTGGGGCCCATTGGATGAAAGCTGCCATTTCCTTCAGCAAAGTCAAACTTACCAACAAGCTCAATGGGAGTGGGCAGGTATGGCCTGATGTTTCCACATCACCCCTTGGCTTCAATTGCAAGCACCTACCAATCAAGAAATATCAAGGGTGCATTTATGTAATTATAGAAGCCCTTACAGGCCTCTTCACCCACAGATGCCAATTATTCTCTGGAGGCCAAATATAAACAGGGATAAACAGGCCTTAATTGGCACTTTTAGATTTTAATGGACTTCTTGATGTTAAAAGAGACAGAGTGCTGTGGTTTACTTAATCATCAGGGGTCTTTTCAGAGTTGGTCGTGTGTGCTGGGGATTTTTACATAGGACTTCAGAGAACAGGGAGGAAAATGGTCATGGGTATTAGGTTTTTGTTGTGCTCCCCAATGTTTGGTGTAAGTGGAATGTTGGCAGGAGTCAGATGGCAGAATAAAAGGCTGCTCCTAAATGAAATAATTACTCTGTCGGCTTCTGCATCATGATAATTATCAATATTCTATTGAATCAGCTTTGGCCTTTGGAAAGAAACCATATGTACCAGAAATAAGTGAGTTTCTCTTTGAACCCCTTAAAAATGCAAACAGGAAAATTAGTTTTGTTTAATATTTTATTTTTGATGATGCATCTAAAGGTGAAATGTTGCGCAAGACCTTTTGTTCGCTTGTTTGTTTCGTACAAAACTCCTATGTTGGATGACACTTGTCAGCCCAGAATCAATTTCTTTCGTGTAAAGGTTATACATTCTCTATCTGTTATTTCCATTATGTTTGTGAGGTTACCTCCATAATCTTGGTACTCTAATGAGGTAGGAAATTATCTCAGGTTTTACAGATTGGAGAATAGGAAGATGATCTGACTTTCCTAAGTCATACGTGGAACCAGCACACAAGAACTATTGTAGAGCATAGAACAGGATCTGAATTTGCAAATATTTGTCTTATACCCAGGACCTCAGAAAAGTCAAAAGCCTCAGCAAAATATGCATGGGAGGAAAAAAAGCTACAGGAAACTTGGAGGGTCAAAGAGTTCCTGGGGGAAAAAACAGGGAATACTGTATATGTGTGTATATATATACATATATATATATATGTGTGTGTGTGTGTGTGTGTGTGTGTGTGTGTATATATGATGGAGAGGAAAACAGTAGAAACAGCGGAGAGGAAAAGCCATATGAGAAACAGAACCCAAACAAAAATTACTAAATAACAAATGACTGAAGCTCCCCTTGTTTTCTTTTGAAATCTTGACCACAGTGTCTAAGCAAACTATGTCCATATTCTGTGCTCCAGCTTCCCCTTCTATGATGGTATTAGAAAGTGATTGATGACTATCAGTGCTTTATGCTAATAGCTGTGTTCTTTCTTTTATATAGATGTACGTATGTATACACACATCACTTTTCAAAGTACAAATTTTTAAAAATAATATTTTGTCTTGTGTTAGAGACAATCAAACAGCCTAACAGACTTCCTGGAAGCAGCACTATTCACAGCTTTTATTGCCAGGGTAGAGGATCTGCCAAGGCTTGTTTAAACACTCTTCATCTTGCCCAGAGAGATGACTGGATGACTGCCTTAGCTTCCTCCTGGCACCTTTTCTGTCGTGGTGATTCTGAGTCTTCCAGATAGTAGAAGCAGGACAGGGACTGCCCCTGAGCTGTTTCAGCAGCCTCTAGTGCAGTGGGAGCCCAGTGGTTTGAGTGCCATAGCTGCTAACACAAATACTAATGCTGCTGTATTGAAAGCCGTAAATACAGTCCAGTGAAGTCTCATTCTGCTCAGCCCTGTGGTTATTGAAAGGGAGGAAGGCACCTGCCCTCCTGCTTCAGTAGCCACTGGCTGGGGAGGCTCAGCAGGGACACCTCCTCTGTCAGCGAGCCAGAGGGTGGCTCTGAGGCACCAGAGTGGCACTGGGGACTGTCTCTCCGTTTTGTTTCCTGCAGATAATGCTGAACTCCCTGCACAAATACGAGCCCCAGGTACACATAGTTCGTGTGGGAGGCCCTCACCGGATGGTGATGAACTGCTCCTTCCCTGAGACCCAGTTCATAGCAGTGACTGCCTATCAGAATGAAGAGGTAGGCGGGTGCCACACTGTGCTCTGGTTACCACTGAGGAGATCTATTAGAAGCTGATTGACTACAAGACCAGCAAGCCTTTTTCTTCTTCCCCCACCAGTTCCACGCAGTATAATATTCTGTCCAGTCTAATACTCTGCCATTTCTCTGCAGTAGAACATTGACTAATCTAGTGTCTGGCTCCAGTACTAAACCAGGTTTAGCTTAATATCCTGCCACAGCTGCTCCAGACTGGTCCATCTGTCCTGGCATCCCAATCCTTTACTGAAAAAAAAGGCAAACAGCCCTACGGTCAAGCCCAGTATCTTTCTCCAGCAATAACTGATAGTTATAATGATAACCCTGTCTCTCCATGTTCCCTATAATACATACAACTGCAGAACAATACAATACTCCATCGGAAAATTTCCGCACTTGAGGATGCTTTGGATTGTAAGACTTGCTAACTCCCATGCTACATCCCTTAGCTAACATTGCTGCAGATTTTATTTGTACTTGATAGGAATTCAGTGTTTAAATTCTCTTGAAAGTGTCTACCATTCTGCAGGATTTGCCAGGCCAGCTCATGGCAGGTTGCCCCAACTGGTGTTTTGCCTGTGGCATTGAAAAGTACACAGCACTCTGCAACAAGCAAAGCTGTCTCCTACCCAGCCCTGGAAAACATGTGTAGGGATATATTTTAGGCAAATCCAGGCATTTCCCCTAAGATTACTTTGGAAGATGTTTTGTCAAGTTTCTATTTCAAATTGCCTTCACTAACATGCCTTGTTTTCTGGAAACTCAAGATAACAGCTCTCAAAATCAAGTATAATCCCTTTGCCAAAGCCTTCCTGGATGCAAAGGAAAGGTGAGTTAATTTTTTTTTTATCCAGTAGCTTTTTGCTGCTGACATGGTTTATACTGACATCACCATATGAAAGATAAATTACATAACTGAATCTTGTTTCTGCTGTCCTTAATCCAGAGTCACTCTACTTGTGTTAGTGGGGAGACTGTATAATTATTACAATAGGTGCTGAAGTAGGTGAATATGCTCTTGGGGATCATAGGACTTATCTCTGTCTACACAGAAAGCCAGAAATGAGATGGTGCGAACTTCCCCAGGGTTTCCAGCTGGGGAAGGGGAATGGCACCTTCAGCTTGCCTGCAAGCAGGAATGGTGCCCACAGGTAGATTTAGAATTCCAGGTTCAGCTCCCAAATATGGCACAAACTTAGGAACATTTTTGTGCGTGTCATGAAACGTAAGTTCCTGCTTCCTTTATGGAAGAATGTAGGAAGGTCTACTGCTGCCTAGCACATGGTTAAAGAAGATGGATTTCTTTAACATCTTTTCTTCTTCTTTTCTTAAAGAAGATGGATTTTAAAGTCACTTCTCTAATTTTGTACTGAATAGTTCTGGTTATAACTTTTGTAATTTCTCAATGAGAGCATTTACTACTATGCTCATTTTGCTTTTCAGAAACCATTCTAAGGATGCTCCAGAGACAGTCTCCGAAGGTCAACATATGACATATTCTCACTGTAAGGTTTTTATTCAAGTCAGCCAAAAGTTTTCTGTGATATTATGGGTCTTGGGAACCTGGCACTCACTTAACTGGTTCACACTGGTCACGTACTAAGTCCTGAATTGTGTTCATAGAAAAGAATTGTTTTAAAAAAAGAAAAAAAAAGATTGAAGAGACTCACAGTTGGAAATAATGTGAGAGGTTCTGCAGAGGGATCATTTTCCTTACACTCCAGTTTTTCAATATTAAAAGAACTCTAGAATCAATATGTTATGTGGCATTTTTAGGGCTTTCTCACCCCTTTTTTTGTATTTGTGAATATTTTCGTCACCTACAAAATTACCTTTCACTGGTAAACAGGTTAAAAAATGAAGGGGCGCAGACAGTGCATTTGCTTTATTGATAGTTTTTCTTTCATTTGTTCTTTAATGTTTATGACATTTTCCGGTTGCTTTCAGGTCTTCTTTTCAGGGTTGGTGGGTTTGGGAGTGGGTGTGGGGGAGTGGTATTTTTTTGTGAGTTGTTTCACCAACAAGTATCTTAGAATCTGCTTGGTATTTCTGAGGCACAGCCGATTCTGCAAGAAAGCTGGTTATTTCTTAATTGTATTGTAGCATTTTAAGGCAGCAATGGTAATAGTTTTGTTCTCTCTTTTCCCTCAAAGTGGGTGGCTGGCTGATTTCCAACCCAGATCCAATGTGTGCCTCGGGAAGCTCTAATTACCAGTACAGCGGACCTTTGCCTCTGCCCACTCCGCAAGCTCCCCACAGCTGCGAGCGATACTCAGCCCTGCGAAGCCATCGGGCTGCTCCATACCCACCCTCCTACGTGCAGAGGAATCACTCCCCTACAGGTACTCCCGGAGCACTGCTTTGCTGCCTCTGCCTGTCTGTCCCATTGCCATAGGGTAGCACAAACAATGGAGCAAGCACGAGCTAAGGCTAGGAAAGGGCACAGTGAGTCTCTGGAACAGACTGCACAGAACCTTTCATGAACCCAGTGTGGCTGAGGCAGCAGAACAAGAGGTACCAAGAGCGGGGGGCACTGTTAATGATAAACGAGAGTGTATGAGCTTGCTTTAACTACAGCTTCCAGTCATACAAAAAGGGCATTGCAGGTTTTCTTTCAGTGTCCTGCCATGACATTGAAAGCAGTTGAGCTCTCAAGTCAAAGCAGCTCTCAACAATGTGGTAGGAGCTGATGTGAGACAAAGGTATTTTGGTATTGCCAGAACATCTTTTAAGTCCTTTTCACTTCCTAGATCTGGGTGCAGAGTTCCAGAAATTGATTCTACTTTGATCAGAAGAACTTGGTCAGAAAGAAGAGTAAGGACAAAGTAATCTGATTGCTAATTATAATTTAGCAAGAATTCCTGTTTAATGGACATATTTATCATAGAATGCTTTGGCTTGAAAGGGACCTGAAAGACCCTCTTGTTCCAACCCCTCTGCCATCGGCAGGGACACCTTCCACTAGACCAGGTTGCCCAAAGCTCCATTCAACCCGACCTTGAAAATTTCCAGGAATGGGGCAATATTTATAAAACTTTATTAAGTATTCAAGCTCAAATGATAAGGAAATCTGTATGAAAACATTGCCAGATATATGTCAATTATTAATGAAAAACTGTTAGTCAGATCTGCAAAAATGCATATCCTATGTCTGCCATGTTGTGCCTTCTCACATATCACACCTGGAATTGCAATGGCACCTTGCTACTCTCCAAATGAACACAGGAATTTTGTCCTTTTACTTGTGTTTGGGACTTTTGGCCTGTTACCTGTGGCTGGTAACCTCATGACCAGATTGCTGCCTTAAGCCTGTCCACATTTTGTTGTCTTAAGACGATGTCTCTGCAATAGTCACTGAGGATTTGTTTGTTGCTTTTTTTTTTCCTTCCCAAAGTTAATTTATTGGAGAGTTCCAGCAATAATCTTCAGATATTCTCAGGACATGACAGCTGGACTTTGCCGTCCTCTCCACATGCTAATTTGCTCTCAGTGCCACACACGAAGGGAGGTGCCAGCCCTGGATCCAGGTAAGGTTACAGGAAAACTGCCAGTATGAGGAGCACTGAGGCTTATAGGAGTGTCCTGGTGATTTGCCCTTTGTCCCAAACTTTTATCAATGCCCAGGATTTGAAACGTGTCCTAAGTGCTCAATTCAAGATTCCTGGACAGATCTTTCTGACAAGTTAATTATCTTCTGTTCTTAAATCTATGAGAGCTTCATTTTTCCCCAGCACTGCTGAAAACCAGGATCTTGGAACAGCCACAAAGAACTCTGGTATCTACAATGTGAGAGCATTTAAAAATAAAATTATTTTTCTCCATACATTTCTCACTATTATCCTGCATGAAGTGAGGATCCTATTCTAGAAGTGGATGAAATTTAGTCCTAGAGAATCAACTATCAAATATTTTCCCTTCTTTTCCACAAATGAATGCACACATTTCTTCTCTCAGGTGCCAGGAAAAGCAGCTGCAATGCTCAAAAATTTATAAGCATTCACAAAAATAAGATCCTTAAATATTGAAGCCTCACCTATATATATACATTTCTCTCCATGCCTCCCTCCAAGGTCACCAGGTGTGATGGTTGCTGGTGATTTTTCACTTAAGTTCTTCAAGGCTGATCTAGTTTAGTAACTTGATTTGAATAGCTGCCTTTTAACAGATAATGAAATTGACTTTACTGTGGCAAGTCTTATGCAGGGCTAAATGCTTAGAAATAAGTAATTCAATCTGTGCTGCCTTTTTTCCAGCCACTACCCTTGCCTGTGGACAGTGAGCAACAGCGCTGTAAATGTTGCCAGCCCAGGAATCGAGGCGAACAGCAGCCCTCCAAGCATGTTTTTAAGGGGTAATGTCCCCTTACCTGCTGCATCATCAGTGCAAATCCCTCTGCAGGGAATGGTGTCTGGCAGCATGGAAGCACAAGGAGAAGGCACTCTGACCAGACTGTCCGACTCCGCATGGACATCCTCACACTCCTTTTAATAGATAGGCGGCTCCCGAAGGAAGCTCAGCCAAACAAGACTGATACAAATGGCAAATGATCCCTGAAGAGTGCAGTGCAGAGCAGAACACATGCTGGAAAAGGACTTCATCACTTCCCATAATGTACCTTCTGTGTGCCAGCTAAGCCAAAATGCAAAGGCAGGAAATATTACGAGAACCAGCTTACTACTGTGACTTTTAGGCGTCACTCAGGATGACGACCAGAAAGAATCTTTTTAGTTAGCTTTCCTTCTATATCACATTAAAAATGGTCAGAGACATGGAACTGACTGAAGCAGACATGGCAGCTGGATATTCGCATGTCATTCTAGAAGTTCTTTTTGTAATGAACAGCCAAGTCCAGGGGAAATCATGAGCAAGTTTGCAACTGGTCATTTGAAGGGACTGCACTGCTTTAAAGGCCTTCTGAATCTCTTACATAAAGGTTTTCACCACACCTGAAACTAAATCCCTCAGGGGATGAAATTAGTCTGACATCCTAATGCCACCTGCATACACTCTGTTCCCTTCCCTTCTCCAGCTGCTGTTTGCTGTTGGTGTGTCATGGAGATAGTGGGCACACTCAGGCTGCAAAAGTGACAGCAGCAGGGTGAAGGGCAGCTGGTTTAGTTTTTAGAGTCTGATGTTACAGTCTTTGAAATGGAAAGTTCCAGTGTTTCCAATATGTGCTGTTTTTGAAAGAGTGGAGGGAAAAGAATTATAGAAAAAATATTCAGCTTACATTTCCACTTTGCTTCAGATATACAGTACAAATAAACTATGAATACATGGTGTAGTATTTCCTCAGTGCTTCTCCAAGGTGTAAACACACACAGAATCTTTCTCACCCAACAACCTCTGAGCTATTTAAAGCAGTTCTGCCAGAAGCAAGTTGACAGAAAACGAATTTTCTATTCTTTGTCCAGTTACTAGGTGTAAGCTCCTGGCCATGGTATTTCATATCTTCACACCTGTTTCCTTTCTCACTTTGTCTGCTTCAGCTTCCTTTTTCAGGCTGCAGCTTCTCCCATCCTGTGTGATCGTACAACACTTAGCACATTATTGTGGGATTTCTACAACATTAGTGGGATTTCTAACCACTACTGTGATGCAAATAACAACAGCCATCCCCCAGTCTTCCCTGTCCTTTCATGTATCTCCTCAGGCAAGCCCTATCAAATTCTCAGAGAAGAACGCTGCTGTTTGATCTCTATAAGGAAAAAATGGCAAACTAACTCATGTAGATATGTCCCTGTATAATGAACTGCCCGGCAGCAATTCAGGTCTGTTTAGAGTCATGTGCATTGACGGGGGACAATCCTCAGCATAGAAGAGGATTCTCCTAAGCTCCTGCAAGTTGGTGTCTCTGCTTCTGCTAGATACAGCAACATTCCCTTTGTGAATACTCATTTATTGCATACAGACTCTGGAAGAAACATTTTATTTTGGGTAGACATTAGAGGCAGCAGCAAGAAGAGCCTTTTTGTTCAGGTTGTCAAATATGCATCTGGCTGGTGAACTCAGCAGGCTTTTGTTTGATATTCTATTACCTGGCCCTGAACCATCCCCTTAAGTTGCTCTCAGTGTTCTGCATTTCTATGCCTTCCCCGTCTGGCTTTTCAGATTTGCTGCAGGCAAGATTGTGTGCAAGAATGTACTCAGTAACACTGTTCACTTTGCTGACTTGTGCTGCTACACCCTAAGATCAAAGTAATGAAGTTGCTTTGGATATGCATTTTTATTAATAGAGGCATTGGTCAAATAAGAGTTAATCGAGTGCACAAAGCTCTGCATCCTGCTAACAGTCTAATCCTTTTCAGTTCTGAGTGTAAATCTGCCTTTCCACGTTCTGGCAAAACTTGGTGATGAGTTTGTCAGTGTCATGTTTCTCTGCCTTGCAGCAAGAAATATAAGTAGGTGTTTCTCTCAAAAATAGCTCTGCTTTACAGATGAGGTCTATTAACTAACTTATGCTACCCTCTTCTGGCTGTTCAGCTCCCCACAGACAACACCACACACACAGTCTATATAAGACGCTAAAAAGCAGGCAAGTTGTGACTTCTCTGTGTTCCAGGAGTCGCAATTCTTCCTTCATGGCCAGCGAGTTGGACAATTTCTTTTCCCATATACTGTTTTACAGCATTACAAGAGTGATTATAAGGTGTTACACAAACTGCATTTTTATTTCACGAATAAACAATCTAAGAGAATATCTAAGTAGCTTTCCTGATTATCCCATAGGATTTAAAGAATTAAAAATTATCAAAATGAACAGGCAAAGGAAGTTTTCTTTCTAATCACTGTAAAAGCAGCCATGACTCATGTCACAGGGGTCTAAAAGTTCTGAAATCTCAGTCAAGCTAAGTTTTTGCCATTGCAGACCATCTGATTTAGCCCAAGCCTGAGAAATGACACAGCAAGATAAAAATACCCTTAGTTTACTCACTGCTCTTGGCCCCATCTCAGAACAAGCTGGTATTTGTAGCCCAAAGCCATGGGCTTGAGGACAACCAGGAGTATGGTGATCTTGGGTTTGCTGTTGGGGAGTCCTGCAAAGAATAGGGAATTGGACTTGATCCTTATGGGTTCCTTCCAACTTGAGATCTGTGATTTTGTTCTATGATTTTGCCGCCTTGGTAAAGGATTTGAGAACTGATATCTGGCTTAGATAGATTACTTCTAAGCAGTGGAAGCACCAGAGAAAGCTTTTGCTACTTGTTCACAAGAAAATCTGCTGTTTTAGCTTTGCAGCTCTCCTTTCCCAGTGCAATGGACTTCCCTACAGTGCAATAACAGGCTGGAATCCTGGCTGCACCGCTCTCCTGTAGGAGGCAGAATCCCTTAAACTGTGTATAAAACTGTTCCACTCCCAATAAACCATTACTGTGGATTTTCTTTTGCCCCTATAGTGCACTTCTTTCTCAGCAGATTTCTCCTTGCCATTGAAAAGCACCCACTGATAATTTCTGAATGAATATTTCACTGATTGTTGTAAGCAGTAAATGAAATGGCAGCATGAGAGGAGAGCAAACAGCCCCCTCCCCAGCTTTTATATATTTTGACAAAATCACTACGTGACTTTGTAGAAAAGAAATACACTAAGAGACTGGAATAGGTCTTTTGAGGTCTCCAGGGTAGCCATACTACTTGGTATTAATGACAGTTCATAATTTTTAACTTATTTTAATCATGGATTCCACACAATAGGTTTTTGTCCTGCTAGAAGCAATGCTGGGTGCATGGCTGGTACCCCTCAGGCCTCTCTCTCAGACAGCCAAAGGGCCAGGGCTTGGGAACACAGATCCATGCAAATCTCCATCTTATTAGAGAGAGGAATCCTTTGTTCTTCATTTCTACAGGGCTTTAACACTGTACCCAGCTTCTAAATGAGAGGTTGTGGGGTGGTTTGTGTGATACCTCATTTAATTGTATTAAAAAATAAATGGGGGGAAGCAGTTAATAAAAGCAGAAGAGCTATAGGGTAAAAACCTCCAAAGTTCAGATAACCTGGTTCCCTCCAACGCCGCAGGTCCTGCCCCGTGGTCTGCAGCAGTAACAGAGCCTCAGTGTCCCTGTCTCGGAGCTGGGCAGGCCGGGCAGGGATGCTGCCCTTAAATCCTTCCTGGGCCTTCTCCTTCTAGCGGCTTCTCCTCAGCTTTCCTGCCTTCTCCTGCTGTCGTGAGGTTGGTGCCTTTTGTCTCAGGCTTTTCCCTCCGGGTTTATTGACCTGGCACTGGGGCACGAGGCTGCTGGGAAGGCAAGAAAGTGCCTCTGGCTATGGCCAAGGAAGCATGGAACAGCTTTTCCATCAGAGCCCACAGCCCCCCAGAGAGCTCCCTTCGTCAGCCTGTAAGGAAGGCCAGTGCCTGCCCTTCTCTTCGCAGTCCTGGGTGCGCTCAGCAGCCCTCGGGGCCCCATCCCAAAATGTCACCTCTCCTGTGCTTCACTGTGTCTCTCTGGGACATGGGCTGCCGCAGCCCACGCACCTCACTCAGGCCAACAGAAGGGCTTCACGTGTTCTCTTCCTTGACTGTGGAATTTTCATGGAGCATCTCTATGCTTCTGGATAGGCAGAAATCCAGAGAGCAGGTAAACACCACCTTCCTGAATTCTCCAGCACCAGCCCAGATCTTTCCCGCGAGCCAGCCCTGGGTGCCCATCAACACAGACACCCTTGGCCCCATCAGTTTAAGCTTGATTGCTACTGTTTGTCCACACTGAGGTGCCACATTGGGTGCTTGGGTCAGCGCTCAGGTGTAGTTTTATCGTGAAGCTGGTTCTGGGTTCTCATCCTTGACAGATCCTCTGCACAGCTCATCTGGGTTCTGTGTTTCTGTTTGCTCTTAAAATGAGCATGGTAACAACTGCTAGTATTTAACCATTTTTATATTTTAGCCATATATACTGGTTATACAAGTATGTAGGTTAAAAATGATCCTTCTAAATTTAACACACTGGTACAAAAATACTTAATGGCTCTATGTAATGGTTGTAGCTGTTGTGTGTCATAGTCTGGTAGGCCTACAGCAACAATAAATAACAGCCCTTACCACAGAGATGCTAATGCTTGCGATGTGATTTGAAAGTGTCTCATTTTGAGAAGTTATCAAAACACAAATAATCAGTGATTTTTATGGTGAATTGAAGGACAGGGGACAGGGTCAGTTTTTAAATGAAGAATTAATGAAACTAGGGGAGGATATGAATTATCTGGACTGAAACCATATCGTTTTCATAGACTCTCTGTAGGACTTTGTATAAATGACAGCCTGATTGATCAGGTGCCTGAGCATCTTTTCATTGCCTCAGGGGCAATGTTGCATCAAACATCTCCATTCCTTATCTGAAAACTGGGCATTTTCCCTTCCTCTCAACCTCTGTAGTGGAAGATCTGTGGGACAAGAGTTCCTCTTAGTGCTCATACATACAGCACTGGCAAAATGAGGCCTTGTCTTGCTGGGGCCTTTTGGTGTAGTCTTAGATGTAAAAATTACATATCCTTGAGTGTGTTTACATGGGTATCACCAGTAGAGGCAGAATCACTAACACTGTGGTCCTAATACTCCGAAGTCTCTGAAATGAGCTCTGAACAAGACATCATTGCTGTTCCCAAAACACAACTTGACTCCAAGAAGGAAGCAGTCTGTTCAAGTAATCTGCTGTGGTGGTTGGTGCTGCAGAAAATGTTTTAAGAATCTGTTTGTCAGGCTGTACATTTGCAGTGAAATAGAGGTAAAGCTGTCTTCTGTCATTCTAGGTTGCTCTGGGAAAAATCAGGGAAGCTTCCATGTAATTCACCTCACCTTTACTTTTGTGATAAACCTCATACTGAGGTAGGATGCAGACCTAGACCAGGACAGACTGTGGGCTTTGTGGATTGCACAGGGTGTCATCACCAGGAGTACCAAACACTGTGAGGTTGGTGGGGTCTAGAGTTTACGTACCCATGTGACTGTGATCTCTATGGTTGTAGCTGGCACATCACTCCTAGCAAAGGAGTAAGGAGTGAAATTCCACAGACACAGTGTGCTTTGCTGGCTGCTGTAGCCTGTACTTACAGGATTTTACTATTATATTGCTTTCAGAGAGGATGTGATAAAATACAAAATATAAACCGAAACTTTTTGGTGATGAGACACTTATAAAACACCGCATTTAAACCAGAAAATATACGGTAACCTTTGGTTTTGTCAGACACTAATAAATTCACTAATAAGTCTTCATTGACCTGACCAGCCTCACCTGGAGCCTCTACCCACAGTCCTGGAGCCTTATTTAAGCTCAGCCTGAGGACATTAGTTCTTGTCTGGGTTGTTTTAGGGAGTATGTGCTCTGATTCTTTTCTTGAGTTGGTGTTTGACTTTCCTGGACCTGCTACAACTGTGGGCTATTGGTAGGATGTATTTTCTATCACAGTCCTGCCCTGCCTGCTGGGCTCAGCCATGGTGGGTTTGTGCCCTGCTGCTGAGAGTTCTGCCTGCACTGTGGTAGCCCTTGCCTCCCCATCCTCTGCTTCTGCTGCCCCTGGCAGGTTTGTAGCAGTTTAATTTCTGTCTGGCGAAGGCTGGGGGGGGGGGGAATTTTCTCCATTTCTGTTACTAGGAAACCACAATGACCAGGTACTCAAGGACCATTTACTCTTTTGTAAGAGACAAAGGATGTGGCTGGGTGGGATGAGGGGAGGAGGCACCTGACTGTTGGGACTTCCACTTCCTCGTGGGACTTCGGAGGGGGAACAACAAAAAAACCGTGGTTTCCTTTTCACTGTGACTGGGGAAAAGTCCTGCTCTGCACTGCCTTCCCTTCCTTGCTGGGGTGAGCTTTTGTTTGGGGAAAAAAGCACAGGATTCCAACCCCCCTCAGCCCCTTCTCTTCCTGGAGTGCGTATTTCCCAGCTGGACTTGCAGCTGCTGTGGAGGGGGCCTGGCTGCCGCCACCCCGCACCCCACCTGTCAGAACACACTGCCACAACTATGGAGTTTCTGCCACTTTTTGCTGGCTAGCCCGGGTGAGCCCATCCTGCCATGCCAGCTCCCTGCTCTGAGCTCCCTGCCCAGCCCTGTCCTGCTGCACGCCATCCCTGCCCAGCCCGTCCGCCATTGCCCAAGTGACACAGACCTGACCTCGTGCCACAGCGCCACCTGCAGCTGCACGGGAGTCATCACACCTGCCCTGCCCGGCCGGGAGCCAACAGCGCCCCTGCTGGCTGTGACCGTGACTGCACCAAACAGGAAAGTGCCTGGCAGCCCAGGGACATCTGACACTGGGTTTTTCTAGTTTTGTTTATTGTTACTATTGTTGCTATTGATTGTTTGCCTCGTTACAGATAGTAGTAAAGAACTGTTATTCCTTTTCCCATGTCTTTGCCTGAAAGCCCTTGATTCCAAAGTTATAATAATTTGGAGGGAAGGGGGGGGGTCACAGTCTCTATTCTAAGGGAGGTTCCCACCTTCCTTAGCAGACACCTGTCTTTCAAACCAAGACACTGTCTCACTTTTATATAATCCCTATGTGTGAATGAGGAGTTCAGCAGGGCAGTCTTGATTGTGTCTTGACCAGTTTCAAATGTGTGTGGCTTTGTCTCTGTTATGGGTATGACACTTGAAGCTGCAGAAGCGTGTCCCACTGAAAATGTCCCTGATCATGGGGTGCTGGCTGAAGGCTTCTGGTGTAGACGCTGCTAAAAGACCCAAGAGAGGGTCTTCCTAGGAAAGTGCTGTTTTACTCTTCCAATCTGTACTTGGTAAAGAGGTTATTCCTCATTTACACTTACACAGTGGCACCTGTGGAGTGTTGGTGCTCTCAGAGCCAGGTCTCCAAGGGAGCACAGGAGAAAGAGATATAAACCTGTTTAACACCTCTGTGTTGCCTCTACTTGTTTGAACTGCCTTTTCAGACTGTGAACCCCTCTGAAAATGAACAGTCTCTGTGTTTTTTTATTTGTTTTCTCGATGTTTTAGTCACAAAACTGATGATAAATAACTTCAGTGTCTTAAATTTGCATTTATTGATAATGTGGCAAATTGGGTGTATATGCAGAAAGGTGAAGATATTTCACAGCCAATATATGTTGTTGCTATTACTATGAAGTATGGGTTTTGCCAAAATAAAAGTTTTCTTTTTGGGAAAGGTCTATTTTCATGGATATAATTTGATTGTTTTGGAGAGGTCAAAGTTGCTTAAAATGTTCAGAAGGATGTCTGAATGGTACTATTGCAGCTTAAACTGGCTTCCACTTTGGAATTCAGAATTGTTATGGCTTAAAAAATGAAATAATAAAAACTTGTTTTGAGTATGCTGAACTCCTTAAACAGACATCTTTGGCATAATTTCTTTCCAGATTTGTCTTGCGCTCTCTGTCAATTTGGAATATGGAGTCTTCCAGATAATTCTTTTGGGACAGGAAATACATAAAACAAATGTTAGTTCTGCCAGAACTGCATGATCTGGCAAGAATAAAGTGGGATTATACATCTGAAGAGTTGACTATTTTTTCAAGGAACTATGTGCTCTAATTAGGAAGGACAAAAATCCATGCATTTTAAGGTTGTTTTGAAAAACTATTTTAGATACTATAGGTGGGCTAGCTTGAAAGAAAGACTGAAGTGTATATACATAGCTGAAAGTACTTATGCATGAAGATTCCTTTTTCTCCCAGTAAAGTCAGTGAAAGCAGTTTCAAAATTATTTAATAAAGTAGTTTTCTATAGAACAAATCCTTGATTTGGAAACAAAAAACAACAAACCAAAACCAATTACCATTAAAAAACAAAAACCACCAAAAATCCAAATCAACAAACAAAAAAACTTTCGAAAAAATACTGCCTTCCTTTTGTATGTGTATGCCATTGCCGACAGTTATCGCTTTGCTCTTTGGATGCCGTATCTCTGCATGTCTTATGTTCTCTTCTATTTATTAGTTATTCCTGAGGCCAGTACGAAATACAGAAGGTGCAGACTCTGCCTCTTGTCCAGAGGGGTAAGGCACCGTCAGAGCAGAAGTGTGGCAGTTTAACCAAGGTAGATGTGAATGTGAAGCTGTGCTCTGTTTGACATGACAGTGTAACTTGGCAGAACGGCTGAGCTGACTGTGGGGTGGGAATCAGGGAACCAAGTTGTTCTGAGGCAGGCTTTCAGTGGCTATGAAATTCCACTGTGCAGTGGAAAGGGTTTCATCAGCTGAGCATTTTCCTTTGAAAGTCTAAAGGCTCCAGACCAATCAATTTTAGCCCCTAGGACAAGCTGTGTGCATGTGTCTACATGTGTGCCTATGGATAATCTGTGCATGTAACCCTTCCCCTAACAGTAGCTGGCAGACAGGAAACTGGACATGTTCTCTGTCTGATGCATTTGAATGTCCTCGGGTCCTTGCTGTCTCCTCTTATAGAAGTTCCTCTCTACCCAAGTAAATATCCAGGCAAAAAAAAATCACTTTCTCTAACATATGCTGGTCAATTGAATTTATTTGGCCCTGAAAAGTCTAGTGTCCAAAAGGGACATGCTGCTTTTTATCTATTCTGTCAGGTTGCAATAAAATGTTTTGTGAAGAATTGTTCAAATATTTGGTTTGAGTCACCTTGAGCATGTTCTTTTTGTTTGTTTGTCTTTGTTTTGTTTTGCTTTTTACATTGCTTATAGCAAGAAATATAATTTCTGGAGCCTTTAAATGTGTTTAATAATTTCTCTGTTAGAAGGGTTGATATAAATAGACAATCAATCTAGGAATTTTATAGAAAGGTCAGAGAGCTCCAGAAGCATGCTCTATTCTCCTGCCACTGGAAGGAAAACATAACTAATTTTATAAACTAATCAAGATTTCTTGGGATATTGAGGCTTAGTACCCAGTAGGCCGTGGAGAAGAAGGCTGACATTTAGAAAGCTTATTTCCAGCTTTAAATGTGTTTATGGCTAATTTATAAATATTAGTTCTTGGACTGGTGCTGTCCTTTTGCTGAAATTATTAATTTCTTCTTTCATTTTTTAATGTGGTTTTGGGTTTTTTTGTTGTGGTTTTTTTAAATGCTGTGCTTGGCAGCACTTCACAAATTGCCTCCTGAAGACAGTTTTACGTGATGTATCATTTGATCTTTTTTCTGCTGAAGAAGATGCTTACTTTTCCCTCAGCTACACATTCCTGCTGCTCCCTTTGTCCAACCCCTCCATGCCACAGCAGCAGAGTGAGCTGTGTGGACTTGTGATCTCCCTCGTTTAATGCGTGGGGACTGGGGCAAGTGGGGCTCCTTTCTGGTGGGCAGCTGCTCTCAGATCAGGTTAAAAGTGTTCTCGAACTGCAATCCCAGCATTAATTTTGCTAGTCAACCAAGAAAAGATTTAGTTTTATTTCACCCCACTTTGAAGCGTTTTGTTTTTCTGTTGCTGTGTTTGTCCTAGTGCTCTTTTCTGTGCTGACTTAGTTGAAATTCATCCATCCTGAACTTGGTGAGCAGAGCTGTCCACAGTATTTCAGAGTCATTCTTACTGGTGTCTTGTATAGTGCCACAAAACCTGCCCTTTTTCTTCTGGTAATACTTCAGATTCACCCTATGATTATGTGTGTCTCTCTTACAGAAGGTAAGCTTCCATTCTGGGCAGCACTGATGCATGAAGAATAACCTTTATTTCCCCTTGCTGTTGAGAGGAATCTATGATTTAGGACTCCTTGTAGATTTTACAATATTACCTGAACCAGCCTGCTTACTGCTGTGAGGTTTTTCTAAATGACTGGTGCTTCCAAAAAAGCTGGAGCAGAGGAAAACCTTGAATAAGGGAGCAGGTGCACTGTCAGCTACACAGGGTGAAATCCTGGTAGTACTTGCACTGACTTAATAGATGTACAATAGGAGTCAACAGAGAACTTGCCCTTTCGCCCAATGTCTGACTGACTTAATCAGGACTTTACATAAAATCTGATGTCTGACTGTTCAACATGTGATTCATCCCTAATTTCAGTATGGAAGGAGGAAAACAGAGGGGGAAGAAAATGAGTGGGAAGTAGGAAACTTAGCCTCCACAGTGTGCTTTATACCTGATGTAATTTCAGCCAGTGTTCACCTTGGTGATACAAAAAGCTTAACCATTGCATCCCATGTCGTAAGGAATCAGGTGATGTGTGAAATCAATTTGACCTAAAGAAACAGGAAAAGGGGGTGCAGTCTCCTGCCATAAATAACTAATTAAAAGCTATCATCTTGCATCCGACAGGAGCAGCAGCTGCCTAATTGGATTTTAAAAATATCCCTGTCAGTCTTTGAAAAGTACATGTTTGCATGGTGGTGAGAACTGGTACTTTGGCCTTTGTACAGGATGTTAAAAACCAAGAGCTGATGTCTGAGCTAATGTCTCAGTGTGTAATGGCTGCTTCCTCTTGCTGCATAGGCTCCGCATCCCCAGCTCTGACTCATGCTGAGGTCCCAGATTTTCAGCAGAAAGACAGCTCATTTCTGCACTCCTGCAGAACTCTATCCTGACTTTGCAGAAGCCTTGTTTACAGGATAGCTGTATGTTTTTATTGGGGTTTTTTCTGTTATTTTCTTTACTCAGGAAGGGGTAAAGCTGGTGCACAGGTCAGTGATCTGGAAGTGTCATTGCCTGGCACAGCCCCCTGTAAAATATTCTCCTCCAGAGCAGGGGACTTTTTGTCTGTGATTGCCTGTTAGTGCCACCAGCCCAGATTTGCCTTTCAGAAAGACGAAAGAAAGCAAAAATAAAGTGTGGGTGAGGGGGAAGGACCAATTCGAAGCTGAGCCACAGGCACCTTAATGTTTGGGGTTGTATTTTCTCCCTTTCTGCCGCGCAGTGAGTTGTTGGTATAATTTTTTTCTTCCCAATCCAGCAGATGGTGTTAGATGGCTATTTAATGACTCGCATGGGATGGAAACACCCTGGGGATAGAGCTGGGAGGATGCAAGAAGAAACAGTTTTGCAGGGATGTTCAGTGAATCTGAAAGCTGTGATAGGCTCCTGTTTTAAGCATCTGTGTGTATGCTTTCAGCTTACTACTACTAGGGGGTGGGGAGCTTCAGAACTGTAGTACTTGATTTAAATTGAGGCTTCTGTGACATCTATCATATTTTCCATCTAAGGGTTTAGGTGTTCTTGAGTGCAATGGAGCAGAATTAATATAGCCAATGGCCCTCACTGAGCACTTGGTGGTTGGGAGGTGTATAAATTATTCTGGTATTTATTTTTTAATTGGATTTTTTCTTGCATGCACCTGAAGTGGGAGAGTGAAGTGGGATAAACTCCCTGCAGTGCACTCCTGTGGCAAAAGTATTTCCTAAATCACACTGTCCATACAGAGGAAATAAGTGGGGTGGAATGAAAGAGATGTGAGCATAGCAGGTTGTCCACTGTCCAGCCAGACTAAAACAGGACATCAGTTTCCGACTGCTTTCTGTTAGCTGGTGTGATGGATGCTGTGGGTCTTGATCAAGCCCTTAGAGGACAAGTGTCTGCCTATACTGCTGACCTGGATCTGTTACAGATGATATTACATGAGGAAACTGATATATGAAATTTGTGAATACCTCTGGGTAGAAAAAAAACCCAGCCTGAATAGATAGAGATACAAATGGGCTGTAATTTGCTACCATTTAAGAAACATCTTGGGGGTATTGTGGATATTTCATAGACTGTCTGGTAGGCACACAGCAGTTAAAGTTAAGAATTGCAGAGAAAAGTACTCAAACATCTGCTCTGTGGCTGTGTAAGTCAAGTGGCGTAACCCACCTCTTGAACACTGTAGGTAGTTCTAATAACTGTCTTTAAAATTTTGTAGAATAGCAAGAAAAAATGTGGAAGAGGGCAAAGCTAGTTTGACTCTCCACCCTGGAAGATAAGGGACTGGGGTAGGATATGGGGGAATGCTGTAAATGATATGCTAAAGATGAACAGGGAAATATTATTGCTATTTATTGGAATGTAATTGGAGGAAATGCCCTAAAATTTTGTGTGGGTTTTTTGTTTGGGTTTTTTAAAGCCTGCTGGTTCCCATAGTACATACTGAAATAGTGGAGCTTGTTGTCACTTGATTTTTCTCTCTTCTTTGTGGAATTCGGAGAAATAAATGTATTCAAAATAGGTCAGGCAAATTTGGAAGACCCACTGTTGGCTGTGAAGCATGACTGTATGATTGCAGGTTCTGGCAATAAAAGATGAGAGGGATCAGCCTGCAAGCTCCCTTTCTAGTCTTTTGCCAAGCATAGTGTTTGCTGGCAGTTTCTGATGGGTCACTGTTGGTCTGTTCAGTGGTTACTCTGAGTGGCTACTGGAAACGGGATCACAGACTTGAGAAGGTCTTCCTTTCCTGTGAGATGATGATGCATATTTAAGTGATGGATTTAAGAGGTGGCGCTCTGTAGGTCTGTTACTGCAGGCCTAGAGGTAGCTCCTGCACACTGTGACTCAGAAAGCTGCTTATAGAACTCAGTGTGCATCTGCTTCTGCCTTTTAAGCAGCCTTCAACCTGAGCCCTAGGACTGGGCCAAGTATGCTGATTAGATTCATCTTAACTTCAAACAGTTAACAGACTGACACGGAAAATCATCAGTGCAAAAGTCTTGACATGCCAGTCAAGGGAATAATTTATAAAATCCCAGGAAATTTGTTTTTATAAAGTGACAGCTTTTAATGGTGGGATAATGTATTCTACTCGGTAGACTTGTTCCCGAACAGTCACTAAAAATAGCAGGCACTAGGGTATACAAATGTTCTGGGTAGAGGCACAAGAAATGAAAGAAAGGTAGAGTAGTGTGACTTGTCTGTTAATAGACTGCAGGACTGCTGGGTTTTGCTAAGATATCTTATGCTTTTTTTAAAGTTATTCCTCCAGCTGGACAGGGAGCTGTTTCTGTCCTCTAGTGCATAAATCCACTCCCAGTAATTAGAATAATTCAAACTATAGTATTTAATCTTAGAGCATCGTAAAGCTATTTACAGACTACTATCCACAAAGAGAGCCTCAGCAATATTGGATCTGGGCAGCTGAGTCATCCCTAACTGTGACCAGCCCTTTCCTAGCTGGAAATCCTGTGTCCATTCTGGCCTGCAGAGGGAACCCCCTGTCTGCTCCACATGAAAGATGACCCTCCAGGAAGCCCTACAGTCTATATTCTGGAATTCCTGACCAGCTTACAGAATCCTCTACAGGAGGGGGGGCTATGATCTTGCCTCATGCCCTGAGTTTTCAGTGGGGATTTGCTTTCCTCCATGTCTTTCCTTGTGTTGGATTGCACACAAAACAATAAAATAAAAACCACGTAAGGAAAGGCTTCTGGCTAGTGCATCTCAAAGCCCTTTCTGGTCAGAAGGAGAATGTTGTGACTGGCAGTACTGCCTTGATATCTGATACCTGTGCAATTCTGCTTTGCAGATCTGATGTAGATGAGCTGGCTGTGTGTGTAATGTACTGTGCTCGGGCATTAAAGTCCTTAGGCTTCCTTAGCTTTTGGTTACTTTGAAAATTCTTTTAACTGCTGTCATCCCTTCTGGTTTATGTCCAGAGATGCTGTCCTTGGTGGAAATAGACTCATCCTCACATTTGCAGACAATAATTCTCTTAAGTTAGTAGGGTTTAGTTGTCTTTTTTTTTCATTCTGCTAATGTCAGTTTAGCTTATCAGCTTCTGAGGCAGCTGCATATGTCCCCATACTGTGTGGGCTGAAGGGGAGCAGAGGCTCTCAATATGGCCCTTGGCAGCCAAGAGGGTCCAAGTTCATAAATAACTGTTGCTGTGGTAACACATCAGCACTGTCCCTGCACTGAGTTTTCACTGGTAGGTGCTAACATTTGAAATTATTAACCTGGACTAGGAGTGGTGTTGGTGGCAGAGAGCTGCAAAATGGGATTAACCACTTGAGGTGTATTAAGCAAAAATATTCAGTCCTTGCCCAGATGGCTCTGAAGATTGGTGAGGTGATAACACAGCTTTTAGTGAGTTTGGGCTTTTAGTGATCCAGAGAGAAAATGTGTGTATACAAGTGCAATAGTGGATAAGTCCCCAGGCTTTCCTTTGCCTTCATGTTGACAGTCTTAGCAAAAAGACCAAGAGCTGATATGAGAAATTGGCACACTTCAGATGTGTTAAAAATCCTCCTTTCCTTGCCAATGACTGTTAACCAAATACTATTGAGAATCTAGAGTGGCATTGTCTGCACTGAGGCCAAGTTGTCAAAATCTTTAGGTTGGTTTTAGCACAAGTCCAATGACAGTGAAAGATAATAAAATGAAGAATTGCTTAAGAATCTAAACATCTTCATTTCTTCTCCCAGTTATGTTTCTTGAAAAACAATTTGTTCTATTTTTAGAGTCCATCTACAAATAACATTTTTAATCTTATGTGTGTATTAATATTCTCTCTGGAGTGGAAGAATGGCATGCATTATTCAAATGGCCTGTATGTTTGTTTGTGTTTTGGTCTTCATTACCAAATCAAATTGAGTGAGATTAATTTAATTGTATTTACATTTAGTTTTATTTTCTAATGTGCATGCACTAAGTCTGTCCCTAAATAATCTTCCTGGGATGAAGAAAAGTTTATTTTGTCTTTTTTTCTGGTTATGTTGTTGTTTGTTTGGTCTGTTTTTTCCTTTTTTATATGAAAAGATGTTTGTTACTTCTATTCATATAGGAGCTCTGGAGCTTGAGAGGTCTATTTTTTCCTAAAATATCTTCTATTTTCAGAATTAATTAAACATATATCCTTCTGTTTATAGGAAGTATATATATTTTTTTTTCTGGCAGTAGCTTTGGATTTCAGGGGTTATAAGCCTGGATTTTTTAAAAAAGTCTTTTAATAACCTATCTTTTCTCTGCTACTTCATCCTTCCTCACACAAAATATATTTATTTAATATAAACAATGATGATTTCTTCTGGACTTCTTGATGGTGTCTTAAGATATTTACTCTCGTACTGTGCATGCAGTGTCACATTAATGCACCTTAAGTGACCATATTTTGCCTGATGACTTGGTACAGGGCTTTCAGAAGTTCCAAATACGGCAATTGCTATACGACATTGGATCTTATTCTATTTTTATGAACTGTTGATCTTCTGTGAACTTTTGACACCAACAGATTTTGCTTGAAGAATTTTACATTCTCCCTGTATCTCCTTATAGTACATATCTCAACATAATCTCTTATTTTCCACAGTAAAGCACTGTTCCTATCAGTTTTAGATGATTCAGGAAAATGCTTATCTGCAAGTGGTGTGAAATAACTGTGATAACTCAACCACCTGAAAGTGATTTGGTGTCTGAGAAGTGACTGCTGGTGGTGCTTCTTTGCAAACATGGGTGGTGTAAGCCTGTGGAGCTCCTCTGTGACCATTATTGAAGAATACATACATTTTGGAGGTGCATTTGGGTCAGCATGTAGCCTTACAACATAGTTCTTAAATTGACTCACTCCATATTTGAGCCAAATATTGTTCTGGAACGACTGGAACAGATGGGGATTACCTTTCCTGCAAGTCTATGATGGAGCCTCCCTGTTCTGCAAAACCTTCTGAACTTTGACCAGGTCAGAAAACCTGTTGTGGTAATTTGCTTGTGGCTACTTCAAAGGTAGAGCATCATCTGATGGATCTCCTCATGCCGTTGAGGAGTGAGTGGAAAGAACTAATATTTTTTAACCTATGCTACATGAAGTTAAAGTACTTCTCCCCACTTTCCTCATCCGAGGCAGAAGGATTCAGCGTTGTTCTAGAAATCAGTACGGTAACGAAGATGTTACGGAAAGCTTCTCACTGCTGAAACCATATCCCTGTGCAAGGCTCAGTCTTTGAGATTTCAGCTTTGCAGTCTCCCTTCAGTTCTGCCCTCAGGCCCAAAATTATCTGTCAACATGTTAAGGGAATTTAAACCATTAAATGAAATTTGGGTGAATTGCAAAATGCCTGATGAATTCAGGAAGGGAGCCAGCACCCACTTTGTCCCTCTCTGATATCTTATCACAAATAAGAAACTACTGTTGACAGCTAGAATTAGTTCTAGTGTGAGTGGAAAGTCCCATATTCCTCCCTCCTCTCTCTTCCCCCCAACCCTGGAATAGAACAGGACAGCAGCGCTCTAATTAGTGTGCTAGAATTTTTCTGGTCTTCCTGTGATTCCCTGCGTGAATGTTCAAAGCAATGTGACACCAGAAAAAGGTGTCAGTACTGAAGATGAAGTTTATGTGCACAGTAATAATATTAAAACCATGTCGGTGTAGCCCCTACTGGAAAATTCTCCTTTATAGGGGAGCCTTATGGCTGTCATGCTTTGGAGTTTGAACTGAAAGGTCACATTAGGCTCATGCTTTGCATGGTCAGCAAAACAGTCCAGTGCCTTCATATGAGATCAAAAAAGGTTCAGAAGCTCATGTTGTCTCTTCAGCTGTTTATGCCAAAGCACTGGACATGAAAGACCAAATTATGTTTCATGTTTTGCAAGGCTTTCCCAGTCACTTCTGCTTTGTTTTTGCCATGACCTCCTTACTGAGTGGCCTAAGGGTCTGCTGTTATTCTTACTCTCCAATAACTGATCTAGCTCAGGAGTACTCAGCCTTTCCCGTATCACAGACATCTTTTCACATGTTCATCTTCTCTGACCTGCAGATACTATCTGACAGGAACCTTGGGGGACATTTTTCACCTTCATGGCTTCTCTGCTCTGCCTGTAGGGCAGGCTTGGGCCATGGCTCTGTATAAAAGTAGTTGCTTTCCATGACTTCCAACAGTATATTCCTTATGCTCTGCTGGTGGGAGACCTCAGAGCAGATTTGTTGGTTTTTGTTTTGAAACTGTCCCTGAGCCTAGGTATAAAATGGGCTGGAATGCTTTGCTGAAAGCATTTTCCTGGTGGGATTGCAGAAATTTTAATCCTTTTTATTGCTGTTCCTTGTCTTGCTGTTCTGTGTGACTTGTTTTCATAATTTGATTACTGCATGATGCTGGAGAAGGAAAGAAACAAATGTTGTTCCCCTGAGAGTCGTAACAGTTAAAAGGTCATCAGCAAAGAAGTCACAGTCTGCATGATCAAAACAACAAACTTTTTTGAAGGATGATAGCAACGATTTTTTTGTGTAGAGAAACCATAGCTTCAAAAGCAATTTTAAATAAATGAGTCATGGTCTTGGTCTTATACAGTGATGTGATATCCACACACAAAGAACAGAAGTTAAAAGAATATCTGACCTCCCCCAAAAAAACCTCATAGAAGAAGAAAAGAACAGTTCACCCCATCTGCTCTTTCACAAACAGATGCCTAAACATTGTACCTAAGCTGCTGCTTGAAGATCAAGGCCAGTCTGGGAGGTAAACTAAGGCAAACTGCCTCCTTCTGAAAAGGCAGGAGTGCCTACCGGATTGCTTCAAACACCTTAAAGAAAAAGGGGGGGGGGGGGGGAATGGGGAGAGAAAGCCTTTTATGTCTTAGAGCACAGCAGCAATCTGACAGCAATGTGAAGCTAAATTACCCTGTCCTGCCAGTGAAGAAGCTCCTTGTCTTGAAGAACGTACTTGCACTTGGATGCAAGTTCTCTCTTCAGATTATATGCTTGGAAGAAAAGCTGGCATGTAAGTGATTTGTAAGTCATTCAGTCCTTTATGTGCCTATGTGATTTCTCTCCTTCTTGTCTCAGGAACAGAGTCAAAAGAATTTCTAGACAGGGAGGCCCCAAAAATCTGTGTTCTCTGTTCAGTCTTTGAATTGCTCTGAAGAGCAGCGCCTCAAGCTAATGTAAATAGATAACAGAAATGAGAGCTGTAATGGAAGGTTCTAAGGTCTGATGTTCTAAGGTTTGAGCTCGTCCATGCTCTGAGCACACCAGTCAAGGATCAACATTAAAAATCAGCATGGCAAACATTAGCCTTGTCTGCTTGCAGCAGAAATGCTGCCCTGGCTGACTTTTTCCCTCTTTCCTTTTTTTTGTCTCACTGGGAGGTTTGCCTTATCAGTAGCTTTCACATTCCTGTATGTAATCTTGGACAAGTGGACGGCAGGGCCATTCTCTTCATTGACCCAACAGAATCAGACTCTTACCAGCAGCCATTTTAAGCTGCTTCAGGAAATAAGTTAATTAAAACAGAAGAGTCAAAAACAAAGGATACCAGATGAACTTTATTGGCAGTATTAACTGAGCTCTGTGATATGCACAGAGTTGACAAATACTTGGATTTCTATGTTTCAGTAGAGGTAACCTAACCCAGAAGTTTGGTAGAGAAGGGTTAACTGATGGGTGTTGGGGACTTGAGTATTGCTTAGCTACAAAGCTTCAAGCTATCTGCAACCCTGTCTTTGCTGTAAGAAGTGGTGAATAGAGTATTGCCAAGATGCACTGCCTTGCCTGGGGTCATTTTGTCAAGGCTGGAGGGGAGAGGTTGGGTGGAGAAGCTTTGGCTGGCTTTGCATCTGTGCACTGGGCTGTGCCAGCCCCCACTTCAGAACGTGAAATTTAAATTATGGAGCACCTGACAGTGATGATGAACACCGTAGGTTAGTGTCTGGGAGGGACTATTGTTTTATTTATAGGTACTGCTTAGTGGAAAATGGTAGCAGGGTAATTTGTTAACCACGCCTGTCTGGAAGTGGTATGAAAGTTAAATCACACCGAGTGTTGCTGTCTCTGCCCTTCTGCCCAACTGTTTTATTTCTCCTTCTGTAAATCCCAGGACTAGCACACTCAAAATGCAAATACCCTTTGATAGGAGTTCCTGTGACTTTGTTGCATTATCTGTGCGGCTCCTGCTTTCAGGGGACCTTCACACAGAATTGATCAGCAGCCGGAGGAGGAAAATAGCTGTTGCCGCGGCAACCGGTGATGACTCATCGCGGGTAGCAGGCAGCAAAAGCTGTGAGGCTGCAGTAATTTTCCAGATGCTTAATCCAGCTCTCGGGTCTTTTTTTCTCTTGCTGACAGGCAGAAATCCTCCTCTGCCTTTCTTTGCTCACAGACCCACGCAGCCTGCAGCCGTACGTGAGCAGAGTAGTCCTTTGAGGTGCTCAGCCAGAATGGCATAACAGAGATGTGTCTGGGAAATGTAGATGAGCTACTCCACTGATTGAACTGTAGCCCCCAAAGGTGGTAAAAATAGAACCGCAAACTGCCCGTCTGCAAAAATACCCCAGCATGTCATTGGCTGCACTCAATTCCTATCTCCCAACTAACATCACGTTTACTGTAACTACAGCTATGAAATATTAAATCAGTTCATCTTGTTTCTTTTCAGTAATAAGGCTGTCCCTGTGCTGCATACAGAATGTGCTAAAAAAAGAAAAGTGAACTGTGTTCAGCACATGCATTTCCATGAATTAGCTTCTCATTTCTATGACCTACTAATTTTCATGCACAAATTTCAGTCTGCATGTAATGAAATAGAGCTGGTTAAGAGACTTACCCAGGAAAAGGGCAGTAAAAGGAGCAACACCTTTCATGTCACTCAGGGGATGCCTACCTTGTGGTTTTCCTGCAATGACTACATTGTAATGCAGGCATTGCTCCATCTGGGGCACTTCTATGAATGTCTGAGCAGTTATTTACCTGATCTGGTGGAGCTCTTTGTGATTGCCATAAGATGCTGAGGAATCCATGTGTAACTAGATTAAAAGTAGCTCCAGACTGTTTATGTGGAAGGTACACATTCCTCCCTAGAGCCAGAGGAGCAATTAGAACAGAGCGGTGGTGGAATTTGGTTCCCTGTTCAAGTGAGTTTATCTAGTTGTGGAGAAAACAAACCTGCTCTGCAGCATGTGGAGAAGGAAGATCTTGTGGGGAAAATAGAGAAAAATAGCAAGAGAGCTCTGTGTTTGTTTCAGGCGGGAGAGAAAAAGTACTGATGCTGCCAGCTGCTGTCTCATGCAATCCCTGGAAGGCAAGTGGCTTTCTGTGGGTGACTCAAGCGAGGCTATCAACTCCTTTTCCCACAATACAGCCTCTTGCTTGCAAGTCCTTGTTAAAGATTTGTCAGGGTGTGCAGCTGAATGGAGCTGCTGCATTGCTGACAGGTTCTGCAATGTGTTGCTGGCTGAAGTTAAAGCCACCAAGTGTGTGAGGCATGAGAAAGATGTATGCGATGTCTGTTTTCTGCTTCTTGTGGTTGTTGTATTGTCTTGAGTCTTTGTCTCCTGTCAGCAGGTGGGATGTGAAAGCATTTCATGTGTGTGCTGTGGCTGCTCTTCAGGGGAAACCAGTTTGAAAGATCACCAGTGCAGGCTCATCTTGTTCTTGTGAGATCCTGAAGTTCTTTCTTGGTGTGCAGCTGTTCCTAACTGTGGCCAGGTCTTGGATAGCCAAAGGGAGGTCTGTTCTATGATCAATGCTTAATACTGCAACCTTGTTCGGGTCAGAGTATCTGGTTTAGGACACTAACTTTTTTTCACTTCACGTCCTTGCTTGAGAAATAAATATACCATGCAATGGTGAATTTGCTGGAAAGGTATCCTTTCCAGGAGCAGACAGTTTTGGAAATAAAACAAATTGAAAGCCAGATATGAGATTTTTGATTGATTCCTCTCACCCCTCAAGATGGGGAACATTTGCTACTTGCATAGTATGATATATAATAAAAATCCTGCTAGTCAGATCTGTAATTTCATCAGCAATTACTGCAGGCCTGCACAGCTGTGCTAGTTTTATTATAATGTGTATAACTAATGCATTTTATGTTAGCACCCAAAATTCTGCAGTTCTAGCGAACTCCTTTATGTGAAATAATAAAATATTATCAATTGTATTGAGCTCATACATATTTTGTGGGTTCTTTGCATTTTTTGAAAAGCATGTTTAATGCTGTAATATTAGCTATCGATAAGGATATATTGACTTACTAATGCATTTTGTGATCAGTTGGACTTCAGTGTGTTGCCTGAAATCTCATGGAATGGCATCTGCTGTGCTGATGGTAGATAACAGCGTTTGTAATTAGTTGTATGCTGGTTTCTTGGGTAGTTTGTTTGCAGGGACATATTCTGGACAGAAGCTGGCTAAGGCCACTGTACCCAGTGAAGGTCCCCAAGCACTCCTAGGCCTGTGAAATGATTTAATAAGGGATAGAAGCCTTCTTTACAAAGTAATGATGTATTTCCAGATACCTTTTTGGTCTTGGAAGACATAATTACTAGTAATTGTGACTGGATAAAACCTTTAGTAATCAAGGCAGCCATGGGATGGTTGGAGTTGAGGCAAAAATCATACACTCTTAGCCTTGCTGCTTCTCAAAATATGTAAAATGGCATATTTCAAATCTTTCCCTTTCTTGATATTTTCTCTCTGAAGGCCTTTTTGTACTGGGGGTGCACTTTTTCAAGTCTGCTTGCTGGATATCCTATACTATGGCAGTCTTATGATGTAGGAAGTAGTTCCCATCTCCCTTTCAAAGTCATCCAGTGCAGTACCAGAATCAAACAGAGAAAAACATTGCTGAAGCTGACAAAGATATCTCATCTCTTTTCTCTACCCCATGTTGTGGATGAGGTAAGGCATCTAGCCATGCGTGCCAGCAAAGGATCCAACCTGCATGTCACAATCTGCCCCTGCCATGGACTCCCAACTGTACAATGGCTTGGCTTGGCTTTGCGTTCTGGGTTGCAGAGTATGAACAGATTTGGAAATCAACACAAACTTTGCAGGTGATTGAAGTCTCTTTGTGGGGTAAGAGAGATGTGAAGAAGGTGTGCTCAGTGGAGGCACACAGCATGGTACAGTTCCACATATGTATATGTGATTTCTGAGCAAGCTGGCAGCCTGGAGGTGCTGGAGCAGGAGCACCATCCATCATTGCTGTTAGCTGAGCTGGTATCCCACTGAGCCAGTCAGCTCTGCAACAAGAAAGGGGTGGCATCACATCTCTGTGGGAAATCAGTACCAAAATCAGTAGCTGCCCTTGACTTCACAAAGCTCCAGGCTCAGTTATCTCTGTGGAAATGCTGTACAAATGGGTTTTATTTTTGCTTATCTTAAAATACATGTGGCTTTATGTTAGTTTACAGGAAAGAAATATTCAAGCATTAGGAACAGCATGAACTAAATCCCATTTACTTCCAAACAAAACTGATCTTATATTTTCATTTGGATTTTGAAACTAACTGTTCTCCTAATAATGTGCTCTCTAAAACCCTCTGATCCAAGGTGTTGGGTACAGAAAATAGGGATCTTATGTCTTTGGGATATGAGGCTCTGGGGAAGCTTAAAAGCCAAGTTTATCAATACCCAATACCAACAAGGGAGAGAAAAGCTTGGTTCACATCTTGGTCAGCACTTGGCACCTCTGTATGGAAATTCCCAATCAGAAGCCATTTATCGTTAATTCAGTTTTGGTATTTGGATGACTCTTCTTTGAAAACAATATCATAGGCTGGTGAAGAGACAGCACAGTCATCCCACTAATAAGATTTATAAATTTGTTCACCTTCATTTTTCCGCATAATATTTCCTGGTCATAAGAGGTATTACTTTGATAGGTTTGCAGGGGAAGCAGTAGAAATGTTACTTTCTGAAACCTTAAAAGCCACAGCTACTGAGAGTTTTTGGGAGAGGTGTTAGATCTCCTCAAGCAGGTGCTGTAGAGTGTCTGGCACAGCCAGGTCCTATGGATGTGGCTGCTGCATGCCATCTGAATAGCACTAAGACTCCTCACAGTGCTATGAAGTTATGCTCTATTTGCACAATGTCTTCTAGCACCAGGAAGATGAGAAGGTGGGTCCAGCATTACTGGATGAAGGCTGAGAAAATTGAAGTCATGCTGCATTCCTGGGGTCCTTGTTCATGGGATTGATTTTTCTCCTTTGTGCTTCTTTAAAGACACCTACCTGAATTTCCTGTCTAGGGATGCATGGAGCTGTCTGTTAGCAAATCTTCTGTATAAGAGACACAGAAGAAGCTGTTTGTAGTCAAGGCCCTGTGATACTAATTTCTGAAGTAATTAAGAAAGTAGAATCTAATGCTTTAGATCATTTGTTATTGCACTCAAATTTAGCCTCTATTTTTTGGGGGGAGAAGTGAAGCCAAGCCTGCCTGTACTTTATATAGGATAGAAATCTCCTTTCTTTGCTTCATGAAACAGTAGCAGTTCTGTCTAGCAAAACTCCGGCTTTTTTCTTTTCTTTTTTTTTAATACTGTGTTCATAGTCAATTCTATTTATCTCTTCACAGTGTGTCCCAAATATCTATGCCACTCCTGGGCACTGATTCAGAATTGAGCGCCATATCCTGTCTTTTGTGTCATTCCCTAAGGTGTGGTGAGATTTCTCTGCAAATCTGTCTCTGAAGTTTGGGCCAAGTCTGCTTTGCCTAGATAAGAACTATCAGTGGTGAATGTAGTTGCCTTTAACAGTGAACAAAGTTATCTTTAGCTTTCTTCCTGTTCCAGCTCCTCATACATTTTCACCCATGAGCACTGCAGAATTTCCTCTGCTCAGCAGCAGTGTGTCACCTGCGAGGCTCAACTAGCACCAGTGTGACTGGGTGGTTTGTTGCTGGGAACAGTCTTCAAGTCAGGGAAGAGACAGGGGGCCTATTGATTCTTCCCCACCCTCCCTTTTTTTTTTTCTCCCCATATTTTCATTATTATGGCACTTGTGTCAGTGTCTTCTTTGGCTTTGCAGGTGAGTTCACTTAAGACCTCTCCTGTCCATCTCTAGTACAGCACAAAGTATTTGATGACCTGTCAGTGCAAAGAACTTAGGTAAAGACCAGTGTATTTTAATAACAGCCCTTTCTTCTAACCTTTTTAACAGGTCACCTGTGTATATAATCTCCTCTCTTGTACATTGTGTAACAACACCATGTCACTCATCTGTCTGAAGCTTTTGCTGGCAAAGAGTATTTGGCACCTTTTGCTAACACTACATTCTCCACAATGCCTTCTTTATTTTAAGCAGCGCTTACATTTCCGAGACTGACAACCACTGCCTTGGGAATCCTGGGAGCGTCAATAGAGACAAAGAATTTTCTTCCCCCACAGAATCCAATTTTCTGGTTTTTTTTTTCCTTTTCTTTCTTTTTTTTTTTTCCCCTCTATGATGTGCCATTTGGAGACAGTGGATCTGTCTTTATTTTAGGAGAGGGCAAAAGGAGAAATAAGCTTTCAAATGAGGTTTCCATTTTGCAGCTCTCACCTAATGAAAGGGATGAATATTTTTAAGGATACTACTGTAGAAATTAATTATATTGTAGAAATATACCACACTGTCCTCCTACAAAATACTTCAATGCTTCCATTTTACTTGGAAGTCAAGGGAGGGCTAGAGAGCCTTTTGCTGTCCTGAAGGGAGGGTATTAAACCAGCCTCTGAAGTCTTTCTTTTCAGTTTAGAGGAGCCCAGCCCGAGGCTGCATTCCTATTTACCTTGGGGTTTTCCAAGTTCTGCAGCCCTTGGCAAACTGGGAAAGGCAGTGCCTGATCACACAGGAGCTTCCCTCTTGCTGAGTAACTGGGCATGAAACTTCCCAATGCAAGTAATAATTTTGCTAATACCTGAAGCCCACTGTTCTTCAGCTCACTGTGAGTGTGAGATCATTACACAGACACTTCTGTAATGAAGCATGAGCTCACCTTTTCATTTACCTTTACTAATAGAGTTCATTAGCTTTAGTAAACATTCTTGAGATTGCTATATATGGCACTTGTAACTCTTGGTTTGGGTTTGGTTTTATATTATGACTTTGGAGTGGCAGTTCTTTTAAACAAGAATTTATGCCTTTATCTGACATGTTGCTTGTTAAATATAATAAAAAAATAACTGAAGTTTAAAACAATAGGGAGAAATCACTCTTATGTGAAGAACCAGCATTGCATAGCTTCCAGAGCTTTCTGCTCTTGCATGGAAGCTTTGTATGCACCTAATACAGCTGACCAGGATTTACCAATGCTGTTACCACAAAGGTGGAAACGTGGTGGTTTCCTCCTCGAGCATAGAGCATATCTCATGGGGATTTAAACCTCATTCTGCATACTGAGGTACGGCAAAATGTTGGCTATTTTTTAGATGATAAGCTCTTCATTCCTACACAAGTTGCAGTTATGGGAAGTCATTTACAGAGTGTACTACCCAATATTTCTTTATTTGCTAAATAAAATGGTGTGACCATACCCAGAAATATAGGCATGCGTGAGCTCAATGAGCCCTCTGAAGGGTAGGTGAGGAAAAGTGCAAGTCAGTACCTTAAGGAATAGCACTTGGATGCAGAATGCTCCATTTCTGTACTTGACAGTGGAGAAAGCCCACATGGTTACCTCCTTGAGAGGACTGAACCCAAGGCTGCTACCAGGGCTTTGATGGGGCAAGGAAAATAGCTTTTCCCCAGGGTATCTTACTTTGAGGCTGCAGCTTTTCATGTGATGTACAGGGAGGGTCACAAGCCTAGGCTTTGTTTTGGGCTTTCCCTGCTGCAGTGGAAGTGTGTGGTTCCTGGGAGGGATTCTGGATGATGTGACCAGGAGGTTGCTAGGGTGCTCCTGCTTCCAAATGGGTGGGGACTCCCAGCCTCCCCTCACAACTGCCTCTTGCTTGTAAAAAGATAATGATCTACACAAAGTGAAAGGCTTGGAGGCTTCCTAATGGGCACCAAAGCATTTTAACCATTCAGTGTGTTGGTTTAGCCCCCAAGTTTCACCTGACAGGCTTTCCTGCTGTATCCTGAAAGAGTAAGCAAGGCCTTGATACCATTTTCAGTCCCCCTCTGAAAGGCATTTTTAATTATGAGCTGCCAGAGCTCGTAAATCTGGCAGCTGTTGTCAAGGGCACACAGTTTCTGGACCCAAGCCACCTAATCACATTCTCACCACAAACAAAGCAGAGGGAACCATGGACTCCTATTTTTTTGACTGTTAAAAATTGGTTAGCCTCTGAAATGAAAACCCACTGAATTTGCTCTGGGAATAAAGCACTCAAGGACAGTCCTTGACAAACTATTCCCAGGCTTCAGTTAAAAATGCAAATGGTAGCTAATTACACTATATTTTCCTGGATCACAGAGAAAAAAATGCCAGAAACAGCTGAAACTTACAAACTTCAGTGAATAGGGTACTCTTTATTTGTTGCATAATTAATTTCATCATAGGGTTTGGGCTACTTGCTAACATGGGATATTTAGTACAGACCTTCAGGAAAAAATGTTCTAGTATGAGATCCAGGAACGTTGGGAAGTTATAAATTGTTTGATATTGGAGACGTTTTAGAACTATCATACTAACATGCTGGGGATTATCATGGTAAACTTGACCTTGTTTTAGAGAAAACACACGTTGTTCCAGAGAAAACACATGGACCAGACGACTTGGAGAGCTCTCTTTCAGCTGCATTTTTGGAATAAGCAGTCTCCCTTTTTAAAATAAATTTGACTGTGATTACGTGCTACCCTTAGTACCTGACAAGCACAGAAATGGCTTTAAATAGCTGGGAAAAGAGAGCCGGGAGCACTAGGTTTTATTCTTGCTCTGCAAGTTGACTGTGGACAAATCCTTTTGCTTTCTAAACAAACCTTCTGCACCTTATCCCCATCTCTCTCAACTATAGATTCATTGGTGTGGGCTCATTCTCAGCATGTGTTTGCAGAGCACTGAACACAGCACAGCTCCTCCTTGGGGCTGCAAAATGATGATAATGTTGATTCCTAGTTTCATTTACAGGTGAGGGAAGAGTAAAAGGCAGAACTTCGAACACTCAAAATGTTGCGTCTTAATAAGCTAGGTCACTAGTACTATTAACAGGGTGTGTTTTAAAACATTGGGAGCCTCTTCTGAGAGCAGGTTGTGCACAGAAAGGTGGAGCCACAAGATGGGCAAATACTGGCCTTGTAAAGTGGTGTCATGGTTTAGGAATGGTATTCTCATTTGAGTACTTTCACTGAAAAAAACCTGCACTCAGCTTCTTCCCGTCTGCCCCTCCAATTGGAGCCACAAAGGGCAAAGATTAGGGGTTGAGATAAGAAAAATTTCCTGTAAACAGCAACGAGATAAGAAAATGAACAGTAACAGCAACAGTATTAATAACAAAAGGTATAACGAGAGAAATTATTCACAAGGGAAAACACCTAATAATAGACAATGTAGATGGCTCCCTCCACCACCTTTTCTCTACAGGAAGGAACGCCTTCTCCCCAGAAGAGAGAGTCCCTTTGCTGGGCCCTGGCAATGATGTGAGGTGGTAGAATAGAATAGAATGACCTCCTTGTCCTATTTATGCCCCCTTCTGGCTATTACAAAAAATTAACCCTGACCTGGCTGGGAGCAGGGAAAGTGGATATATTTGACTGTTGTTGCATCCTGTGTGAGGGCTAAGGGATGTTGTACTGCTGGCAAATGGTTAGCAAGTAATCAAGATCTAGAGAGTTTGCAAAGTTACTAGGTGGGACTCAGCCTGCTGCTTTGAGTCCTGAGTTATGCTGGGCTTGTGCTTTGTGCATTTCCCCTGGCCTACTAACTAGATCTGGATTTTTTGTTTTAGTTAAGAGGGGAAATAATCACTTTGAACTTTGTTTCTGACATTTGTTTAGTGAGGAAAGTAAGCACGTAGAACTTCCTACCCTCCCTATGCGTTTGCCTGGTGTTCCACATTTTGTCCTCACGAGCAGGTTGGGTAATGGGGATGGAGATGGGAACAGAGTAACGCTTCTCCTTCAAACAGTTCCACTGTTCATACTCCTTGTGCCTTTCCTCCACTGAGCACACATGCATGGAATGTATTCCACGTGCTATGAACATGGTGTACAATCATATCACAAAATTAGCATTTGAGTAGTTTGGGTTTCTTACAACAGCAGTTTCTACTTTATAATACACACCAGGAGGAAGCAGTTCAATGAGTGTTTTGATTTTTGTCACCATAATGCCTGACATTCAACATGCTGTTAGTTTTCTTTCTATTCCTCACATGTGTCCTGCTGGAGTGATACGTGTCTGTACCTTGCTTCAAGCCCTGAAACACAAGTGCTGTACAAAGCAGCGGGTAGAATAAAAAAGTTTTCCATGGTTCTGCCTGCTACTGCAGAGGCTGGAACAAAATATCTCCTCTCTATAGGGCAACAACTGGGATTAATTAGCACTGGTTCCCAAGGAAGTAGGTTCAGCTTCACTGCACAGGGTGGCTGAATACAGCCCAGCAGTGGGGAGCATTGTTTCTGGCAGCAGGGTTGCAAGCCAGAGGCCTGGCTGGGAGTGGGCTCAAAATACTGAGGCTCTGGCCTGTTATCCCTGTAGGTGTTCAGTATGGCTTTGCCTCCCAGCTCTCTGCTTCCGGCCTTGTTGCGATATCAGATGGGAGAAAGTTCTTTACCTGGGAAAGGAGGAGATACTGTTTGTTGCTCTGCTTAGAAACTTCTGCCTGGCTTTTTATTTATATCTATTTGTGTATAAAGTCAAATACCCTAAATAAGCATAGATAAATAAATTCAAGCATATATTGATACGTTTTTACTCAAGTACTGCCCCCAAAAGGGGATAAGTTTCTGAACTAGGATCTTACTGGGTTTTATTTGCTCTAAAGTTAAATGAGATCTTTATTCTTAGTATGAATGTCACAATTAATTTTTAGAGAATATTTTCTTCTAAAACACACTGGGCTGTGGAGTATCTGAGAACAGAGGTTCCTCAGTGAAGTATTCAGAGATATGTGAATGATGCTTTTTTGAAGGTTACTTAAATTTCTTGGAATATTGTTACGCCCCTACCTGGCTTGGAAGATGAAAACATTGAGTGTAGATAGTTGCTGTTTAATTTAATGTCATTTTCTTGCAAGACCACTTTTAACTTGTCTTGGTTTGAAAGACAGGTGTCTGCCAAGGAAGGCAGGAACCTCCCTTGGAACAGGAAATATGACCCCTTTTCCTTCCGAATTATTATAACTTTGAAATCAAGGAACTCTCAAGCAAAAGATATGGGAAAAAAGGAATAACAGCTCTTTACTAATATTTAGAGCAAGGCAATAATACAGAAACAACGGTTTAAATAGACAAAGTCAGAATACAAGCTGCCACCCTGTTTGGGTGCTGCTTGCAGTCCAGTTAAAATGGTGGCTGCAGTCCCGTTGGAGTGACAGATGCGGTCTTGTTGAAGTGGTGATCTTGTGGAAAGGTCTTGTCAGTCTCTGGAGGTCCAGTGGTGGCTCTTGATCTTTTCTCCTCTGGGAATCCAGTGGAAAAGGTAGTCCAGTGTTCCAGAGTCTCAGCTCATATGAAGGTAGGAATGTTCAGTTCCTCCCCTCTGGGCAGGGCATCTCACAGTGGGCTGATGTAATCTTATGAGTCACTCCTGGAGACCTTGATGGCCCATTAGCAGAGATAGGCCCCTGATGGTGTTATCAGGGCTGAGTCATGCTGAACATAAAGAACACTGCTCCACCTGTTTTTAACAGCTTATGGAGATGGTAATAGAATACTTACTTTTGGTTACACCTTCCATGTAACATAAGACATAATTGTAGCTTCTTTAACAATGGTGTAGCTATATTGGGATGCCAGAACATGAGAGAGAAGTGGGATGGGACAAGTAGATTCCTTTTAAAGTCAAGGAAGTGCATAAAAACCTCATCTACAAATACCAGTTTGGCAGATCTTTATTATATGCAATTCATGACATCCCTTATTTTATCAGTAAGCAACAGTACCCTGCTGATAACACTTACGTGCTTAGTAGCAGCAAGGACGGTAGTTAATAAATCATCAGGTATAACGCAGACCACAAGATGATGTCTGTATAAGAAAAATCTACAGTAAGAACGACCAAAGTTATTTCTGGTTGCTCATTAAACAAATGGGCTTAAAATAATATTAAATGCTCAGCGTGATTGCTAAAAGAGCACAGTCAGAGTGGGACCAGTCAGCTTAGGTATTACAAAGACTCCTGTGTTGATTTTTGTGATGCAAATATAGCAAAAGCAGGCAGCCATTAAAAAATAGCAGGAATGACTAGGAAAAGCCATTTTTAACCCTGAGTATTTCTGGAAACGATCTTTCTGTACCTTGGAAGAAGTGAAGATGTGTACAAGCTTGCCAGTTATTATCCTGCTACTGCCATCTGGCCACCAACTCCAAGTAACTAACTGAAATAATGGAACGGTTCCTGGGACACGATAGCTGTCAGGGACATCTTGGCTGTAGAACAGAATGTGTTACTGCCACTGTTATTGGGTAATTGGGTGTTATCTTGTTCCCTCTGTGACCCTGTAAGAAAGTTCATAAACTGTGGAAGACAGAGGGAATGAATCCTCTCTTGGTACCTGGGATGGAAGCTACCAGCCCCTTCAGTGTGAAAAGTTTCTTAGAAAGTGTTATGTTTGATAGAGATGCCTTTAAAAATGCAGTCTTTATACTAAAAAACCCTGTAGCAACCTGATGCTTCTGCACCAAGTATATTCATTCTGTGAGTAGAAACCTGGGAGCTTTCTTTTTGTGATTACCTCCTCTGCGAACTCAGGCTCTGGCACTGTGTGATGATGAGCCCCATGACAGAAAGGGACAAGACTATGTGCTTAGTCCACACAACGAAAAGGACTGAATTAGTACAAACTCTGCCAGTTTGGTTGGAAAATGTCAATGGGCAGTTTCATCTCGTAGACTTTATGCCATGTAATTTCAACTCTTCTTCTGTAGCTGGGATAAAAGAATGAAGCTGTTTGACAGTGTCACTTACTCTGTACTGCTTAAAACTGCAGCTGAGGAGCTGTGCCTAAAACTGGTCTGCTGTGGGTTTGAAAAGCTCTTCCTCACAAAAGATGTTGAAGTATACAATTATATGCATACTTCTTTTAGTGCTGGTGCAATGTAAACAACAGAAAGTCCTGGGGTTCAACTTCCCTCCACTTTAAACAATCATCAAATTTGAGTCTGTCATAGCTGAGGTCTGCCACATCTCTGAGGCAGAGATGGGAAATGGAGAGAAGGAAAGAATGATAAAGGGTAGGGACAAGCATGAATCTTTTAAATCAGCTTTGGTATCAGAGAAATAATGGAATGTAGCTTTGATCTTGGAGTGATCTGTAGTCGAAGAGATGAAGACTGGGACTTGATAAACAGCTCTGCTGATGTGGAGCAGATCTATGTGTGCTTCTTCAGAAATGGGTTGCCTCTGTATGATCAACAGGAACAGAAAACAAAAAGCTCAAGATGGTGAAACCAACACATTTGCAAGTAACTTTTTTTTTGAGGAAGAAGAAATAAGAAAAGGCTATGGTTTTTGGGTAATATTTTGTTTTGCTGGTGCTTTTTTCTTTTACATTGCTCTTTATAATGAAGCTCTGACACCTCACAGTTTCAGCATTGATCATTGAACATAAGTATGAATTCTGTGTTTGAGTCCTTATCCCTATCTCATGCTTGCTGTGAAAACCCCAACCCCACAAAACTAGGATTCTGAAAACTTGCCTACTGTCTTTGGGATATATTCTACCTTGGGTCTGTACGCAGACCAAACAGATTCTGGGTCCTCTCGGAGGAATAAAACAAAGAGGGGAGGATGCTGTAGCAGGTTGGTTGCTGCTGGTCTTTCCTTTGGAAACCCATGCCTGATTCCCGAATGGTAAGAGGATGGTGTCAGGGTGGGCTTTCTCCTCTACTCCTAATGAATGGGTGTAAGATTATCCAAGTGTGTTACTATAGCTGTATCCTTTCTAACATCAAATAGTCTCTTTTACTTTTCAACTTTCCCCTTCTATTTACAGCACTTCAGTTTTTGTGCTGTGGCACTGCTGTAAAAGAAAAGTGTGATTTTCATGAATTCTTGATCTTACCTCTTGGTGATACAAATGGGTAACACTGTGCTTGGTGAGATCAAGCCACAAACAGTATTGCTGCAGGCATAAACAAATAGAGATGGGATCAGCAATGTGGTTGTGCAAGTGGGGTAGAAAAATAAAGTAAATGGAGGCAGAGAAATAAATATGGTTGTTGCTGCAGGAAGATATTTCTGCCTGAAAGTATAAAGAAATGAATTCTTTGTGGCCCTGTATTATAAATTCTCAATGCATCTGGCCATGTGAGTGTAAATGTCAGTGCTCTGCTGAGAAGATGGTCTAGCTGTCTTAAAATAACTTTCCCCTGCCTGTGCCCATACCCAGATCAAAGGTGCCAAAACCTACACATACGTTTGAAGAACCACAACCAGGAAAACTGAGGTAGTCAGCTTTTTTTTGGAGTCCTATGAATTTTTCAAGAAAATGAACCATTGTATCCCATCATTTGGTCAGTGAAGCCCTAATGTGCTCATGTAAGTAATCACATTAAGCTGTAAATCCTTCACTGACCAAGTGAAACCCATTTTCCAGAAGTAATACCTGTTTACAGGCGGGTTATGACAGGGAAATGGATCCTGGTGTTTTGAAAACAGGACACCTATGGTTCTCTGATTTTATTTGTAATTTCATTCTCCGTTCTCCTTCAATGTAATTTGTTTTTGTACTTTCTAGTGTAGAGTTATTAATTTTCTTCCTTGGGAAACAACATTTCCAGTATCTGTTTAAGAAATCAGAGAAGTTCTGCTTTAGTATTACTGTGTGCACTTAAATCACAAGTGTTTGTTGGGAATTATTGGTGTTGGTCTGACAGAGTTTGTCTCATGTACTATAGTAGAGATCTTTCTAGAAAATCTGGCAGGCATAAGAAGGGCTTTAAGTACTTTAGTACTTGACAAGGTCTTTTCTGAGTAAAAATAGTAATATTTTAGAAATGAGCAAACTGGATTGAAGAATATAAGGGGTTGGTAAGTCACTTTGTTGCGTAGAGAAGCTGAGCAAAGAAGTGTCACTTATTGGTAGGTTTTAACTCTCCTTGCTTAGTCTTCTTTGTGATGGGATGTGCAGTCCAGATTCCTTTTATGTTTGCATAGAGGCAGCTGAGTGAGGTTCATTTATAAACAGATGATGGTCTGAATTCTCCAGGATAGTTTCTCTTCACTGTTCATACCCTGGCATGCAAGTATTTCCTGGCCTGGTTGATTTCTCTGTGCAGGCCATCTCCAGGCTTGTGGCTGGTACTCTGCTGACACAGCTGCTTGCTTGGCACCAAGGAGGGGCAGGCAGAGAGCAGCCTGGGGCTGGGAGGAGAGTTGGTGGGGTGCCCCAGGAACACCCCTCAGCTGGCAAAAGGTCTTCTCCACTTACAGCTAATTCTCTTTCTCCAGCTGATACTGTGGCTGAGTTGAAGATCCTTGTTTGCTCTCAATAGGTCATAGCCAAAATGTATCTGTAATAAAACAGTTTCCAAGCTGGTACCTGTGTAAATCAGTACGAATATTGTTAATTCCATGGCCATAGGCTCTTTCTTTATAAAAGTAAGAGAAGAGCATGCAATTGTCCTTCAGTCTATCTGTGCCTTGCCATTTGCATCTCTGGAAAGGCAGTGCTGGACTATGAGTATTCCTGGCCTTTCAAATTATTTATGTTCACCCAGAGATGAAGTTTTCCAGGTAACAAAAACACTAGAAGCTTCAGAGATGTAAAGCATGTTTTCTTGATGCGTTTGAAGAACAGTAAGCACAATAGGACGGCTCTGTGTGTGTGTGTGTGTATGAACAATGACATTCCCTGGGTTCTGACACCAGGAGACATCTGGATGCAAGACATGGAGCAAGGGAAAGGTTTGTCTTTCCTGGTGTGGAGAACATCTCACAGTGGAGAGCCATAAAAGAGGAGTGAGAGTGTAATCTTTGGAGCAGCTGTCAAGATCAAATGCCTGCTTTGTTTGCTCCTTCAGTCGCTGTAATGGTCTAATGGGTGTGCCTGGGCAGTGAGATAATAAGGCCTTGCAGCAGGATTGGGTTCAAAATGACCAGAAGTGTCACTTGATATTTTGGCTTATCTGATCTCCTGAAAGAATAGCCCTGCTTTCCTGTGGGCAGCAGGAGCTGGATGTTATACAACACCCTAATTGCACTGAGCAATAAAAATGCTGTTGGCATGCATATCTTAATGGATGTGATTTCCTGCTTTTTCCAAAGTTTGTCACACCTCAAAAAATGGCTCTAAATAATGCTGTCTTGCTTATTAAGGTGTGCTTTCACAAGGAGTAGATTGACAGGTTGTTAAAAGCCTACCAGAATGGTCTCGCAGGGAATTTTTTCATCCAACCTTTCTGACTAGGCATTTGTAAGCCTAATTAGAGTGAATAGATGATACCAGTGCTTTAATTGTCATGAGGAATGGCTCCGACCATCTGTGGAAGTGAGGGCTCTGTCACAGGGATTGTTGACCTGGCAACCTGCTGCTTGAAATGTGGCTTATTTACTTTTAATTTCCTTTCTGTGGGCTGGCACTATTGCTCGAGTGGGATCCCTGCTCAGTGTTCCCTGAATGCTGAGGGTCTGCAGTGGACATGTTTTAGAGGAATTGCAAGTTTGCTAAGGAGTTCTTGTGGCATTGCTGCCTAGTCTGAAGTGGGCACAAAACATGGATGGGGCTTCATGTACTCTTTTTACAAGGAAACAAATCTGTTTCTGAGCAGCATCACACTTGGATTTGTCTGTGGAAAGTCACATGGACTTGTGTGTGCTTATCTTCCCCAAACATCAAGAAGTTCACAACATGTAAAAGAAGGATCATACGATACTAAAGTACTTCTCAGTCTAATCACCCTGTATCTCAACAAGTGTTAGTCTTATGATGCTACAGAATATGCTAGCCAGCTACCCAGGAGCACCTATGGCTTCACAATTTGACAGCCTTGCAGCTGATTGTCCCCTCTGGGGAGGACCCCCAGTAGTTTCTGAATTATGTTTGCTGTCCTATTTGCATTTTGTCCTTCTGAGATGTTTGTGAAAGCAGTGGGAGCCTTCATCTTTCTGACTGGCAGTTATTGCATGTTTTACCTTTCCTAATGGAAGGTAATTTTTGCATATAAATGTGGGCTTCATTAGACTGCTTTGTGGGAGAAAAGCTGATCAAAGAATATTAGAGCCCTGGATTACTTTGTTTTTCCTTGGAATGCTGAATGAGGGAATACTGTTCTTTTGCAGACTAGAGCTACTTCTTTATGTTGATTATATCTTTAACTAATTGGGATGTGCAGCAAATGACCTGGGTACTTCTCATCCTTAGCTCAAATAAGTGATTAGGGTCTCTAGGGAATTGAACCACTTTAATAAAATCCCATTCCTGCCTGCCTTACCAGGCCGGTGTGAGGGAAGAGGGAAGGTACCTATTCAAGATACTGCAAGGCACCTGGGTAGCATGACATTACATTTTATTTACATTCATGACAGCTCTTTGTATGTGCTGTGTCCCTTATTTTATGGAGAAGAAACTGAAGCACTTCCAAAGGAATTCAGAAAGGTTGCTTATGGTTTTGTATGGGTGTTTTGTTCTGTTCTTCACATCCTTTTCTACATTAAAATAACTGAAGTTGAACACCTTGGTCTTGTGGAAATACTGCTGAAAACCTTTCTGTAATTTTGGGTATCTGAATGCATTTCAGAAAAATCTCCCAGAGGCAGATTTTCAAAGGTCATGCAGGGAGTTTGGGAATTGAACCTGATTATAACAGAATGCAGAGGTGAACTTTTGCCATCTGATTGTCTTCCTGCATTTTCATTTTCCAACTCAGGTGATGTAGAAGGGAAAGGAAGTGGTAAGAAAACAATGTTTCACTGCTTGACAGGGTGCCAGTTTTCTGAGGAGGATGTACACCCTTCAGTGAGGCAGGCTCTCATCAAAAGGAGCCAGGAGCACAGAGCTGTGCTGCAGACCACGCAGCTCTGCCTCTTCTGAGCAAATCAGCCTAGGGTTTGCTGGACTATGTTACACCACAGAGTTATTGTAGCAGTGCAGCTGTCGATGCAGAGTCGCCAGGGAAGCTGCTGGCAATGAGGAGCCTCCTGAGCACCAGCAAACCCATAGGATGCTGACAACAGGGTCACACATCATAGCTTTTCTAAAATGTAGCACCCAGCTGAGGGCGTGTGTGTGTGTGGGTTCCCTCTGACAAAGCTATTCCATGGTTACAGCAGAGAGGCACATTACCTGACAGTTTACTGTATCAAAACTGAGTCATCACTTCCTTGGCTTATTTTAGTGATCATTTTATGGCTGACCACGGGCAACAGTGTCATCTGGAAATGCAGTGTGCTATAAGCTGGGGACTTGATGACAGAAGATATGATATCAAGCTAGAAGTAGCAGTGGTTTCTGTAAATACATCTCCTCGACTGAGTGCACTGAAGGTTGTATTTAACAAATGGATATTTACCAGAGAGCCCTGCTTATATCCCAGGTTGTGATCCAAGCTAGATGGTGGTGTTGCTTCTTGTTTTACAGCTGATTGTTCAGTATAGTTGTTGCACAGTGTGTCAGGTGCCTCAGCACCTTGTATGGCTCACAGCCTACTCTTAGTGGCTTCACAACCTGCCTTGCACAGGCAGCTCCATGCCCTGACCTCCAAGTTGCCATGAATAATTTTGCAGAACCTCTGGGGCATTATTTCCTTTCCCCTTGTTGTTTGTTACGCTCATGGCCTTGCTCTCACACCCTGAAGTGACAATCACAGCTGTGAGCATCGCCCACTGGGCTGCGGCTCTTGCTTTTCCATGAGGGGACCCAATGATGTGTGCACAGAACTGGCACACAGCACCTGCCCCTGCTCAGCAGGTGCTCTGATCTTTTCCTATGGGAAAAGGATAGGGAAAAATGACCTGCTGCACTGGAGGTATGCCTGGCAAGGATGTTCATTTGGAGACATCATCATTTCTTGTCCTGGATAGCCACTGGAACGGGTTTTCCTGTCCCTTCTAATTCTACCTTTTTTTTTTTTTTTCCTCCTTTTTTTTCCCCTAAAAGGAGCTTTCACCCTATAGCTGATGTACGGCATCAGCTACGGATGCTGCTAACAAATCTTTATGTAAGTACACAGGTTGTACTGCTCTTTGTGAGGGTGCTCTAGTCCTGAGTAAGTTGGTCCTTTAATATGACAACAGATTAAATGCATCTGATGTTAATGATAGAGGACACTGGAAATTACCTTTCTGTCTTCCAAGCATGGTTGTATAATAATTAAATAAAATTGCTTCAGCTTTGAGTAGTGGTTGAGACTGATTGTATCCAGACCCAAGGAACTACTGCAGCCTGACACATGTTGAGAAGGATCTGGGCTCTGTATTAGATAATACTATATGGCATCTTGTTCAGATAGGCTTTGAGGAAGGTTAAACTTATCTGGACCCTTCTTCCAAGCTGTGTGCCTGAGAGCAGGACAGAAAGCAGCTGCAGAGCAGTCATTTTGCTGATGCAGTTCCATAGCAAGATAAACTGAGACTTAACAATCTTGAAGGTCTCGTCTGGGTCAGGCAGAGAGGGCTTCATTCTCCACTTGTGTTAGTAGCCTTAAGAAAAAAAGGAATTGGTGGTGCAGGAAGTGCTTGTGCTTCCCTGTTTCTAACTGGCTGGGAACAATTGCTTAACTTGGCTTTGTACCTTGCTTGCAAACCCTTTATTCCTATCCTAATTATGCTATAGCTCTTCTGCTTGTGAGGTGAAAGAGCTAATGGCATGTGTGAGGAGCCTGCACACGAAAGGCACAGCTGAAGGGGTTTATTCCTGCTTATGATGCCTTCCTGCAGCCTATGTGTGCCCTGGGTAAAGTTCATGCTGTGCTGTGGCAGACACCAGCCCATCTGCACCTCTGCCTGCAGCCTGGGCACTTGACATGCAGTGCAGCCTAATGTGTCACAGAGAAAGCAGGGCTCTGTCTTATCTCAGGCTTGGTTTCTCTCTGCTTTGGTTTCCCTTGGTTTCCCAGTGGGAAATGCTTTCTGACTTGTACTTGATCTTACGGTTGGAGGCTGTGAGGATGTACAAATGTTATTAAAGTGCTTCATGATCTATTGTTTTACACGTAAAGCCTATTTTTATTTCCCTTTTATCTTAATGTTTACCTTCAGAGGCTCAAAGAAAAGGATTAATTGGCAAATGTGATATGATAAATCCAGCATACATTTGTAGCAGAAGGTCTTGCTGTAAATGGATCTGGGGGATGAAGAAGACTTGAAGGAGAATACTCCACAAATAGCATTACTGATGGAAATGCAGGTAAGTATTATAAGCTCTAAGGTGGATCCCCTGCAGATGCATCAAAGTGTGGTAAGTTTGCGCTGCCACTGTGAACTTGCCCTGGTTGGAATTTGCTTGCAGAATTATGGCCTCAAAACTGCTAAGAGAGATGCTTAGCAGGTCTTGCTGAAGCAGTTGGATGGACTTCCCTGCGCTCCTGTTATTCAGTGCTGCTTTAACTTACAGCACACTAATTGCATAAACCCCCTGCAATTCAGGAATTGACTGTATTCCACAAGATCCATTGATTCATTTAACTGGGTACCTTTGCTTCCTGAACAAAGCAGTGGATGTACTTGTCTTGTACCACACTTTGTAAAGTCAAGATGGGAAAGTGATCCTCTGGATGCTGCTGTGCCAGTTAGTGTAACTCCAGGTGTATCAGAGGAAGGTGGCTGCTCATTTTACTCGTTTTTCTTTTGTAGCACCTGGACTGTTGAATTAAGTCATATCATGGTAAAGAAAACTCTCCTTACTCTTCTTACACCTTCATAAGGAACAATTTCTTACCTGGAAAGTGCCCAGAACAGCAATTATACAGCTAATGTCTTTCTGGTAATTTTGCTATCTGCACCACACTTGCATGTTTTTGTAGGCTGGTTTTTAGTTTTGGTTTGGTTTTATGTTTTGGTTTTGGGTTTTTTTTTAGAGTTTGGTCTATTTGGCTCCATGACTTTGGAAACCAAGTGTAAAACCACATTCTTTTTTCAGAGACCCTTTGTTTCAGCTTTCTTATATGTTATATGCAGTAAAACCTACTGTCCAGGCAGCAGAATCAGGGGTCTTGGATGTAGGATCAGTTTAGGAAGAAGTTATTCTCTTATTCCCAAGGCAATGAAATGACCATACACGTGCACTTTAATAAGTCTCAGTGCCATGAGGCAGCTGATATTCTTAGTGGAAATTACTGAATGCAGAGGCCATTTTGGAAAACTTCTCATGTAATAAGCTGTGGAATGGTGCAGAATTATGTGAACAGAATGAGCCTGAAATCTGAATGATTGCTCAGTTATACTGAACCTGTGAACCAGCCAAGGTCAGAATTGACATCAGACAGTGGCTGTTCTATTATGGAAGTCTTTCGAATGCCAGAAAAAGCTGTAAAGCTAATTTAGTATAAAGCTACAAAACAAACACATGCACACACCAAAAAAGAAAAAAAAAAGAAGAAAGAAAAACAAAGTAAAACAAGTATTTAAGTCCTGACCTTCTGACCTTGTTACATGTCAGTGAAGGGAGCTATTCTGAAAGACTGTATAGAGCAACAGAAGGCAGTGGCTTGCAGGGGGTGAACCATGCAGTGTTAAGGCTGGTGGTGAGGAAGAAAGCATAGCTGTAAAATCCCAACATCCCATGTACAAAGGGGTTTGATTCCTCTCCTGTGTGCTCTAGTGTTAATGCAGAATGGATGCTACTGCGAGGTCACGCTGCTAAGTAGGGTATGAAGCTTTGGAGCTTTTCTTCTGCCTCTAGTGTACAGGCTGCTCTTCTGTATATCAGCTGAGCATGTACCAAATATCTTAAAACCAGATCTGACAAAATATAGGAATATTTGTACAAAGTCAAATGCCCACCCAACCTAGTACCTGTTTCTGACAATGAACAACAGTGAATTGCAGGGGAAGTACAGGATCACAGCTCTATAATGCATAGAACTTTCCTCAGGGTACTGTCTCAGACCTGGCAATGGATTATACATCTTCTAGTAATCCTTGTTTCTTTGGATTTGTCTAATTTCACCTCAAACACACATGAGCTTGTATTGTCCACAGTGCCAATCTGATGCTGCCAATCTGGCCCTGCTTGTTCTGTTATAGTTGCTCGTTTCCACTGATGTATTCCTTGAGTCAGTCCCTTGAGCTTCACTGCAGCTACTGCTGGAACCAACTGCTGCCTCTATGAGCTGAAGAGAATATTGGATGGATTGTGTTAAAACCTCAGCTTTCTCAGGAAAATCAGCTGCATCTTCCTGATAGTAGAGGTGGAGCACCCTAGCAGATCCTGTAACTATGCCATGACAAGCCAAGCTGAGTCCTGGTCAGGCCTGTGCTGCACATTGTTATTTATTTCCAAATTCTGCTTCTCCGTGATAATGTCAACTGTCTTTGTGTGATCTCTTTGCTGTTTGGTTTACAGAAATACTCAGAAATCCATCCAAGACACGTCTTCTACCTGGGTAGATGGGTCTGCAGTCCCATCCAACATACCATTTTCTGCCCATCAGAAAGGAACATACAGTTTCAGAGAGCTTAATCTCCTGCTGCAGACCCAGAGCATGAGTTGCAGCATCCGGCAGGTATTGTATCACAGTCACATGTCACCATTTCAGAACAGGAAAATCAAAGCTGACTGGGTATCACGACAGAATACAGTGCACCCTTGTGTGTTGTTGCCTCTAGAAGCAGGTATGACTTGTCTGTTTTAACCTGAAGGAGTGATGTTTACAGTTTAGTTAATGGTCTGACTTCCAGCAGTGTCTGAAAACTGCAGTGAAAGACTAATGTGCTGCTATGTTGGTTGCTGTATTATGAGCAAGCACTGCAAACTTTTACGAGCTAAGTGACATGTAGTTTGTCTTTGGCACCAGTTCAAAGCTCTGCTGGTGCAGGGTTTGTCACTGGTGCTAATGATTCATTACTGCTGTCCTGCTAGTGTAGAGTTTGCTTTTCAATTTGGGTTTTTTAGCTTACTTACATAAAGTTGTTCAGTGGTCAGAGTTGGAACCAGAACTCACACACAGCTGGACCTTTTCCTTCAGTGGAGCTTGTGCCTAGATCATTAGGTAAATTAAACTTCAGGCTGACTTTATGCTGGCAGAACATTGTTATCCAAGTTGGTCTCTGTCCAGAGTAGCAGGGGTAATGCACTTTTCCAACAAAAGGCTTAAAGTGTATTATCCTCCTATGCCTGCCTGTTATTTCCTCCCTTCCCAGGTGGGAGTAACCTTATAAGGGACTCTGATTAGCACAGATGGCTGTGTCTCTGTTGTTCCAGCCCTCCCAGCAGCCTGCTATGATCTCAACAGATGGAGTGGGCTTGGTGCTCCAGTGTTAGGAGCTGCAGAGGACATGTGTACGCTTGGTGGAAGCAGCAGACTGAGTCACTCAAATATTTGTGGAAAAGATTAATGTTGAGATGAAAAGTGAAGAAAAAATTGTGACACTGCAGAAGCAACCATGGTTTCCAGTGTGGAACTATTAACAGCTAAGCTGTGAAGGCTGATTTGTGAAGAACAATAAAAGGAGGAATTCTGCAGAGCTCAAATGATGTCAATTGTTGGGCCATGATGAAGGGAAGCTGCTATGTAAAGTGGAGCACGAAGACACACAAAGATTTAAGGGAGCAAAAACCAGTGTACAAATTGCTGGCTGAACATTGCAGAAATGTTTGGGGTGGTGAAACCTTTCTTCTGCTTCGTAAGCAGAGTGGGAGAGAGCCCCAACACTCTGGATGAATTGGTTTTGTGGTGAATAAAACAGGGCTACACTGTGTTAGAACTTGATGGCTGTAGAGGGATGTAGCAAGGGAGGAAATGTGGACTGTTTAGATCTCAGAGCTGGCTGCGCAAGGGCAAGGTCTCACTTCTCTGCTTTGGAGCAGGTGTGTGAAGAGCAGCAGGTAGACACTGAAATTATTTGTCTTAAAGCATCTCCCTCTCTTTGTTTCTTTTTATGAAATTTGGCTCCTTTGCTCTTTTGTGAATCTCCTTTTATTTTCCTTATAGCCTGAGCTGGTTCTGGCTTGTATAACCTGCAGGCTCTTCCTCATTCCTGGAAACTTCTGAGGGGATTAATGTAAAGTGGAGCCAGGTACTCAAGCTTTCTTCACATGACAGATTAGCTTGGAGTTTTGGAAAGGAAAGCATGACACAAATTTTGGAATCAAATTCTGGGGATCCAGAGTCAGGTTACCCCATGCCTGCATCTGTGAGATGGCAAAGATCATACTCCTTTAGCTCATCCACTGCTAGGAAATATCTCAGACCCCAAGTTCTTGGAATCAATTCTGCTCCTTCCCACAAGGTAATCAGTGCCGTCATACCAATGCACTGAGTGAAATAGGCTTTGCAACAGCTAACTTACCACCCCAGTGGAAATTAGCAACTATATCAAGTCAAAAGTTTATGAAGTTTGGAAGTATTAGGAAAGTGAAATGACACAGCCATTTAACAATGAATTATCTATGATTTTTCAAGTACTAGAGCACTACATGATAGATCAAAATATAACAAAATTTCAGATGATAACAACGTAAAATTCTGGAGAATTAGATGTGATTCTCCTCAACACAGGGCAATCTTAATCTCTTTCAAATGCTTCTTTCAAGTTTGTTTTTTTTCTACATTCCCCTACTGCAGCCCATCACTTAGTTCACATAATGTTGCCTTCTTGATAGTTTGGCTTCTTATTTTTGATTCAACAAATTAAAGGAGCAACCCAGACACATTTCCACGTATCCTTTCGGCCCCTTATCGATTCCTGCAAAGAAAATACACCATTTACATTCTGTTTCCATGCAGAGATCTGCAGTTAGATACTCTAGTGTTCCCCTCTCATTTTAGAACATGTTTTCTTGAGGAACAGCAAAGCCAATATTACTGAATTCTGACTGTGCAAGTAGAAAAGCAGACCAGTATCCTGTGTGTGTCCTGGGTTCAAACACAGGAGCTGCTGCACCAATCCATTGGGAAGAGTGGAACTGCTGTCTCCTACAGGGGCCAATGTATGTTCTGTAGAAGCAGAGATAAAAATCACTTAAATCACTTCTCTATTTAATGGCTCAGGTTGGATTACAGAATAACTTTTTTTGCATACCATCTGTGAAAAGCAGCTTTATTGTCTGAAGTAAGAGAACTGAGAACAAATTATTATCACTGCTGACGATTCACTATCTCTCACACTGCCAATTACTAATCATAGTAAAACTACAAAGCAGCTGTGTTTCTGCAGCATTGTTGCTGCTTTGTCTATTTATTCAGATGTCCCTGGAGTCAGTTTTGCTGCAGTTACGTATCTATGATGCCAGACAATGCTGAGAGGGTTTCAAAGATATGTTAGAGGGGCCAGGAGGCTGGTGTTATCTTGGTTGTCTAGGGGTATCTCCTGTCTTTCATGGACAGCTCTAAGCTTCCAAGAATCAAAGCCCTTAGTTCCAGGACCTGTACTTTGTTTTATATAAGTATGACTAATACCAAAGCCTACAGTAAAATTCCACTACTTCCTTACATTGCAGTATATATAACGTAAACTAGCACGTATTAACAACTGTTATAGTAAGAAGACTGATACTATAATTAGGGAAGGGGATTTTCATAACTGCATAATAGTTTAGATTTTTTTTGAGAACATTTTCTGGTAGACTCTGAATATGATTTAGTTTTTCTATCAATCCTTTGAGACAATGCTAGCTATATATTTTGTCCTACTGTTATTAATAAATGAGCTCTTTTATTAGGTTATTAGCAGGAGTCACTCCTTTTATTCAACAATGTATTGAACAGATCTTGGCAATATCAAGATAAGATTTTGGAATGTTCCATTATATTTCTTACTTGCCTGTAACAATCTTATCTTCTGTGGACCGTGACCAGTGCACATAGAGTAGAGTTGTTATGTGCTCTTGCTAAACTCCAGCTGTCACTGGAGACCACTGGCTATTGTGGTTTTCATCTCCAACTATACATTCAGCAGTGTACATTCTGTTGGGGCTTGATTATTTTTGTTACTAATCCATAATATACTGTAATCCTCCAGAGATTTGTCTCTTGTTACCGGCTTTTAAAGCTCTTGCAGGAACTTAGCATTCTTTTGCAAGAGCTGCCTGCTGCTTTATACTTTTTTAGAAATCAGAAGACACTGGTGGAGTTGGCACATGAGCTTCCTGTTCTGAAATCCTGACATTTGCCTCTTTCTTCCAGATTTTTTTTATAATGGAGGAATGTGTGCCTTCCCTCAATACTACACTTGGGCAGGTCATCTATCTTTGGCAGCTTTACTATGAGGCTTCTTCCCCAGTGGCTTCTCCTTGTTCTGTCTTCTTTCAAAGTGCAAGAAGACTCTGGAGGATTTTTCTGTCACTTGCCTGAAGCACCTCTCCAGTAATGGTTTCCTCTCCAGACACTTTCCTATTTTTATGTTTAATAATGACGTTTCCACTCAGTGCTACAAATTAATTATGCAGAAGCTCTACATATTTCAGTCTATGTTACTGCTTTGCTGCTGCCTCTTCTGAGACTTTTCTTGAGCTTGCATTGGGGGAGAGAAAAGATGGTTTCTCTATATCTTTCTGTTTCAGGTATTTGCTTTATCTGTCACTCATTTGGAGAATTGTCACCCATTTGAATAGTAATCACTCATTTTAATCCCAAAGCTACATGATATAACTTTCATTAGTATTTGCAATCAGAAATATAAACTAATGATTACGAGGTTGGAGGGAGTCTTCCATGCTCAAGGATGAAATTCCTGACATAAAAATTTCCTGAAAGAAGAAATTTTAGAGACCCTACTTCAAATGTAAATCACATATTATTTCCTATTTTTTGATATACATTTGCTTGAAGTTGTGTGTTGTTGAGTCTTTATAAACTTGAAAGCAGGTTTGTAATGAACAAAAACGTAGGATTGTTAAAACATTCTCCAGCTGTGATACAGGGCTGTACTGTGTGCTGCATGCCTTCAAACATGGATTACAAAGAGATCACACTTTTTTGGAGCATGATTGCTGTTGGTTGTCATCTTACCAAAGTCAATTCCAGTAGTAGTATCTGTGGTTTGGCCATAAGTTAAACTATCTACATACTTCCTGTGCTGATCCTGTGCATGTGTCTGCTGCCTGGGGTCCGGTATACAGTTATGGAAAAAATTATGTGGGGTTGGTTTGTTTGTTTTGTTTTGTTTTGTTTCACTTCTTGTTTGTTTGTATCTAAGAAACTCTGTTCCCTCGCACTCCTAAGGCAAAGCAAAATAACAGATAAATATTTACTGGATTATTTTGAGCAATGCTGATAGAAATTTCTGGCAGTCCATTGAGATGGACATTTTTAATGAGATGTCAAAGACAAGGACATTTACTCAAGGTTCAAGTCTGGCTGCTTTTCCAGAGCCTTAAAGCTGACCTCATAGCTTCTAGCTTTAAGTGTCTTTGTATTTCTTTATAGCCTCCTTAGCAACTAGTAAAAACTGAAAATCAGACTGAATTTAAAATCCTAGCAAAGGCTCAGAAGTCAATAATAGCTGGCACTTTTTCTGAATTGTTGCACTACAAGCTTAATTTGTTCTATGTGCTTCTCCCCCCCCCCCCCCCCCCAATGTCACAGCCTATAAGACAGATTTGGCTGCTGGAAGGAATGTGATTGATTTTTAGTTCAACTAATGATGACCAAACCAGAATGGAAGTAGTTTCTTTCTCTTTTGTGTTCTGTCTCCTTTTGATTAATTAGCAGCTATCACAGCAGAGCTTTGCTCCCATATTGACTTTCCAGTGGCCACAGAGTAAGTTTTTAAAATTTTTTCCTTTTTTTTTGTTTTTTTTTGTTTGTTTGTTTTTTTGTTTTTGTTTTTGTTTTTGTTTTTTTTTTTGTCTGTTCTGAGTTTTCCAGCCTTTGCCACACTACAAATGCCCAGGAGCATGGTGCAGGACAGCCAAAGCACGTTGCAGGCCAGTGGGCTCTCTGCAATGGCACAGATGCGTTCAGCAAAGAGCTGCTTCTTTGGCTGCCTTCTGATGGGGCAGCACCGAGGAGCTCACTTTGGCCCCTAGACCCTGTCTCGTTCCACAGGGATGTGAGCACCCGGCATTCAGACTCCTCCCCACCCACAGCAAATAACTTGCGAAGGATTGAGTACCCTTCTTCGTTGTGTGATTCCCTCTCAGAAGCTTCGGGAAAGGTGTTTTTGAGGCGGAGTTAGCAGGCACGCTAAGCGGGAGCTCCCTCTCCTGGCCGCGGGCTGTGCGCTGCCATGGCGTGGGATTCCATCTGTGGAATACGAGCTGAAATCAGGCATAGCTCAGCGCAGCACGGCTGGCAGGGTCAGTGCCAGGAGTATTGAATAATTAGAAATCTCCCGAGCACCAGGTTCTGCCTTTGCCTTATGCTGATAAAAATGCACAACCACAGGATTGTATTTTCCCTTTCTCCATGCATGCTCTTGTGGTTACCAACACACTCTTGTGGTTTCCACTCCGCTTGACTTTATCTGTCTCCCATTGTCCAGGCAGTGCCTCGTCTTGTTGCTTTGTGATGAGAAGCATCATGATTTCTCTCTTGTATCCCTTCCTACTTAGGACAAAAGCAGACATCTCTGGCACCTCCCCTCTTCTACATTAACCATCCAGTCTTGCCTTACTGGGTTCATTCTGTGCTTTGTACCTGTCATTCTCACAGAGACTTGGTGTCTGTAGAGTGTTCTATGAAATCAAGTGGTTTGGGACCAGACTGAGTTACTGCATCTGTGCTATTTAGCAGAGACTCTCGAGTAAAATAACAGGTATCTGTTAAATTTTTCATGCTTTTGATTCTTGCTGGCTGTAACTGCAATCTCCACATTATTGTCAATTATTTAGAAGAGCAAAAGATTTAAAAGAGATAGCAATGGATTGATTTTTAATACCTCCAAAGCAAGTAATTTCCCTATTGGTTGTCTCAATTTTAAAATAGAGTGGAGAAAAATAGTTGACATGAAAGTAGGGATGATAATTTCTGGCAGAATAATAGACTGGATCTGTTCCTTGAGTGTAAGGGCAAAAGGGGGCATGTTGACTACTTTGACTGGTCAAGGTAAGCCTGGCCTCAGCTGTTATGCTGGGTCTTAACCTGTCTGACAGGATCATTGAAGGCTCTGTACATATTTTGAAGGGCTTCTCTATGGTTTTGGGCATCAAGTGAGATGAGGACCAGCTGACATCCTGATGCTGAAAGAATGACATTCTCTGGCACGCATAATGTGGTAGGACCAGAGTACAAGGCAGTTTTTCTCTGTGCATGGGCTTCTGGAATGATTGTGAAGTATCATGGGGTAATGTAAGGTGGGGTAGCCACAAGAGCCACAGAAATGAGCCAATCTATGGCTTCATTCTCTTTGTTCAGGAAAAGAATTCTATGGAATTCTGGAGCTCTTTCTTGCTTAAGTTTCTTGTGATAAATGGGTGAGCTGAAGAAACAACAAGGCATCCTTCAGGGCAGTAAAACAATAGATCCTGGATGATAGAAGGGGCGGGGCTAAAATAAAGCTGCTGTATCCTACATGTTGATGGGACTCTAACAAAAGTATTTGCTAATCAGATCTAGGAAAGGGCTTTACTTCCGGGTGACAAGTACTGCCTGAGCTTCCTGAGCTTGGGGGCTTTGTAAGAGGTAAGTTTCACACGAGAAGAGTGACACATATTTGTTTTCACAGCCTCTCTGAGGAAGCCCTGTTTCAAACATGTTACCCAAAGTCACAGCACCATTCACCAGGGAAACTAACGGGAAAGCTGTGGCATGCTGAGCAACAGAAGGCTGACTGTCATGCTTGGCTGTGTGTATAGGGTCCATATAGGGTAGTGTCTTGGTTTGATAGACAGGTGTCTGCTAAGGAAGGTGGGAACCTTCCTTAGAACAGAGAATGTGAACCCCCTTCCCTCCGAATTATTGTAACTTTGGAATCAAGGGCTCTCAGGCAAAAATATGGGAAAAGGAATTATAGTTCTTTATTAGTATCTATAATGAGGTAAACAATCAGTAACAAGAACAGTAAACAAGGTTAAAAAAACCAGGAAACAAAACCAAAAACTCGGTGGCAGATGTCCCTGGGCACTTTCCCGTTTGGAGCAGTCACGGTCACAGCCAGCAGGGGCTGGTGCTGTTGGGCTCCCAGACCGGCAGGGCAGGTGCGATGACAGCCATGCAGCTGCAGATGGCGCTGTGGCGTGAGGTTGGATCTGTGTCACATGGGTCATGGCGGATGGGCTGGGCAGGGATGGTGTGCAGATGGACGGGGTGCAGCAGGAAGATGGAGCAGCCGGGCCAGCCCACCCAGGCCAGCCAGCAGAGGAGGTGGCAGGGACTTCGCAGTTGTGGCAGACAGAGTGCAGAGCAGCGGTAGCCGGGTCCCCTCCGCTGCAGCACAGCTGGGAAACGCACCCTCCCGGAGGGCAGAAAGGGGCCAGAATCCCAAATGCAAGCTCACCCACCAGGTAGAGAAAAACCAGTGCAAAGCTGGGCTTTTTCTGCAGTCGCAGCCAAAAAGCAGACAGCTGTTTTTTTTCCACTGCTCTCTCCTCCAAATCCGGAGAGCATCAATCCCCCAGTCTCTTGTTCCCATGCTCCCCCGGCTAAAGTTTTTGTCTCTTTTGTAATCGTAGATGGCACTTAAGTATCTGGTTGTTAGTTGCCCAGCAACAGACTGGAAAAAAATTCCATCCCCCCTCCCAACCTTCAACAGGTGGATCATTTTTATATAAGGTAATGGGGTTACCCAGAGGATGTGAGAGTAATCCTTAATGAAAATGGCTTGTGGAAACTGAGGAGAATAGCATACTCACAGTCTCTCCTCTGTCAAGAGTGAGGCTTTCTCTGTTTCAGGGAAGTGGCTGTTTGCTTTCTTTCACTGTAATGCACTTTGCCTCAGTGCTGAACTCTCAGTCCTAAATTTGCAAGGCACTGTGAATTGTAAGGTGTATGCAGGAGATTGTAAAATCACAATTGTGCCAAAGATGCAAAAGTGCTCATTGGGCCCCTGCTCTGGGACACTGAAATGAGAATGAAAGCCAGAAGAAAATTAAGAGCTTGGCAGAAGGGGAGAAAAGTGACTCCAAGCCACGTCTGTTGCTTCTGCTGGGTGGCTTATTTAATCAAACGAGTCTATCACATGATCTGTCTTTTCTGGGTATAAATATGAGCATTGCTAGCTAAGATCACTGTGCTGTTTAGTTTGTTCCCATCAGGAAAAATAAAAAAGGTAGAATGCTGCATGAAAAATAATTGTGGTTCCTCACTTGAGTTTTATGTCTGGGAAAATCATGGCTTCCTATGTAATTTTCCATTTGTCTTTTGAGATGTCCCTGTTCAGACATGTGATAGCTGGCAAGAAAAGCCTTATCCAGTATTGTGTGATGATGGCTTTCCACTGAGGTGGTGTTAGTTTCATCTCTCTGGAAATGGGTGGAGAATTGCAGAGAAATGGCCACCTAACACAGAGCCACATCATTTGGACACGTGCAACCCCAAAATGCGCTAAAGTCTGTGGGTATCAATTCCTTTTAATTCTTTTCAATCCAGTTAATCTAATCAGTCATCCATTGGTCTTGAAGATCTCCACAGCAAAGCCAGCAGGATACAAAACAGGTCATGCTTCTAATCTTTCTCTTTTTTTCAGTTTTGCATCCTTCTGCATCGCACCATATACTTGAAGCTAGCAGCTTGAATAGTCTTCAACATGAAGCCAAGTTAATTGTGTACTAACTCTGGAGGTCTGCTCAGCAGAGCAGTGTGGGTCTGGCCACATCCGTGGTGCTCTGTATCCCCATTAGCAGTGTGGAGAAGGAATGACTAAGGTAGGGAATTTAGCCAATCATGGTAATTTGTTTGAGTTGGTGAAAGCTGTTGGGGTTTGTTAGACACTCCAGGAGGAATTAAGCATCTTGGCAATGCAGTGAGAGAAGAGATTTGACATGGATAAAGGTACAATAATGCCTATTGGCAAAAGTAGTCCAAATTTCTCTACACTTGCCTGGGCTCTGAATTTGCAATCTGCTGTGAAGGCAGAACATTTGGGTAGATGTTATCGCATCTAGCTTAATGAAGCATAGAGCCACAGTTTTAAAAAGGAACTGAGTTGCTAGCATGTTTGGAAAAAATAATACAGTAACACAGAGTGAACTCTAATACATGGATATTGTGATAAAAAGTTAATGGAGAGCACACGGCACAAAATTAATGCTGTGGTTGCCTCCTGCTGGGAACCAGAGCTCAGTAGGTCAAAAAGAATTATCTACTTGCATGGGTATTAAAAGCACCCCAGATTAAATGATATGAGAAATATTTTAAAGGCTGTTTCATCTCTGTTCTTCAGAGGCATAAGCTAACTCCTCTTTGGGGCATGGAAGAAAGCATTAAGGACACAGTTATTGTTTCTCAGAGGTTTTTTTAAACATCTTTCCTTTGAAGCATTAGTACTGGCTGCTGCCACTGGGGTGGAACACCAGAATGGATTCAGATCTGATCCAACCAGGAAACAAGTTACATTTCCATCTCAAAATTACAGTGATACATAGTACAGTGCCCTGTTATATCAGTAAGCTCTTGGATATTTGGTCATCCTTCCTTTAAAGAAATGTACTGTCATCTCATTAAATGCTACATCTGTGAAATTTTGTGCTGAGTTGGATAGTATTTCATTCACCATGAGATAGCTTCAGAAGTCTAAAAACTCACATGCAAGAGATGAAGTTTTAAAAGAGGCTGGAAAACTCTGCATTTCTGACAAGAGCAGGTTTTTGGCTACCAGGTTGGTCTTCTCAGGAGCAAGGCACAGCAGAGTGTGTGAAAAGCATTTTGACCTCTAAAGGTGTGGAGCACAAGGTTGAACCAGGAAATACAAGACCAAGGGCAAGCACTACATTTAGAGGTTGCATAATACTCTTAATGTTTACAGTGAGTGGTTTAAATACATAAAAGTAGAAAATACAAACAGTTGTAAAATGTAGTTCTCCTCTTGCCAATGCACAGGATAAATAACACTGCCTTTTCATAAGGTGATTAAACAACAATGGATTTTAAGTACTTTGCTCTTGATTTGCCTTTTCAGTGCCAAGTTACTACCCAAATGCCTTTTCCTGAAGCCGTATAATTTGGGAGCCATTAGTGCACCAGATGGCACAAGTTTGGTTCCTATTTTTTCCTCAATTTGCCAGTCTGGATTTGTTTGGTTGATTTTTTGCAAGCATTATTGTGCTGCAAAAAGTGTCATTATGACAGTGTAATGGCATTATTCTCCTCCTTTCCACAGCAGTACAGGAAGAACCAAACTAAATTTCCAGGGGGCACACCTGGTGCCTGGCCAGGGCCAATCCTTGTGCCGCTCCTCATATGTTATGGGGACTACTGATGTGACCATTTTGCAATGCGGACCCCCAGACATCAAACTGAAGTCAGTAATTTCACAAGGGCCCTTGGAGGCTCACACATTTCCCATCTGAGGTCTGTTCCTGCAGAGTACCAGGGTGAACATGTCAGGTCTTTTTGCTTTCAGCCTGGAGGTACCAGTGCTGTGCAAGTTGGTGCTGGTTGGGAATCTGAAACACCTTGTATCATTTCTTCAAAGTTTTGCCTGTGTTCAGTGATCCGGCTGGGCGTTCAGAAGGCTTTACCTCAAAGTTTGTGCAAAACATTCAAGGGCAATATAATGCAAAAGAATCTCAGGCTAGGCTGTTCCCAAAGGGGATAGCAGGAGTTACTGGCTAATGAACATTTTCATTGAGGGACACTGCAAATGGCTAAGTTTTGTGCTATAGACCTTCTATCCATCCAGTTCCTGAGATGCTAGTCTGGTGTATTTAGTAGTTTATTTAGTTATTTTCTTTGAGGAGGGAATATATGAAGAAACTTATTTTCACAAAGTCTTTTTATATGCATGAATCACTTTAATTTGCACATTTCATGCCTTCTCAAAAGCAGCTGCTTGGTATGTTCCTTGAGCCTAGGCCATCATTTGTTGAGGAAACAAATCAAAGACTGACTAGTTCCTCAGCTGATGAAAAATGGAATTGGAAGCTAGTCAGTTTTTGCAAGCAAAGGGCTTGACTCCTGCTCCTTAAAAGCCCTCTTCTTCCTTTTTTTAGCAATTTTTGTCATGGGAAACAATTATGGAGTAAAAGGCGAAAAGATATCCAAAACAATTTTCATGGCTCTTCCAAAATACTGTCAAAGGATGAGTAGGAGGCATGAATAGTGTTTATATAGGGAAGCAATAAAACTTTTTCATGCAGCTATTGGCTATTTTGCTGTAATAGAGTAAGGACTTTGAAATCTGCTAGTGCCACAGAGGAGTTTTGCTCCTCTAGGCAACAATAGCTGTAGTCTTGTCACCATAGAGTGAGGGAGTGTCTTCGTTTGATAGACAGGTGTCTGCTAAGGAAGGTGGGAACCTTCCTTAGAGCAGAAAATGTGAACCCCCTTCCCTCCGAATTATTATAACTTTAGAATCAAGGGCTCTCAGGCAAAGGTATGGGAAAAGGAATAAGAGTTTTTACTAGTATCTAGAATGAGGTAAACAATCAGTAATAAAAACAGTAAACAAGATTAAAAAAAACAATAACAAAACCAAAAAAACTCGGTGGCAAATGTCCCTGGTTTGTCAGGCACTTTCCCGTTTGGTGCAGTCACGGTCACGGCCAGCAGGGGCGCTGTTGGGCTCCCAGACCCGCAGGGCAGGTGCGATGACTCCCGGGAAGTTGCAGATGGCGCTGTGGCGCGGTTGGATCTGTGCCACACGTGTAATGGTGGACGGGATGGAGCCGGGTGGAGCGCAGATGGACAGGGGCGCAGCAGAGAGCCTAGAGCCGGGAGATGGAGCAGCCGGGTCAGCCCACCGGGGCCAGCCAGCAGAGGAGGCGGCAGGAAACTCCGCAGTTATGGCAGGCAGGGTGCTGAGCAGCGGCAGGCAGGCCGCAGGGTGGTGGCAGGCAGGGGTCCCGCTCCGCTTCAGCGCGGCTACTGGTAGAGGCACCCTCCCGGAGGGGATGAGAGGATCGGAGTCCCGTGACCTTCCCCTCAAAGCAAGAAACTCACCCAGCAGGCAGAGAAAACTAGTGCAGAGCCAGGCTTTTCTTTTCCTGCGGTCCCAGCCAGAAACGGAGAGATGTCTCTTGCACTGTTCTCTCCCCGAGAGCAGCGAGTGAGTGTGCTGTTATCAAATCTCGCAATCTCTAGTTCCCCTGCCTGGCAGCCAAAGGCTTTGTCTCCTTTGTGAGTGTAGATGGCCCTTAAAGACCGGTCATTAGTTGCTTAGCAACAGAATGGGAAAAAATTCCTCTTGCCCCCTGCTCTCCCCCCCAACCTTCCACAGGGAGGCTCTGGCTATTTTCTCAAGCATTCATAGGACAGTCACTGAGTACAGGATACTCATCATTTTGTTCAAAGCTGCCCCTGCTGCAAGCAGTGCCTAGTCCTTAGTAACTCTCCCTCCAAGCAATTGAATTCTGAGTGGCTGCTGTCGTTTTTGAAAAGAACATTTAATTGTTTGAAAAGATAATAGTATCAACTTTTACTGATTTGCAGTCTGTGCTCTGCGCTTGCAACAAACTGCTGTTCACAGCTGTCTGTGTGGTTAGCCCATGGGAGCGGATGTAAAGAGCCACAGCTGTGCCTCTGAGCATAGAAGGGAGTTAAACATACATTAACCATGTATTTTCTGCTGAGAGTCTTGGAAGTTTAAAGATGAATGGGCTCTACTCAGGCAGTGTCTTGCAGCTACACAGCATTGCCCCCGAGTCAGCAGGACCACCTGTTTGCTACTGTGTGTTGATGCAACCCTGCGCTGTGCTGCACTTCAGTACTAGACTGAGCAGGTGCTGTAGTAACTTGGCTGGTTCCAGTGTTCAGTATCTTCCTAGCACTGCCCTGGGCTTACCTAGAAAATGTCAAGGCTCTGATTTCTAGGTTTCATTTCCTTTTTCTTGTTGTACAACTTGCGTCATTCAGGCCTGGTACCTCACAAGCTGTCCTAGCGTCCTATGACCAAATGAATGAATCCTGCCCCCCCACCCCCGCCTTACCCCTTTGGCACATAGGGGAAAGAAGAGTCTGGCTTGGCACACAAGCATTCACCACAGACCTTTGTTGTGAGCTGCTGTGACCAGTGTAAAGGTTTGCCTCCATTACAGACCTGCAGCACAGAGCTGGTCCTGACTATCTCACGTTTATCATTCCCATTTGTTGAGTGTAAGGATTCATCCTGCCATAGGTTGTGAAAGACCCAGAGGCAGGGTCAGGAATAGCCCTTGGCCCAGTCAGCTGTAGGGCACCACTAATAATGATAGTAGAAGAACCTTAGTTATTCCTGCCTTTTGTGGGGCTTGTCTTTCCATAGAGAACAGTGTTTTTCGTCTATGAAATCATTCCTCCAAATCATGTTTCAGTCCTGGATATCTTGCTGCTTTTGCCTTGTACCTTTTCTGCTGACCAGCAGAGGATTCTAGTTTCGGAAATGTCACTGTCACTACAGTTCACTCCGACTATGAGCAGCTCTCTTGACATCATAGAGATGGAACCCAAAAGCAAGTCCATGTGGAATGGTCACTAATGCTCACAGAAGTGTGTTCTTGTAACAGAAGTGGCAGTCCAAGGAGGGCCTTAGTCACACAAGTGAAAGTATGGCTTGCTAAAGAGCACAGTGGTCTTGTGGCCAGGAAATAGTGTTTCTTCATGGTGTGAAACATGTGGTAAGGTGGGGGAAAATACGTATGTGATGCTGCTTACTTGGAGGGGAAATATTAGCAGAGTGGAGGGATGATGGGGTGTGTGAGGCAACATCTCTGTGAAGGGCAATGGTAGGAAAGGGTTTGTGTGCAAGGATGTTCATAAGTCTGATGTGAGTGAAGGAAAGAGTGGGCTTTGCTGGTGACTGCTTTGCGTGCTTAATAATGCTTTGGCTTGCAGAGGGGGAGAAATGTGGGGAAAAGATTGGTGTCAGAGGGATCTTCTGGGGTAATAAATAACTTGTGGTTTCAAGAGATTTATCTATAGCTATGGATGGCCATCTGAATGGTTAGAGTGAAGAATGTGCCCATGAGTTCAGTTTCCTTCCCTGTCATTAGTGTCTGGAGTTTTCAAACAGTGGCCTTGGGGTAAGGCTTTTCTGATGAAGGATCATGAAGAGATCAGATACATTGACTCCAAAGCATACACACTCCTTCCTTAGCATTTAAACTATACAGGATGGTCTCTAGAGTGTGGGGGTTTCCAGAGCTTATGCTTCAACTTCCAAGAGGCTGCTATGTCTCTTAACTGATGGTTGTGAGCATTAGAAAGCAAGTAATTCAGACAGTGTAATCCCAGTTTCTGAATCTTGTGACAGACTGCAGAGAACTCAAACTTTTTGGGTAAAACCCATCTGATTCTTCTATCTTGCAGAGGCTCTTTGTGTTCTGTAGTTGACATGGTTGCGTTCTTCCTCTATGTCAGCTACATCACACTGACTTTGGACAATGGTCTGTCAATGTGATTTACTTCTTTGTTTAGAGACATCTGTTTTACGGTTAATTAGGTCATATCCAGAGTGCAGTTCAAAAGCCAAGTCTGGTGCCGACAGTCTGTAAGTGCTACCTGAGGTCATCCTATCCCTGAAACTGCAGGCTAAAAAGTAAACAGCAAATTTAATTGCTGGTAACAGCAATGTTTTTTTCCATTTCTTTATGAAGAAAGGTCCAAGCATAAGTTAAGATGCCTGTAAGGTTTTATTCTTAATTGAAAATAAGCAAGTAATCTGTGCCTGTTCAGGTTAAATCCAGTAGCTTGCCAAGGAATGGCTTGTTCTTACAAGGCTGTAGGCATACATGTTTACCTGGCAACATAATCACAGGCATCTGTGCTGCCTGGTGCTCTGTGACATTTACCATGTTGCAGGCCCCCAAAACACATCTTGTGAAAGCCAGCTTGTTAGCTGAAATTCTTCTAATTTCAGGCTGATAGTTCTTTTAGTTGATGGCTAAAAGAAATGGCTTTGCACTGAGAGGGTCATTGACACTCCATGCTGGTGTGACAAACTCAGGTGTACTGTTTGAGGACAGCTTATATGATGCTGCCAGCTTCTGTGTGGTGAGTGCCATGATGATCCCTGTCTGTACCTGTGGCCTTCTTTCTCACTAACTTTTCAGCCTCTGGTTTCAAGTAGGTCTATGATAAGCCCCTCAGCTTTTACCTAGCGTTGCATGCAGACCTTTTCAAAACAGCAATAAACTTTTAAAACTATGATTATTTGGAGGAATGTACGAGAGTTTTGCATGAATATGGTGTAGAAGCACACAGAAGGAATGTGTGACAACTCAGTTGCTAACTGTAAATTATGTGAAAGAGGGACAGTGTGATATTGAGATATTGGTACAGGCACTTGCAAGTCCGTATTTCTAGAGCACCTTGCCAGGTTTGGGGGATAAGGAAGTGATTCAAAGTGAAGGTAAAACAAAACTTACCAGAGAATAGAGTGCTTTCTGGTTTACAAATTTCTTTTTGCTGAGGAAATGTTACCTTCTGGTTCTGTTTCAGGTATAGTTAGTTATATAAAATTGTAGTTATATTGTAAGTGGTTATTGCTGTTGGCATGGAAGGCAAGTGAGCAGATGCAGGCTTTGTTTGCTCTGATTTTGAATTTAACTTTTGGCAAAGGCAATTTTATGTCCATGATCGGTCATTTCTTTTCCATCTATTTGTTATAAAAGCAGATAATAGAAGTTTGTCAGCACAGAAGTAGAAGGAATGGAGTCAAATCAGTGGATGAAAAGTCAAATCAGTGAATGAAAAGCCAAGGGGGATGAAATGAACTAGATACCAAATATACTATACATCATAATTGATGAAGGATATTTCCTGCTTTGAGATAGAAATGGGTTGTTTCTTTGTCATATAAAGCGCTGCCATCTTCTTAAGGCTTAGACTGGATAGGAGTGTGATTTAGTTCTCATGAGGAAAAATCTTTCTTTTCTTAGTCCCCAGGTTCTGCTCAGGAAACAGGAGACCAGCAAAAGAGAAGGGCTAGAAACTCCATGTCCAGATTTGATCTGGAATTAGTGAAAGAGGATAAATTTAGGACCAATTATGCTGTCATTTGTTTGCACATCTTTTTATGTGAGGAACAGGAATGAGTTAGTGGAATGAACACACAATGATTTTAGGACTAGCAGCAAGCTTTTTAACGCTTTGTTGGAAATGGCCTGAGTTGAATTTTGACCAGCTAAAATGTTATTAAACTAGTTGTCTATTCATCTGACTGCATTTTGGAAATATTTAGCTATAAGGTGTATTGTGACTTTCCAGTGGGAATGCACCAACTGTAAAGGTAAGTTGTTATCTATGAACATTTCTGTCTATGGTAATATATTCTGCACTGTGGGGAGGTAAAGGCAGATAATTCACAACATGGGTTTGGATCATTAAATCCCATTTAGACACACAATGAGTTGTCTCAATTTTGTGCTATCTTGAGAGTCAGTCTTGTAACAGAATTTTCCATGTTGATTCAGTCTTGTCATAGGCTTTTTGACATATTGCTTATTGTCTGCCTAAGATGTATTTTTGGTACCTGTTTGTGCTCTCTCTCTCTGAGTGCTCGGCTGTGTGCGTTTGGTCTTTCAGGCCTATTTAAATTCAGACTAATGACTTCAGAGAATATTACCTAGGCACACAGGAGGGTTTGCTGTATTTGAATCAATTATGAATTACTGAATGACTTCAGTAACCAGAAGGAGAATAAGTATGGAACATAGATCCAATATAAGAATAGGTATACAACGTAGTAATTTTCTTTTAGGAAATGTACACTGGGAACTTTCTGCAATTTCTTTGAAAGCCTCAATTTGAAAAATTCCTGAGAATACCTCCAAAATTAAACAGGGTGTGCCCTCTTACACTGAACAGCTTAGCAGCCTGTGATAAAACACAATTCAAATTTGTTCTTTAGGAACATTCCGTAACTTCAATGTGTACAGAATCGACAAAGACTAGCTTAGAAACATCTAACCATGATGCTCAGCTGAACATTGCTGAAAATCTGACCCAGACTGGGTTATCACCTCACAGGATCTTCCAAGTCTAGAAATAAAACTTCTTTCATTTGCATTAGTTGAAACAGTTTAAAGGGGAGTTGACTCTGAAGCAGATGCCATATGTCAATGGCAGTTTCTGCAGATGAGTAACAAAGCTCTTTAGGAGTGCTAAAAATAGACATAAACTATAGTTGGGAAGAATCAATCCCTGGCACGCAATCTATAAATAAGCAAGCTATTGACTAGTATGATAGGTTTATATCTTTCATGTGTTTTAAACACTTTGGAAAGCAGAGACAACATGATATGGACGTTAAAACAATGAACTAAGAAATTAGGACTTCTGACACATGGTTTATGTGACTTACAGCAGTTGCAGCTGTAGGTTTTTGGGATGTTGCATAGCAGTAGTACTGATTTCAACCTTCACCAGTTTAAAAATGTAATTAGATAAGAAGGGTGGGACATTTTAAAATGCAATCCCACCACTAGATGGGAGGAAATAGTTACCCTGATAGTACTTTATAGTCCCTCTTGTTAGAAAGCAAACAAAAAAGGCCTTACTGTGCATGCTGCTTCTATACCCTGTACAGTTTCCAAGCACAGTTGATCTACCAGTGTGGGTGCCTGCAGTCTGAGTGGGTCACTTGGACTCTGTATACGAGAGAAAACAATAGACACATCAGCAGCTCATTTTCTCTTTTCCTAAAGCAGATCTCTAAATAGATAGGCAGCCGAATGACATGGTAAAAGTGCTTGTTTTCCTTGTCTTGGACTACAAGGGATCCTAAGTGAACTCTCTTATCTCAGATGGAGGCATCTTCGTTGTAGGAGTCAAAAAATGGATGAAGCAAGCCCCACACCGTTTTTTCACTATTTGAAGGTTCTGCCTTTCACAATCTTCTTTTCTGGGAAAGCACTTCTGTCTACTGGACTGAAAGATTAGGAAGGGGCCTCATATGCCTTTGTAATCTGAAAGGTTTGAGAGAAGTCTGTTTGTTTCTTTCACCATCTGTCTCCTCTAAAACAGAGTAATCTCAGGGGCATGGAGTTGCTTTTCTTATATCATGGGGATCCCACTGTGGCTGGGGCTCCTGCACACTGCAGGCTGCTTGTTCTGTCTCATCAGTGTCACATATGCTCCAGCTCTGTGGTTATAGCTGAGGGAGACTTAAAGTACTTTCCACACCTACTCCCTTCTCCAAACAGCTTTCACTTTAACTCATGAAAATGTACAAATGTTTGGGGGGCTTAAAGATGTGCTTCCAGAGGCTGTGTTTTGTTTTGTAAGACTTATGCCTGTTATGATACCTAAACCAAGGTAAACTTCCCCTCAGGTAGCTCTTCACCTTTAAACAGGTAATTAGGAAAGACTTAGGCCTCAATTCAGTCCACAGAGAATATTAATAGCAAAATCATTCTGAGTTTCACTGGTAATGGATAAGGCATAGGATTCAGTCAACAATCCAGATGGGTTCCCATATTCAGTTTTTCCAGCAAAAGTGCTAGCAATTACAGCTTCATTGGAAGCTGTTATTTTCTTAAAAGCATAAAAATGCTCCCAGTCTGCGTCTTGCATGGCTGTCCAACTTGTCTACTTCCCTGATCTCTTGTTCATGCTGAATTAAACAAATTATTGTGACCTGGCTTTCTGTTTGTTTAGTTTCATCTCTCTTCCTACCTTCAGAAGGAGACTTACATGAGAACAGACATAATTTACCTGCCAATAACTTCTAAATTTTGCAGAGGCTTCCTGCTTCCTTTCTAACATGTAAAAATGTGGCTTACTTGTCAGCAGTTCATGGTGAGAAAATTGAAGTATTTAGATATTGTTTTGTGTTCAGTACTCCTTTTTTTGTCTTTAGAAGTGATTGATCCTGCAGGCTTTTAGTGATGATCAGTTTGTGAAAAACGAAGTTCACTTCCCTGTTGAAATTTAAAAGTTTAATAAAGGACAATAGGGGACACAAACAATAAAGCAAAGAAACAGTGCTGGGTGCCTGACCCTAAGCCAAGAAGCACACCTGCCATTGAGGGAGTCATCTTAAATACTCTTTGTATTGCATCAGCTTCATGCCTATTCATAAGCATTCATGCTTTTCTCAAAACTATTTTGCATGTTCCAAGAACTGTTTTGCATGACTCCTCCTTGGTCCTGCCTTTTTAGGGCATGTGTGTTTTTTGGCTGTGGTTTCTTCCAGTCTTGGTTATCATCTCCAATTTGAGCTTTTCTCCGTGGTCCTTGCATCTGGTTACAGGTGATAGTCAGGTGTCAGTGGCAGGTCTTCTTTGTGCTGTTCTTTGGGTGTTATCCAGTCAAGCAGGCAGTGTGGTTAGCAAAGGAAAGTCTTTTAAACTGCCTCTATTAGTTATTTCACTACTATATCAAAATCTAGTCAATAACAGAAATTAAAACATTGGTTATATACCTTTATCTTTATAACAAGACTACTTCTATATAAAAATAATAAAACCATACACACAATGAATATTTGCGAAAAGCCAACACTATATTATGTATTTATCACAAGTTTAGTAGCTATGTTTGTATATATGTACACAAACAATACATTGAAAACGTTGCTTAGCCCTTACCAAGTGTTCTTCTTTGGGATGAATAGAACTTCAAAATATATCTCATTGGGAAGGATACACATTTTTTAGAATTAAAGGAATAAATTGCTTTTGTTTAGAAGGTATTTCCCTCAAATTGTCCTTTGAAAATGAAAATCTGAAGTCTTTAATTTTGCAGATTTCAAAACAAAATAGTTCTGTTTTCTGAGATCTAAAAAAAATAATGTCTTTTAATCTAAGTGCATTGTATGATTTTGCAAATATTATTGCTTGTCTTGGAGACTGAAATTCTGGAGAAAATAAGTACTGAAGACAGTGGAAAAAAGGAAGGAAAAAACCCCCAGCAGGTCTTGCAATATAATGAACTCTCTGTTCAGAAAAGCCATGTGCAGGTGTAATGGAAAAAGGTAGGGTAGTCATTTCAGATAGAGCTAAAACAGGGAATATTTCTGTTGCCAAGGCTGATAACCTTGACTTTTATTGCCATTATAACTGATTTTTTTAAAATATGAAGTCCAGTTGAGAATCTGGACTATTTTCTGATTACAGGTCCAGCTGAGAAGCTTGTAGCATCCTTCCCATCCTCTTGAAACAGGAATTCTGGCTGGATACCATACAGGAGTAGTTTTCCATCACTTTTCAATTCTACTAATGTTTAAAAAACTCTGTCTCTTTCACTAGGAAATATATAAATTCAACAGGATCAGTGAAAGAAATCTGCTGCAGTTTCATGACGGGAAGGTTATTTTTCTACCTAAGCTGTGGTATAATACTACTTTTATGCTTTCTATTGTCCATCTCCTAGCCAGGATAGAATTGCTCTTTGGGGCATAAATTCCTTTGTTCTGCTAGGAAGGCTCTGAACGAGGAGAGCGCATGATTTAGGAGCTGAAGTGATAATCAGGAGAGCTACATTCAGTCCCTTGGACTGTCAGCCTCAGCAAGTCACTCCCTGGCTTTATGCCACCCATAAAATGGGATGAGTGATGTGTTCCCTTGCTGTTTGTCTCGCCTCTGTAGATAGTAGAACATATGGTGCACGAATTGTCTTTCCCTTGGTGCCAAGGACACCAGGGGCCCAGATTGCAGTTGTTGCTTCCAAGACAAGCCATAAACAATAACAGGAAATGAGATTTTTGTCTTGTCTCTGTTTTAAACAGACATCGTTAGGAGTTTCTTTGTGTTCCTCCACTTAATCTGTAAAGACAACCAGCTAATTCTAACGGGGAGCTACTGAAATGGTGAAAGGATCAAAGTCTCAAAGTCTCCGTACCAGAAGAAAACTCCTCCACACCTACCCCTGCCCTCCTGCTGCTTTTTCTTTCTGGGGAATTTTGTGTAGATCAGAAGGATTTCAGACAAGCCCATGTATGTATTATGATAGTCCTGTACAGGGTGAATTAGGAGCTACAGAGTCCTGTGGCTTGCTCTGGCAATGTAGTAATTATACTGAAATATTCCACAGGAAAATACCGTCTTTAAATAAGAAACTGAGATTTCCTTTGAGGAAAAACAACCTGAAAAATGTAAGGTTAAATCAGTATTTTGAAGGGAAGCTATGATTTTTGTTTAGCTTTTTCTTAAGATATTTTTGTCTATTTCTTATTTATGAATAAAAATATATAAAATACATTTCTGTTTTAAATTGAAATGAAACAAAAGTAATCGTTTTACATCAAACCACAAGAGCAAGCATGAAAGGCAACTTTTCTTTTCTTGGCTTAATGGTTGTGAATAAAGGGTTTTTTTCACATGAATTTAATCAGTGGACAAAATCCTGGTATTTCAGCTCATTTTTTCACTATCACTAAATTGGACAGTGCTGTTTAGGCACATGTAATGTTTCTTGACAGTTAAGATAAAATACTTTGTTGGGAATGAATAGCTGCAGTGTTACACTTCTGACTTGCTTCTTGGGTAATCGTGGCTTGCACAATCTCTCTCCTGCTGGATTTGAAGGCATAAATGAGGTGCAGAAGGTCCTCCATGTAAACAGCACTGATAGGACACTGCGAAATGGGTGGCCTCAAAGCTGGACAGAAATCCTTCTGCTTTGTCATCTAACCTTATCTGCAGGACCAGTTGTTGGTATAAAAGATGTGGCAGCTGCCCAAGGTAAGCAGGCTGCTGTGGGCAGTCACAGAGCTGCCTGCCTGGCCTGTGCCAAAGCCCTGCCAGAGACGTGTGAGCCCTGGGGGCTGTGGCTGACCCCTCCTCATACCATAGCCTCCACCACCCTGCCATTGGCCATGCAGCTGGGGCTTTCTGTCCCACAGCTCTTACCTTTCACCATGGTGAGAGCAGCATGTCCCTGGTGTCTCATCCCTTGGCGTCCAAACTGACTCGGTGTATTTGGACGCCAAGCCTAGATCTGGTTCTGCTTGACTGTGCAACAAATGCTCTCTGAGTCTGCCTCTCACTGCATTAGGCAGTGCTGAAGTGTTCACCTGCAGCTGCTGATCAAAGAAGAGGGAAACTTCTGTGAAAATACTTCTCTACAGATTAAACTATGCACATTGCCTGAGTCAATCTGATTTTCAGCAGACTGCCACAAATCTATGCATGTCTTTCTCTGTTTAGAACAGGATCTTCAGCTTTCCTTTTAAGAATAAAAGCCAGAAGAAAGACAAGCTTGACAGTAAAAGTAATTCCTTATATGCGTATACAGTTTGCATAAAACACATTCCATCAATGCTTGCTGTGTCAGCTGGAGTGCTGAATTGTTTTTTGAGATCTGAAGTAGCAGGAGCTCTGGAAAAGTGTGTTAGCCTACTTGTGTATGAGCTGAAGCAATGGTTCCATTTTTGGTGCACATCTAACATCAGAGTGGATGTCTTTGAGATGTCAGAAAAGAAGCTAATTATGGACATGAATTTTGAACTGCTACCCTGTTTTGACAAATGGCATGTGTAATTGGAAGCAGAAGACTAACTCGTGCAGTCTAATTTTGTTAGAAATAAAGGGCATCTATTATCAAGTAAATCTCTCCTCTTGCCAAACGACTGTTGGAATGTGAGTTTTATACTCTAGTATTTGTTGTGGACTGTATGGAAATAATAATCCAAAGCAAAATATTTTATTGTGCTAGCATTTTATGCATACAGGAAGCTGTAAACCAAGTATCAGGGAAAGGAATTAGAATTGAAAATGTAGAGCAGCATTTGAAACTCATGATAGATTATCTTGACCTTCTGGTGGTCAGGAGCAAAGGCCATGTCTCTTAATGTTAAAAACTATGTGGTGTGTACTTGGATAGGAGCCTTTTCACTGGCGTCCATACTTTCCTGGCAGTGATAGTAACTTATTTTCTCTCTCAACCAATCCCAGATTGATGCAACAGGGTGTTTATAGACTTCAAGTTGCAGGAAATAACCATCCTTTAAGTGACATGTAGAATTGAAGACTTAGCCTTGCTTTTGATCATTTCAATCCACTAATTTCTTCAAAGCTTTGTGTTTGACGTAATTTTGGTTCTTGTTTCTTGCTGTGGTAAGGTCTGTTTTGTCTTGTATTTCTCGTTTCCTCTCTTCACACTATTTTTGGATGTGAGTTAAGTTTGAATCCCTTTTACTCCAAGCTTCTTTCCCTGATACTCTTGTTAATTCTGTATTAAGCTGAAGCCTGTCCACTTAAAGAAACTCCTTTTGGAATTGAATGTGCTTTGGATGTCACAGTAATTTCTGCTTTTGTCAGTACTTTTTAGAAGATGCCTTAAGCTGAAGCAGAGTACTACTTAATTCCATATATTTGTTATTGTTCTTGGTTGCATAAAGTTGCTACATGGGGATGTGAGCCTTACTTCATCTCCTCAGTATTCAGGAGTTGTGAGAGAGTCCTCAGTCTGATCGGTGGATTTAAAGGCTGTCTTGAGGTAGTATTTTTGTGATATGTCATACTTTCTGGTCAAAAGCACTAGGAAGGAATGGACATTTGATGATGTTCCACTGAAATCTAACAGGAAAATTTCTAATTCAAAAATTTTTTCAGTGGAAAAAATGGTATTTGTGATAGTCCTTATGGAATGGATGCTTTCCTTATACTTCCTCCCTTTTCATACAAATTATACATGTGGTTCTTCTTCTACCTCTGGTTGCATGTGTAAAAATAGCCTTTAAAAACAGTGAATATTCATCCAAAAATCATGTCTAGAAGTGTGCCCAGGAATACAATTTGCAGTTGTTTTTAGGGGGCTTTTTGTTTTTTACTTTTTTTCTCCACCCCTCATGGCTGTAACAAAGGGATTTGAGACAGTAGGTTCCCAGCTTTGCTAATTGATTTCTGTCTCTCAGTGCTCTAGCAGCTAAGCTCTGGTAAATCATACTGCAGCAATTTTAAATATTACCTTTCCCTTACTGCTCATCATGCTGTCAGAACACTGGATTTCATGGGCATGTAACAGTACTGGCAGATCTCTGTGTCTTGGCTACCCCAGCTTGGTATATGAGTCTGGCCTATTAATTTGTGTTTTAATGAAAGCAGGCCTGCATTGCTTTGCTGGACTAAGAACTAGAGTGTCAACCAGACAGATGCACCATTCTTAGCCGCTATAAAATTGATGAGATTATAGCAAAAATGGAGCAGGCCAACTCTGGTTCTCCTATCTTGGACTTGGTCAGCTTGAGCAAGCTGGAGGTGGAAACACTGTCAGGCACTGGGCAGAGTTGGCTTGAATATTTGTGCAATTTTGTGTCAAAGGGGAAAAATTTCTGCTCAAGTGTTTGTGTTTCAAAACCCTCACTTTTAATCTGAGTAGGGGCTAGAGACTTAAGACAGAATCTTGGAAAATATTCATTAGAAAACAGAAAAAACCTTACTTTAACAGCAAATAAACACCCCCCCCCAAGTCCCCCGCTCAAGTTTTACTAATGCATTTTGCTGGTCCTGTTGTAAAGAAGAAGACAGTTTGAAAAATGCTAACTTTAGGTTGTATCATTGTTAATGTATCCCATTTTTCTACAATACTTAAACTAGTATTGCTTAAGACTAAACCTAGTTCCCTCTGTACCGCTCCCTTGGTCCAAATTCTTTCTGCCTTTGGAAAACCAAGGTTTGATTTTACTTATACTACAGTATTAAAGTACCCTGTCCTTCCCCATCAAATATAATTGGGTTTTTTTTCTGATAAGATGGTAATATTGTAGTCTTGTTCCTATTTCTCTGGAAATCAGAGGAGCATATCTGGCGATGGAGGCCCAGAGCCTTTAAAGTTGTTTCTCGGATCTCTGTTCTATAACTGTATCTCTGGAGGCTCCGATATGCCCAAATATCCTTAAGTATATGCCAAACTTTTGCACAGCCTCGAAATGATATGGAGCTGGAGAAAAGAGCTGCTTAAGTAGATTTGTTCTGGGAGTCCTGAGGTAGCAGTGTTTTTGTAGTCTCAGCTCACATAAACCTAAAGCTACCAGGAACCACTGAGTGGTTTTGGCAAGCATGAAGGAGAGCAAACATATTTAAATTTACAATTGGCTGGTTGTATCCTCTGCCCTAGGCTTGTTCTTCACCAAGTCAAACATGAAGAACAGAACAAAGGGCTATTGATAGTCCATGCTCTGCTGGTTTCTCATGCTGCTGTTTTTTTTCCTTTGCTTTTTTTGTCTCCATTAACAATTGTAGAAGAGATCCTTTCAGCTTCTCTGACCACCTCAGAATGGTTTCCTTTGAGATGTTTCATTAATGCAATGACTACTTTTTGCATACAGAGAATGTTTTACTGGGTTTAATATTTAATATTTATTTTAATATTTTAACTCTTTTACTGATTTTGTCTGTTCTTTCTTCCCTCTGCTGGATTTCTCAAAGAAAGTAGCAAGCATAGGACTTATTTGGTGAAACTGAATCCAATGTCTGCTTCAGGGATGTGCTCACCTGCTCAGGCTTGCAGCTGGCTCTGCTGAGATAGGTTCACGTTTCATGTAGCTGGCACACACCATGACTGCTCTTCCAGAAACCCTTCCAGACCATCCTTCCTCTGGGTATTGTGTATGTGTATGTAGTGTCATTAACAAATAACCTTGGTAAGCACATGGGCTGCTGCAGAGTTCACTGCTTTCATATAGACAATGCAATTTGCACATGGCTGAAGTCGCAGGTAGGTGCCCAACATCAGCAGCAAATGTTTTAGCCATTCTCTTTAGAGGGCTGGGTTGACCTTTGGCTCACACCTACTGGTCCTGGCAGTGTGGATGTCTGTGCCCCTCCCAGCTCACCTGGGGCCATGCTGTCTTGCAGGGAGTTATGTTACCTTTTCCTTAGGTGAGAGGTCCAACAGGCACGTCTTGATCTCTTAGAGGCAAGGGAGAAGGCACATTTTACAGGGGCACATTTGGGGCTGGATACAAACAGGACATTGGGGCTCAATCCAGCTACAAGGTGGTTTGGAGAGCATGAGGTGAGCTAAGCACTCCTTTCTGCCCTGTGCTTTGAGCAGAGCTTGTGAGAAGGCTTGAGCTCACACTTTATTTGTTTCTTCTTCTCCTTCCTTCTGGTTTATCTGTTCTCTAACATCACACTGCCTCACACAGAAAGCCAGAGTGACCCGTGATGCACAGGGACTCTGGTGAAGGCTGAACAGCAAACACTAAGAAAGGAGCTCAGGGTTTGGTTGAAAGATTTGTTTATATGTTTGCTTTTGCCTTGGGCAAAGCACATTGTGAGAAGAAATGGACCAAAAAATAAAATGGGAATTTATATGAAATGGGAATAACTAAAAAGGGGGTGACAGAGAAAGCAGCAGAAATATATAGGACAGCAGCTCTAGCTTGAAACAGAATGTGTGGTAGGAAAACTAAGGCTAAAGCAATCAACTCCCCTCTTCCTACATCCTCTTACACATAGTTCTACACAAGGCTCACCTTGTGTTCACACAAACCACAGCCTGTTCCTGCGGAGTTTTGTGTAGGTGTGGAGATGCACCCTCAGAGCTGCTTGCCACTTAGCTAGCTCTGCTTGAGGAAATGGACAGTGGCCAGGAGAGAGCTAGGGACAGACGAAAAACCAAACTGGGTTGCAGAGATACTTGCATCATCCCAGCACCAGCAGAGGACAAACTCAGCTCCTGTAAGAGAAAAAAAGATTGTTCCTCAGGAAATTGAAGAGATGCTGGTCCCCAGTATAACCCAGAGGCTTGCAAAGGGAAAGTACCAATTCAGCACTGTAACCTGGTGCTGGGTTTTTTTGACACCATTAAAATATCTAAACCCCATTCTAGTAGTCAGAAAATATCTGACTTTTTAAATAAGATTATAAAAGTTTTCCATGAACATCTGTGGCATCTGGAAGGTTAGCAGGGACTAATCTTCAGATTCCAAGAGTGGAATGAGGAATCTGCTGACAGGGCTTTAAAGTAAGTCACAGAAGAGTAAGCTGTCCTGTGAACCTGAAATAGACTGTCAAGGGAAAGCACTGTGGCCTACTCACTGGAAAAACTCAGAATAAGAAGACTGAAAAATCACTATGCAGTTGAGGAGCCCAGTCAACTCCTTTGTGTAAAGTTAAGCTGAGAATGTCAGAAATGTGGGGGTCTTCTCTTGCTAAATCTGTATTTAATGATAGACCTATTGTATAGGTAGATGCTGTGGGCTGATTTAGAGTTACCAGGAGGCTGCTGTTCTTTTTGGCAGTGTGCAGTGGTAAGAATCTCACTCCGTATATGTGAGTGCATGTAAAATGAGTCTGTAGCTATTTATATAAAATGAGGAGGAGGCTGAAACAGTGCTGGTTATTTCTGAAAACTCCTCTAAAACAAATCATCTATGCTTCTGTCTAGATAGTGTGTATATGTCTGTCTAATACACAGTTTATTTAAAAATAAATTTATTTCTTCAGAAATAGCTGTATTCTAAAAACACTGTTCTCCCTGAGGATGGAGCTGTGTCTTTTTTTTAGAGCCACAATTTATCAGTGTTTTAGTTGTAATTTGGTTATGTCATCTGAGACAGGATGTTCAGTTACTGAAAGGATAGAGAAGGAGAGGTACTTAAGTGGTGCAAGGACTTTTGATGTATAATTGATAATATTTGTTTGAATTTTCTTCATGAGCAACATAGTAGAACTTGCTATTAAGTAATACTTCATAGCTTCTGAAAGCTTCCTTTAAGTCATGGATTGCAATTTGGCTTGCCACCTTAAAAAAAAAAAAAAACCAAAAGAAAAAGTGCTTGGCCACCCTGGCCAGAGGTAGTCTGCAACACTGATCTAATTTTTTAAAAAGTCAATTTATCATATTTTTGTGACTTTTTTTCCTTTTGTATTTATTAGCTAAAAAATCATTCACATATAGAGATAAAAACTCTAAGTGAACAGCTTTGAAAAAAAGTCCCTAACTCCAAGTTTTGGTGTTCCCTTCCACATCAGCTCTAGTTCAAACTGAGTATTAAACACCACGGAATTAGGATAGTTTTATGACTAATTCACGTGGAACCCCAGTTCTGCATATAGCATTTGCTGTCTTTTTGGGAGTGCAGTGAACCAAAGCCCAGAGCAATAGAGGAATCAACTCCATTGTCAGTCTTATGCAGTCAAACTAACTTTGTCTTTCTTCCTAATGTTACATCATATTTTTTTCAGTTTAGGAAATGATTATGTTCTGTGATGTGGCTGTACATACAAAACTGTTGGGAAAAAATATGTAACGCTGATATATGGAATAAGTTCTTGCATTACAGATGAGAGGCCTCTCCTCATCAGATCTTTTCTGGAGATGACTGAGGCTTGATGTACGTTTAAAGAATCCATTAAATAGTAGTTAAGTAAGTGACAATTTATACTAATCGAAATTCATGTGTAGTACTTAGGAGATTTTTAATTAGATCCATTGTTATACAAAGCAATAATAAAGAGCATGGCAGATTGTAGCATTTTCCAAGACTCAGTAATTACTTGGAATAAAGACTTTTGCTCTGTTCTTAGGTATAACATCTACTGGTAGTGTAACAACAGATGTGGCACTCAGTTTCTGTGTCAGTTTACTCATTATATGACGATATGTAAGATCTATCAATGCCTAATTGCTGGGGCTATAATGAAAACTTAACAACTGTTCATTGTGCAAGCAGACAGTCTCAGGTAGGAAAGACTATTTAAATGTCAAGTTTTTACAGCTAGAGGTAGTGGAATCTCAAGATTATTGACCCTTGGGAAATTGCAAAATTCAGAAAAATTAAGTGTTTACACTTGGAAAGAGAAAAAAAAGCAGAACTTTCTGTACAACAGAAAATGTTTTCATCTATTCTGAGGAAAAAAAATTCAGATATTTTACTTGTTTATTTGAAACACACGCCAAGTTTCTCTGGGATGAAATTTCTACGGGTTGTCCAGGCTACTGCCAAGAATTGAACAATAGCTGTTACCCCTTGATATAGAGAGTGGGTTTGGTAAACCACGATCCTACCACTTTGAAGCAAGGGTTCTTTGGACCTTCCAGGGCCCTAAAAAATCTTGTGTTCCCAGCGTAGAATTGCTAGGGTGCAATGCTATGATATCTGCTTCCCTTTGGGTCAGGGACCCCAAAGCTTTCCTCATCTCAAACCATGGATTTTCCAAGTGTGTTGCTCCTTGGGAACGGCAGAACGCATGGGCAGTCCTGGGCCAGGCCACGCACAGCTCGTGCATGGTCTGCAGATGGATGGATGCTTGGAGGAGTCACTGTTTTCCCTCCTGGCCACATGGCAGGGGCAGCAGAAGCCTTGAGGAACCAGATTAAAATCACACCTGTCAGCATTTCCCCTCTTCTTGATAGAGCATATCCATCTGACATCCTAGTGCTGCGTGGTCTCCTGTTGAGCTCTTGGGACGTTCTCAGCTTGCAGAAGTTTTGTGGGAGTCTGTTGGAGTTCTCGTGGGATTTCCTGAGGGTGTGTTTGGCCAGTAGGAAGGAACTAGGCCCAGAATCAAGAAAAGCTCTTGAGGGCTGTGACATTTCTATATTGATTTTTTGTCTGAGGGGATCACAGTTCTCTTTGTTAGGAGAGATGTGTCAAGCTGTAATTACAGGTTTGGGATGGTGCAGCTACAAGTGAGTGTGCAAATCTCTGTTAGACCCAGTTCAAGACAGCTCTGCCAGTCCTGCCCAGCTCAGCAGAGAAAGGCCCTTAGCCTTTCTCTCTGCATGCTGAATTGTTGGGGAGTGTTGCTAGAGAACAGCCTCACAGAGCTGCTGAATTTCAGTGCTCATTACTTTGTGCATTTGTGTTGAAGAAGCACCCCCTGCATTTCCTTCATAAGCCTTACAAATGCTTCCCTTGCTTGGAGATGCTTTGGCTGAAAGATACCCAGGTGACTCAAACAACACTCCTAGAGGTCTATTGTATGAGAACTCACAGCAAACCCATTTGGCTCTAATAAAATTCTTTGATTTACTGTACTCTGCTAAACAATTGATAATAGAAGGGAATGAAGAAAAACAGTGACTGGCTTGAATTGAAAATGAGAGAATAACAAACTTATCTTAGCATTGATTGCATAAATGAACGTGGGAGAGAGGTTTATGTGCCTCTGGCAAACAGTTTAAATGACTATTTCAAATAAGACCTGTCTTTATGCTTAGTAGAAAGCGTCCTATTTATGTTGTTATTTTGGCCTCTCCTTGATGCTCACTGTCTGGTTCAGAAGGCAGAGGGAATTACATTTCCAGTCACCTGATCTGAGCTGGGCAAGTGCATGACACAAGGCAAGCACAGATTGAATTTCCAGCCTTGTATCTGTCATCCCACCTTCTCCACCGTAAAAGAGATACGGATTGTGAAGATTGATATAGAAACAATATTGACATCTTTACTGTTCCAGCCCTTTGCTGGTGACCACAGAGGCCATTCCTGTGTGAAAAGTAATTTGATTTTATTACTGAGTACAGTGATATTGTGGTGATCTTGACTGAGAGGCCTGGAACTCAATGTCCTCTCCCTATGGAGTTGTTCCAGCCTGAACACCTTCACAACCAGACTTTCCTCTCAGGATTTACCTCAGTTTTAGTGGATACCAGCAGAGGAAGAAAGAAAGGAGGTTAATCGAGGTCCATATTACCTGAAATGTGGCTTAGGAAAGCGCCCAGAGGAGTTTATGAAGCACAGGAAAAGCTGAATGATTGGCATTTCAGTTCATTCAGAGTGTGATTATGTAGGGAGGTCAGTTTTGGGCCTTAAGTTGGTTCTAGGCCTTCCAGCGAGGTCCAAAAGGATTGGCCTGGATCGATGCTCATCAGCTGGTCTAAAGCACTTCCTTCTTGTTCCACAGTTTTTCAGGTGTTTTCACAGCTCCCTGTTGCTGCTCATCTACACATTGTATGGCCATACCACTGGTAGGGGAGTAACACAGGCTTTTCTTTTAGCCAGTTACCAGTTCCTTGGCCATTAGCAGAATTCTTCATGATTTCGGATGTAGATTATATAGTTTCAATTGTGAGGAAGGATTATTTTGCATCACTAGCAGTAGTCCAAGATGTTTTAAAGTCTAAACCATTCATAATCAGCATGTAGCACACTCAGATACATTCTGTGTTTTCCTCCTTGTATGACATATGGAATCTAGTGTTGCTTCAGTGGAAAACTCCCCTGCTGAATAGTTAACAAAAAGCAAAACTGTGCTTTTGATGGCACAAGCACCATTTGTGGTTGTATATTTAAGGAGAATTTTGCTTACACTCAGCATGTAAAGTTAGCAGAGAATTTTTGCTGTTGTAGTAATTGCTTTGTAGAGACCCTGGTGAAAGGACTGTACAATTCTGCATCCCAGAGAAGCACAGGACACCCAAATAGTCACTGTGCCTCCCCTAGCACTGCTGAGCTGCATGAGCTATTTCAAGTGATGCAGTGTGCCTGCAGCCATCTGTTTGGGTGCTTGGACTTTCTTCTTGAAACATTTTAATTTAAAATCAGTTAGACAAGTGTTTTCAGAATTAAAACTAAAGTGATTTAGCAGATCATTTTGTAACCTGTGAGTTTAAACTGCAGGAATATGTCCATTAGCTAAATGGAAAGTTAATAGAGCATTTGTTTTACACCAAAGAATCTGGCCTAGAGTAAGGAGGCATATTCCTTTGCCTGTCTGGAAAGGGTTTATAGCAGGATTACAGTTAGCTCTGCAGCTCTAGCTGATTTGATCTGAGGCCAGGAAAGAGAGATGGAGCAGCTCACATAAAAATGCAGCCTCATACAATATTATTTCATTCTTGGCAGTTCCTTTGCCTTCTTGTCTTACGTAGCTGTATGTGAAGGATCACAGACTCCACTGTGACTGTACCAGCTTGTATTTGGAGTCTTGGAAGAAGGACATTATGAATCTTGTGTGGCACTGATACCCCGACCTCCCAGGAGCAGAAAGGCTGTAATTCATACAGTGCTCAATAAATCCACGAGAGAACTTGGCAGAGAAAAGGAAATAAAGGTTAGTAGATCTCAACAATCTCAAATTAACGCACCAGCTGCCTGCTCCCCCCTCCCCCCATCAGATTTGAATCAGCCTTTCTGAAGTCTAGAAGTGCTTTTCAGTAGCCCACTTTGTGAACTGCAAAAAAAAAAAAAAAAAAAAAAATTCCCATGGGAATAAACAGCTAAAGCAACCATGATTTTTGCCAGTTAAAACTACTGGGCCAAATTCTGCAAGTCCTCCATCTGTATTCTGTTAAATTACTGCTGGCATTGAAAGGAATAATTTTGCTTGAGTCGAAGGATAGTGATGGCAGGGTGCTGCTGGACTGAATGAGTGTGTCTGGATCTGTTTACTACTGGACTGTGAGAGGACCAGCAACACTTGTCTGTCACATGAATGAGCAAGAAGCCATGACTTGTGTTTGCCAAGTGAAAAAACCGTACCAAATGAATAGGCAGAAGGACCCAAAATCACAGCTGAACTGACAGGCATAATTACAGAAATAAACGACTGCATGATTTGTCTGTAAGACCTAAATTTTAAGAGGGTCTGGCAGCGTTTTTTAGGATGTTAGGAGGCTTGGACAATATGTGTTTTTGTCTGTGGTCACTGTACTCTAAGAAAGCTCTCACCAGTCTTCCTTTTCCTTCAGTGCTGCCTGTGAGGACAGCTCTGCGGGTAAGAAGAGCAAGCCCCAAATGCAGCAGGTTGGTGGGGGTAGCCAGGCAGAATGGGAGGCTTCATGGAGCCCTTAGAAATAGCCTTGCTTACTCCAGCAGAAGTACAGGATAGGGCATCTTTTGTGTATTATGGAACAGTGAGGATAGGCAGGGACTGTCCATGGGAAGTTTAATCTGAAATAATAGGAGGGAGAGGGAGAAAACTTACACCTTAAGACTGCACAAACTGTAGTAAAACTCTACTCCAGGTATCTTTGATGGCGGGCTTAGGCTACAGGAGGGTATGAAGTGAATTTGGATTCCCCAGAGAATCTTAGTATGTTTAGAAGCTTTTGCAAAGTTATAAGGAGAAACTGTAGCTCAGTTGACTTGTTAAATATATGCTTTCAATTGACTCCTAGAGTTGCAAACTTCCTAGGCTTTCGGTATCCTTTGTTATTTTGCTTACTGAGGTCTCTAAGGGATGGGCTAATTATGTTACAGCCAGTTCAAAGCAGTCGCGTGTTTGCCCTGCACAGCTCTTAGACATTTGCTGAAAGGTATAACAGGTGGGCAGGTGGGTAGGTGGTGATAAATAATCCCTTACTATATTAAGTTAGGATTCAAACACAGAGCTAAATTGTCCTCTGTCTCCTCTCCCTGCTCTTATGTGAAGGTGGTGTCTGTGGGTTTTTCTGAGGGCAGTGCTTGGGTGTGCATCAGGACGTTGTGCTGAACACTGAAACAAGCAAGATAATTTCCACAATTGTTATCTGAGTAAAGGTGAGGTTTTGTTGGACCTTCCACCAACCACCCTTTGTTCTTTGTGGCTTCCCTATTCTGTATTTTCCTCTCCATTACCCCCATTTCACCAGCCCACAACTTTGTCATATGTGTAAATGTCAAATGATTTTAAAAATTAATCAGAGCACAATTACTGTAACCCTTGGGTATCCCATTCTCTCCATCTCTGTACTTGCCCTCTAAAATTCTCTCTGTAATTAGTTGGTATGGGCTAAGTTGGACTAATTAGTAACAGATAAACATAAAGTGAATTACTGGAACTTATTCAGTTTCTCAGCCAGATTTCAGACTTCTCACTTATTTTTTTTGTTTGTAACAGCTAATATGTTTAGTAGCTCATCCCACACCATATTAGCATCAATGCCAGGATTTGTGTGGGTTCCCAAGAGTACTCATTTCTCATTTGGTCTCAAATTAGACCAAAATGCAAACTTTATAAAACCAAATTTTATTTAATTTTCCAGGAAATTAGTCTTTGCAATTTATTTCATTTTCAAGACTTTAAAGATATTTTATATTAAAGGTTATATTATCTATGAAAGTTATATTAAATTATAAAAAACACAACAAAAATTTAAATGTAAATATTATTTCGAAATTTAAATTTAAATATTAAATACAAATATATACAGATGAAACAGTTAAACCTATCAGGATTTTTGTGGGATTTACTACTCATATTTTCAACCCTATAGTTTGCCAAGATGAGCATGAATTTGCAAAATGTTTTGGTCTACCTGAAACTTCTTTTTTTTAATTTCCGCAAAATCTCAGCCACCAAATGTCATCTTCAGTTGTATGAGCAGGATTCTTTAGTGGAGTGAAATGATATAATGATATGGCTTCAAGGAGCTGTTTTGGTTTATACAATGGGCATGGATTTACTCTACAGGCTCTGGACGTTCTGAGAGCTCCAACTCCATTTTTCCATCTAATTAGCAGTGGCCAGTATGATAGATACACCCCTCACCACATGATGTTAGTTACAGCAGGATGGCTATTAACCTTCTGTAGTTAAGTCCCAGAAAATATAAGCAGACGTAGGCTTGAATGGAGCCCATGTTTGTTCAGAGACTTTCTTGCTGCCTAGTGATTTACCATTTCAAGTCGCTTAGTGTGCGCATGGTGAGTTTGCTATTTCTTGCTGTATTTGTCACCATGTTTAGTCACCTGCTGGGTGTTTGCTCTGTCGCTTATGAATGGGTTTAAGAGTGGCTGTGGCACTCAGAGTGCAGTTGGGAGTGGGTATGACTTTAGGAATATGCATGGCCTTGGGAGGGATCATGGCTCTGAGGATACATTTGAGAAAGCCTTTGTAGCTGGACCCGAGAGCAGGCTTGGGGTGCTAATGGAGCTTTATGAGAGCCTCTGGGTGATGGTATGGTCTTGGGACAAGTATTGGGGTGGGCATGGTCTTTAGAAAAAACGCAGTCTTTGGGCCATTTGCCTGGCCCTTTGTGTACGTTGGGACTGACATATACTGCTCTGCTGGAAGATCTTTTTCTGACCTTTCATCTAATATTTCCATGGCAATTTGCTCCCACTGGAGGTCAGTCCTTACATAGATCTTGTGGTGTGTTGGGTGAGGAAACTGCAGAAGAGAAGCCAGGCCAGGCAGACATTACACTTCTGATTTCTAACCCAAGATTCACTATAAATGCATTAATGGGACCTTTTAAATATATTTGTCATCACACATTCCATACAAAATCAGACAGCAGTATTAACTGTTCATACACTGAGCATAATACAAGTATATATAATTATAGTCACGTGCAGTATATGAGCAGTTGGTGTTGATGCATGCAACATGATGCATGCAATATGAGACCTCTGGGAGGTCTCATATACAGAAAATAGCTGGACAAGTGTTGGTGGAAGAGTTACTAAGCTAAAGGATAAAAGTACCTGACAAAAAGCATCATCTTAGCTTAGAAAACAAGTGTGTTTGTGGAGCAGTGCTAAGTAATGCTCACAGGAACATCTCAAAATGTTCACCAAGGACAAACCAACAATTACGTAGAATGAAATCTGTGCTCCTTTTTCTCCAAGTGTATAAACTGCAGTGGTTTTATTTTGGGTCCCAAATTCCGGTATTGTGCAGTACCTATAATTTGTGTATGAACAGAAGCTCAGCTCCAAAAAGGAAGGTTATTTTGTCTTATGGTAGGTATCCAAAAACGGAAGCCATCCCCTCCTCTCCCTGGGGTGTATGTTTTGAAAAGAATGAGGTGTAATGGCCAGAAGACCAACAGCTTTGTTTTCAGTACTAGGGAAGTAATGGTGCTCCCAGTCATTATTCCTTTCTTCCTCATAAAAGTGTGCTCTGCAGAGGGAATGCACTATGGCAGAGATGACAGTCTGGGCTTTTCAAGAAGCTGAGTATCTGTGTGAGCATGTTCTCAGTTCATGCTGCAGGAATCAGCCTTCTAAGAGAAAATGGGAAATGCCACGAACATGAAGGTCTACCTACACCTATAATTTCATTTATCTCCTTTTTTTCCTCCTCTCATTCATTTTTCTATTTTTTTTTTTTTTGTCTTTTCACCCTCTATCTGCCTCCCACACTCCTTTGGCACTACTGTTCTTGCCTGTTGTTCCCTCTCCATTTCTTCTTTTCATGCCAGGACCAATCCATCTACTGTCTTTTTACCCCTTGCAATTTTTTTCCCCTCTTAAAAGGCATTGTTGCCTGCTGTGCCTTTAATACTGGTTTTTTAGAAAAAAACAAACTTGCCTCCAACAGCAAATCCTTCAGAAAGTATCCTTACAACATAGTGTCCTAGGCATGGTTTTTTGCTCTCTTTTTCAGTTAATTTTTGGCAAAATCTCTCTTCTTTAGCATGTTAGTCAACAGAACTATTAGCTACCTTGGTTACTTTTCTAAGTCTTGTCACCTCTTCCTAGCCCTGGTACTTAGCACCAAAAAAATCCCAGGGTATTTTTCTACAGACTTTCTCCTGCACCTTTCTCTCCCCACATGAGCATGTTTTACAGTGAAATATCCCTCCTCCAAAGCAGAATTATTTGGCTCTGAAACACTAGCAGCAATTCTGCAAACAAAGAAGATCAGATATAGAACTTGTCTTCAGGAAAACACAGTGAATAAGCAGCAGTGGCAGTAACCTCAGCTACTCAGCAACCTCAGAGTGCATGGGTCACTTCACAAAAAGTTAAAGGTGTCCTTTGGTTTGGCTTTCCCACGTTGTGTGAATGTGTATTTTTTGTGCTTTAATCTATGTTTGTACAAAAGGGTATTTTTCCTGGTTATTATACACATCACATGAGAGCTTTAGCAGCAAGTGTGGTCTGTGGATTTGAGGCTGTATCACCACTGCAAATAGTAGGCAGCAGTGGTCTTCAGGTCTTAACTGTACCAAGTCAGGAATTAGACTTCACTATATAAATCACTTGTACCCATTTGTCTTGAATGCTGTTTTTGATTCCAAAAAACACAAGTTTTTGTGTATCCTCACATCTATAACACATTTACAATAACATAAGATTCCAACAGTGATGTAAGATAACATTGCTGGAGAGCTGACAGACTGATAAATGAGGATACTGGAAGATTATGTCTATATACATTAGAAAATAAGAGGTGAAATAAAAGTATGCAAAGCAAAAAGGGAAAAACTGTTTCTGAAACTGGCTTGGGAAATGCCAAATGTCATTAATCCATGCAGCTTCCATAAGGCTTCAATGACATAAAAAGCTAAATATATATATATATATATATATGTATGTATGTATGTATGCATGTATGTATGTATGTATGTATATGGCTTCAAGATTTTACAGTTACAGGAGAGGAAATAAAAGATTTCTAAGGCACAGGATCTCTCCTTGCATTAAGCTGGAAGGCCAACACTGAGATGAATCATTAGGCAAGTTATGCTCTAGCTGCCTTCAACAGAATTTCTTACTCTTTTGATCGGAGGAATCAACTCTGTCTGAGAATGAATTCTAAACTCACCAGAGTGCAGGTGCAATTGGTTGGGAATTCCTGATTCATATTGGACGGGAAATTTGCATCTCACTTTGTGCACAGTGGCTGTGGTGTGAGTTTCACTGCTGGTGGCTTCTGTGTTAAGACAGGAAAGAAAGTGATTAACATGAACCTAATTTCATTGAGTTTATGAACAGTTCAACTGTTCACTGTTGTTCACTTATCAGACCCTGGTTTTGGCAAAAAATATTAGTGGATTGGTGGGCACTGGGCATATGTAGAAGGTTTAAATTCTGGTGACAAAGAGTTACTTACGTCTTTCCTGTCCATTATCTGGTAGTAGCACCCATGTGAAGGCATTTCCTGTTCAAACCCTGTTGTGGCTGAAGTTCTCTGAAATAAGTTTTATTTTAGCCAGTTTTAGTTTAGCTACTTTTCTGCTAACTGTGTTGTCTACATTTTGAATGTTTTACGTAAAGAGCCCCACAGAAGCACAGAATGGCGCTTTCTGCCCAACAAGATCACACATCAAAAGAAAGCCTAGTTTTATTAATGGAAATGGGAATGAGGTGCCCCAATCATAATGGCTGAGTATGCCAGTGGTTACTGTACCCGGTGCTTTTAGAAGCAGCTCTAGAAGAGGTACCTTCTGTGGGGCGGAGCTTGTCCAAACTTTAATGATTTCTCCTGACTCCAGGGAGCTCTGGCTGATACCGCAGAGTTCTTGGGCTGGCTGAGGAAAAGCACGGAAGATGTACTCTCTCCTGCAGAACATAACCATCACCACAAGCCACTGTGAATCTTGCTTTTGAGTGGAGGCTCTGCTAGGCAGGCACAGGGAAGTCTGTGGGCTTTGGAGAAAAACACATTTTAAAAGTTTGCAAATATGTTCATGTGATTCCAGACTGACATCTGAAGTCCTGAGATCTCTTAAATGCTCTTTGAGATGGAAAATCCCACCCAATTATAATTCTACTAAAATCTTTAGCTGTAACCACAAAGATTCTTCCAAGATTTTCTGAGCAATTACTCCTTCTTATGGCTCTACTTTAAAAGACTGAATTTACACGTTTGTAACTCTCATTCTCTACAAGTAGTCAAAAAACGGAGAAATCAATCAGCCCGAGTTTAAAGAATGAAGTTTACCCCAGCTGTTTTTCTCCAATTAGATGAGTTTTCATTTTAAAAGTTAAATCTGAGCCCATAAAACTTATGCCTTAGAGTAAGATTTTTATAATCAAATAACAAACTGTATCCAGTAAGTAATTACCACTTCACTTTTTTCTAGGATAATAAAAATCTTGAAATGGAGATCTGCATTATTTTGCCAGATTAGTTGCTTAACTCGTTTGGTATTATCATAACAGGTCCCTCTGAGGAGACAAGGTCACCCTCAAGAGAGATACTGATGCAAGAAGGCCTTAATAAATCAAACCTGAACCAGACAGCACCTCATGAAAAGCACCCCAAAGATAGTACCAGGTGAATTGGCAACTCATAGCATGGCAATTCCTGTTCAGGGTTTATTTATAGGCAGGTATATTGACCCTGGAGGTTGGTTGGAGCCCTAACAGTCATTTTCTTCTCACACTGCACAGAGAGGCACTGGGCGATTATCACTTGAGGGGTTTTGTGTGAGTCAATGTTGCTCCCCTGGGAATTACCAGTGTAACTCACTTCAGAGCAGTGGGCATGTTAGAGCTGACAACACAGGGTATGTTAGACAGCAGAGGGTGGGAAACAAGCAGGAATTTTCCCCACTGAGAAGCCTATAAAAACCTCGTCTTGAATGTGTTTCCACTTGTGTGCATTCATGTTCTTGTTCGTTTTTACCATCACTCTTTTCAACACCAATCTTTCAGAGAGACTCCAAGTCTTAGTGCTTAGTCTTATAACAATATTGGTTCTTGAGAAAACTGTCACCTCAGAGTGGAACTAAAAGGCTCAGAAATCCAGGGGGAACAAAAGAGTTATCAGCTTTATTTCAGGTGTTACAGTTTCTAAAAAGTTTTTGAGGGTTTTTTTCCTTCCATTTTTAAGGACTTAATGCAAGAAATTTTCAATGTGGTACATAATTATCAGCCCAAATCAAGTGACAACCACTGCACAAAAATGAACAATGAGTGATTAGGAGAGCAGGACATGAGTTTGTATTTTTGGAGTCCTTTTCTTGTGCCTTGGTGACAGGATCAGTTTCTTTCTTTGCCTAACAAACATGTAATAATTTGGTCTGGACTCTTTTATTCTAAGCCACACAGATGAGAAGGAAAACCAAAACCTTTCCGGGAAGGAGCCTGCTGTGCAACCTCATTTTTCTGCTGACCCTTTAGAGAAACAAAGTAGGGGCTACAAGCACGCCTTCAACCAGAGCATGCGCTGCAAATACCTCAAATGAGCCTCACAAAGTTAAAAGGTTCATCTAAATTGCAATCCCGTCCTTGGTTTTGGAATAGTTATTTACCGTTTTGTACAGCACTAATTGGGAGGGAAGGTAAACCATGACATGACAGCAGTATAGTTTTTAAATCTTCAGTGCAGCATCTGTAGGTAGGTAGGTCTTGGTAGGTCTCTTTCCTTCTTCTCAGATCTAATCAAACTAAAAGTTGTGGGTGGATAGACAGCAAGAGGTGATAAAAGACAGACAGAAATGGCTCTCAGCATGAGAAAGGGCCATCAGGGCCATGCACAACCACAGGCAGTAAGGGCTGTCAGAGGTGCCCTCGGAGCAGGCCAGGTACCACTGCAGAAATGCTCTGAGACTTAGCTGCTCATTGGGACACACAGCACTGATGGTGCTGATCACAGCACGCTCTGTAGAGAGTTTTATAATGCTGTCCAAATCATGCACAGCTAAAATTTGAATTGCACTGACAAACATTTACAGATTAATAATTTCAGATGTTTTCAGTTTGTTTATTGCCATGACTTTGCTAGTGGAAGAGTACAGCTTAGGGCTTCCAGGTTTATGACACATCTTTCAAGCTTCTGTTTCCTAATGTGATGAGAAACTTAGCACACATGCCACAGTGCAGAGATGAAAACTCATGGGAGCAAGCGAGCCGATAAAAGACTATGACTTATAAAGGACTTAATGGGACTTACCTCATACCACTTTCTCCTGAAATGACTCCTGGTGATCCCTTTCCTATTTTACCCTCTATCTTTCGCCTACCTTTTCCTGTACTAACCTGCCATAAAATTTGAATTAACGTCTTCCATAGCAAATCCCAATAATTTGGGTTAAGCAATCAGCTAATTTTCAATTTAGAATAAAAGGCTTAGCTTTTCAAAATGCATTCACTGCATTGTTCCACCGGAATGAGAGAAGGAAATATTTGTGTTTGCTAAATTAACATGCCTTGGTTGTCATATCATGCACCAATATTTGGCAAATATTCACTGATGTGACCAGGTACCCACTCCTCCTCCATTTTCTTTTTCCTGTGTAAGGTCTTGAGCAATCTGTTAAAATAGGTGATCTGCAGATGAAAACCTCCAGCAAAGCACAAAAGGTAGTCAAGTTATGTAAAAAAAACCTAAACAAAAACAAAACAAACAAAATAGCAACAACAACAAAAAAACCCAAATCAAGGAATATCCCTGACTGGGGGATTGAATGTTGCGTTAGCAGTTTTCAGGAATGCCGATGGTCATCATAAACCTTTAACTTTCTAGTTTCTTAAGTATAAATAAGTAGTGAAAATAATACATCAGCAATGATATAAAGTCATTGCTTGGGAAGAATTACTGCCTTTGTGCAAAAAGCCAGGATGCCCAAAGGGGTGTGAAATTGTCGTGTCTGCCTCTGTTGAAGTGAGCGAAAGTGTGAATATTTACACAGGCTGAGCACCCACTGTGCTCGCTGCTGCCTTTCCCCTGTGCCAAAGATCCAAACAGTGTGCATCTCTTGAGTCTCTGTGGAAACTTAATGATGTGTGGCAGGAAAAAATGGTTGATTTGTTTCAAATATTGATGCACCCTTGTCTGCCAATGTGTATTTGGAGAGTCCTTTCTGGCAAAGTGGTGCATGGATATTACAAAAGGGGTCAAAGAAAATCAGTGTTCATATTGCATGCTGCAATCTAGCAAAGGTTGAACAAGAAGGGAAGCAGTGACCATGAGAGTCCTCTACTCTCTACCACACTTGGAGAAGAAATGCTGGGCAGCCAGTAGATGGGAGGACATCAGTCCAACCACAGCCCCAAATCTTCAAATGTACCTTAGAGCCTAACTGGCTGTTTTTGGGAGTGAGATGTTTCCTAAAGATGTTGGAAAGACCAAGATTATGGTTCTTCCTTGCCTCAAACACAAGAGGAGCACACTCTCCTTTTGTGCATGGGTCTATGAAAAGGAGGTTTAATCATATTTTCCATTCTTTCTGAAACATTTTTAGAGCCTTAGGGAAAAGTGCTAGGGAGCAACAATGCTATTACAGATAAGCTTCCACATTACCCACAGCTAGAGATGACAAAAATAGCACACAACTGGGACCAGCAAGGACTGGGGTAAGGAACAGTCAGGGAAAGACAGGGAAGTTCTTGGGGTTTAATGTTTGAGTAGGAAGAGATATCAGGAGCCCTGATCACCAATGGTAATTAACTCTCAAGAGCTGCACAAGGATCATTACAGACCTTGCAAGGTATAACAAACAAGGTGTAATTGTTAAGTGGGATGATTCATCTTAAAAATTATTAATCATTCTATGAATTTTGATGAGGATGAACAGATATAAAGTATTAATTGCTATGTGATGGTTAATATATCCTCAGGCTCTGTTAGTCCTAATTTTTAAAAAAACCATGTTCACTTTAGCAAGATTCATTTCAGGATATGATACTATTAAGTATAGCATAAACATTAAAATTCTGCCTGCAAAAAACATGTTAGATGGTTCTGGTCCTGGGTGAATTTGATCTATCAAAGTTGATGGTATTTATCAGAGAGCATTTGCCATAAAAATGCTTTTATAGTGGACCTGGTTTTGTAGCCTACAGATACTTTGGTGATGCTGAAGGGAATAGAAGTGTTTCTGTTGTCTATAATATGAGGATCTGGGGCCATGAGATCAGCAATTCAAAATTAATCAACACAGTTTTTATAATGCCATACTCCAGTAACTTCTTATTGTCCACATTTTTTTCTACCTGTAAAGCTCTTCTGAGAAAGTTTGTAGCAACAGCTATTTTTCCCTAGTCTTGTTGATATTCAGAACTTCAGTAAGAAAGCATCTCTCCCTGTAACAGGGGCTCAGTAGCCTGCCTTGGTCGGTTCTGTAGTGTAACACATATAGTTACCCTTTTTCCTGTCTGGGCAATAGCAGTATTTAAAAACCTGTCCTGCTGGTGAAAACTAAATCCATTTCCCTACACAGGACTGAGCTCTGACAAAAAGTGAGCCATGGAAGATAAGTTCTGTCTAAAGTCTTGACCGGAGCAGGGAACTGTAAACACTGGCTTTTAGAGTAGCATCGTCTTATTTCTATGGTGCTGTTGCAAGTGCTGTAGTTCCATGAGCATCACCAAGAGGTTATGTAGGATGAAAAGTCCATAGGTTAGCAGCAGTGCAAGCTCCATATATGTGAGAGGAAGTTTGTTCCAGCAGCCCCTCTGCCTATACCTCTCCTTTACCTCTCAAGGTCCTCAAATGCCATCTTTTCTCTCTCTGAGCAGAGAGCTCTTCCATGTCTGCTTCTGATAATGTGGGGATCACCTGAGCATGGTGTGAACTTTGGTTTTAAGTACCTGAAATTTTGAAGAGGTATTGTCTGAACTATGAGCTTTACAGCTGAAATGTGGTATAGAAAGCTTGGAATCAGATTGCTTTTGAACAATCTGAGTCATGAGTTAGCAATAGTGTCAGCTCTAGCTAACTTGCCTGTGAGTTCTCAGATTTGTGCTGTCATCTTGGGACCTATTTCAGCAGTATCCATCTGCATTATAATGAAGCAAACAAACTTGCCATTTGATTCAGGTTTATAGTAATTTTACTGAAGTTCAAACCCTTCTGTTAGTATCATGTATCAGTTTTAAAATGATAAGACATTTATATGTACATAGTTCTCTAGGGCAGGAGGTTCCTATGTGTTTGTAAAATACAGATTCCAGACATGATTTGTTGTTATTCAGAGAAAAGCAAAGGAAAAAGGAAACCAATTGTTTCAGGTTTGTCTCATGAGGGTGAAACTGAAGTAACTTCCCAGATGCTGTTAGTAGTATAAGGCTTCCCAGGACAAGACCGAGCAGGGTTAGCTTCACGGAGTTACACTGATTTACTCCACATCATTCCTTGGTGGGAATATTCACCCATCTTTGTGAACTGAGCTACTACTGCAATACTGGGTGTAAAAACAGAAGGTTTAAGGATCATCTTCTGACTATTGCACTGACCAGGTGATAGCCTGAAGGATGAAATAATTTTGTGTATAGATTACATAGGTATGAATAGCTAACTTATACAGCTAACTTAACAAGCAGCGCTCAATGCAGGATGCTCTGGTCTCCATCAGCGTGGAGGTCTACACTCTTCCAGCTCTCCAGGAGGTCATCTTCTTCACTAGACTGTGTGAAACTATCAGTCTTTCACCCTTAAATGCCATCTTGGTCAGGACAGAAAGGATGAGATGATATCTACATTCACTTGTAAATAAATATTAGCAAGCATTTCTGAAAATAGTGTAATAGAGTTCAACCATAAAATGAAGAAGTCTGCAGGCATTCAACCAGTGATGAATAGATTCTGGTGAGCTTTTGTTTGTTCAAAGATTTTATTGCCACTTAATAAATAGGAAACAAAAGCAGGTAATAAGGTTTTCTTGCTTGTTATCGCAGCATCAATGATGATTCCAGCTGGTTGGCCTTAGATGCTTGGATTATTTGCGTTTGGCAGCACGTCTTTCATCTATTCTCTTTATAGCATCCTGCACCCATTTCTGGTTAGCACTTACACAGATCCTGATACCTTTTGCAGTGATAAACCTATAGGAAAAAGAAAAGCAAACCAAGTGGGCATTAAATTCCAGTCTTTAAATCCAGATCTGCTGTTCTTGGGTTTTATTCAGAACATGAGGAAAAGTGTGGTAAAGCAATATCAAATGATGGTGCTTGTAGGTGTTAATTAGAATAACAGCAGTTAGTATTGTTAGTTCCCTATTCATGGCGTAGGTATATATGTAACACACATGGTCATGTGCATATATCCTGATTTTAAGGAACCCAAGCATACCTGCTGTTCTGGGATTTTATATTAAATCATGATGAGCATTTACCTCCCAGGAGCAGATCCCAGATTTTATAAAAATGCATACTTGTGAGTTCGAATGACCAAACACAGCTCCTAGCAGGACTCAGTTGCCCCGTATTCTTTCACATTATCTTTCCCCTTGACTCAATTCATGCAGGGGCCTCTGACTTCTCCACCCTTGCTGAGATTTCCCCCCGCTATCTGAGCACAAAAATGTGACTGTTCTGCCATTATTCATGAGCAACACACATCTCCCAACTCTCTGAGGCCCACTCCTCTCCCCTCACTCCCTTGGCTGCCAGGCAACTCCTCAACGGAAGAACTGGAAGGGTGACCTGAGCTAGCCCTATTTAGTGAGTTGGGCCATGAAGCGTGTTCTGATGGCCCTTCCCTATCTGATGGTATAATGTTCACATAGACAAATCTGAAGGGTGCACTGGGTACTTACATGATGGCTTCTGTTGGTATTTGTCGCTTTTCATAGCTCACAAGAGTTCGGAAGTTCAGTTGCTTTGGAGACAGATTGACACAACTGAATTTGCGCATAGACTGACTACTAGCACTCCCTAGAAGGGAAAAATGAAATGAAAAGAAAATATATTTTTTTTTTTAATATTTAGGCACAATTGCTTAATAAACTAGGAATTCCAAAAGGCTTCTAGTGGGGTTAGACCGTGAGTGTCCCTCCCATGATGTACAGCCACAACACCAGTTATACAAGAGAGCTTAAGGTATCTTTTGTGATGCATCCTACTATCTCTAAAATGTTGTCTATCCCTAGGGAGTCACCACTTCCATAGCAGTAGAAGTGTTTGGCATCACTGATAATTAGGTTTGCATCATCTGCAAATATGTACCCACGTGGAGGTAGTGCTTAGAACTAGCACTTTACTGGTTGGACTTCCACATATCATTTGAATGTGGATCAGTAATTCCTCCAACTTTCCAAGTAAAGAAAAGGCAAAAATGCTACTTCTCTCACATTCAAAAGTAGCATTACCAAAAAGTAGACAAGAGGGGAGGTATATCTGCCAGAAGAATAAGTGCTTATATCCTCTGGCTATAACTCATTTCATAACCACTGGAGTGCTATTTAATCCTTGCTTTCCACCAAGATTTTGCTATAATTTAGAGAAATGCACTGATGATTAAAAAAGAGGATTGTGATATTGCTGTAAAACTTTCTGGGCAGTTGTTATCTTACATGATGATAACTAATAATGGGAGATCATTTAGGTGAGATGAAGCATATGCATGCATTAATTAAGCCTCCAAGTGCTAGTTTTTGTTGCTCTCCCACAAGTGAAAGACCACTTAGGAAAGCAGGAGAGGGACAAACAGAGCACTGCTGTACTCTGTGGTTTGTTTTTAAAGAATTTTTAGAGAAAGTGGCTTGAGAAAAGTCCAAGAGCTGTTCATGTGCGTCTTGCTAAATATAAAACCTGCTGCACATAATCTCGTTATCTGTGAGCTGTTCTTTGTTTGAAATAATTGGAATAGCTGAGGCAAACACACATTAGTCTTTGGACAAGTTGTGGGATAGCCAGTGTGCAGGTACTGGTAGAGCTGCAAACTCCTGAGATTTTGTTTGCCTGAAGGAATAGCTCTCCTCAACTTGGTTTAGTCACGAGTAACACAATGTAGGTTTTTTTATGATTCATTACACATTTCTTGCTGCCTCAGACTGGTTTTCAAAATGTGGCATTTAAAGAGCTCAAAGGCAGTTAAGCAATCCTTACTAGTTCTGTAAATATTTTCTCTGCTGCTGCACTGTCTTCAGGGAATGGACACAGGGAATAGCAGCAGAGCTTCTCTAAGCCTGGAAATGAACCCCAACTGCTCTGCACCTTTAACTACCCTTTTTCAGGTGTATTGGTTTTCTTTACCATTCTTTCTGGTTCTTTTTTCTCTCTCTTGTAGACCATCTCAGTGTGGTTTTTCAGACTTGGTGACACTTACGGCAAATTATACAGCTTGAAGAATGACTTTGGGAACTGGCAGTCTGCGATAGGAAGCCACAGTTGCCAGGATGAAGAGCAGTGTCACTAATCAAAATAGGAGAATGTAGTGGGATGTTGCTGGAGAGGTGCTGGGTCAGCATAAAGGCTGTGTAGCTTCATAGTCTTACGAACGCTTTGCAGGTCTCACTTTGGTTTTGGTGTGTTTTTGTGGGGATGCCTTTTCTCTGTGTTTCGGAGTGCATATGTGTGGGTTTTGCATATGGCTTGTATTATCAGTGTTTTCTATGAACTCTAATTGTGATGAGATGATGTGCGGTAGTCTGTATATCTTCATGTTTTTGCTCCATGATACATGGATCCAAAAGTCATTGGCCCGAATACCACTGTAGACAAACTTATTTAAATCGTGGCTACTAAACCGGGGTCATCTCAGGGGTCATAATTGGTCTCAAAGAGGATATGCAATTGTATGACTCGGTGAAAAGCAAGAAGATATTGTATAACTCTATTATTCCCTTTTTTAGTTATATTTCCTAGTTTGCCTGTCTGTACTAAAAGGTTTATCTAGAAACAAGCAAAGAGGCAATATGTGATACAGAACTAAAAAAACTATTTAAAATAGAGATGTATAGTTAGAGAAAAACAAATAACAATTTATACAATAAAATTCTTATAAGAGTAATATATCTGGAAAGAGAAAAAACTTGCATTTTATTCAAGACATATTTTCCACAAAATCTTATTAACCTATAGTATTCACGGCTATACAGCATCAATGAAACTATAAGATATCGTGCCTTGAAGATTATTTTGCTTATTATTGTAAGAGAGAGACTGTTGCAGAGAAACCCTCTAAGTGCTCTCAGGCACAGAAACTCTCCTTGCATTAAAGCAGAAACCAACCACTGTTTGGCAGGACATCAGATGAAATCCCCCATAAAGCTGCCTTTCTTGCAGTTTTGATCTGGATTTCTTGTGAGCTTTATCATATAAATCAGCTCTTTGAATCCTACTCCTGAGACCACAGGTGGCGGAGCAATTCTTCTAGAGTTGCAAACTTACCTTTCACTGTGTGCACAGTTAAGATGCTGAGCCAGAAGAGGAGCAGGATTGCTGCAGTGTGGAGCTTCATTGCTGGGGCTTCTGTGTCAAGGCAGAGCAGAAAGTGTCTACAGTCAGCCCTCTTTCCCAGGATTTATATATTGTCTTTCAGCGGTGAGTTCTTGTGCTCACTTTTAGGGTGTCATGGAGAGCCTGACTATAAGCGGAAAATTTGAGTGGCAGTACTTTTTCTGGTGAGAGAAACACCTCCTTTCCCCTACCAGTCCTTCACTAGCCCCCCTGAGAAGGCTTTTCCTGCTCAAACCCACTGTGGTTGCACTTGCTTCTATGCTGTGAGTTGGGTTTATTTCAAGCTGCAAAAAGTGAGAGCTCTTGTGCTGTGGTGGAAACCTGTAAGAAATGTTCCTGTCCTTTCACACTTTAATTTAGAGACCTTTAGCTAAGCCACAGTGCGGAGACACAGAGTGACATTCATCATCCGATGACCAATGACCACTGGAAAGGGGAGCTGTGAGGTAAAGGATGATGGAAACAGGAACGCCTTGGCACTTTCCAGAGCGGCTGTGGATGCCTGGTCACGCTACCATGTAGCTGTGGAGGGGTATCACTGCTCCTCCCCATGAGTGGTGGAGATTGTCAGAACTCTTGTGTTTGCCCTGTGATTTGATATGGCAAAAGCTGATATCACTGTGCTGGGAGAAGGAACATTGAACACACCTTTGCATACGCACCCAGATCCACTCAGTCTCCTGCCAGTCAGGCATAACTAAAATACAGTGGTTTCAGAGAGGAGTAAGAGTTTTAAAGGGTTGTGTCAGGGCTTTTTTGTTTTAGTTTGGGGTTTTGTTGTCGTGTGGACCTTCTAGTGCAAAGAGTGGGGTCTGAGAAAATAACTAGGCAATCAGAGGGGCACAATTTGTAGAAAAGACAAAAAAATTAATTGCATCTTCAGGTAAGCATGGCCTGTCAGCTTGTTACAGTTGTACCCCTCTCAAAAGTGTCTTTTTCTGCAGACTGTGGCAATCCTATCACCCAGGTTTAGGTGTCCTGCCTGTCTGATGTGGTCTAAGCTACTGGACAGCATTGCTACAAACCACTGGTTTTGGGCCTGCAAATATTTGTCAGGCAGTTTTGGACCTCCAGACCACACACAAAGCAACACCTGAGCTGGCTTGATCATCCAGAGCTTCACAGCAGAAATCCTCTCTTGTGCCTTCTGCAGCCTGGTAGAAAAATCCAGGCGTTGCTGAGCCCACAGAGACCCAGCTGCTCCTGGTGTGCATAGGTGAACATCAGGGTGCCTGATGCCTGGGCTTTTGACACTGGTGTAGAACAGCTGTCAGTGCAAGGACTGGAGAAATCATGACAGTGCACCGATTTTGGCTGAGATGGAGTAATTTTCTTCTTAATAGGTGGTACCGTCGTGTGTTTTGGATTTAGCATGAGAATAATACTGATAACACCTGGCTGTTTCCGTCATTCCTAAGTCGTAATTATCCTGAATCAGGGACAACTGCTAAATGTAATAATTTTCTTCATTTTTACCAAAGTCAAGAGAATTTTACTGAAATAATTGTGTTTCCACATATTTCCATGATTTTCTTCTCCTTTCTTCTTCCTTTGCTTTTTGTTACTTTTGCTTTGTAGATTTCATGCTGATTTCATAGGTACCAGAAATAGTAGTTTGTTTAGTATTTGAATTCATATTGTACTGTAGTAGAAACAAACACATTCTCAGTGCTCACATCTCAGCTGAGAGATAATGATTTTTAATCTAAATTGATGGCTTCAGTCACATTTTTAATAACCACTGTTTTGTGCTGGTTTTGGCAGATCTCCCTCTTTAGAAATGTAACCCTATTAACAATACTTTCTCTTAATCATAATAGAGTTTTTGCTTGACCATCTGTTTCCACTACTACACTGCCAGCTTTTTCCTGCCAGATTTTCCCTGGTCCTGCCATCTTCCCTTGAGGTATTATGTGCTCTTAAATAATAGTCAAAAATCAAATCAATCAAAATCTTTCTTTAGTCATTCAACTTGTAGTATTCAAATACATAAAATTACACTGGGAATTATTTGGTTTGAGAGGGCCCAGAGGTCTTTGCTCTTTCTTTCATTCAGTGTTATCTTGCTTTGGTTTAGTTCAATGAGCTTGTTTGGGTTTAGTTTTACACCCACCCAAGATTTACAAGAGGAATACTATGATCCTCATTTTTATAATCCTAATCTGGGGAGTTTTGGTTCTTTGAGAAATCCATTGAGGGAAGTTAACTAAACCCCATGCAATGCTATTGCTGCAGAGAAACACAGAGGTGACTATAGCTCAAGTTTGTGAATATTGTACCTGCTGAAACAGGAGTCAAATACCTTTGGGACTTTGTGGAATATTCTCAGCCCATGTGGGGATACCTTCTGGCAGCCTTCCAGTGCCTGAAGGGGGCTTACAGAAAGCTGGCAAGGGACTTTTTACATGGACATGTAGTCATGGAACAAGGGGCAATGGCTTCAAACTGAATGAGGGTAGACTTAGATTAGACATTAGAAATAAATTCTTTACTCAGAGGGTGGTGAGGCACTGCAACAGGTTGCCTGGAGAAACTGTGGATGCCCCATCCCTGGAAATGTTCAGGGCCAGGCTGGATGGGCCTTTGAGCAACCTGGTCTAGTGGAAGGTGCCCCTGTCCATGGCAGGGGATTTTGAGACTGTAAAGTCCCTTCCAACACAGGCCATTCTATGATTCTATGATATGATATATGATTATCCTTTTTCTTCCTTGTTTTGTTGGATTTTTTTTTTGTTATTTCTTTTTCCACTGCCTCAGCTGTCATGTGAAACAGAGAATGTAGATTTTGTTTAGTGCTTCTTTTTGTGTGTGCCATGTCTGTAGAATCAAGGGTGGGAACCAAGCCTTATTCTGTTAGTCTTCAGGAGAAGAATAAAGACTGTTTTGCAAGAAATAAATCTACTTTAGCTGAACTATGGATAGTCAGTGCCTGTAGCATTAGAGATGGATCAGAACCAATATGTCGCTTCTGGGTAAATCCGAGCTTTTCTCAGAAAACTGAAGAAGCTCAGATGCTTCTGTTTTCTCAGTGGGTAACAGTTTTCTCCATGGTACCTCATGTTTTAGAGAGGTTTTAGAGAGTTTTAGATTATCCCTTGGCCAATCTATATGTGTTTTAATTCCTTTGCTTCATGGTGATCATCGCTGACATTAAAGAGTAAAGATTGTTAGGGGAAAGGGGAAGTTACAGGACATCAGGAACATTTACATCCCTCTCACATAATAGCATGTCCTATTATTTACAAGTATACAGATCTTTTCTTATTACTGCCATTAAATATTATTATTACTGCCATCCAGGCTGTGTAACAGATAATCAAAATAAAGCACCAGCTTCCAGGGAGCAGAGCAATAAACAGAACCAGTAAGCCTGGATTCAACTTTTGGTCCTTCATCTTCTAACTTCTCTTGCCTCCACGCAATAATTGTTCTAACTCTCCAGCATATGTTTTCATGTGCCAAAGGAAACCATGCTACCCCTCCACACACTTGTGGCTCTCTAGCTCTCATGTGCCAACAGACCTGCTGCATTGAATATCCCTGTTCTGCTGCATTTCCCCCACAGTGGAGGCACCATCTTGAGTCTTTCTGCTGTTGAGATGCTAGGTTTTGGAAAATTCATAGGGATTCCTGCCTTTTGTTTAGCATCTGTTGAAATTGGCCAGTGGATTAAAAAAAAAAGGATAAAAATTAAAGGACAAATAGATAATACAACGTTAGTTTTTTTAAAAAGTCACCTTCCTGAACTTTCCAAAAGGGAATCTTGGGATTTTTCTTCTGTTGTTCCCCCCCCCGCCAATAGCTGATTTTTAGTAAATGCATTTGTTTAAAACAACTATTATCCTTGTAAGCATTTTTAATAACCAAACCTTCATGAGGTCCTACCACAGAATTTAATAGATATGACAAATTTTAACTTATAATTATGATTTTAACCCCTATGGCTTCAAGGGGGATAAAACCCTCCAAAAAAATTAAGCCAAAAACCCCAAAATAAAACAAAAAACCCAAACCAAACAAAAAAACCCCCAAAACAGATCAACCAACCAACCTAGCAACCAACCAACCAACCAACAAAAAAAACCCAAAAGACCAAAACAAACCAACAAACAAACAAAACCAAAACAAATCCAATCCATCCTCCCCAAGCAACAAAACCACAACAAACAAACAAAAAACCTCAAACAAACAAACAAACAAAAAAAACCCACCCCAAAAAACCACAGAGAAGAAGATAGGAAGAGATTATTCCAGAATTTTTGCAAGAGAAATCAATGGATTTTTTTTTTTTCCAAAGAGGATATTTTTTCCTTCCTTCAAAGAGAATTACAGTAGCCTCTGGAACAGGTACTTTTTTATTTCATCACTCAGATGAAGAACTGCCACACTTTCTAACTATGCCACTGGTGAGACACATTGTCTTGCTTCACACTGGTTACTATAATCTGACAATTTCGGGCCACATCCTGTTCCACACAGCGTTTTAGAACTTATTAAAACTGATCACAGCACTTGATCCCCACCTGTGCAATGAAATTGAACTTGGTGCTCTTGCAGCTGTACTCTTAAATAGATACAGACTTAGAAGCAGTATTTTTCTGTAAGTTGGTTTTTATATTTTGTTAGCCATTTTCTCAGTGAGCCCATAATAGCGGGAGAGTTACTGTGCAGATGAAGCCTTAAATGAGAGGGGCATGGAAAAAATATCTTACAGGGTGCTGCAGCAAATACCCACCCTTGAAAATGTTTCACTCTGAATTTTATAAAAGAGAGCCCTTGAGGTTTATTTGTTCTATGTTTTTTCCCCATTATAATGAGAGTGAGTTTGAAACCATGTGTCAGGTGAATGCATCAGTCCATATTATTCACCTGAGTTCACTGCAGTGAGTGGTGCAATGTGGGAGGCAAGAGGGGATGGGAAAATTTTCTCCCCCCAAATTAGTATTAATTTTATTCTTTGTAGTTTCACACTGTTAAATGCTGTTTCACTTTTCCTTTGTGAACTACTTTTATCTCTCACTGAGGGCTGCAGCAGCCCCCACCACATCTAAGACAGCAATAAATTAAGAGCTCCCTCCCATGGTTATCATATTTCTTGCACCTAATTTGGCTGCTTTCAGCATGGTCATGGACCACTATATTCTCACCCCTGGTTCAGAATGGTCCCACCTGCCTCCTCCACCCAGTCCAGCAAAGCTTGTCAGGTGCGGTGAATGCCCTCCCTCTCCTCTCCTCCACAAACGCAGCCCAAATCAGCCATGTGCCCCAGTGGCCAGTGAAGCTACCTGCTCGTGCCAGGTCTAGTGTCAGATTATCTGTTTGCTCTCTGTGCCCTGGCTTATTTACTGACAGAGAACACTGGTTTCTTCCATTCCCTTTACCATTCTTGGAGATAAATGAATATTTCCCCCATTTTGTACACAGGATGAAATGCAGGTCATCACTCTCACATTGTCAAACACATACGTGGGAAAAGATGACCTCATCTCTGCTTGATGGGGTAGTTTGTACTTCAAAGCTAAGCAGGTATTGATGCAGCCCCAAAGGAAATGGGATCAGAGTCACCTGATTTTCAGTAGCTGCAAGATTCAGGGCCTGCCCTACCTGTTTATCTCAGTTCTTATCTTGATCCATCTCTTCTCTCAGTCAGTCCAGCTGTGAGTTATTTTGCTTTGTCTTGGCATTTGCAACTAGCCGATTTGTGTCAGCAAAGACACTGCTCTTGCATAGCCCTTCTCTCCAGAGATTCTCAAGAGGTTGTAAGAGTATTGGACAGTTTAATTAGCTCTCCTATCACAAAAGAGAAAAGGTCTGGGTCTAGCAAAAAGGGAATTAGTGCCGTAGCACTAATCAGTGCTGTAGCAGTAACTGTAGCACTGTTCCTGAAATTGTCAGTGAAGAGGGCACTGTAGTTCTCTGGAACCACTTGTCTTTGCTGGATTCTTGTGATCTGTCAGTGGAGAGAGCTCTGTTTTTCCATTAGATGTAAAAGAAACTGTATGGCCTGGGTCTCAAAGGCACTAGAAAATAGCTATTGTGAAGTAAGCAGGAGCTGGACTCTAACCTTGGATTAGCAGTAATATTTTTCAGTGACAATTTGCTCTAGATATTAGTATTTAGGCAAGATTTGCATGTGTATTTTATTGTTTGGCCATGAAGCCCATGGGAGATGTGCTGACTGGTGCTCTTTGCAAAACTGCAGTAGTTCCCTCACAGAGAACTGGAACTGGGAATTTTGCAAACTTTTCAGTTCTGTCTCCGTATTTGTGCCTCAGTCCTTCCATCACAGGCTTGGTTGACCTCACAGTTGTGATTTATTCTTCATCTTTGAAGCACTCTCATTCTCTACCTCGTTCTTTCTACAATGTCCTGTGACTAAATATAATCAATTTCTATGTTTTTTCTTTGTGAGGGAGCACAGCTCTCATTGCAAATCAACAGCTCATCAGCTGGATCATAGTCCAAAGCTATGCCTAACTTCTCTAGGCTCTTTGTGTCCATTTGCTTCTCCTCTGAGTGGTGAAAGGAATAAGGGAGTGTCTTTACAAACAAATGATACTGAGAGGTAAAAGAAACACAATGGGAAGGATTTCCATAGGAATTCCACTGATTGACTCTCCCAAGATTGTGGTAATAAACTACAGGAACAGAGACATAAGAAAAAGAAGAAAGGGGGAATTTGTATTAAGGGTGTCTGCATTAGGAGGGATGTATATTACTTATGTCTGCATTAGTACCTCAGCCAATGGGGAAAGAGAGAGGGAACTGCGGCCGGGAAATTAGGATAAAAAGAGGCTGTGTCCTCTAGCAATCTGAGAGACCCCATGGGAAATGCTCATGACCTCTCCCTTTATTCATGAATATAATTACAAGACCCCTCTGTCTCCTTTTTGGACATAAACCTCTGGCGTTTGTGGATTAATTTTCCTGACAGTGGGTGAGTCAGGTGGGTCATGGAGGATGCACCCCCTTTCTCCAGACCTTGGCTTGTAGTGTAGGTGGATTGTGCAGACAGTAATGAACCGTGTCACAGTGCTACTGTGCTATCCTCCTGACAAGCACTCACAACCTTGTAGGGAGGGAACGTACAGCTTCCAGAGAACATTGTGAGTGGAAGTGGACGAAGGTAGCTGCAGTCTAGTCCCTGTAAGTCATTGCCTTTAATAGCTCATCTACTGCCTTATTACCCAATACCTGTTCTGTGATTTAAGCTTTACCTTGGGGAAAAAAAAGTTTGAAAGGTGTGCCATGAAGCCAGGGCCTTAAACCTGGGAGAGCTAGCTAGGCGGAGGAGCCAGGGGAAAAGAGAGATTGAAAAGAGAAGAACAGGCAGGCAATTGTTAAGCCTCTATTCTCTGGGCAGAACTGTTGAAGGGAGGAGAGGAGGAAATTTCAAGGATTTAGAGGCTTGGTTGCCTTGGGGACATGCAGTCTAATAAAATGAATTTGAAGGGCAACCTGAGCTGTCTTTTTTAATTGAGAGGAAAGAGACTAAATGTTGTTTGCTGTATTGTGAACACCCCTCGTTCCTCTCAGTCGGGGGCTGGAGACACTGATCTTAGATTTGCCCTGGCCTCACTCCAGTTTAGAAAGAGGTGCCTTTTCCCAGCAGTTATTCTCTCCAGCAGCCTTTGTCAAGCAGATCAGGCTCTGTGGTCTGCTGGTCCTCTCTGGCCTGAAAAGTTGCTGAAAGCCATTTCCTATCAGCTGAGCTTGCCGTGCAGCAATTCAATTTCAGATGACTTTGGGCATGACCTTGTTTAGGCAGGAGGAAAGAGAATTGAGTTCAACCAGGTGAGAATCAGGTTTAGTGCCTTCATGGTCCTGGTGGCTGTTGTGCTTTGGAGGCTCCCTGTCTCCAGGGGTTGCTCTGGGTGGATAGTTCTACCTGAAGTCTAGCAAAGCAGGAAGCTGGTGAGGCAGAACAGAGGTGGTTAAAAATCAACAGGGTGTACCAGGCAGAGATAATGTGCTGTGCTCTCAGAAAGGGAGAGAAATTACTCTCAGGGCTTTTTTATTGATGTAAAAATGCCTGCATATGAAGCTCCCTCATTTAGAAACTGACTGTTGAGGAACGTCTACTTTTATTTCCTAGGCTGTGTGTTAAGTATGTTTACAAACAAGTCACTAAACTTCAATTATTCTAATTTCCAGGCCAGAGCATGGGCAAGTAACCTGATTTGGGCAGAGTAATAAAAATTATACAGTATGTTCCTTGATCAGCTACATCATGATCTTAATTCTGAATTAACTGTATGACCTATACCATCTTTCAGGAAACTTCTAAAGCCCCTTTCACCAGAGACTTGACCTGCTCCAGAGGAATTTTCTCCTCCTCAGTATGGCTGTACAATATTGAACCTGCTTGAACAAGTGAACACATGAATAGCACAAAAGTGCACAAAGAGTCATGTGTGTTCTTTCATATCCTCTATGTGATGTGTGGTATTGTTCCAATTTTACCTGACTAATAAAGGAACTGGAAAAGTGGGAAAAAAATGAAGAAAGAAGAAAAAAAAGCTGAAACAAAACAGGGCAGCCAAATGTAATTATCCTTAATTTCCATCCTCTTTGGTATAATCTTTGTTAAATCAGACACTTAAATAGGGTTAAATAACCCTTCCCCTCACCGTTTGGATCAAGAGGACTTCTTAGCTGGTAATCTTTGCGCGTTCAGAAATAAGAAGTATTGGCTTATGAAAAGTGTTTAAGCACATCCAGAACCTAATTTGGATTAAGCTGAGGGAGCTTTCCAGAAGTCTGCTATACTCTCTGTTATGAAAGAGTAAATAATACTCCCTACCAGGTATATGAAATGGTGAGGTAAGTGAACCTCCTGACTTAGTGAGGATCACTTAGAACATTTCTAAAGGATGCCTTTGTTCTCTCTGTTTCATACCTGGGGTTTCAGCTTGTGTGCAGATGTACCACTTCTCTGCCCTTCCACGTGGGTTCCACAGCAGGTTCCTTCCAGGGCATGTTTTAGTTTCCCTTCCTGTCTGTTGGTGGCTTCAATTAAGAGATGCCATGACAAGTCATCATAGTGATTCTTCATGCAAAGACAGAGCCTCACCTTTTCAGAAAACTCTACAAAAATATTCTGAAAATCTGGATTTGCATTGCGTGCTGCTTATTTCCTCTTGTAAACTTTATGAATATGGTTTACATGCAAAATGTTACTATGACCACCCAGTAAGGATATGTTTACTTTCTTCCTCTTTATTTAAAATACGTGTTTTTAAGAGATTTGGGTATATGATCACCAATTTTTCCAATCTGGAACTCCTGAAACCAAAGATCTCCAAAACATGATGTTAGATTGAAAAACCATGCAACTTTTTCATCAAAAGAAGGGTTTGCTTTTCTGTGCTGAGAATTTTGAGTATTTAGGGATATGTTCATGCCATATTGTCAATATTTTCTTCTAGATCTTGAGGGAAAACTTTATTTCCTCTAGAAAGTAAAACACAAATCAAAAGCTGCTCTTATGAAGCATGTGTGCCATGAACATGAAGCAGGTGTGCCGCTTCCTGAGTAGGGAAGCAAAGTTAGGGAATGTAACTGTCCTCGTTGTACCGGGAATTCTGGCAACATTGAATGTCAGATGACAAGTCCCTTGGGCACTGCTCTAAAATAATGCTGGTATTATTGTTTCCCTGTTTCTTCCATTGGGCATATGGTTCCAAATGGAAACAAATGAGATGAGAGTTAGCCCGGCATTTACCTTCTGCTGCTCATGCCTCTGACTCACTTCGAAATGAGATGCTGAGCATAGGTCTCGTTCATAAAAATGACTGGGTGGCTTGAAATACATCAAAGCCATCTGGAGCAAAAATGTTCTCACGTGGCAAAAGCTGGACAGGCTACATGGTTTTTGCTTTCATCTTGGGGAGTTCTATTTGAGACCAGCCTTCTCTGTGGGGCTGTTGGCAAATAAGTGTGTGCTCAAACACACCTCTGGCTTAACAGGGTGCCTTGGTGTGCTGCCTGTTTTGCCTGCACTTGTACTGTTGTAGAGCGGCAGTTCCAGGAGGCACAGACAGCTGGAGGTGTTTCTTCTGTTTTCTTTAAAAGACTGGCCTCCAGAGAGGCTTTGATCAAGGTCAGCTTTGCTTGCTGCTCCTGGCTGTGTATCTTTTTTCCACACAGTCGCAGACAGGGAGTGATGTGCCTCTCCAGGCTTGCCAGGTTGTAAGCTGACCCAGTGGGTGACGTCAAAGTCCCAAATGCTGTCGAAACTGGGTTCCAACCCCACCTGAAACTGGCTGTTTCTGTTTTTCCTCATAATAAACAGTGTGGTAGTTGGTGAGTGCAGTCTTGGGGCTGCTCTTACTGGAGGGTGCAGACCTTGCCAGTGAATTTTGGGATCCTTTTCTGAGAATATGAAAGACTGTCAGCTTATATAAAGTCTTATGCAAGGAATTATTCTGGGGAGAATTCAAAGCTGATTTTTCCTCCCACCTGTGGCTATCCATTACATTTTGCCTACGTGTTCTTTCCATGCCTTTTTTATTCTTTAGTGAACTTAATACCTAAGCTACTGAGCACATTAGTAATGCTTGATTGCAGCCCCTAGTTCCTGTGCTGCAGTACTGTAGCTTTGTTATGGAACTGGGAATGTCCTTGGCCTCTTACTCAGCCGCTCTGTGAACAGGAAAAAACAGCACCTCATTAATATGAGGTTGGACTCATTGGAGCGAGTCCAGAGGAGGCCACAAAGATGATCAGAGGGATGGAGCACCTCTCATATGAGGAAAGGCTGAGAGAATTGAGGTTGTTCAGTGTGGAAAAGACAAGGCTTCAGGGTGACCTAATTGCAGCCTCCCAGTACCTGAAGGGAGCCTGCAAGAAAGATGGAGGAGACTATTTACAAGAGCAGGTAGTGACAAAGGGGAATGGCTTCAAACTAAAAGTGAGTAGGTTTAGATTAGGTATCAGGAGGAAGCTCTGTTCTGTGATGCTCTTTTATGGGCTCTGGCCTATCTCCTGCTATTTAGAGGTCTGCTTTGACTATAAATGTGTATAGTAATTGTCGCAATGCAAGTCATTGATGGACTTATTACTGTGCCTGCATAGTCTCTACCTGGAGCTGTTGCAGACTTGACTGGATGAGCATGGGCTGAGGGCCAGCTGCACTGCTGATTGGGACACTGGGTGCTTTGGGGACATGGGCAGAGGTGGGGAGTTTGGGGACAGTGGTGCTTCCACCCCATGAGCAGGAGACCCCCATGGAATGCACCATCAGGACCTTGGGTGCACAGGGGAGTAGCTTTTAGCAACTCCAGTGAGGAGCAACCTTGTACTGATACAAACTGTAGAAACTCATACTGTGCTCTACAAGTTTTCACCTCCCTCAAGTGCTGTACATTAGATTAAATTGAGCATGTACAGTAATGGAAATTTCTGTCTTTCTTGGTACATTTTTATCTTTTTGAAGAAACCAAACGGTGCTGTACTGTAACAGTAAAGCATAGAAGCATAGATAACAGCTTTTGTGTATGGGGAATATACATAGTCTAATTTACATTTACTCTCCTGCATATTTCGTATCTCTGGAGATACATTTAATTGAAAAATCAGTTTCATTGATTCATCTATTTAGGAGGACCTTCCTTGTGGGGTGGTTAGTGACAGGACACTGTAACTAGCTTCATCCTGCACTTTACTCTGAAAGACCTGCTGATATTTCTGTACTAATTGTGTACAAATATTTTACTGCTGCTGGGGACAGGCAACTGCTTCTGGATTCAGTATATCCTACTGGTCAGAAGCGATTTGCGCTTAATTTTTTCAACTTGGCATTAAAGCATTAGTCCAGATGTATTTTGAAAGGGAGAGACTCAAGTTCCTACAATACTATTTCTGCTGCTTCTTAGAGATCTCCTGTGTGGCTGTTTGTCAGAGGTCTACATAAGAGGTATCAAGCAAAGGTGGCTAATAGGTAGAGAACACATGTGGGAAAAAATTCACACACACAAGCATTTCTGCTCGAAAACTAGACCTAAAAATTGTTCTTGTCTGATGTAGGAATGGAAGACTGCATGTGACTTGTACAATGTATGCAATTGAGGCTGAGAAAATTCAACTCAAAATTTCAGTTTTGGATTCTCAGGTGAAAAATTGTCTATTGATGAGTCATTGGTGGCCCACAGTTAATTGATAAATAGAATTACTGATAATAATTATGCTAAATACAATAAATTATTTTAGAAGCTTTTTCACAATTGGTTTTCAAATTAAAATGAAGGAAACTTCAGATTAAATAATTTTCCCACAGCCAGAGTCTCACTCAACAGGATCTACTAAGGACCAAATATAAGTCATGTCAATTTTAAATCAATAAGCTTAAAATTGTCTTTTAATTCAGTCACTTTAATTACATTTTTTGGTACGCACATTTTCCAAAATCAAGAATTGTGGCACTAACTATAAAATATTTTAATTTGATTGTTGTCATCAAATGAAAATCTTCACACAGTGTGTTTGGGGGTCTTTTTATCTGATAAATATATTCTGTGCTTCCTTAAGTAATAATAATTTTTTTTTTCCATTCTAATATTCCCACTGTAGTAGATTTAGGAAAAGAGGAATGAAATGTTTCGTATTTCTGGTCCAATTACCTTTCTATTTACTCTTTGTATCAAGTTAATCTTGGAAGGAAACTGAAACACAGATTCATACATTGAAAAGCAACATTCTAAGTTATTTCTAATATGACTTGATAGATTTTTCACGCTGAACAAGTTTTGAAATCTTCAGTAGAAGTTGTGCTTTGGAGAATTCTGGATAACAGCACTGAATATGCCAATATAGAAAATCTGTAGGTGCTGCCATTTGGATGAATAGAAAGCTTCTTAATTCAGGGAATCGTTTGTTGTACTTCATAAATGAAGAGGAATATGAAAATTTAGTTAAATGTATTTCACCCCATTCTTTCTATTACAAAAGAAATTAACTTTTGTAACTACTTACAAAAGCTCAGTGAGTCAATAAATGATAGTTTTCACTTGCTTAATTTATAGTATTGTAGTTCATTATTAACATTTGTTGTTTTAAGTTCATTTGAAATACAAAATAGGCTCATTTCTCTAAGTATAATAATGTAATCAGAGAAAAACTTGAAACCTCTATTCTAATATACTGAATAAGTGATTTTTCTCTACCTTGTTTACTTATAACAAGTGGAAGTTTAAAAAAAGATATAGCTACCTTATTAAATATAAAGATTGCTGAAATGAAAGAAAATAGTAAGTAGTCAGCAGTGATTACAGAAAATTGCTCTGGGTGATTTGGAGTAAGAGCTCAGGTTTCTAATGTCAATAGAAATCTGTTTTTTCCTCATATTGAAACTAATTTAAGAGTTTTATTTCTCGTCTGTCTGTACTTTAAATTACCAGCATGTATTTATACTCAGTGCAGGAGATGGGTGTTTAACTGGTGCTGGATAAATGACTGTTCTGGATGAGGACTTCAGGTGGCAGTAGGTCTTCTCTCTCCTCACATGGCCTTGAGCTTTTTTAGGCCAAGAGACAGTACCAATGGGATGCACATTCCTGGTGGCAAATCCATCGCTGCTTATTTCCTTGCACGGAGTAGTCCTGAGAAGTTCAAAGTTATGCTCCCTGTGTGTTGAGTCGTTTAGATATGTAAACTGGAGAACAATAACTCAAAATTCTGATTTTTTAAAAAATGTATTTGATAAGCTAGTGTATAGTCTGCCCTATTTTTGGCACTGGGAGTTAGAATTGGCAGACAGAAGTTGTGGAATATTGCTTTGTTTGCTTCATTCTTTCCCTTGCTGTTTCTAATGTCAGTCTTTGTAGCTTTGATCAAAGAAAGCTTTGAAACCTTTCTTCTTCAGCTCCTAAGAAACTCTAACTTTAGATCAACCAATTTTGCAAACGTAGAACCCAACTCCCTCTTGTTTAAAGAAAGTCAGTCCTTCTCAGCGTGGTAAAATGTAGCACTTCAATGAGGAATTTAAACTAGAGAATTAGAAGGTTTGGTTCATCTGGAAGAACTCTGCAAAGTAATTTTGTAAAACAATGGAATTAAAAATGTGTGGCTCAAAAAGATATTTCATGTATGTTTAACAGAAATGAAATTAAACTTTCTTTGCATGCTTTTATTAATGTAGTCTAAGTGGAAATGTGAAGTTACATTGTGAAAAGACAGGAGATAAACAGAAGGATAAAATGGGAAATAAACACATTAACTAAGCCCATCTCAGACTGACTGAAGTGCAGAAAGTAAGCAGATTCACTAATGGATCCATTTTACTGCCTTAACTCTTGTAATTTATCCTGAATCAGGCTCTGCTGTTTCATCAGTTGCCTTCATTTTATCCCTTGCAAGCAAAATAATGTGCATCTAACATCTCTTGACAGTGATGTGATCCAAACATGTCTGTCTGTCTTTGTGATCTGTTACAAGATGATAGCATTTGTGCTTTCTTCTTTCCTTCTCCAGATTATCAATCTTGACTCTTCTACCGTTGTTTTAAGTTGGAGTCATACGACAAACTGAAAAAAACCACAGAAAGTTTCTATAAGATAAAAAGAATATAGCTATGGAGTATTTGGTTGCACATTTTTTGTCTTTATTATTCAAGTTGTGAACTCCTATTTTAATAGAATTATTATTGAAATATTATTGAACGTACTATGGTCATTGATATGCTGTCTTGGGCTCAGCAAGATAATTATGTCAAGGTTCTGTCAGATTAATGAATTACCTTAAAAGTTAAAGATTGAATACTGGCTCAAATATTCAACCTAGGGCTTACATTTCACCTTCTTCATCTTGTTCCTAATGTTGTCAAGAATTTGTATCTGAAGATTGTTCACACTTTTTTTGTCTAGAAAAATTAATCACCTCATGGACAAGGAGTTACAAGACATTTTGTAAGTCCTTCAAATCACAGTTTTGTTGGCTGCTATCGAAGGTAGGGTCAGCTGACCACTCCTGATTCCAAAGGAGATGGCATTGGCTGTGTAAGCTTGAAGATGGGATGTATCTTCTATACAACTTGCATCATAGATGATCCTTTAATAGCATTGCACATCTTGTCTCTTATGGTGGCTTCATCAATTATTCAGAGTTGTTGGCCTCATATAAGTGTAGCAATCAATTCAGTTGAAAATTTTAGGAAGGATATTTTTGGCCTAAGGAAGAATTTTCCTTGTCATCAAAGTAAGATCCAGAAACTCCAGTCCTGTACCAAGAACTGTTGTGGCAGATAATAAATAGAAACATAACAGAAAAACACTCTGTGAAGGATAAGTCCACAACCTAACTAAACAGCGGAAAGGTCTATACCAAAGAGGTGCCCAAAACCACATTTGAAGGAATATCCCTCAGTGTGACAATGAAGCTGTCATTATGGCTAAAGATTTCAGGTTATGTTGTAGGTTTACATAACCACATAAACACTTATTTGTATATGTTACAAAAACTATATATGTTTCATATCACATTTTTAGATAAGGGTGATGAGTCATCTGTGTGACTGTTTAGATATACAATATTAATAGCACATTGTAATAGTACCAACTAGGTTGTTTGTAAGCTGGAAGGCCTCCTGGTCCATTTCTCTTTCACTCTGCCTGTCAGATACATAGACAGGAGGGGAAATGTTTTCTTTTCAGGGAATTTCTATTTCAGAAGTTTCAGTGGTCAATGCTGACCTGAGCAAGAGTTCATTGACTTCCCCTGTGTTTCCTTCTGTGTGCCTTTACTGTTCACATATATGGGAAGGGGCATAAGGAGATAGGAAAATATCTCTGAATCTATTAATACAGAATTGGAGAAGAATTCATAGACGTTCTTCTTGGAGAAGGCAGAGCTCAGCTATACAATCTGCTTTGCAAAACAAAAGAATTGGGGATTTTTAGTTACATTCATAAAATTGCTCTCCCAGCTGACATTGGTTTAAAGATTAAATTAGTACATTTGTCTACATGACAGCTAAAAGAGAGTACATACTCATGTTGATAGGGATAGCAAGTGTTAACCTAAAGAGAGGAAGTGTCCTTATTAAGAATTAAATCAAAGATTTTAACTTAGAATGATACCAACAGTGTGATTAATAATCAAATGTCTAAAAATTGCATAGTAGTATGGATTGCAAGGGAAATGTCATCCCTTTTTTACAGATGAAATACCTACAGATACGACCCGCAGAAATGCTACCTAGGGAAGTTATAACAAAAACATCCCTGTGTTATCAATGCTGGTTTGGTCACAAATCCCAAACATAACATCATACAAGCCATTACACAGAAAATCAACAGCCCAAACCAGGACAGGATAAAATGTCTCTTGTACTTTGAAAGTATAGAGGACTGAGAGTTATGGCCTGTAGCATTAGATGAGTCTGGAATTGTTACCTGAGACTAAAAAAAAACTTGATGAGTTGTTGCTTTCTGGCAGGGGATGGCACCGGGGTGTCCTGGTGTGCTGCAGCCTCCTTGGAGGAAGCGTCCCTTCAAAGAAGGGCTTTTCCAGAGGCTACAGCAACCCCCCTAAGCAGCAGGGTGATTTCAGCAAGTGATTTCGGCTCCTTGTGAAGTCACTCGAGGCCGACTCGGGGACAAAGAGAGGAGGGGTGGGCACCGTGTGGCAGCTCCACAAGATAACCTTTATTGTCCAGCAGCTCTTGTGAAGGCAAAGACCAGAGATAGCAATTGCACCGTGCCCAAAGGCCGAGGCAGGGAGTCTTTTATGTGGAAGGCAGGGGGTGGGACAGGAGTTGGTTGGCCAATTGGGTACAAGGCATTACCACAGAGAAGCAGAGTACGCTGGGTTGTCACCATGGGTAGTCACCATGACCGAGAGGTGGTTCCTTATCTCTGAATCCTTTTGCCCTCAGGCCAAGGCAGTGCAGAGGGCTGAGTCAAGGTCTCACAGCTCTCCGCAATGAGTCTTTGAGCAAGGGAGCTCCTGGGGACCTAGCTCATTTTTTTTTTTCTCTCTACATAGGCATGTGGTTTGTTTGTTTGGCTTTTTTGTTTTGTTAATGTTGCTTCATGGTATAATGGGTCTATATTGCATGTTTCATTAGGTTTATTTCCAGCCATGCTGTCACTGGCCATGGGGTACAGCTGTGAATATTTAGTATCTGAAATCTCCATTGGCACATGTGAGAAGCGTGCGAAAAGGATCTCAAGAAGCAAGGATATAATTTCTAATATTTTTGTCACTGAGTTTGTGCTCATGACCCATTGGTATCAGAGAGGGCAGAGGTATTGAAGGAATTGGTAATATCTTTTCTTATACCAGTTGAAATATTCAGAATATGGAGAGAGTATCAGGGTCATGAGAGGCTTAACTGAAGGAGTGGAGTTTATCTTCAGTGTCTCAGGGACAGAAATAAAACTCACAAAAATACTCAAATTATAGATGGTCCTGCATGGATTCTCTTCCTTCCCCCATGCTTTCTAATTTTGTTTCAATGAATTTATATATGGAAATGGTTTCTCCTTTTCATTCTTTTGATAGTTACTTCATGAATATACAGTCATAAGGTGTTTTTGTAAAGCCTTCTGAAGATCCAAAACTGGCTGTGCATAAGACCAAGAGAGCATGGTTGGCAGAAAAAGAGACAATAGAAAGTGTAAACTGATGGACAGGATAAGTATACTGAATTTTAAAATCCTGTTGATTGTTCCTTTCTGAAGATTCATCTACTCCAATATCTCAGTGTGTCAGTGATACGCTGAGTGATACCTGGACTCCCAGCACCGGAATTTGAAGTGATAGGGTATGAGATGGCTGGTAGGTGTGTGGAGCCTGTGAGTGAAACCAAGCAGTACTTGACTTAACATTATTTAATGGATGCATCGAGGGAAAAGACAGAGAATTTTGGTTTTCTTATTTTAAAATCAGTGCCTATATCTGTGCTAATAAACAGCCCCAGAGGTTGTTTCCGTATGCTGAGTATGATTTTGTTTATAATGCTGTTACATGAAAGGGGAAGATTTACTCCAACTCTTAGTGTTTGATTAGTCTGTCAGCTTCACAGGAAAATTGGGACCCTTGTGCCTAACCAGTCTGTCAGTGTCCTGTCATGGAGACCTTCATTGAGCAGTTCACCAGATTGAAGGGCAGTTTGACTGACTTGTTTAGGGTCACATGCCTGAGAAACCTCCTCCTGGGTCTCCACACCTTTACCCACTGCCAGTGACTGCCAGTGCCCTTGAAGGACTCACATTAACAGAATAACACTCTTGATTAACACGATTCTGACAGCTCAGGCTTCAAGGACTGCTGGTGATGATATCTCACTGCAAAAATATATTCAAAGCAATAGAATGACAAGCAATATGATTTAAAGCAACATACTAACAAGTTCTAATATCTAACAAAATTAGCTCAAGATAATAATTCAGCATACACAGAGAGCAGCTCTTACCCAATAGGCATCCCTATGGGGGAGAAAACAGGTCCAACCTGTCAGCTGATCCAAGAAGTTGTGATGGAGTCTTCCCCAACTTCTCCCCATTCTTAACTCACTTTCATAGCATTTCTTTACACTTAAATGGAGCTTGAGTGACTTCAGTTGTACATCTTAGTTACTGAGGGGTGGACATACCTTGGGGCAGATACCTCAGTACGGCATCCAAGAAAACCTTTGGATGGTAACCTGGGTCAGTCCAAGGAGAGTGATTTCACCATGATTGCTGATTCAACAGCAGGACATCTTCCTGTATCTCTCTTGGTTTTCAACTGCTGTGCAGCTTATTAGATAGAAACCACTGAGTTCCCTCCTCTGCAAGGGTTTTGACAGAGTCTGGCCATGGTGTCTCCACTCTGCTCCACCCTCTCTTTATCCCCCCTAGACTGTGTTGTATGTGTGTGGTGGTTTTGCTTGGCCCAGTTTTTGCTAGTGAGTAGGGTGGGATACAAAGATGGCTCCTCCATGTCCTGCGTAAAGATTCTGGAAGTTTTCCACCATGTCCAGCAGAGCCAATCTCTGATGGCTCTGAAGATGATGGACATGCTGCTGGCCAAACCTGGGCCAATTAGAGATGTTAGTTATGCCTCTGTGAGAGGTAGGGTGTACTGACCATGTTCCATCCAGGGAGTAGCCACACTATTTTCACCTGTAATTTCTGCGCCATTATCTTTTCAGCCCCAGTCAGCTTCCCACAAATGCTCAGCTCATGTCACTGATCCGTTTTGGTCCCAGCCAAATAACCTGCTCCTAGATAACTTACAGGCACAGCTTGAAAGTTAACAAGGACAAAAATGTTTTGGGCGGTAAGGGAGCTGTGCTGTAAGAGTATGTGAAAAAGGGCCAGTCTGTACTAGAGAGTAAGTGCTGAGGGTGCGTTTACCTTCGCAGTACACACATTAGATATCCAGTGAATAATGTACTTTTGTCAGCAGTCTGCAGTAAAATGGTTGTGCAGCTGTCATAGATTAGCCAGGGCTGAATCTAGTGTGGGTTCATAAAAGGGTATTTTTGATCATTATATTTGATTCTGATAAGAAAAGGTGGTGGAATCCCAACAATATTTTCTTTTCAGAAGAGGTCATCTTCTCCACTCTGGGTATCATCATCATCATCATCATCATCATCATCATCATCATCATCATCATCTGTATGAAGATGAAATAACTAAATTAGTGGTGTTTTGATTTGTTTTCCTATTACATAATAGTTCTCTGCATGGAAGCTGATCTGACTTACTGCCCTGTTTTTTATTGGTGAACACTGCAGGTAAATGAGAACAGTAGTGGAAAAATGGGACTCTGTAAAATTTTGAAAAAAACCTACCCCTTACACTTCTGAAATGTCATCTTAATACTTGAAAAGAGTTTTAATTTATATCAGCTGCTTCCATTGTGGGGTCATCTCCTTGAACTACATCTCCCATGATGCACCCACAGCCTTGTTCTGCTGCCTCTGGCACTTACCTGCCTTTGCTGATTCACGGGTGATGATGCCTGCTGGGAAATCTGTTTTCAAGCAGTCAGGCATTTTCCTGCATAGCATTTTGGTCAAAATCCTCTCTTTTCAATCTTCCCAGTGCTTTGTGGTTTTGAAAGAGAAGCTAGGGTAATGGTTTTAACTTTTCACAGGGCTCTGAAAATGCTCTGCAGCACAGGGGAAATTCTGCCAACCGCAGCTGATAGATAAGGAAACAGAAGCATGGTGCGTAATCCTCAGTGAATAGCACAGTTTAGGAACAGAGCTCAGGTTGTGTGCCCCCTTGCCAACTATGCTAGAATAGGTGACTTAAGGGTGAAAGGCTGCAGCTGTGAGATGACTGGCCCTCCTTGTTTAGCAGCGATTAACATTCCTGAAAAGCCTGCCCAGACTTATGAAAGGTAGTCATGATTTTCTGAGGCTCTTTATGCAAGGCTTTACATGCCAGCTGTAGCAAGCTTAGATGCCTGAAACCTTGAAATTTAATTTGTATTATTTTAAAGTCTCTTCTTGATTCAAATAAGGAATATTCCTAAATGTTTTTACAGTAATAATATGGAGGTATGTAATTTCTTCTGGAGGAAGTGAACTACTGTAAAACCTCACTGAGGCATTGAATAAATTTATTTTAAAAGAAAACATCAAACTCAGAACTGAAATTTCTAATTCAATTCCTTCCTGTGCTGGCACAACATAGCGGTGGCTATTACTGCATCACCCAAGTTTCCCTGCCTGCAGTGGTTTGGCTTTCCTGCCTCCAGTAACGAGGTACCTCCCCTTCTAACGCAGCAAAGCTAAATTTAGCCCCTGCAGGGTGCACTATTCCTATATTTAGTGCTGTGAAAGTCAGACTTCAGCAAGGAACTGGCTAAACTATGAGGTGTTCTGCAGTCCAGGAGACAGAAATAGAAACACAGCAAAGTGCCTCTTTGGATTTTCCCCCTGTGGCCAGGCAGCAGTGACAATGGAGGTCTCTGTGCAGAGACTGGGATTTAAAAAATGAAAATATATTTTAAAAAATATTTTAAAAAGAATATATACATATATCCCATCAGTTATCATGGAATTCCTGAACGTGAGCAGACAAAGAGCTGCAGATCCCAGTGCCACTGGGAGGGCACTGAGCAAGGCTGCTGGCTTTGTGACAGAGGGAGGCTGCTGGCAGCACACTGGGGACACAGCGGTGGTGGCTCTGGCAGGCTCTGCAGCATCCCCAGGTGCCAGGAGCACTGCAGGGGTGATTCCAGCTGTGTTTTATTCCTCTGACATACAGTTGGGTATCTGCTCACATATGACAGAAATATGCCTGTGTGCTCATATAGACCATCAGGGCCTGATTCTCATGTACCCAAAGCTTGCCTTTTATCAGCTTGGCGTGGTTTGTAAGACAATATAATACTGTTTGTTAAGCCAGGTGATGTATTTGGGAGGGAAACAGGAAATTGGGGGGTACTCTGCTTTGGGTCTGTCATCAGAGCAGGAAATGCATGCCATAGATAGCTGTGAGGATGGAAATTGTTGTGGCTTTCACTCATGTGGCACTTACCAGACGGAGGAGTGGGTTGGCTGTGGCGGAGCCCACCCTGATGGTGGCCCGGTCTGCCTGGCCCACAAGCATGGAGGGCACCGCTAGAGGGCTCGCAGGATGGGAGCAAACTAATCAAAACTGTAAGATGTGCTGGCACCGAGCCCTTTTTCAGCTACTGGCAGAGGTTAACAGCGTTCATATAAATGGGTACTCGATCACTTCAGATTGCCTCTTGGGGACTGCTAGCCTTGCGATTTAATTCCTGTGTGAATCAGAAAGCGCCTTTTGGACAGACATTGAATTGATTTGGTCGAGCAAATCACTTTTGGTTTTTTCATTCAAGTCTGCAGAGTCTGTATCTCAAATAAGACTGGATTAAAATTTGATCAAAAAGACTTAGCATATCCCAAAACCCTTGGGGGCATGTTTTCATAAGAAATGTAAATGCTCTAGAAAGAGAAGTATATAGAGCTAGAAGATTCCTGAAATGATCCTGTGCTTTCACAGCCATCAGGCCATACAGTGATAAAACTTTCCTAAACTGATATTGTTACTTTCTAAAAATAACCATGTTTTTCTTCCTGCTGTATTCTTCCTGGGAGGTTCTTCCAGAGCAGCACAGGTAGAACTGTTTACTAATTTCCAGCCTAATTTTATTGTAGCTCACTTACTTCCATTTGTTCTTGTGCCATTTTTTCTTCATTAGCTCTTCGTCCTCCCCGATGTATCCCCTCTATAAATACACATGGGATAATCATATTTTGTGCCAGACTTTGCTTGGCTGGGCTAAACAAGCAGAGCTCTTCAAATTGCACATTCTAAAATAGGCCATCAAGCTTTAGGGCTGTTGCCACAAGGCACAAGTACTTTTTTTCAATCTTCTTTTACCCCTTTGTCCGTCAGAGAACATTGCACAAGTGTGGGTACTGTGACATGGGAAAAATTTGCCATTATGTCTTATTATGAAGTGTGGCAACAGAGTAGTTTTCTGAGACAGAATATTGCACTGAGACCCACTTTACAATGTAAATTGGCAGACACTGGTCTAGATGAGCTATTTGCCTTTGATTTCTAATTTTTTTAATGTAGAATAGCTTAGTTGCTATAAAGAAAATCATACTGGTATAAGCCAGGGAACATGACCTCAGAAAAATTGAAAACAGAGCATCAACGGCAGAGAAAATAGAGCAGAGTTTTCAAAACACCTCAAATTTTCCTAAATTTTCTGTGAGATTCAGGAGCATATTAAAAACATTCAGGCCAGCATTCACATATTAGTTGCTTCTCCCATATGGGCTGATTCTTGGAAAAGGTGAAATGTTTCTAGTCTTGTCACAGCATCCCAGACTGCAGTGAGACCTCTGTACCTTTTGTCTTGTCTCCTGGCTGAATCTCCATGCATGTAATGAATTGCCATTGATGGCTTTTGAACACTTTCGCTGGGCCCCAGCAGCATGGGCCTGGCAGGCAGTGAAAGCTGACTCTGTACATGGAATGAGAAGAGGCTCTGAAGAGCAAGGCTGAGTCCATGCAGTGCTCAGTCCATGCAGCAAAGGAGAGCTCATGGCTGAGAACAGTCAGTAACCACTGCTGTCTCTGGAATCACAAACCCTGAACTGTCCTGAGGCAGGAATGACATGCACAATGACAATCCCAAGCCTCTCAAGTTCCTGTTAACTTGTCTGTTACCCATAAAGCATGCTTTCTCCTAAGCATTCATTCATTTACGTAAGCGTTGTATCTGCAAAAGTGTATCTATCTTGACATCCTTTGACTCCATGTTCAGGGCAATGCTTTGATAAAAAAGGGGAGTGAAAGGGCAGTGTTTTAGCTGGAGGCCAAAAAGCTGCTAGAAGGGAATGGAAAGGGAGTGGGATTCCATGCTGAAGGTAATTAAAGAAGATGAAGTACTTAAGTAAAGTGAATGCTTCACTGCACATAGAGTTAATGCTGAATTTCACTGGTCTGGGAAAAGAAGCTGAAATGTTGCTGCCCAGATTTGTGTTAATAATTTTCTTTCATGCTACTAAATGACCCAACTCACTTTATTGTGAGAACAGAGTATGATCCAACAAGTGCCCAAAAGACTTTAGGAAAAACTCATTACAAAGAAAGCCAATTCTGTGCTATGTGACAAGATAATGTATGAATGTTTTAATATTATCTCACTGGCAGATTCAGGAGTCAAAGGAAATGGAAGCCTTGTTGGACAAAGAGTGCCCAAGAGATGGAGTCACAGCTCCAGTAACTTGTAGTCTTAACAGATGTAAGGGAAAAACAAGGGAGGTGAGAAGCAAGAGCAGCATGGTCTGATGTGGGAACGCGCCACTCCAGCAAGCAACTTTATCCTCTCCTCAGAGTCAGTCTGAACTGAAAGAAAGGTGATGGAAATGGAAAGAAATGCAGTTGCCACAGTAGCAGAGAGTCTAGCAGCAGAGTGACTGCAGGCAGTTTCCTACAGCCTGGCTGTGGGGCAATTGTCAAGGTGATGTCTGTAAGTTCAGCTCCTACAGCCTGTACATCCCTGTCAGCACATTGGTTCCCCTCAGCTGCAGGGCTTGGCACAGCCTGGCATGGAGCCCCTCTGCCCAGCACTGGGCAGCTTTGGAGCAGAGGTGCTTTGGAGCAGGGGAGATCTGGCTGGGCTGCACCCATGTAGCCAATAATGCAGCTCAGCCTTCACCTGCACCCTGAGCCTTGGTTTTTCCTCTGTATCACATGGCATTAAAGCTGTGGTGAAAAAGAGATTTGCTCAGGTCTGTTGCCAAATTTCTAGTGACTCAAATGAGGCCAGGATTTCAGCCTGGCAAGCTATTCAGCAGTGCTATCCTCACAGCTGTAATGCAATTAACCAAGATATGCAAAACCCTTTGTGATTTTTCCCTTCTTATTTCTAGTTCTAAGTAGTAACTAGCTACGTGTACCAGTTGCCCTTTTTCTGTCGCTCAGGTGCTTTCTTCTGTTGCCAAAATGTCTCCCTCCCTGGCAGGCACCACGAGGGAGGATGGCACCCCTCTCCTTCCCCAGATGGTCACTGCTCTCTCCTCCTCAGCCACCAACTACTGAATGTGAAAGGATTCATGACATGAGTGTTGACATAGTGAGAGGCTGAGAAATTCCCTGGCTCGTAGTACTGTCCTCAGCCCGACCTTCCTCTTCATCTATATTTTCATTTGCCACTCTGGGTGGAGGAGAGCGGCCGTGAGTCATCCTAGGGGCTGATGACTCATATTTCCAGTCAGAGCAGTCAGCCTGCTGACTGATTTCTCAAGGCTCTGCCCAAGCAGAGGGTTTGTGCATGGGTTTCCCTTGCTATGATTTCTAGCCCCCAGTTGTTTTCTCTCTGTTTCATTGTTTCCTCCCTTGCCAGTAGCTTTTCCCTGCCCGCACAATCCACTCTTGAGCTTTCCAGTTCCAGACTGAATCTGTCTGCTTCGTATACACTGACATTTCCCTCTAGCATCCTGTACGCTTTTGCTGCTTGGAGAAAGCCCACTAATATTTGCTGTCTGTGTGCAACGCTGCTTTGTCATGGCTTGTACAGCCTGTGTCACTGTGTTTGAGTTTATGCTAAGAAATACCACATTCTTTTAACACTCAGTTGCTAAACTGTACATGTCTGTTATCCTTTGCAGCTGATGTCAGCACAGAATTCTAGAATGGTTTGGGTTGAAAGGGACCTTATATCATCCAGCTCCAAGTGCCCTGCCATGGGCAGGGACACCTCCCACTAGACCATGTTGCTTGAAGCCCCATCCAACCTGGCCTTGAGCACTACCATGGATGGGGCATCCACAACTTCTCTGGGCAACCTGTGTCTCGTCACTCTGATAATAAAGAATGTCGTCCTTATATCTGATCCACAGGCTCTCGTAACAAGCCCTTTTCCAGCTCTCCTGTAGCCCCCTTTAGGTACTGAGAGGCTGCTCTAAGCTTTCACTAGAGCCCTCTCTTTTCCGTGCTGAGAACTGTCTCAGCCTGCTGTTATAGGAGAGGGACTCTATCCGTCTCTGGTCATCTTCCTCGCCCTCTTCTGGACCTGCTCCTACGGGTCCTGATCCTTCTTATGTTGGGGACCCCAGAACTGGATGCAGCACTCTAAATGGGGTCTCACCAGAGCAGAGAAGACAAAAGTCATCTCCCTTTTGTTCCGGAGTAGAACAAAATCATCTCCCTCCCCCTGCTGGTCATGCTGCTTTTGATGCAGCCCAGGATGTGTCTGGCTTTTTGGGCTGTGTGCACACATGGCCAGATCATGTTGAGCTTCTTGTCACCAACACCTGTCAAGTCTTTCTCCTCAGGCCTGCTCTCAGTCCATTCTCCGCCCAGCCTGTGGTTGTGCTTGGGATTGCTCCAGCCTGGGTGCAGGACCTTGTGCTTGGCCTTGTATTTCATGAGGTTTTTGCAGACCCAGCTCTCAGGCCTGTCCATATCCCTCTGGATGGCATCCCTTCCCTCCAGCATGTTGACTACACTCCACAGCTTGGTGTTGTTGACTACACTCCACAGCTCGCTGAGGGTGTGCCCAGTCCCACTGTCCCTGTCACCAGCAAAGGTGTTAAACTGTCCCTGTCCCAAATCCAGCTCCTTGGGAATGATGCTCATTGCTGCTCTCCTCTGGGACATTGAGCCAGTGACTGCATTGTTTGACTGTGACCATCCAGCCAAATCCTTAACCACTGTGGTGTGGTCTGGGCCTCTCCCGTTCAGATTCAAGGGTGTTGTGTGGGATGGTGTGCTTTGTTTGTATGAGTCCAGATAGATGATATCAGTTGCTCTTCCCTGATCCACCAATGCTCTCACCTATCATGGAAGACCACCAGATTTTGTCAGGCACAATTTACCCTTAGTGAAATTTTGTTGGCTGTCACCAATCCCCTCCTTATTTTCCATGTATTTTAGTATAGTTTCTGGGAAGGTCTGCTCCATGCTCTTAACGATGGGCTAAATGGGCTGCCTTCCAGCTGTACATCTGTGGTTCTTAAAATACCCATCCGGTCCCTAGTTGAGGTTTGCATGTCACCCATGGTGAGTGGCTGAAGCAGCTGCTAGGCCCAAGCATGACTTGTCACTTCTTGTTTGAGGTTCACCTCCATATCAGACTACAGCACCCAGAAGCAGCACACATGGGATCTCAGGGAGCTAAGAGGCTATCCACGCAGCAAGGAGATGGTTCATTAAAAGTTGCAGGAAGAATTCTGCTTGATGTGTAAACCAGTGGTGATGCTGGAAGGGGATCTGAATGTGAAGGGCATATGAGAGGTGAAATACTCTGGGAAAACTGGAAAAGAGGACAGCATTGAAGGGTAACAAAAACGTAATCAAAGTAACCCTTCCCAGCTCCTTTGAACTGACAAATATTCTTGCATTCAAAGATAAGCACACACAAAAAAAGAACTTATTTTTATCGTACAGTGCATGACTGATGTGTTGGCAGTGCTTTGTTGTCACTCTGCATGTCTTTTAATTGAGGTTACCTAGAAACAGTAAGGGACAAAAGCATTTCACCATGACTGAGTCCTAATTATGGGAGAGTTCACAGAAAACCCAAAATGTATAATGGGAAAGAATGGAAAGCCAAATTATGTTGTTCTCAGTCTTTTCAGCTTGTCTTTTACTTATAGACTTTTTAAGTAAAAAAATAGATGAGAGTTAAGTGAACCAGATATGCTTTAGATCTGCCATGCTGTGTATGATTTCTTTTCCAAACTTAAAAGGAGAAAGACAAAAAGGAGAGAGGGAAATGAAAAATTACTCAGTTTAGGGCTCTTAGTCTAGAGCCCTAAGCAGAAGTTCAATTTTGAATCTCACTACAAAATTTTATCATAATATTCATTTTTTTAAGAATGCCAAAGTTTTTGTGTTTGTTGGAGAAGTAAACCAAACCAATATGAATTGAAACTACAAACCACTCTGTTCTTGATAGAATGGGCAATTGGCTCATGGTCTCTGAACACATCTTTGCTTCAATAGATTCAAAGATTCAGGCTACGTAAAGAAAATATAAAAAACTACACCATTTACCAAATTGCAGTAAATCTCACATTTTATGTGGAAGGGTAAAAAGCTTGTATCATCTGAACAAGCTGATTTATGGATAATAAATAAATGAGCTGCTAAAAGGCTATCAAGAATGTGAAGCGACTCTGTCCCCTTTGTCTAATTATGAAACCTAAAAGGGTACCAGGCTAGGAAGCATATTTACATAGAAATTCTCAGATCAAAGTGTCCCCAGAACAAAAGATTTGCTGGAATAAAGTAGCTTCCAAAAAACTCTGAATAGTTGCAGTCTTAGTGGAGCCAAGCCCCCTGGAAACTGCCAGCCGTGTTGTGTGTCTTTTGGCACCTCTGCAACATATATAAATAGCTGGAGACCTTTCTGCAGCCAGGAACAAGTGAGATGAGAAAAGGCTCTGTTTCTAAATTTGAAAAGAAAGCTGTAAACAACAGGCATGCTGATTTTAAGTATGCCAGGGGACTTCAGGAGCCTGCCCTTTGGTCCTCTCTGCAGGCAAGGTCAACTTTCCCTCAGTTTTGTTTTGTAAATACAGACAGTGCATGACCACAGTCTGGGACTGCTCTTTCTGAGGACCAAATCCCAAACTGAGAAGATGAAACTTATCCTGGTGTGATCACAAACCCCACACTAAAACCTTTCCTTTGATAAGGCTTTGCTAACCAATTGTCCAGAGTGGCTACCTTAACAATACTGCTGTGTGGTTACTCTACTTAATTTACCCTTTGAAGATGTCAGGCAGGGTTATTTATAGGGGAAATCCGAGGGATAGATAAAGATCTTGGACCATAGAACATAGTACCATGTTAAGTAAATGGCAGTTCATTACAATATGAGCAGTGGAAGGATTCATACCCTTCCCCTGTTCAGGACCACCCTGTATTTGGCAACTGGCCGCATGAATTTGTGAGAAGCTTTAGATGTCTTTGCTGTTCCCTAGCCCTACTGAAATGCCAGCCATATTTCGAACATCCAGGAACTCTGCACACTCCATACAGTGAGCTGGAGATTCTGTTGATGGTACAGTTTTAACCACTTCTGGTCCAGTCAGGAGAGAGCAACATGGTCTACTGAGAAGCAAAGATGTATGCTAAGCTGTCTTTTCACTAATTTCCACTATCTAAAGACTCGGGGTATCTTTTCAAATGGTTTAGTTTATTTTTAACTGAAAATTTTGCTGCATTATTTTGCAGAGGTTTTTATATAATTTCATAGATTCATAGGACCATTTAGGTTGGAAAATACCCAAAGCTCCACTTCTACACATTCACGTATCTGAAGAGAAACATAATCCCACAAGACAACTGAGGGGTTTTCTAACAACGTTAGGTCAATGGCATTTTAGTTCCTTTAGAAAAAGGGGTTGTATGGTACACTAGGAAAACAACTGCAGGCAGCGGCTAGCTAGGTGGTATTGTGTGTTAGTGAAAACTATCTGAGTAGGCAGCTGCACATGGTGCATTTCACACCTCACCAGCCCATAACCACTAGAATAACTTTTCATTTATTCCTTCCTGCAGGCAAGGTTGTGAACTCCAGAAAAAAACCATAAACCAGTGCCTAATCCCCCAAATTGCTCAGGGTGCTTCATCTTATTAAGCCTTTTGGCTGCTTCTTGTGTGCTTTTCTGGTTCACCGAAGTGACCCTTCAAAGTTTTCAGCACTTTACAGGACAGGTCTGGCTACATGCACTTTTTCTTAGCTTGTTTTGCTAGTATGTTTCAGATACCCTTCTTCATTGTTTCACTGATCTTCTACTTCCATCTTTATAAAGCTAAATAGCAGAGGGAAAATTTTTATACCCTTTTCTTTCTTTTTGGGTCTAGACTTGATGTAGGAGAGAAAAGTTAGTTCCATGTGCCACTGTCTTGGTTTGAAAGACAGGTGTCTGCTAAGGAAGGTGGGAACCTTCCATAGACTAGAGAATGTGAACCCCCTTCCCTCCAAATTACTTTAACTTTGGAATCAAGGGCTTTCAGGCAAAGATATGGGAAATGGAATAACAGTTCTTTACTAGTATCTATAATGAGGCAAACAAGCAGCAGCAAAAAATAGTAACAACAAACAAAACCAAAAACTCGGTAGCAGATGTCCCTGGGCTGTCAAGCACTTTCCCATTTGGTGCAGTCACGGTCACAGCCAGCAGGGGCGCTGTTGGCTCCCGGCCGGGCAGGGCAGGTGTGATGACTCCTGTGCAGCTGCAGGTGGTGCTGTGGCGCGAGGTCAGGTCTGTGTTACACGGGTAATGGCAGACGGGCTGGGCAGGGATGGCGTGCAGCAGGACAGGCTGGGCAGGGAGCTCAGAGCAGGAAGATGGAGCTGCTGGGCCAGCCAGCAGAGGAAGCGGCAGGAACTCCGCAGTTGTGGCAGACAGGGCGCAGGGCAACGGCAGCCGGGTCCCCCTCCGCTGCAGCACAGCTGGGAAACGCGCCCTCCCAGAGGGTAGAAGGGGGCCTGAATCCCGTGCCCCTTTTCCCAAACGCAAGCTCACCCACCAGGTAGAGAAAAACCAGTCCAAAACCAGGCTTCCTCCACAGTCGCAGCCTAAAAGCAGACAGCAGGCTTTTTTCCCCTGCTCGCCCTTCCAAAATCTGGTGAGTGAGTGAGTTATCAATTACCTGATCTCCCCTCCCCCTGCCATACCTTGGCTGAAATCCTTTGTAAGAGTAAATGGTCCTTAAGTATCTGATCCGTAGTTACCTAGCAACAGAATAGGGAAAAAATTCCACCCCTCCCAAACTCCAACAGCCACCAAAATGTTTGCCATAGCACTTGCTGTTGTGCTATTCAACAGGATGCTCCTTCTTCTATTTGGCCAGTTACTTTTACCCAACTGTTTTTTTCCAGAATCCACAGCGCATTTGTCACAAGTGCTCAAGGACTATTCAAACATTTGTGCAAAGCATGTTTTCCTCAGAGACCTTGTGGTTTAATCACAGCTGGCAACTAAGCACCAGACAGCCACTGGCTTATTCCCCCTCCAGTGGGATGTGCAAGAGAATCTGAAGAACAAAACTGAGAAAATTTATGGGTTGAGGTAAAGATAGTTTAATAGGTAAAAGCAATGTGTGCAAGTAAATCAAAACACAAAATTCATTTGTTCCTTCATTCACAACTTCCCATGGGCAGGCAGGTGTTCAGCCATCTCCAGGAAAGCAGGGCTCCATCATGTGTAATGTGTCCCCCTGTCCTTCTTCCCCCACCTTTATGTGCTGAGCATGATGCCCTGTGGTCTGGAATATGCCTGTGGTCAGTTGGGGTGAGCTGCCCCAGCTGTGTCCCTTCTTAACGTCTTGTACACCCCCATCCCACTCACTGGTGGTGTGAGAGGCAGAAAAGGCCTTGGTGCTGCACAAGCACTGCTCAAACCATCCCTGTGATAACACTGTTTCCAGCACAAATTCAAAACACAGCCCCATACCAGCTACTATAAAGAAAATTAATTCTATTTCAACCAAAACCAGCATAGATATCCATTCTGTTACAGGTTTTGCTTTTTCTTATGTTTTCCACAACATTCTTGGAAATGTCATGACACTGTTTGTTGATTACCGCTGCCACCACAATAAACTCTGCTTTATTAGTAGCATGTAATAATGTTTAATAACATATACAGCAGAGTCTGGACACTACAAATGAGATCAATTTCTCTGTCTCACAAGGGAGCACTGTTCCTCCTGTTTTATGGGCAGAGAATAGAGCCTTAAAGGGTCTCACAAGAAAACCATAGAGAAACCTGGTTTGTTTTTGGAATCCTGTTTTGTACCCTAATCAGAGGACCATCCTGTCTTGCTGGCATTCCTCTGGTGTCATGAGTCACAATGTGCTTAATTACCAAGTAGTGGTGTTCTTCCATGCAAGAATATTTTGTTCCCAAATCTTCATCGCAGCTTCAATACACAAGAAATAGCTGTGTGGATGAAAGAGCTGTTACTTTAGAACAGCTGTTCAAATGCACATAAACACCCTGCAGAAACGGCTTAGGCTATTTTGCCTATGATTTACGTTTGTAAGAGGCCCTAATAGCTGTTTCTACTATGAAATTTCAGCTCATGCTTTGAGCAAAGACTGGTACAAGTTGCAGTAGTGCCAGTATGCTGTTCTGCTCTCATGCTGTTCTGCTCGTTTACCTGCTGAGAGTGGAAATGACTGGGGAAAATCTGCTTCAGGAACATTTAATGGAGGACACTTTTCAACTGTTGCCTAATGATATTTATCCATTTTGTCCCCAAGGTTCCTGCCTCTAATACCTTTCTAATGTCCTCTGTGGTGGGCATTAGGATGGCTTCAATTGGATTCCTGGTGAAGAGATTCTGCATAGCTGATGCTCTGGGTTTGTTTGCGGGGTTTTTTTGGTTTTTTTGTTGTTTTTTTTTTTTTTTTTTTAATTATCATAACAAGCAAAGTATCAGGGCAGTGGGGAGACCAAACTGTTCCCTGAGTATGTAGCTAGGCTAAAACTTATCGTGGATTCCCAGCAGTCTGCAGATCTCTATACTGCACCCAGGGCAAGGGTTTTCCTGTGGGAAAGTTTTATTGATGATCCTAAGAGGTTGTGTTCTGAGATGCAGTGCTGCAATCTAAAAGTGTAAAATGCCACTTGACAGTGTCTGCGGCTCACTTTTTCATCCCAAACTGCTGCTAGCATCTTGAAGACCATTCCAGTTTAGAAACTGGGACTTTGTGAGGGTGAGGAGTGATATAAATGTGGGGGATAATGAGTGGGAAACTGTAACTAATGAGTTTGTCAGGTCATGACATGGCTGTGTACAGACTGATACTTCGGAAACCTCACAATCCCAGCATCCTGGCTACAGAACTTGCCTCTTAAGTGAAGTATGTCAGGTTGGTAAACACAATTAGATTACTAAGAATGCACAGAGGTGCCTCATGGCATTTTCAAAAGTGTCTACACATCCAACTTAAGGACAATGAGTGAAGTCATTTTTATTTCCTTATTTGCATTTTGGATCCTTAACATTTTTTTAAAAGCTAGTGTTGGGAGGTCAGATATATTACAGTTTATGGTTATTTCCTGACAAATTTGTACCTGTGGTCACAAGTATTACTAAATATTTTCACCATATCTGTACCCATCACACAGCACGCATGCCACAAGATTATTCTAAAACTGACTATATATTTTTTTAAAGGAATTCATAAAGATTATTTTCTCCCTACTATCCAGTTCTCACATAAAAGGCATAAAAAATACGGGGTATTGTAAAAGTGATATGTAAACTGTTAATTGTTCTGAAATCAGGAATGACTTATCTCATTGGGCCTACTGTGCTTTCCTTTCTAAAGAACTATGATTCACTTCCAGAGAGATTTTATTTCCCAGTGATTACTTAATCATACTTCCTATGATAGATGTTAGGTTAGACTAAGCACAGAAATGAAATCTTGCCTTTAACTGAGGTGAGATTGGGTGACCAATCAAGCAAACCAAGTATGTTTCAGAATGCTGAGACTGAAGTGCATATCAGTATGAAAGGAATAAGGGAGTGTCTTTACAAACAAATTGCTGGTAAGATAAGGCCAATACTGAGAGATAGAAGAAACAATGGGAATGAATTCCATAGGAATTCCAGTGACTGACTTGCCCAAGACTGTGTTAATAAACTACAGGAACAGAGACATAAGAAAAAGAAGAAAAGAGGGGTGTGTATTGAGAGTGTTTGCAGTAGGGGAGATGTATAGTACAGGTATCTACATTTAGGAGAAATGTATATTACTTATGTCTGCATTAGGTGTTCCGGGAAGTCTGTACCTCTTGAGTACCTCAGCCAACGGGGAAAGAGAGAGGGAACTTGCGACCGGGAAATCAGGATAAAAAGAGGCTGTGTCCTCTAGCCATCTGAGAGACCCCATGGGAAATGCCCATGACCTCTCCCTTTATTCATGAATAAAGTTACAGGACTCCTCTGTCTCCTTTTTGGACATAAACCTCTGGCATTTGTGGATTAATTTTTCCTGACAAATACAACCAAATTATTAATCCAACAGTTGCTTTCTTTTCTCTTCTCCTTTCTACTTTCTTGCAGGATTTGCCCCCTTTTTTCCCCCTCCTTTTTATTTCCTCTTTCTTCTTTTTGCCTTCTTCCTCCCTACTTTCTTTTCCTTCCTTTAGGCCTGCTTGATCACGGGTGGAGAGCTGTAGTTTTAGACCTCAGTTCAGCACTAAGGGCTTAACCACAAAACTTATGCCTATTGCTAGGTCGAAGTGGTAGGTCTTAACCTCCCCCTTAGATATGCAATTCAGTGAAAGGAATTGGAAAGAATATGACTTACACTGACACTAGAGGAAGAAACATCACTTTTTGTAGGCAACCAATTGGATTTGAGGATATTTTCTTTATGTAAGCGCAATATGAAATGCATTCAGTTACTGAAGGCAAGAATCTGGTAAAAATCTCTGCTGACAATATAGTACAGGCTCAAAGAAGTACAAACTAGCATTGGTACAACAATTACACTATTAGTGTGCATTTAGTGTACAGAGAAACACAAACATTTTAGGGTGCTGGAAAAATACTCAGTTAATAATCTGCAGGCTAGTTTGGTTTGACAGAGAAGAACATCCATCTCTCTGAGTTTTCTGGCTGTGCTCCCATTTTTTCAGCATAATTTAAAACAAAATATGGTATTGCCATGCTTGTTTAAAGGCTCTTCTTGCATTCCCCTTGTTTTGTTCTGAGTTCATGACTTGAGGGTTTTTCACTCTCTTGCCTCAGCCAAGGTTTCCCATATTGCCAGTCTGAATCATACTGAGACACGTATATTTAAGTTCTAATTCTGATGTAAGTTAATGGTTAAGTTGATAGTTAAGTTGAAATGTTTATTGCTGTCCCCCTCTGGCAACAGTGAGGTTATGAATGCAAATGTATAAATCCTATTTGATAGAAGGAATATGATTGTGAAGTTTGTAGGTCAGGTTTGGATGTTTTCACATTATGTTGTCCCCCAGTGCAAAACCTGTTCATATGGACCTTTGCACATCCACCAAGTCTTCAGAGTGGATTACTTGTATTACAGTAACATCTGGGCCATAAGAGCAGCCTAGAAGGGAACAAAGTAACTTAGAAAAGCACAGAACAGGCATGTAAGGAGCTGGGTGTTCTGCAGCGCTCAATCACTAACAGCTGCATCGAGCTGTAACTCAAAAAGCAGCTAACAAGCTGCTGCCCCAAGAAAACACCAAGCTTGCAAGTAGAATTTTTTCTTCTTGGCTATGCTTGGATGTTAGTTTGAACTGTTTACCCTGTAGAATTAACTCTGATCTGATCTTATACAAGCATTCTGAAAAGAAACAAAATTTCCAGGAAACCAAATAGGCAATTGACTTTACTTGTAGGACACAGGGCAGTAGGTTCTGCTGGTAGCTGATTCGCCAGCCTGCCTGCATTGGGGAGATAAACCTCTGCAGCCTCTTTTTGTGCTGGAGCTGCGCCTGGAGTCAATTTGCCATCCTCCAGCCCCAGAACTGCTTCCAAGAGCACTACAAGGCAGCCAGGGTAGCAGCCACTCTGGCAGCCACATTCCTGCTACAAAACCCTTGAGATTGTCCTTTCTAAGTTGCTAGAGGCACTAATAAAATCAGTAGCTCTTGACATGCCAACTGGCTTGAAAGGCTGTCCTGCTGGTGGTATCCCCAGTATCCATCACATTACTATTCAGTGGTGAAGAAGAGTGGGAATTTGTGGTTAAGTGTGAGTCAGGCACCGGTACAAGCATGCGATGAGGCAAATGAGCCCGAGAACAGGATTTGTGTTATGATTAATGCTATTGAATAGTGCTGGATAATACTTGTTCTTTCAGTGAAGCCACTGTGGGTGATAGCTTGAAAATGCAAATGCTCTCTGGCTAGCTGGCAGAAAGATGCCAGTCAAGCCAGCTGCATTCCAGACAGGGCACAGCAGTACCTGCATGTGTTACTGCTGCTTTACCTTTTGGAGGAGATTAATGGAAAAGCTGGGGAGATGCACAGAAATCTTACCGAAGGCAGAGAATGGTAGGCAGCAGGTACTGAGCTCTCTGTACGAGGGCTGTAGGCTTCCCCTTTGTGCCACAGGAATGGTCCTTGCTGCTCTGTCCAGCTTCTGCCCTGGTGGAGCACAGAGCTGGCACAGTCCACTGCTTTTCTAGAGGAAGATACTACAAATAGCTGGGGGACAGCAGCCAACCTGCAAACATGAGATTGCTGAAAATCTTGGAAACCTATGACACGCAATCAATGCTCCTGTGCTTATTTCATAAAAACTTCCTGAATATAATTCGTGATGAAAATCATTTAGAATGGATCATAAGGAGTGGTATGAAAGATCCGAGAAGCAAAGAATGCACAATATAACATGGAGTGGAGCTACTTTCATGAAGTACTAGAAAACTTCATTGTTTTACTCCACTTTTCTGATGCAAATCAGTGACAGCAGCAAGTTTTAACATTAGTTTCTCAGTAGAAGATCAATCTGAATGGCAAATGTTAGCAATAAGTCACCAGGCTGCAGAAACATTTGGAGCTTTCTTCCATTCTTGCTGTAGATTTCCACTTGAACAGGTCTTTTCTTTTATGCTGTGGTGTGTAAGCTTTTATGCTTTTTCTGGCCACTCTTTGTGTAGCCTCACAGTATTGTAAGAGGAATGTCTAGAAGCAGCAGTCCACAGTAGTGGCAATGGTTGATTTGCACCTTAAAGCACTTTGTCAGCACCTTGTTAACAGCTGTTCTTGTGTGCATTCCCCTCCAAAATTCCAAGATACAATTTTCCCAAATTGATAACTACAGAAGACATTTTTTGCCCTGCTTCTAGTTTTCCACGGGCTGAGGTTTTCATAGCTGATCCAGTGCTGTATGCAAAGTATATGTTTCACCTCTGTCTTTTTTCCTTTGGCAGTCTCTTATTTGAGTCAGGATGAGTACTAAAGTATGAAGTAAGAGACGTGGTTGCTTTTCATTTCAGTTTCATTATGCATAGGGTACAATTATGAAACCGAGCTGGCTGCCTACAGTTTGCATATTAGCCATGGTAGTATAAGTCAGGATGCTGTTGAAAGGTCCTGGATATGAATGCCAGGGCAGGTGATTTCCAGGCGAAATGCCTGACCCAACCTTTCCTTACCTGCATTTGCTGGCTGGTTTTCTGACTGGCTTCTTCAGCAGGTTGTTGCTAAGTGGTACAGGGGTGTGAGGGAGCCATTCCTCTATGACAAGCAAACATGGTGCTACTGTAGTGCACAGGCTGGCTCGTGGGATGCATTCTGAGTCCCATGTGCATTGTAGTTTTGACAAACAGTATAAATATTTACAGACTGTGCTTCCTTCTAGCTCTCCAAATAGATTTCTTCATAAGAGAGAGAACTGAATATTATGTGCTTCCCATGCAGTCAGCAAGATATGAACTGGGATTTAACCCTGTAATGATAGTCCATCAGATTCAGAGGTTTATGGACAGCCATGAAATGACCCTCATCTAAAGAGAGAGGGATCTGTGACTGTGTCACGTAATGCAGGACTGCAGACTGCACTGATTGGTGCCAGAAGAAAGGCTGAATTTGCTGCTAAATGTGTGCTTGAGTTTGCAAAGCCAGCATTTGGGGAATGAATGGAATATTATTCTGGTTTTAGAGACTTTGTGTTTTATCTGGTGTTAATGGAAGGCAATAAATGTTGTATGAGAAAGTACAATATTTAGTCAATTTCTTCTCAGAGTCAGAAAAAATGGCCTCTGAGTTGATTAGAAATGTTGTATGTTTATTCTCTTTATTTGTACTCTTATTGCCTAACGGGGAAGTGTGTTACTACAGTTTCAGGATAAAAATAGTAGGCAGATGTAGCTCTGCAGTGGTCAGTTGTTTGGTCAGGCTTCTCCTGAGAATAAATAAGCAGGAAACGTTGTACTTGGGCAAATAACCTTCAGTCTTCTGAGCTTCCTGGGCAGCATCTTTACACTACCAACTTCTGCCCTCTGAGAAGAATTAGGTTTAAACCATCAGCTGATTTCTACAGCCAACAAGCATCACACTAGGTTGTACCAGCTTTTGATCACTGCGAACTGTGCCCGATTTAGATTGGCTATGTGGGCCTGAAATGTTATCAGTTCACAGCCACAGTGAATCACTCATTGCAACAGATAGGTTAACTCTCTGTTCTCTCCTCATCTTTGCCAGTGCTTTTCCTCAGTTTAATTTTAGATTGTATAGTAACAGTAGCTATTAATATTTTTTGTGCAATTTATTTTTCATGCCATCCTTGTTTTGTTTCTTCATCTCTACTACAGATCCTTTTTTTGTCATTATACAATGATCAAGAAGATTGATGCTTTTACAGTAAAACAGAAGATAGAAAGGAAAAAAATGAGTGCACAGGTACAAGTAAAATTATGGCCCAAGGGTAATTTTGCTAACAACAGTTTTCAGTTTCATGAAATCAATTTTAAACTGAAAATCATTCCAACCTATTATTTTATACAAAGATTTATTATGTCTAGGAAACAAACTGAGTGACTATTCCCTTGTGTATCTACATATATCCACACACATTTATAATTTATTTCTTCTTCCTTTTTTAACTTATAATAATGTGAGAAAAGTCCAAGTGAGAATTATGGCTTGGCAGATATTTAGATTAGGTTGTATTGAAAAGATTTGATGTTGTTATGATGTAAAAACTATTCTTTGCTCCTGTGTCAGAAAGGGCCATATAAATCATCTTTTACCCAATTACTCCCCTAATTTTCTTCCTGGTTGAAAGAATATGATTGATTGTCATGAGGTAATTACATTTAATTCCAGTGTGCTGAGAGAATGTAATGGGATGCATGGGGCAAGTGACAAGGTTTAGTGGCTGACTAAGCCATTAGCTATTTTTAATGACCTGCTTGGCCTGTGGCAGTACCTGAGGTAAAAAGTAATTGCTCTTCCTAACAGCAGGAGGCTAGGGACAGCTTTCCCTGACAAGACCTCATAGAACAAGGCATTTTGAAAATCTATATGATTTTGAGAGGCCATGTGACTGCAATAGAACTTTTCCAGATAGTGACTTTTCCAGTGTGATTATGCTGAAGCATTACAGGAAGGTTTCTTTTACAAACTGAATTGCTGGGTTGGCTCCCAAAATGTGAGAGTGTCAAAATATGGGAGTTCATTTAAAAATAAGAAAATATCAGAAAGCAACATCATTCTCTATCTTCATTATCAACACATGTAGCTAAGATAGCTTTCTTGGTCACAGCAGAAAGGAAGAAGAGAGGATTTTATTGATACTCTGTGGTGGTTTTGCTTGGTCCAGTTTTTGCTAGTGAGTAGGGCAGGGTACAAAGATGGCTCTTGCATGTCCTGTGTGAAGATTCTGGAAGTTTTCCACCATGTCCAGCAGAGCCAATCTCTGATGGCTCTGAAGATGATGGACATGCTGCTGGCTAAGCCTGGGCCAATTAGAGATGTTAATTACGCCTTTGTGAAAACATATTTAAGAAGAAATCCAAACAATGTGAGCACACATTTCTTTTTAGCCAGGGAAGGAGGAGAAGGTAAAAATATGTGAGGGAAAACAACATGGAGACACCAAGGTCAGTGGAGAAGGTGGGGGAGGAGGTGCTCCAGGCACCAGAGCTGAAAACCCTCTGCCAGCCATGGTGAAGGCCACGGGGGAGCAGGTGGTCCCCCTGCAGCCCATGGAGTCCAGGGGAGTGCAGAGAACCACCCACAGCCTGTGGGGAGGTGCCCATGCCAGAGGAGCAGGTGGATGCCTCAGGAAGCTGTGATCCAGTGGGAGTCCCAGAGACTGTGAGTTGCAAAGGCCTTGCAGGAGAGAGAAAGGCCTTGCTCCCGGGATGGAAACAGCCTGGCCTTGGCTCAGGAGTCTGCACTCTATGGACAAGAACTCGTGCTGCAGCAAAATTTGGGCAGGTTTGCTGCTCGTGAGATTGGACCCACGCCAAAGAAGTTCACAGAGGACTGTCTCTCGTGGGAGGGACCCCCATGGCTAAGTAGAGGATTCTTCCCCCTGATGGACTGACCCTGACCAAAGGAAACCCTCATACCCTGCCCCCACCCTGGAGCTGTTTGTTGGTTGGAAGGAGGGAGGGGGTGAGCTGAGAAATGGTGTCTTACTAGGGATGGGGTGAGTAGAGAAACAGTGATTGTAGCCAAAGAATTGTGGTGATGGACTGACTAAGAAACAAAACCCATACCCTGCCCCTGCCCTGGCGCTGTTGGTTGGAAGGAGGGAGGGGAGTGAGCCGAGAAATGGTGCTTAAGAGGGAAGGGGGCTGAGGGAAGAAGCGGTGTCTTAAGAGTTTATATTTACCTCCTTTAACCTCTGACTCTGTAAGGTTAATAAATCACTTTGCAACTTTAAGGTTTTTGCCTGTTTTGCCCTGTGTCTATGTGTCCTGCCATCAGTCGTTTATCTCAATTCATGAGTCCAGTTTGTTTGTGTTAGTTTTTTTTTCTCTCCTCTGCATAGCTGCGGCAGGAGAGCGCATAGATAGCAGATGTCATAGGTGCCTGGCATTTGGCCAGGGTCAAACCTCGACATACTCACTGCCAGGTGAATGACCTAATACTGTCTTGGAGATCCCTACCAATGAAAAATTTGTGCAAATACCTTCTCTGTTGGCTACTTTTTGCAACCGAAGTAAAAAATCCTGCAAGGTTCAGAGAAGAAGGTAACAGATCCAAAGAATCTTCTAATTTCTGCATTATAAGAATCTTGTGTTTACTGTTCTCCTTTCATTTTCTTTCAAAGGAAATGTTTCTGGTGACAGCATGTGGAGTGTGTGTGTTTGCATGCCAACACATATTCTTTAAAAGACTGCCTTGACACTGGCTCTGGTATTGTTTCCGTGTCTTTAAAGCCTAAATCTGCAGTTAATCTATCACTTCATTTAAGAATGACATTGGAAACTTTTACCTTGTAAGGTGTCATCTTTATTTAAAGAAGCTACTTTGATCTGAAAGAAGTAGGTACACTGCTCTGTAAGTGATTAGATTAAGAAAGGGATATATGATAAGAAGAAAATTATTCTTCCTGTTGCTAGCTGCATGATCTGCGCTGGCTGTTGTTAACTAAACCAGGTAGCTGTACTGTCACTGTCAACCAATTTGCGCATCTGTGAGCTCCGGTTCAGTTGTGAGCAAGTTTTGTCATTCAGTACTAAGGAAACCAGAGAAAACATTTACAGTTTTCACCTGTATGGTGAATTTATTTTAAATTAATAGTATTTTGCTTACTTATTTTATTCAGACCTGTGAAAATTGATTTGATTCCTGGTTGATTCCTTCCAAAAGCTTCATGGGCTGGGAATGTGTGGTAAGGTGAAGCAGTTGAGTTTATAGGAATTTACATTCAGTTTACATGTTATTTTCTACATACTTTTTATTCTTGCAACATTTTAAGAAACAAGTACCAATGTTAAATGTTACATTTTGGAGATAAATAATCTTTCAAACTGAATATGATGCTACCAAATGTGCTAAGCTGAAATATTTGCTGGTTGTTTCTAAATGGATTGAGGTCGCCCTTTGCAGCCCCTAGGAGAATTGTTCATGGATTGTACTAGGGACAAGTAAACAAATGGAAGACAAGAATGTTGAAAATATAGTTCCTGTGTTGGAGAGCTCATAGCATTCACACATGAACAAATGCAGAAACGTAGAGAGTCTGATACAGTCATAAAGTTCTATTAGCTTCTTTAGAATGAGAGTTATGTTTTCCCAGAGCTTTGCATTGGGTTCTTGATGGACTTGGAACTTAAATTTAAGTTCAGGAGTTGCAGCCAACTTTCCAATCTCCCATGTGCTGCTTTTCCCTAAATCCCAGACTTCCTGTAAACTAGAACAGAGTGAGCAGCAGTTTGACTGTTTCGTATATCATTTGTCTTTGAAAAGTGAAAGAGAGACCATTCATTGAAACAGCTGCAAGATATCATGTCACATAGCTTCTCTAAGAGATCCCCCCCAGATAACCCAATACCTGCCCTTCCCTTTCTGTCACTCCTTTTCTGGGAAATAATATACTAGACCAGTTAGATCCAATATCTCACGAGAAACTGGAGCACATTGCAAATTGATGAGTAATGAGATTTCATTTTTTATAAACTCACCTTAAGTAGAGACAGGGAATAAATTGTAATTGCAGGTCAGAGCTTTATCATTGATTAAGAGATATCAGGGGTTTTTATCCTAATAAAGATTTGTAACAATGTACATTAGCTTTCACTTTCATCTACATTTGTAATAATTTCTTTCTATTTGTTGAAAATGACAAAAAAAAAAAAAAAAAAAAACAACAACAACAACAAAAAAAACCACCAACCAAAAAAACCCCAAAAAACCTTTCTTCTTTTGTGGCCAAAACCGAGTGAATGAGTTTTGCTTGTGGAGATCTGCAAGCTTGTAGTGCACAGGATGAGAGGGCATCAGTTTGTGCAATACATAATCTCTAAACAAGTGCTGCTCCTGGTTGTGTGAATTAATGGACAATTATGCAATATGCTGAATGGCCTACAGCAGGGAGGCAAGTATCACTTGGGGGATCAATGGATCCAATGCTGGCATTACCATCAGCTTTGCTCAGGTGCTTTGCCCTTTCTGAGAATTGGACAGTATGCTCCGGTAGTGTTATAAGGCAATGTGTGAGAATCACCCTCAGGAAGGGGCCATGGGAAGCAGGGGTGGCGTTCACTACCTGTTGCCTTCAGAGTCTTTTCAAAATGTATCCAATATGCAAAGAGAGGAAACCATCCCTAGGGTGCAGAGTGCAGGATTCCTTTTGCAGTCATGGTCTAACTCAATATGATTCTGGATGAATCCTTCCCTTCACTGAGATTCATTTTCAGGAGCCACAGAACCAGCCATTGAATCGTATTTGCTGCTGTTACTGTGTGTCGTTAATGTCTGGGAAATGCTTTGCGGTCTGTAGGTGAATGGCACCAGATTTATTGAATACACTGTGCTGCATAAAATGCTGGGCATGATTGAAAGGGAAAGACAAAAAAGGGCTGATTATAGAGCCCTTTGAAATCTGGGTTAAAAGTTTTCACAGATTTCTGTGGGCTCTGGATCAGATAGCCAGTGTGAAAAGAGGGATGAGAGGGAAAATCTTAAGCAAGGTCATCATCTACTTGTTTTTAAACAAGGAACCAAGTTGGTGCACTTGTGATTGATTGCCCTTTTTACTTTTGGAAAAAGGAAGGTGGGGGAAACATTACTGGTATCCCATTGATGTACATCCAGTTTTGGAACAGAACATGGAAACTCCCTGCATCATCGCTGTCTGAATTTCTCCGTCTGCAAACAATGATCTACTGATGAATGCAGACATAAAGATGGAAAGAACACTCTATACTGCAACCCTGCTCAGCAAATGCTCTCACAAATACACCCTCCAGCTACTCAGAGTCACATTGCCTCGTTTATTTCAAGGGTCAGAGACCAGGTGAGGAATGTGACATCTTGGGCCATTTATGTAACCACCTAATTGTGTAACAGGTGAGCAGGGAGTCCATGTACAACATGAACAAATCCCTTTGCCATTTTGCTCTGCATTGTCAGGCTGATTCTAATGAAGAAAGTATGGAAAGCTGAAGCCAGGGAATCCAGGCCTGTAGCCTATTCATAGATCCAAGAGGAAGTACTTCAGTGAGGGCACTTTCCAGTGTGTTGCAGGTGAAGACTGAAATATATCCCCTGCCTCCTCTGTCTTGTTAGTTCACTTCTGCACCACCTTGGCTGGGTGCTGGAAACACCTGTGCTCTGTGGAGAGCAGGGAGGATGACGGACTCCATGTCTTTTGGCATGGTCCCAGGAGCTGTGGTCTGTATGTGAATTGTTATTTTGTCCCTGTTCAAGTTATGGTGCCTTAGCTTCTTGTCTGTGAGCAATGTACTATAGGAGAGGCTGTGTTGATTTGGTGCTTCCTGAAGGAAGAGGTGGCTGTTTTCATTGTCTCTACTACAGACTTCTCCTTACCTAGGAACCTGTTAAGCACTGACTGCAGACTGGGGAAATGTGCCCTGACTGTGCTTAGTCCATGATGAGTGTGCACGCCAACAGCTTTTCTCCTTCAGTGAATCTGTGTAAGAATAGAGCTCATGCATCTAGTTCCAATCATCAAAAAAAAGAGAACATTTATAATTGTTCATGATCAATGATTTACTCAGTTTTTGCACACCATAAATTCTGGCAGGTGTCTTTCATCTTTTGCAGGTTTCACTCAAATTAAGTGCAGCCTACTGTTATGTCTAGTAAACTCAACCTGACCCTTAAAAAAGAAAGACATTTCTCCAGGTTTACTGGGGCTCTACTATGCTTATCATCAATAAGAATATTGAATAACTAGTTGGACAGTCTTGAGGGAAATACATATATGTAGCGATAGGCATTGCTTGAACCCAGATGAATATGTTTTAGCCAAGTTTTGTAAGCTGTTTCTTTTTTTTTAATGTGTGTTTTCTCTGACAAGCACACAGTTGAAGGCAGTGCTGTGCATATTTTATGTTACCTAATTAATATTTTATTAGCCTTATTAATCAGGTTAGAGGGAAAGAATAGAAAATTAATAGTTTATGTTAAGCTGATGTCAGAAGGCATATGACTCTTAGAGCTAATATATTTGCCACATTTCCCAGCTGGCAAACAAGTTGTTTCGTATCCGCACAGGACTTCAGGACCCTAACACTACCAGGACACTCTGTTGGGCCATTTCCCTCTGTGTACATAATATTTATCATTATTGTGTTCATTAAACCAGCATCCTTTAACAGATTTTCATGTTGCCTGGGTTCTCCCTGTGCAATGAATGTCTCATATCTTGTCTACCTGGGTGTTACTTATCTACTGGAGGAAGACAAAGAGTGAAAGAAGCAGCAGTGCTCTGATGCTGAAGTCACAGTGAGCAGGAGGTCTTGCTCCCTAAGTGTGTCTGCGAGTGCATCATCCCACTGCCTCTCTAAGTCCAGCAAGAACTCATCTTACACTCCATACATGTGTCACTATCATGGCAACTCCCTTAAATTACTGGCTTCGTATTCTGTCCCCACGTGGACACAGATCTAAAGCCTGCTGAATTCCTTGAGAGTTGGTTTGTCAAGCTGGGATAGTCTTTATTATCCAGGAAAGAGTCAGAAGAATGTAGGTATACAGGAGGAGTTTCTCTCAGCTAGTCATAGGCAGGGAGTACACACAAAGACCAAAGCAGAGAGAGAGAGACAAAAGTGTTTTGGACATCCTTAGCAGATCCAGAGGTAGATGCTCTTTGTGCAACACTTACTGAAAATGTCCATGGAAGTACAGAAATCTCAGGAGACATATTTTACTGAAAATCAGTGGCAAATAAAGAATTGTGAAGGTTTGCTCTTGTTTGGTTCTCTTTGAAACAGCCCAAGTACAGGCCTTCAGCACTCAAGTAGTCTAAACATCTAAGCTGTTTGCAGAAGCTATCCATACGTTTTACTGCCAGGCAACTGAGATTCTGTTTTTTTGCTTCCCTTAGTCTGTGCCTAACCCATCTTTACTGGAAAAGAAGCGGTGAGAGAGTGGAAACAATTTAACAGGATTTGCAAAGAAGGGAGTGATGCTGTACAAAACCTGACTCACAGTATATCCACTAAGCCCTGTGGAAAGCCTTAGTTATGGTTTTGAGACCTCAGATTTGGTATTGAAAAATATGCCAAGAATAGCTCAAAAATGAAGCAATATCTGCCTTACTGAGGGTTTTCCATCAAGAATTCCTGTGCAAGGTCTGCCAGTGTCTGATGTGCTTAGCCTGCTGTATGAAGGCTGTCTGAATCACCAGTCTCCATCCTGTGCTTTTCATTCGCTCACTTCTGGACGCAATCCATGTCCCTGATGTCCCTCCATTGATTTCAACTTGCACTGGATTAAGCCCAGCAGTTGCCTAAGCATATTAATATCATGGTTGTTTGTGGTTATGTTTTGGAGATTATAAGGGAACCGACTGCTATAAATATCTTTATAGTTTGGCCTTATAAAAATGCAGTGCCTTTACCACGTTCTCATGCCTTCATTATTGTCATTATTCAGTTACCCGTTTTAAATCACTCCATGGTTTAAAAGTAGAAAAACCTCCTTAGAAAAACATAGCAACTTCCTCCATGGAGAAATATGATTTAATGAAAAGTTATTAGCTATGGAGCATTATGACTTGGCTTGTGAGCATTTAGCCTAATCCACTAGCCAGTGCCAGTCCCAGCACGTGGGTCTCAGGTCACAGTATTCCATACTCAGAAGTTTCTTTAAGCTCTGCGAGAAGCTGTGCTAAGTAGAACAGTGACTATGCCCATATGTCACTAGCTATCTATGGAGGCAAGGTTTGAGAACAGGGAGCTAAAAAGGGTTCACATTTTCTTGGCTACTGTATCAAGCAGCTTTACGTCAACATCTTCAAGTTACATCCAGCCTTGACCTTCAGTGTCTGACATGGGACTTTCCAGGCTGATGTTCTTTAAATGAACGGTATCACGAGCTTAGAGCCCAGAGCCTGGTCTCTTGTTTGGGCTACTATGGGAATTGCTACAAGTGTGCAGTTTTAACTGTTTGTTTAAAGAGCTGCAAAAAAGCCCAAGTGCCCAGTTAAGTGCACATGCCTTGGCACATGCCTTCAAACCCCATCAAGCAACTGTTTCAGTCAGGCATACCTGATTTCTGTATGTCTGTGAACCTGCCATTAAAATCCAGACTAATTTCTGCTGCTGGACACGAACCCTGATGTTCTGTTGGCTCCAACCTTAAAACCCAAAAATGTGTTCAGACATCTTCACCTGCAGGACCCAATTTTACAGGTGTTCCCAGGGCTAGTTCAGGCTGTGCACCAGACAGCAGTGGTTAGCATTAAGAACCAGCTTACGGCCCTCCACTGCCTGATTTGGTAAGAATTTGCCTTCTAATTTTCCACTTCTGGCCTGCATTGCTCATTTTGCTGAAGCCCCTCTCCTCCACACGAAAAACTTAATCTTTGTTAAAGCAAATTGCTTTTTACTGTAGAAAATGTGAATTGTCAAGCTGCTTTCTCTGTCTCTGGGGTCTTAGTGCTGTTGTAAATCTACTCATGGGTGATATGTGTGGCACCTCCCTACAACAGCATATATAAAGCATTTTAATCCGAGTCACACTTTGATCCTTTGAAAACATTTTCCCTCCTTGCAGGGGTGCAGTGGTAGCTGGGGATGGTATCCTTTGTACCATGTGTGTTGATTGCCGTACTTTAGCAGTCAGTATTCCATGGATGAAAAATGCAGCCCTAGTAACTCAGGGGCACTAGAGGAACTCCACAGCTCTGTCCTGAAAGACCCTAGGCTTTCTAGAAAATTTGTAACTGGAATGACTGAAAAAGATGGTGCTTACCTAGACCAGTGGTACAGCTTATCTTTTCAGCAAATTTCCAGAAGGGTGTTGACAGCCAAATCCTTTTCAGAAGTGTGTCATTGACACCACCTGCATGTGGTATCTGACCTGGCAACAAAAGTCATGGTAGCTGTGCTGGCCACATGAGTTGTAAAGTGCTTCCAATCCCAGAAGACAAATCCGCCTTTGATAGGTGAGATCTGGTCACCTGAGCAGTGAACTTGCTGTTCGGTGCATTGTGGTGGTCGTGCTAATTGCTGTGCTGCTGGGCTGGCTCTGGAGGGACCTGTGCAGAGCCCTGAGGAGCCAAGAAGGATGCCCTTGGTATCAGTAGTCTGGGCAAGCACAAAATGCCAGAGTGTGGAGCCAGCACTATCACACTGAGATTCATCTGATCTGTCATATTTAGAGGTGACTCCCAGCCTTCTTCTTGTCATAATGTTTTAAAGCCTCACTGTTGTCATTACATTTATTTGTGCATGATGCTGGTGATGATTACTATCCCTGATTCATGGAAAGAGAGATGAGATTCAGAGAGACACAGGGCATGTTTCATATGTCCAAGTTGCACATGAAACAGAGCACAGTCTTAGTGTTATCTGAGCTATCTTGGGATCAGGAAAGCTGTGTTAGCTGAAGTATGTGCTTGGATTAATTAGCAGCCCAGGCACAATGAAAGCATTGCTTTGAAAATGTGTGTTAGCACCTCTGTGTGTGGCTTTTAGGACTATCATCTCGCTTAAAGTTTGTAGAATGACTTTTAGCCCTGTTCTTCAATGTGTCATGGGAGCATAAGTGACGTAAGTGACCCTTAAGCTCTCCTCACATGAAGGGTGGATGGTCAAGCAGGAGCTTTTCAAGTTCCTGGCTAGCACTTTAACCACTGGGAATTCTTTCCATAAAGACTATTCACAGGGGAACTGTTCATGGTGACTTGTAAGAGGGTTTTTCATAGGGTTAATTACATCTCAGTCCTCCTGTGAAAGCTTATTCCCTTCAATTTCCTTATTTTGCGACCCATTCTATCCTGTTTTTCTTTTTTTTTTTCTTTTTTTTTTTTTCTGTGAAACATTCACTGGCATGACTCAGACAGTTTTTCTGCCTTGCACAGCATTCAAGATGCAAATTGCAGCTTGAACAGTTTGTTGGAGCATGATGTTGGAAATAGAATAATGGATTTGTTCCCTCAGTTGAAGGAGTTAGGAGGAATCAGTTAAAGGTCTCTGCTTAGGTGAAGCCTGGTAGGTGACACAGGTGTTTCTGCACTGTACTTTCAGCCTGACAGCTCCCCAAGGAAAAGGTAGTTGCAATTATTTTTTTGAATTATTTTCAGGTTTATTATCCTGTGCCCACACATGCACGCTTTAGTTTTTAAGATTTCAGACAATTAACTGCTTCTCTAGCATAGCCTCACGATGAATATTCCCTCTTGATTTGTTTTTAATTGGAGTGTTTCTACATCATCAGTGTGTTCATAAGTAATTTAAAGAAAATATCAGCTCTCTTCCTACTGTCAGGTTGGCTGCACATGGATTTAGAGTATATATGCCATCTCTCCTTCTCCCTGTGAGGGCTTATGCTATTTCAGACATGTTCCTGGCTCTGGTTTTCAAATATATGGCTGAAACGGGGACCATGTCCATTGTACCAAGCTTATGCTTATAATGAGGCAGATGTCACCTTCTTATCCTTTCTCATCCCCTATCAATCTCAACTTCTAAGAGTTTTTTTCACTGTCCATGAAGAAATCAGGAAAGTACAGTATCACATTAGGGGTGAGGAATGAAGAACACTGGGGGTTTGTTTGCATTGTACCCTGTGTGGTGCACATTAGAGCAACACCTGAAAACACCCAAGTAAATGATGAGCAAACTAGCTTGGATACAGAAATGTACCTGATCATGATAGAATGGGCTAATTCCTCCTCCTCTAGAAGAGTGTCAAACAGCATTAGGGTCTGTATGAGGAAGATCTAGGTCCCAGCAGAAAGGGAGACCCAATAGTAGGAAATAATCTGTTTTCTGATGACAGCTTTCTCTGAGGCACTCACTGGTTTTTATAGTTTTTAATTAACTCAACAGGAGAAGCATGATCAAGTCCTTAGTGCCATGCTCTGGCCAACTGGACTTAGATTACTGTAATGAGTTCATTTCAAGATGCTCCAGTGTGTCAGCACCACATGGCATCCTGGTCTCTGTTATGGTTAAGACCCTTGGTGACAAAGGGAGACAAAGGAAAATTCCAGCATGGGAATTCAGGTATGTCTACCATGGCTCATCCTTTTTACCCAAGGTGTTTGGCGCTTTGGAAGCATTTATATTTTGATGTTCTTTAGTTCTACTCATCCCACTGCATCATTACCCTCTTTGTTTATTTGGTATGGTCTTCCAAGCAACAGACTGATGGCTGAATCAATTTTTTAATAAGATAAGCAGGAGAATAATACATATCAGTCAGTTGCTCTCTCCTTCTTTTTGCTTGATCAAAAGGCTTAATTCATTAATACATTCATGCTGTAAACTTTTAGCTCACAAAACTATAACAAGACCTAATTTTCTTTTCAGGTATTCTTACAACACATTATGGAAATATGTTATTAACTTTATTGAATATGTACATAGAATTTGAGTGTTGTGGTACAAGTAAATGTATTTAACTTTGCAGAGTTATTTAAACCTAACTTAAATAATGAGATCAACAGGCACAACAAATGGAGAACAAGTGCACACATATACTGTTTAAATAAGTTGATATCCTTCTATGATAACGTCACCCGCCTAGTGGGTGAAGAGAAGGTGGTAGGTGTATTTTTCTGGATTTTAATAAGGCTTTTGGTACTGCCCTCCACGACATCCTTTTGGACAAGTTGCCCAGCTGTGGGATGAATGACTTCACAGTGTGCTGGGTAGTGAACTGGCTGAAGGGCAGAGCTCAAGGAGTTGTACTGAATGGGGCTACATCTGGCTGGTGACCAGGCAGCAGCAGTGTTCCTCAGGGTTCAATCCTAAGGTCAGTGCTGTTCAATATATTTATCAATGGTCTGGATGCAGGAGTTAAATGTACAATTAGCAAGTTCACTAACGATACCAAACTGGGAGGTGCTGTTGACTCTCCTAAGGGACAAGAGAACTTGCTGATGGATCTAGATAGACTGGAGCATTGGGCTGTGATTAATGGGATGAAATTTAAGAAGTTGAAATGCTGGGTTCTGCACATGCTCAGTTCACATCAAGCAGGAGGTGGTCCCCTGTTGCTGAGGTGTTCTGTCCATTTGCTCTAGCAAGGGCACCAGGAGGCTCGTTCAGCTTAACAGAGAAAAGTAATGACCTGATATCATGACATACATTTCTTGCTAGTGATCCTGTGACTGTGCGGTATGTGTATGAAGTGAGTGCAGAGCACCAAAGCGCTCTCTGTCACCATTTCAGATTAATGCGATGGAGATCTGTGTATTTACCGTGCCTGCCAAACAGCACTTAATTACTCAGAGCCCTTTTCCTCTGGTCTGCTGTGTTAAATAATGCAGAGTATAACTGCAAATGGTAGTTCTGTTATTGGCCTGTGAGTTTAGTGTTTGCTGTGCTGCAATGTTATGTGCAGAGTCTGTGATGTGTATGCTGTAGTTCCCATTGCTGCCTTTTTGCAGCAAAGGCAAATGTGAGAGGCATCTGGAAAGAAGGTAATGTTGAACCAGCCAAAGAGCAAACTGCTGGTTTTGATGCTAAAAATGTTCAGGTTTAGCATTTCTAAGTGCTACAGAAGGATGTTTGCATCAGTCTTGTCTCATCTAGTTCTCTCCCTGAATTGTAATTAAATATATTGGAGTAGGTGACTTTTTCCAATGCAGTGCAGCACATTCAGCAAATAAAATCCTTGGGGAAAAATTTCTTCTTGATGATGCTACAGTTCAGTGTAAGAAGTGCAAGTCTGTTACAATTTAATAACTATTTCACTGCTGATCTTGAATTACTTTAATGGTCACAAGTCAGTTTCTAGCAGAGAAGTGGTGGCAGCTAGAGTTACTTGTGCCCTTTGTTGCTTGCCTTATCAGTCCAGCTGTTGTAGAATAAGCCACAGACACTCAGCAGTTCTCCTAGACCCCATGGAGGTCCCCTAGGAGTCAGGGGAAGTCAGAATTATGTGACATAAAAGTGCTTTGTTATTTGGGTAAGAGTTTCTTCAAGGCCATCTCACATTCTCCATCAGAGTCAAATTCACTCTGAAGAAGTAAAATAAAGATAAGTAAAGGAAGAAAGGAACTTTCCATGTAAGATCATGGTCAGAGTTTACTTATTTATTCTAGCAGGATCTTCTTTTGCTGATGAATATATCCATTTCCAAGTCAAAGCTTGTTCACTTCAACATGGGTCTGAACCCAAACCAGAGTCTCCGTCTTCTAACTTCAATCTTTAAAGTAGTTTGAGCAATGTGTTTATATTAACTGAAGCAAAACCATATATGCAGCCACACATGACCATGGAAAACTAGAATTTCAATTCAGAGGCGATATGTTGTGCCAAAGGCCCATTTTCATTAGTTTGTTGAGAATTTATTTGCTTTTGTTCTTCTCTTGCCACTTTCTTAATCTGTGATCACACTTCCTCCTTCCACTTACACTTTGTTGTTAGCTTATGCCTTCCGTTCTCATCTCTCTGTTTTCTTTTGTCCAGGGTTAAGAGCTCCAAACACAGATTAAAAGAATTTTATTAATATTATCAGTTGATTCTGCTTCTATTGGCAACTCCTGTGCTTTTCAAGGATGATATTTGATGTACTATGCTGGCTTTTTTCTTTTAAGTGTTATTTGGGGAGCTTTCTCCAAATTCTTTGCTGGTATTAAATTATCCTAGTCATCTCATCTCTTAAGACAGAGGAGCATGCATTTATTTTAAGAAATTACATAATGGCATATTCTACAGGTGGCTTCATGTCTCTTTCACTGTTTTCACTTTGGTTTTTGTAATTTCCCTCATTTTTCCCTGAGGTAGAACCATTTCTTCTGTACCCATGTCTTCTGTGTTCTCCATGATTTGGAATGATCCCTTTGGGATCAGGTTCTGCAGTGTGGTGATTTGCCTGGTTCAGACAAGACCTGGAGAATTTGATCCTGCATGTAAATTAAAACTCACATTCTACAAGAATGTAGCTGTAACTTTTTCTACATACTGGGATTTATCCTATGACAAGGCTTTAATGCTAAGCTTAGCAAAACTTCTTTTACTCTTCTTAAATTATTTAATGTAACACGAAGTGGGTCCTGGTCTTCATGAGGTTAAGTTAGATTTTTCACGTAGGATAGAAGGGAATACACTGTTTCAACTGGAAATGATCTGCAGTGACCATCCGGTCCAATGGCCTGACCGATTCAGGGCTGTTATGTTTTAAGAAAGTACGTACAGAGTATGTGCTGCCTTGGCCATTCCTGTGTATATTGGCACACCATTTAATTCCCTCTAACCTGAGGTCCAGTTTATCCAGTATGCCTTGCAGAGACGTACCAGCTGAGATCCTGAAAAGTATTTAGGTGCATGGTTCTTGCTTAACTCTTGCTGAACTCCATTGATTTTGGCCAAGGTTCACAAGCTGGATAAGACTGAAATTGAAGCTGTTCTGATACGGAGTTCAGAAAGACAAAGACAAGCCTGTTGGCTCTGACCCACTGGCACTTGTTTAAGTCTTTTATTTTCAGCATGTGAGCAGCCCTGTGCCTTTTCTAAACTTCTCAAAGCATAGGTCCAGATTGCTATTCAGGGTATCAGCTGCACACCTGCCAGAACCCTGATGAAATGTGAGCAATAAAGTAGTAGTCGCCTGTGTAACTACTCTGACTTGAAAAGCACAAGCACTGTTTTATGTTGTATGTTTTATATTTGATAATGTGAAATTTGAAATTTGAAATAATTTGAAATCCTCCTGCCTATGGTCCATGCCAATGACTCGGGCACAAAGTGCCACTACCAGTGATGTTCATACTCTCTGATTGCAAATGGTACTGTAGCCTTAAAGATACAGGCCAGTACAGCAACATGTTACTAATGCAATAAACATGGACTTGAAATAAAGTTTTAAAACAGAAAAAAAATTCAGTGGCTGTGAGTCAAGGGTCAAGTCTAAGTAAGTTTTCCAAAGAGCCAGCTGGTGTCCTGACAGATCTGGTTCACCCACAAACTGGTTTCCCTTCAGCTATGTTGGCATCTCTCTGCTTAGGTAATGCCATGACTCTCTGCCAAGTTTATCTCGTATTACAAAATCCTTAACACTGGGCTGGAAGATGTTGAAAGGTCTCTCTTGATCTTACAGGAAAGAAGCCTTATTTCAACATGGCTATGAGTTTGTTATTTCTTTTTTCATCAGCGCTGTGTTGCCAAGTCTGGTATATTTATTGTGAGTTTCAAAGTATTTAACGTCCTGTAAAACAGGACCTAAAATATAAAAAGGTGCTGATACCCCAGCTCTAATTTTCAAGTGATTAAACAAGAATTTCAGCCTTCACTTAAAAAACACATTTCTAGGCTCAACATTGTTGAGAAGTAATTGGAAATACTATTTGAAGCACTTGAAAATTACTGGAAGCGAAAAATATTGGGAGTGCTTATATACTCTAAACTGAGAAAACAGACTATGCTAAAAAATAGAGCTCACTCCCTTTTTTTTTAAACTCAAGTCCCATGGTTTTTAAGTTAATCTTGAGATTTTGGGAGAAGAGCAGTCAAGACTTTCTGCTTGACCGTCTCTTTTCCCCAATTACTTACGCTGTTCTGTTATTCAAACCTCTCTTCAAGTCGAGTGGATCAAATGGAGGATGTGGGTTTGGCTTGGCACTTGCCTTTGCTGAGTTTCAGGTTAAAGGAGACTGGCAATGGGAGTTTTGTACCTGTTGAAGGTTGAGGGGGGGGATGGAATTTTTCCCATTTTATTGCTGGGCAACTAACGACCGATACTTAAGGGTCATCTACTCTTACAAAAGAGACAAAATATTTTGGCTAGGTGGAGCACGGGAACAAGGGATTGGGGATTTGATAACGGAGACACTCTCTCGCGGGATTCGGAGGAGAGAGGAGTGGAAAAAGCAGCTGTCTGCTTTTTGGCTGTGACTGCGGGGGGGGAAAAAAAGCCTGGTTTTGCACTGGTTTTTCTCTACCTGGTGGGTGAGTTCTCGCTTGGGAAAAAGGCACGGGACTCCAATCCTCTCTTCCCCTCCGGAAGGGGACATTTTCCCAGCTACACTGCAGCGGAACGGGACCCGGTTGCCACCGCCCCGCAACCCCCCCCCCCCGCCACAACTGCGGAGTTCCTGCCACCTTTTCGTTGCTGGCTAGCTCGGGTGAGCCCACCTTGCCGTTCCATCTCCCTGCTCTGATCTCCCTGCCCATCACGTGCCGCTGCACTCCACCTCTGCCCAGCCTGTCTGCCTTTACGCGTGTGATGGAGATCCAACCTCGCGCCACAGCGCCCCCTGCAGCTGCGCAGGAGTTGTCGCACCTGCCCTGCCCGGCCGGGAGCCAACAGCGCCCCTGCTGGCTGTGACCGTGACTGCACCAAACTGGAAAGTGCTTGGCAGCCCAGGGACATCTGCCACCGATTTTTTGGTTTTGTTTACTGTTTTTTTTTCTTGCTTACTGTTTTTGTTACTGATTGTTTACCTCATTCTAGATACTAGTAAAGAGCTCTTATTCCTTTTCCCATACCTTTGCTTGAGAGCCCTTGATTCCAAAGTTATAATAATTCGAAGGGAAGAGGTTCACATTCTCTGTTCTAAGGAAGGTTCCCACCTTCCTTAGCAGGCACCTGTCTATCAAACCAAGACAGTACCCATTGGTATTTCTCCTCCACAGCCAGGCTGTCAGAGGCTGAAATAGTTCGTGCCTCGCACATTGATATAAAGTTTTGCTCATTATAACAAAAACTGTATAAAGAAACTACAACCAAAGAAGCCTTGGTGAGGATACCTGACTGGGACTTTGGACTGAAAGTCAAACTGCTGATATTAAAGGGAAACCTATTGTTCAGTCATCTCAGGCTGAAGGAAAGGTATGCATCCACAAAGGCCAAAGCCACCAGCTGCACTGAGAATCATCCCCGGCTGAGTTTGGGGTGGGGGGAGAGCACAGCTCACAAAGCCAGGTCTACACAGACTTCTCCCCCAACCAAGGGGGGGAGGAGGAGGTTTTGGGTGCGTGGCGTAACCTCTGCTGAGAGGCAATAAACACCCATCCTCCCTCACAAACTGGCCACGCTGTGGAACCCTCAAGCCCACAGGCCACATCCACTGGATGTTCACATGAGAAGCAGCTGAGGGGGTGTCCTAATCCATCAAAGACCCCCCAAAGTGCTAGGCCTTGCACTACAGGACTGCATGTGAGGCAAGCAGAGTCTGCTGCAAGAGACTGTCCCTCCCCTGGGGGGACATGCCTGGACATTGCCACCTGGCCTGAATGTATATTAACCCATGGGATCCTGTGCTTTCTGGGGGGATCATCTCCACCAAGAAGACCAGCTGGAGAGGATCAGTGCAACATCGTTGGGATCCACGGCTGGTGATATTCTTTTATTCTGTCTGTCACTCTCTTTCTGTCTCCCTCACCTCTTTTCCTACTTCTCCCTTTCTCTCTTTTCTCTCCCTCTCTCTCATATTTACTATCAAAATAAAATCCATACTATTGACTGGCACGTGGTCTCATTTGCATCTTAATTCAGGCAGAGGTATTTCTAAGAACCTTAATAATTGGATCCTAACACAGGCCACCCCACTTCACCTTTTTTAGAAAAGCTCAAAAGGTTTTCCCTGTTTTTTGAAGTTTGCTGCATTTCCCTTTGTGTTTGCAAAGATTACCCTGCCCTAGTTTATCTTAAAAAATTGCTGACAGTGTGCCATCTGCAGCCCATGTAGCATGTCTGGGGCAATGCTCAGCATTTACAGAGGAATATTTTTCTCTCAGATGTTTGAATTCCAACCATACTGTTGTTATTTATTAAATAAGTAAAACTTTAATTCCTGGGGGTTTTTTTAAGAGGTTTATTTAAAATGTTAGGCTTTGTGTTTACTCTCAGATCAGGGATGACTATTACTCCATATAGTTCAAGTGCAAGTGTAGTGCCTGTGTGCCATGGAACACATGAGAACGAAGAAGTGCTGTGGGCTCCCTGCACTGGGCATCTGTGTTCAGGTGTACTTGGTCTGACTGGAAACAACTCTTCATTGGCCTGCAATGACATCTCATTTGTGTCAGCACAAGTGAAAGGTGAGATTTGTCATGGCAGTCAGATTTGGTGAGCTGTCCTAAGCAGGTTGAAAGGCTCTCTTTTCCAGAATGGCTTTAGGAATGTTAAAGCAAACTTGATGAGGTTTTGAAGCTGGCAAACTTTTGTGAGACAGGCTCATCATCGCCTCACTCTGTGTTGAGGAATTTGGGCTGGAACCTTATCAGCTTTGGAGCAATGTTTTCTCATACAAAAGGGTTTCCTCAACATTAGAAGTGGATGCTGCAGCTTAGATAAAAACTTGGATAAAATCTAATTCAGTTCCTAGTTTTGCTAACCAGCTGTCCTAGGACTTCACCGGAACCACTCTTCCTTTGCCTCTGTTCTGCTTTTTGGGGTTTTTTTTGGTCCACATCCCATTTCTGCCTTCCCCTAAGATACATTCTGTTTCCCACCCACACCTTTCCTCATCTGAGAATTACTTAACTTTCTGAAGAGGAGTCCTGTGAAATATATCCTACACAGATACACTGCTAGGGTGGAGCTGGGAATAGAGCATGGGTGGAAACAAGGGACTGGGACAGGGATGAGGGAGAAAGGAGGCATGAGTCAGCAGTGTGCCCAGGTGGCAAAAAAGACCAATGGCATCCTGGTGTCTATAAAAAATAGTGTGTCAAGCAGTACTAGGGAAGTGACTGTCCCTCAGTACTTGGCACTGGTGAAGCTGCACCTCAGATCCTGTGTCCAGTTATGGGCCCCTCAGGAGAAAGAAGGTGCTGAGATGCTGGAGTCAGTCCAGAGAAGGGCAATGGGAACAGTCTGGAGCACAAGTGCTATGAGGAGCAGCTAAGAGAATTGGAGTTGTTTAGCCTGGGGAAGAGGAGGCTCAGGGGTGACCTTATCACTCTCTACAACTACCTGAACGGAGGGTGTAGCAAGATGAGGGTCAGGCTGCTCTCCCAGGCAACCAGTGACAGGACAAGAGGAAATGTCCTTGAGCTGTGTCCGGGGAGATTTAGGTTGGACATCAGGCAGAATTTTTTTCACTGAAGGGATAGTTAAACATTGGAATGGGCTGTCCAGGGAGATGGTGGAGTCATCATCCCTGGAGATGTTCAAGAAATGAGTGCACATTAGTGCTGTGGTGTGGTTGTCATGGTAGTGCTCAGTCACAGGTTGGGCTCAATGGTCTTGGAGGTCTTTTCCAACCTTAATGATTCTATGACATGGGACAATATGACACTGCAATTCCAGGACAAGAGACCAGAACTGCTCTTTTCTGTGGCTCTGTGAATACAAATCATCTTAAGATGATATTGTACTGTCCTCTCAGAGCCATTCATAAGCCCATGGTATGCACAGAATGAAGAGCAGCCTAAGTAGTCAAGATAAAATTGTGTGGGAGAGGGGTTTCCATCTAGAGCAGATGTTCTCAGAGATGATCCTGCTATGCCTAATTTTATTGCCCAGCCTTTTCCATCAATTCCCTGGCATTCATGCCTTCTCTTCTGATCCTCTACTATTTGGAGTTCCTTTGGCTTCGTTTGCCTGTCTATCAGTGTCATTGAACAAGCTTCTCCAGCTTCCCTAAGCTTATTGAATTCTCTTTCTCACTGTTATCTATGTGTCTCAGCAACCAGCTCTCACAGAACTCCCTAATCACCTTCCTGGTCTCTGAAAGGGTTTGTTTGTGTGCAAATTGATAAGCTGGTGTAAGTAAAATCAATAAAGAACAAGGCTATGGCAATGCAAAACCTATTATTCATTTATTGGACAAATGTTCATGCTTGAGGGTATGCTTGTAAACATGCTAAAATGCTTGGAATGTAGAAAACTCACTGGCTGACACAACGTTTTCTATGAAGCCTTGCAACCTTAAATTGGCACATAGGGTCATCATGGCCCTTTAGCTAGCAGCACCAAAGCCACTGCTAAGTTCACCATTGAATTCATCCACTAAGAAACTGAGCCCTAAATTCTGGCTTGTTCAAGAGTGAAAAGCCTACATCAGATCTTCCTGAAATAGATCAATAGTCTTTCTCTTTGGATTACAGCTGCACGAGTGCTGTACAATGTTGAAACATGGTCAGTTTATACTTTACAGAGAATAGGATCTGCAAGCTGGAGGAACTAAGGTCATCTAAGTCACTAGTTTTATTTGTCTATTCTAAGCCAAGAATGTATTCCCAAGTGCAGATGGATGTTTTACAGACACCCACAGTGGAAACCCAATCCACCTGAAAAGCAGACTCCTGAAGAATGCGATATCAATATTTACTGAGAGTGAGTGGCCTGACCTACTCTTGGGTTTGCCCAGAGCAGAGCTCTTAGTTAGTCTTGTCATTAGAGATTTTTAAGACCATATAAAAGAGACTCTCAGTAAAGCTGGGTTAAACTTCTGTTTTTATTGATGGATCTACTCTCATTTTCATCAGATATTGATGTCTTCCTGTTGTAAATACCTGGAATTCCCCTGTGTGGGCAGACCTTTGTTGCAGTGGAGTTATGTTGAGGGCTGTAACAGGCAATGCCAGATGCAGCCCATCAGAGACCTCTGAATGCCATTTTCTGCACACTTCCAGCTACTAAACACTGAGAAGCTGGTAGGGATCACTGGGTTGGTTCCAAGTACAAAGTAGAGGACAGGAAAGTCTACTGTACGTTGGGAAGTGTACAGTATGTTTCCACCTCATTCAGAGTGACTGCTCTGGGCAGCCATTTATATAGAGTTGCTATGTGAAAGGAAGTTGCATGTGTTCAGAATGGTTATATGTATATATAAGAAAGGTAACTGTTCATATGTCATAGATTTGTGTATCATAAACATGTATGTCATAAGCAAATTTAATTGAGGGATACAATCATCAGTGCATCTTGAAAAATCTCCAAATTCACTGTTGCAAGCATGTGGGCTGGCAATTTATGTATTAGCTCTAGAGGGAAAGAATTATACCTTCAGCAGACAGCTGATGAGCCTTGGTACATTTTTGTGAGCCTAACTGACCTTTTCCTGTAATCACTAATCCTCATCCCACCCTGTCTGTCCCCAAGCTCTTTTTCAAGTGGAGTACACTCAATCTTTTTAAACATTTTGAAATGGGCAGTCATAATCTGTCATCCTGCAGACAATAAACTTCCACTGACGATCCCTGCATGAAAGAGAGACAAGAGAGAGGTATTAGTGAGCCAGAACTGCAGAAGATGCTATACAAATAAAAGTAACTTTATACCAGGTATTGTGGCAACAAAAACATCTGTCTGCCATTGTTTGACTTTCATCTGAGTGCTTTATGGTTTTGTGGGCTGAAAGGACATTAAATATATGTGGTAGTTACAGTTCCTTCACACTCCTTTACAAGGTAAGAAAATCAGCTCTCTGAATAAGTTGGTCTCTGAGTATCCTTCAGAAGACAACGAATCCTGGTGGTGATCAGTCCAGAATTGAGTTTTAATTAGTGACCAAGAGGAAAGGATGGTTCTGTCAAAAGTTATTGTCATGTCATATATTGCTCAGTAATGTGTAAAAAGTAAAATGTACTTGGGTGATTTTCAAGTTATGTCTGAGAGGGGAGTTACCCACACAGCAAATTTCATTCTTTTTATTTTTTTAATGTCTTTCACTACTAGGTCTTCCAGTTAGTGTCCTTTATTAAAGATCTGAAGGAATCAATAGTGAGAGAAATGAAACACACTTCTCATCCTTGATCAAGTCACATGTAAGGAAGAGTAACATTTATGAGTGTAGGGAGAGTTTATGTTCTTCCCAGTTTGTGAGTGGTATTCTCTCTCAAGGCAGTGGTAAGAAACCTAACAATTGTTAGTAGGAAGCCTGGCTGGAGCAGTGGGATTCAACAGCGGAGGCCAGTGATTTAGTGTCCAATAGCTGCAACAGGCTACAAATTTAATTTCCACCTTAGTTTATTGGGCATTAAATTTTCCTTTGACAAATAGGCGTGATTTCAGAGGATCAAATGCTGTCCTACTGTGGAGGGAATGTTGAATTTAGGCTGCTTGATACTGGTTAACTTGAATTTAGATCCAAAGTACAGTTTTTGCAGATGGCAGTTGTCATTTACATTGGTAATGGGTGGTCCTCCAAGAGGTTTCTGAAAGGTTAGATTCTGCTAATAGTGATGGCCTAAACCTGAGGCATGGGATGGGTAATGCTGCTGGAGAGATTTAATAGGAGCTTGCATTTAAAGACCCCTGCATGGCACTGGTTCTCTGGAGAGGAAACTGGTGCCAAACTGCTGCCTTTTGGGAATGTGCTGAGACCTCTGAGCTCAGATTTTGGTACTAACTGTGCTTACATGGTGTCATTGACTGGGTGACTGCAGTAAGATGAATTTGACTCTTAAGCTCTGTGTCTCATTTTAGCTTTCGTTAACTGAGGTTTTTTAATTGGAAATTTACTGTGCTACTTCACCAGTTTATCCTGAGTGTCATTTGGAACTGGGTCTGTCTCATGCTCATCAGCAAGTCTGATGTTTCAGTTATGCAGTGTTTGGCTTTGGTTTCCTTTAGATCTTTCCTAGATGTTTTTAAATTGTAATTCCCTCACAAAACTGTTACCAAAGGTTAACGAAATGCAGGATTCATTCTCAGGTTTATTTTAAGATCCCTTATTTGGTCTACGTGTATGCTCTTCGAAGACGGTTATTACTCTTTTGGTCACTAAGTTGCCAAGGGAGATAAAAAATAAAGAGGACTCATCTGTGGAAAACAGGATTATGTTGGTCAAAGTTAAGGCCTGCTAAGCTAGCACCCATTGTCAGAGAGACTTAGCTCAAAATCCTAGGTCAAATAATTTTTCTAAAATAAAACATTGTGAAATTAGAAGTCAAGCTCTTTAAAATGAATGTATTTTAGTCACCTGAATTAATAACATGCTTTAAAATACTGGAACAGAATTGTTTCTAAATCTGTCATTTAAACTTGGACTCGCAGACACTAGCATATATGCACATGGTTGATGCATTTAATGGCACGGAACCCTTTTTTTCCCCTGTTACTTGTGTTTGAAGTCAAGCATGTGTATCCAGCTTTTCAGGATGCAGGCAATTACTTTGTACTATTGCTGCTGTGTGCTTAATTCAGTAGTTATCAGCCTGTTTCAATTTGTAGATCCCTTACAAACTTACCAGTGGGTGTGCAGATCCCATCAGGAATTGCCTTATGAGGCATACTCTAGAATATATCTGAACTTGCCTTTGCAAATCCCTAACACCAGTTTGTAGGTGTCAGCCCCTCCCAGTTGCTAGATTCATGCATTTTCCTTGGCTTCAGGAATCAATAGTGAACTGTCACTTTTGCTTTCCAGCTGTCATGTGCTGTCAGATTTGAATTTTTGATGTATAGAGAAATGTCTTTTATCTCCAAATATCATTGGATAATCTGTTTCCAATTCAGTTAAAAAATTCTGTGAATTCCTATTCATATTGAGTTTGACAAAATCCTCTTTCTTTAGTCATATGAAACTTATTAGAGACCTTAAATACCCTATAATTTAGCTCAGCTGAGCTTGGTGGATGTCCAGCTTGTCCAGGCATTTCAAATGTACTTTACTGTTGGGGTATCTGGTTGTTGATTTACTTTTCAGTGATGATATCTGAGCAATTAAGAAATAACTGGCTATCCAGATCACTCAAATAAATGGAGTAGAGAACAGTTTTTGTTAAAGAAATGAGCTTATGACAGTCTGTACTATTTTTATACTACATAGCAAAGGACAAGCTGTGGCACTTACCAAGAATGCCTGGTAATTGCCACCTCCCTGTCCAAGACATTTGCTGCAGGTTGGGCTGTGAATGTCCCAGTGGTGTTCTCTGGTCTCAGGATACTGATCCAACCACATCACAGCCACAAAACAATGCTCCATTAGGAAGCCCTGCCATCATCACTTGATATGTTTCAGCTCAGGCTGAAGGTATTTTGTTGTTTGGTTTTTGGGTTAAATTTTGGAAACTATTTTGCCAAGGGATTGAGATGTGCATGTGTGTGTGGGCAGTTTCAGTTGTTTACAACCTGCTTCACGTATACCCCATGTCCTTCTCTGAAATTTGACTGTATCAGTCTGTCTAACAAAAGATACTGACTGCCCTTCCCTTCAGATGTTCCCTTATTTATGTCCTTAGGTCATCATGTCTGCATCAGTGTTATCACCACGCTCCTGAATGGGCTCCCAGACATACTTCAGGCCCCTTCTAATTCTTTCCAGCTGCTTTTGTCTCGCTTTATAGACAGTTGTTTTCTCCTTTTGACCTATTTACAATGGGACTGGAAAATGTTAATATTAACCACTTCTGAAGTATGTTCTGCACAAACGAGCAGTTAAAACTTTTGATGATCAAAAACAACTCTTTCATTCATTCCTGATACACAGGCATGGAAACTCAGAGAGTGATTACAGAAGTGTTGGTGAGGATGACATAATTCTAAACTTTCTACATCCTTTGCCACAAGCATCACATGCTGCCTCAAATATCTTTGTATCAACAGTGACCTAAGTGATGCAATGTCTTAGGGAATAGGAAGGGAAGATATGATTTCTGGAAATTTATTGAGAAGTCTAAAAATACCTACCTGTTTGAAATTATTGGGGAAGCTTAAACTGAAATGCCTTCAGAGGCTTCTTTTTGTGCCTCTCATTAGCTCAAGAACATTGTCCATCATGAACTAAAGAGTATGGACACAGGTTTAATGTGCTTGAAAATTAAGAGCAGTTAAAAGATGTTCACATCGACAAGGGGAGCATGCGCACGCCCCTGGCAGGCTGAGACTCAGAAGAACCTTTTCTGCTCCTATTTTGCCTCATGAGCTGCAAAGAACCATTTAGGATGACAAATTTTGCTGACTCTTGTGATTCATACTGCTCAGAAGGAGTGTTACAGCCTGAATCTGAATTCTGAACTGGTGTAACAAGAATTTTTTTTCACTTCATACACTTGGCAACACAAATTGGTTTTAGCCGTTCTGGAAGCTGCGGGCCAGAAATTTCACTGACACAGAAAAGTTTTCTAGTTTGCAATTCATTAAATGTTTTCTCTGTAGTTTCCACCTGCTACTATTGCAGGTTTATGTTGGCCACCAGAGCAGTGGTCGGTACAAAGGTATGCTGGTGGCTTCTTCCTCTTCTAGGCACTGTGGTCCGGTGAGGACCTGTATTCCTGATGTACATTCCCATTATGCTGCTTCTGGTGTGTTAGCCTTCAGCAGTCAGAGACAGAAATCTGCTGAGAGGCATAGGCTACCTCAGCTGCTTTGTTTTCCAGGCTTGTCCTTGTAATTCCTGACTTTACCCTTGTCCCCATCTGATGGAGTCTGGAATCCAGCTGCAGGGGAACGCACTGTCTGCATTATTTCCCCTACTCTCTGCCACAGCCATGAGGAGCAAGGATTAAGAATAGCACTGGGAAATATTTAAGAGGAAAAGCCCAGAACAGGGCTATCCCTTATGACCATGTAAATTCTTCACCTGAAGTAATAAATAGATACCTTTGAGTCAAGTATCTGTGAAAGTTATTCTTCCACTTGTAGAAACACTTTGCAGGCACGGCTTCCATTTGGTAATGAACAGGATAGTGTATTTTAGCCAGGAAATTGCAGTTATGGACCTGCAACAGTCTCACAATGTGTTATAATTTCTGGAAAAGCCTCCTTATTTTAGGTAACCTTTTGGTTGAGACTTCCTTATAGTGAACTTGGCTCTATAGAGCGCATTACAGTGATAGAAGCACTTTGGCTGCTTAGAGTGTTATTAGAGACAGCTTGAAATATTGGTGTCTTTAAACTCCTCTCTTCTTTGCCCCTCCTCATGTAGCCAGTCTTGGCAGAGCAGCGCAGCACACCTTGCCTTGCTGTCTGTGCTGTGTTTGATAACAAATGCTTTAATATACTGAACTGAGGTGCCTGATAAAAGACATCAGCAAAGAAATAGCTCACGATTGATGTATTAGAGGTCAGCTTGAAAGATTCAAGATCCCTCTCCCACAATCAGGCTTCAGTGACTGCTTATACTTTTCTTAAACCTGTTCTGTTAGGATCTCTGTAGCCCCAGGCAGACAACAGTGTGGGGTTTATGTTAAATCCAAGTTTTAAAACTTTGCAGTTGTACATAGCAAAAGGGGAGAAACATTCCTTTTTAACCAAGCAGAAAAATTATGAATCCATTTGCATGACTACGACTTCACTAGCCATAGGGTCTCTCCCAAGAGGACTAGCAAATGCCAAGAAATTACCAGAACTGATCAAGAAAATGCAGTTAATTCATTTTGTGGAAAGGGATCAAGGTATGCTGCATTGCCTGAATTCCTGGTGCGGCTTGAATCTGTTAGAATTGTGTTGAAATGGATAGAGCAGTTTACAGCATTCACATTGCAGCTTGTATGGTCTTAACTTTGCATGCTGGCAGATTAACTGCTTCTCTGCAAAGAAAAGTGGACCAAAATAGGTCCCTCGTTCCTTGAAGGTACAGGGTGTTTTTACTGAGCTCAATGAAATATGCTCCAGCTAGATGTAGGTGAGAAGCAATACTGAAGCTCTGTTGCACTTTGTGGAGCTCAGATTCAGCCCAACCTACCACTCCTGTATTTTTTACTGCTCATATGGACATGGCTTATGATCCCCATTACCATGAAAATGCCCTGCTCCTGATACACCCTGGACAATGAATTCGTATGCACTGAGAACTTTGGTCCTCAGAAGTACTAGCATGATGCTGAGTACCACAGCAGATGGTGTGTAGCCCTGCACTGTTGGGGAGAAAAAGAAACGACAGACTTTTCTTTTTTTAAAAAATTTCTAGTGAAACGGATGAAAAGCAAACCTGTCCACAGCAGAGAAAGTTGTGGTTGCCCCACGGATGTAATAGTCATAAGTGTACATCATCATGTCCATATCTTCTCCATAGTGTCCTGGATATTCTGTTGTTAACCTTTACATTAAGGAAAAAGAAGATAATACAATTTACCGTCTTATAGAAGAGTCCAGTTGAATGAATAAAACTCAATTAGTAGATTTTTCCTGCTTCTTTGAAAATTCTTGCTTCTTAACAGCACCACAATATACAGTCTCACATGAGACTGCCTTTTTCCTCTATGCAACTAATTCAGGTAGCTATTTGAATAAAATTCAGCAACTTTAGAACAGTTAAGAGCAAACTGGAGTATTGGAGTATAGGTATATACATCTGCAGCTCTGGAATAAAAACAATCTGAACAAAAGGGTAAAGCTTGTCTACTACAGTCTTTATAGCAGGGATTTCCTCCAGCCTCTTGTGAGTCTCTTTGATTTGCTGCTGCAGAGTGCAGTAAATGTTGCCAAGTCAAATGACTCTAAGCATTTATCCATTTATCAATTATATTAAGTGAATGTAACAATTAATTCATTATTCTTTGTTGTTTCCTCTTTCTGCCTAATTTATAATGTAAAAATATGGGTCTGGACAATATTTGTGCAGTGTGTTTTATCTGAGAACCTCAAAGTGCTTATTCAATTATTAATCATATTACAATTGCTGCTTCCCTGGGAAATAAGCAAGTAATACTGTAATTCATTTTACAGATAATGAGCAGATTCAGGAAGGAGCTGAAATCCTGACCAGTACTTTCTGTCCACATTATATCTGAGGTCTGAATGGAAACCTGGCACTCCTTGTATTACACCATTTTACATGGGAGTTGCTAGTGGAGTAGCATCAGCTTCACTCTGAAAAGGCAAAGGGAGGAATCAGGTTCGCCTTGAGGGAGATGCTGTCCCTGTGGAAATAAACAGCCCAATTCCTGTTGAGACCAACTGTGTTAAGACACCTTTACAGAAATCCTGACAACCTTTTCCTGACTCAATCCAGCCCAGCAGCAGTACTTGAATGATGCTTGAAGGTGATCCAAGCACATTCCAGCCAGCACTTGTGCATGTTTACATTTTGTTAAATCAATGGAGTTTAAACACAGGCTTAAATATTTTACTCGCTAGGAATATAGTTATTGGGATGGGTTTGAGTTTTTATAATGAGGTGCTTTGGGTGTATTTGGAGCCAAAACCAGTTAACTGTTTCAGAAATCAGAAGCTGAAAGTTTACCTGAAAACTGAGGTACTCTGGGCTATTAGGTTGCTTACCAGGTAATATTCAGTTTTTGAATGTGAAAGAACATCATTCAGTTGGAACATCATTCCTAACAATCATTATTCCTTGACAAATGAAAAATGGGTCTGCATGTGAAACTCAAACATATCTTTATAAGATCCCCAAGTCTCATCAGTCAACATCTTTGAATGTATCTTTTTCTCATGCTTCCTGTCCTTTGGCCATGGCAATCACCACACAGATTCTGAGTTAAAGTAGAAGGACACCCATCCTGTGTTTGGGAAGGGAAAGATCAGGTCTGGTGAGTGTCTGTTGTCAGAGCTCTGTCCAAGGACGCCTGGATTTGCAAAGCACTCTCAGTGCTGTGCCATTGGTAAGAAATAACAGCAGTATTTCACAGGTCATGCAGACAGCTGCTGCAGATGAGGAGAAAGAGAAGAAACCACATACACTGCTCCCTCAGTGAGAGGAGGGTCCCCATATTTAGTTCCCTAATTTGGAGCCTGAGTGTCTGATAATGCATCTTCAGAGAATCCAGGGTCATAAAAGGTTTTAAAAATGTGGTGTGAAGACCAGCTATGGACCAGGATTTAATTTTGCATTCTCCCATCAACTCCAGGTTTTGACACTTTGGCTACTATTATGAGAGAGCACTAAGACGTGTGTTTTTATATGTTCTACCAAATGTGTTTCATAACGTTTGTTTGGCACTCGGCAAGGAAAATGTTCTGTAATCTTGACCAGCAGTATGTGCTGAGCAGATGAGACTGTGCACAACGTAAGGTTAAAAAGCTGCTTTTTGCTCTACTCAGAAACAGAACTGAGAGTCTGTTCTTTGAACTTCTTTTATGGGCCTCTCAGTTGAAAAGTAAATCTGATTACAAGCTTCTCAGTTCCTGTGGTCTCACAGACCTTTTGCAGAAGCATGCAGTGTTATTCTGAAGTGCAGTGGGAGTCTTCACTTAGCTTGCCTCTCTTTTCTTTCTGACTGCTGTCATCTTCTCCTCCCTCTTTACTAACTTCTCCACATTACCATGCAGCCTCTTAAGGCTTTTCCACTGGGAAATGTTCAAAAAGCAAATATATGCAATTACTGAAAATAAATTATTTGGGGACTTGAGCTGCTCTGAAGTGTGTCTTGTTACACAGACAGATGCCTACTGACTCCTTTTGTTCTGGAGAGCAAAATTCTAAATAGTGCTATGACAGCAGTGTTCAATTTCGCATGAGTCTGTGTGGTCTGTTTAATTAATTTCTTTTTGATGATTGCTGTACTCATTTCTGAAACTGTTCCCCTAAGCCCCTGCATTTCAAGGTTGTCAGGCTTGCACTGTGTCCTTTAGAAGGAAATACAATTGATTGTCCATATAACACAGCTCTGTGGTGTGCCCCATTCCTATTCTATTATCTCGAGCTTTTGAATCTGGGGGGAAATTCACACAAAATGGGTCTGCACTTAGAGATACTCTAGTGTTAAATGCCCAGGGATAGTCAGTATGTGTTTTTCTCATCATGAAATGGAGAAAAGTCATTTAAGACCCTCTGAGGGCCTTCCCAAAGTGGCCTGCCTGGCACAGGACAGTGGTTCCCTCAGGATTTGTTGTAGCTTGATCTGGACCCTTATTATCAAGCACTTAACTGAAAATGTTAAATGTTTTACTCACTAATGCATACAAAGTGCATATCAACTCATGAGCCACTTACCATTGCCCTACAGATACATAACTTATTTACAAATATGGTAGCATTTCTAAGCCACGTGTGGCAATGTATGGTTTGTACCTGAGAGGAGTCATGAAACGAGTGAGAGACACTTTTGCCCTAGTGAATGAGGGTTTGCCTGTTCATGGGCAAAACTCATCTGGGAAAAGCCATTCCCAGTAACCTTCACAGTGCCCTGTAAGCACTTTTGACATTGACCTCATAGCAAAGAGAATAGGGCTAGGGAAGCAGTGAGAAGCATGGGAATTGCCAAGTGCTTAGAGCTGCTGTTGCTGGTTGGGGTGTTATATGATGTCTGTGACCAAGCCAGAGTGCTTGTGGCGCTGGAGAAGGTACATGACAGGGGCTCTAGAAAAGAGGCTTGCAAAGCAGCTGTGAGAAGGTGTGTGTTATACCGATAGCAGGCTCTAGGCACTGAGTAATTCGGTGGCAAATGAACATCGAGGGGCAAGGGACATCGGGGTGCATTTAGTGGAATTATTTGTTAAACCCAAATACACATACAGGTGTTAAGTGTGGAGAAGGACTTGTACGGGAGAAAAGAGTAATGTGAGACCTTTAACAAGTGGTAGTCTTTTCAGTCTGTATAATCTGTTTGCAAGAAAATACAAAACACAGGAACTCTGGTTCATCTTTTCAAATCTGCTTCTGGATAGTATCAGGTATATAATGTTTGGGCTCAAGAGATTTGAAGCACTAGTGACATTGTTGAGAGACAAGAAAGAAGGTCATTCTATGTTAAAGACTGGGAAAGAAAATCTTATTATAAGGGATGTAAGTAGTTTGGCCTGTGTGTGAGACAGCAGGAAAAGCTGACAGAAAAAGTATTTTCATAATGATATTTTTAGCTGGAAGAGAGTTAATGTGGAATGGTTTATCTTTTCAGTGGTTTGCATTGCCCCAACCATCCACACATTTTTCTAATGTATTTCACTGTAATCCTATAAATCTTGCTCAGGGTAGGATATGTATTGAAAAAAAAAAAGGCATTAAATCTTTACTAGGGTTACTGTTGTTTTTATTTTAATCTGAAAATAACTGTGTTGTTTATTTTCCATGGTGAAGAATTGCTATGGTAGAGATTTTTAGAAACACAGAGTTAGTAATTTAGCACTGAGAAGAATGTTTTGTACTAATCTACAGTGATCCATGGCACTCTTTTAACAATTGGCTTCAGAAAGAGTTATCATGAGTCTATTATTTACCAATAAGAAGATCAAGTCACACCAATGGCCTTAGTATGTACGGACTGTTAATTAAAGAAATTAATGGGAACTGTGGGTATGCTTTGCCTTCAGATACCAAGCAGAAAAAGAAATGAGTCTTTTAAAATATCAAGATAGTCAGTGGAAGAACTCACAGGTTTCTGGCTCCAGTTGTTGAATATGCTTATTCCCTGATAGTAAGTACATGGGTTTGGAATATCTTACACTGTTCATTTCTTGTGCAGCTAAAGTGCTAACAAGACAAATGGCTCCTCTTTATCTTTCATTTTCCTCTTTGCCACTGACCTCTTCCTCTAACAATGCCACAGCCAAAAGAAAGAGTATTCAATTTCAAGAGGAAAACATAAGCTTTGACATTAACTTTCTGACCTTTGAGGACAAGGGGTGTCTCCTGAATGGCCTTACTTTCATATGTTGTTTACAATTGCTTCAAGAGTATGTCTTTCCTAAAGGAGAAATTTTTTTCAAGAGCCACAAGCGTTCAAGTTCCATTCAGTGAACATGGGAATTTTATGCCTCTTTAATAAATTTCAGCTCTGCCTCCAGCTGTAAGACAGAGGTAATTTCCTTTAAAAAATGCATACTACGCTGAAAAGCCAAAGAAGGTCTTAGCTGTCTACAGAAATTCCGGCAAATGCTCTGAGTTTAGATCCCAGATTGCTGGGCTGCCAGGGAACTAGAGCTGCCCTGGAGCTCCTCTAGAGATGAGAAGGTCTCTTGTGTGGCCATGTTATGTGCTTTGGGATTGAGTCCAGGCTCCAGGCTCTGAGCCCATGAGTTCACACAGACACATCACTGCTCCTATGTTCCCACTGTGCTGCACTGAAACCCACAAGCCCTCCTGGTGCCACAAGGCTGGCACAGCAGGAGCACAGTTCTTTGAGGCTTACACAAGCTTGTGCAAAGCAGCAGCAGAAAGCTCAGGGCACCTTGTGCCTGTTCCTCCAGAAAGACACGTCCAAAATAACATTAGCCAGCTTTCCAATGTCAGAGCAAATGTGTTTCTCCTAAAATGTCTCTGGGAGATGGTCCTGCAGATTGAACTGGAAGGTTGTATTTGATGGGTAATATTACAAAAAAAACAAAGCAAACCAAACCAAACTAAAAAAACCCCAAAAACAAAAAAAAAACCAACCAACGAACCAACCAACGAACCAAAAACAAACAAAAAAAAAACCAAAAAAACCCCCCCGAAAAACAAAAAACCAAACAAAACCCAAAAAACATCTAAAAAACCCTCCAAAACCAAAACAAAACAAAAAACCACAAAAACAAACAAAATCCCCCCCCACCCCCAACAGTTAAAAAATAAAAAATTGAAAAAGAGGGGAGGAGAATTGGGCTGTCCAGAACTGCATGCTTCCACCACATCTACTCTGAGTCCACCTCTTGGATTTGTATCTCTGCTAGTGGTTATCTCTGAGGAGCCTGCATAGGATCACATAATTTTTAATATGTCTTGTGTGGCAGGTTGAGTCAAGAAAACAAATACGTACTTTAAGTCACATTACTCTTGGAAAATGTAATTGTTGCCTAGACAGTGTTACCAAGACAGAGAGCAGCCACAGCTCCAGACAGACCTTCTGGCATTTGAACTGCTCGTTGTTTGAAGAAGGGAAACAGTCATAAACAGTCTGTGCAGGCTTGGGGCTGCTCTGTGACATGTGTTTGCTTTTGAGAGTATGGAGTCAAGCTTTCATTTCCTGGCAAAGAGAAAAATCTGAGGTCTAATGGGACCATTTAGTGACACTGTCTCTGCATCTGTGATAGATTTGCTTCCTTTATGGTGCAAATCAGCACACAGTTTATTTCACTGTGGTAGCATTCCCTAGCCAGGTAAAGTAAAGAGAGCTTTTCTGCCTTCTGTGAGGAATGTTAATTATTTTCAGTATATTAAAAGTGTGCAGAATCCATGACAGGTCTTGGCATGATGGAGAAGGAAAATAAGTACTTGTAAAAAAATTAACAAAGCAAGTGCAAAACTATGAGACTGGAAGATACTAGTAAATCTATTTTCAATATGAGCTTACTGCAGAGGTAAACTGGGAATTAATGGCGAGAAGATGAGCTGTGAAACAGAGCTACTGGGTTCAAAGAGTAAGGATATAAATACTACCAAATAAAGTCCTGTATGTATTTGGCTTCAATCATTCTATTAAGCAAAGTGAAAGCAAAGTGTTGGTTTCAGTCAGCATGATAATGTTATAAATTAGTATTCCAATAAATACTAGCAGTTCTCAAAAAACACATGAATGTTCTAGGTGTAAAAACCAGGGCAAATTCTAACAAACCCTTTGGCTCATACACATAAGAGAAACCTGTCTTTATTCATTGTAGGGTCAGCTCACTTCAGAAGGAATGTAGTCCTGAAGCAGAAAAGCCAAGAGAAACCATACATAAGGATCAGCAGTCTTACTGCTTTCATATTGCCAGAGAGCCATGTATGGAGACAACTGGAAGAGGAAGGAATCAAATATCCAAGATGAGAGCTAATTTGAAACAAAGAGTTTTGTCATACCTCAATATTGTCAGTTTTCTCAAAAATGCATTTCTGCACATACCTGGTTTCATACTTAAGGACACATTACACATTAAAATTCAAGGCTGCTGAGAAATTCTGCAGCCTTCGTTTTCATTGAATATGGACTTTTCTGTGCAATGCATGATCCATAAGGCACCACCATGGCTGCATACTTTCCTAGTATTACTTTTCCACATAGTCATATACTAATAGAAGCCTTTGCATGAAAACAAGCTGCTTCAACCAATAAAGAGGAGTCAGGAGCATGTTAATAGCCATTTCTCCACAGTTACTTTATTGGCAGCTGGCGTCTTGAACAGAACTAATACTACTATAGTTTGGGGCAGAAACTGCAATAAATAATGATACTCTAGACACACACATTTTGTTGTCTCTTGTATGCATATACAGTGTGAGGTCTCACCCATGGTAGCCCAAAACTACTTTGCAGTTTGTTTGGAAAACATATTTTTTCTGTCAAATGCATCTTAACCAGAGTGCAAAATACAGTCCAGAAGTATGATGTGTGAACAAGGTCTTGTGACAGTAACTTGGAAATGCCAGTGGAAGTTAGGTTGTGAGTTGAGATCTCCTGGGCTTAGGGAATGGGAAATTTCATTTCTGTACACTGAAATTTAACAATTCAGACAAGTCACATCTGTGACTTCACAAGCAAAAGTGGATCCAAAGCATGGAGTTTCACACTACCCCAGTGAACTTCATGTTGGTTATATATTAGCATAACAAGCAGTACTCCCCCAGAGTACTAGTACACTGTCTAGGCAGGGTAAAGGGAGTAAACCAGAAAATAAACCATTCCCAGCAGATGATAGAAAAGAGATCCCTGTTTTGGAGGGGACACTTTGTACTCATGGTGTGGGTCCTCTAGTAAAAAACTCCTATGTTAGACCCCAGGATAACTCTGGTGGAAAGGGATCTCAAAAAGTCTCTCCTACAGCCCTTTGCCCAAAGCAGGGTCAACCACAAGGTCAGACGAGGCTTCTCAGCCTTAATTCTGTTCAGTCTTCAGAACCTCCAAGGCGTCTCAATGGGTAATCTGTCCTCATAGAAGAAGCCGTTTTCTTTACATCCCACTGAACGGCAGTCCTGCCCTGAAGCATGTCAGCTGCACTCCCCAGTTTGGTGTCATATGCACTCTTGGCCAGCATGTGCTCTGTTGCCTCCTCAAGGTCATTGATAGAGATGTTAAGCAGGACAGACACCCAGGCAGGGTGTCACCCTTTAACCACTGTCCTCTGGGTCTGTTAAATCACTATATTTTAATCCATCTAGTTGTCTGTCCATCCAGACCATAACATCCTAGTTTGGGTAACTGAATGTGGAAAGAGCTTATATACACCTTGATAACTCTAAAGGCAGAATGGTTTTATAATGAACCCATAATCACAAACTGCACCAGAAGCTTTTCACAGGCCAGGTGACATGGTTTCCCACCACTTTTACAGCTCTCCCCTCCTAGAAGAATGTGAGCACATGGGATTTCTACCCTGCTTAGAGGGAAAAACACTTCCCCTGCCTTTGAAATGATGCCTTTTCTGCATGGAACTGCAGGTGAACTGTGTAAGTCTTTCTTTCCCAAGCATAAAGACAGAGTGTTGTCACTCTTGGAAATAGAAGGGCAGTATAGGAGTCTGTGTGCTGCTGCAATGAAAATGAAAGACTTCAGTAACCCCAAACATTTACATTAGGATTTGCCTTACTCTGAATGCCAATTTGCAAGGCAGAGACAAAGCTGTTCCTAGTTGTCAAGACAACGTCTGAGGGAAGAGCTGTCAACAGTAACAAAACAAAGTCAGAGATTTCTGTTGTCTCCCTGAAAATGCATCCAATATTAGAGGAGTACAAGAGATTGGAAGAACTGCTTTAAAGTCTGAGTGAGTTTCCCTCAGAGGGAAGAGCCTGGGCAGGTATGCAAATGAACCCCCAGGCAGAGAACATCCTTAGGCAATGTCTGCTTGGAAGGGCACAGAGGAATGTTCGGAAGAATGTTCAAAGACTTTGCTGCAGAGTTCCTGTAATTTAAAGGCTTTAATAATAATAATAATAATAGTAATAGTAACAAAAACATTACTTTTCCTCCCGGCTGTGAGGAGACTGAAGGATAAAAAGCAAGGCAATGCTATTGTGTTTGGCCAGTAGCCAGCCAGCCAAGTAAGACCAATAGGCACATAAACAGTATGTATGCATCTCAATGGCAAGCTTACTTCAAAGCTGAGGTTTGGAAACAAAGATTCAAACACAGATTTTTTTTTTCTCCCTCCCTGCAGGGTTATTCTTTGTATCACTGAGAACAGCTGAATTTAACCTGAATATAACCCTGGAGCATAAAATTATGAGTTCTCTTAGACAGAATGGACAGGAGCAGTATGAGCTTCTTCTACACAGTCTGCTCCTGTCTTCCATCTTAATTTAGAGAAACCACACCTGCAGTGTGTTTTAGAGAAACAGGGAAACTTAGGATGCATAGCTCATTTTTCCATAGTCTCTGTGAAGCTGCCAGCAGCAGTTGTGTTACTGTGTTGAGATGAGACCGCCTTTTTCTTTTGGTTTTACGATCAGTGGCTCATTTTGACTTTGATCTTTAAACAGTCTTGAGAAAGGAAGCATAGTTGTATGCACTACTAATATTTTTTCTATGGTAACTGGTATAAATTCACTCCTGTAAGTCATTGTGGCACAAATGTGTAGAACAGATATGCTCCTACTCCTCTAATTGTGCTGAATTTGTAGTGGGAAAACATCATTCCACTTTGGAGATTTCTGTCATGGTTTCCAGCACAGCTAGGCTGATGCTGATCCCCAGGCCTCTTCATTGAGAGCCTGTTCAATGTAACTATGTGCTGTTCAGTGTAACTATGCCCTTATTCTCTTCCCTTAGCCATGGGTCCTTAAGAATCCTGTAGCAGATTGGAAATTACATGCTTAGCTCCATAAAGTACAGTTAACTCTTTTCCAGACAAGGTTTCTGACAGGTCAAGCAGCCAAAGACATTTACAGGGACTGTTGGGGGAAAGAGGCTCACAGGTTTGGTGTCTGCTTAAACTCACCAGCAGGAATATGGGCACCTCCGGCTGTAGCGGCAGCAGTAAAATTGCCATTCACGGTCCAGCACCGATGGAAAATACTGACTCTGGAAACCAGCCACCAGCCCATTGTTTGAGCAGGTTTGATACCTAATAATGAGGGGAAAGAAGAGAAACACAAGGAAAACGTGGCATTAGATTCCTTGATAGTTTCAAGCATTTCTCAAAACAGCATTAACATTTTTGGTACAGAGTGGATGTTAAGTGGGTTTGACTGTGCTGAGAAGCACCGTTTGCACTTGCTGTGTATTGAGTAACACTTGGTATAAGAAAGCAGCAGTAGTTAACTAATGTCTTAATATCTATGTTGCACTTAGAACTATTTAATCTGGGCAAAGTATTTAATCATTCTAGTATGCTAGTCAGGCAAGAAGATTGTTCTGGTGTTGGTATTCTTAACCATTTACAAATCATGAGACTGACTTCAAAATAGTCCGTTAATACTTTTGTCTATGACTGTTGGTATTTGAGAATTTGGGCTTTATTGAACTAACCTTTTCAACTGCTTCCCTACCAAAGAAGAAAAAAAAAAGAAGCTTTAGACGTTATTTTAGAAAAGAAATTCATTACCTTCTTTATTTTATTTCAAAATTACGTGCCTCCAGGAGAAGGGAATCTCAGTTAAAAACATTTAGTCTTGTGATAAAATAATGATTTGATAGCAACCACATAAGGAAAACTGTGATTCAGACGTTATGGAATTTTAAGACTCACATAAATTTTATTACTGGATTTTCAAAAGAAAAATCTGCTGCTTCATGCTTTCTGTGTACTCGGGAATTCTGTCATATGTGTGAATCACGGCCTTCAGGTCGAATAGACACAGTCTCAAAGCATTTTTACCACTCTGTCTGCACACCCTACAACACCTGAACATTGATACCCAAAGTAATTCAAGTGGTAATCAGTTTGAATAGCTTGCTTCTTGGAGACTAAAGACGAGGAGCACATGAAAACAGACAGGTCATTAAGTCAGCTGTTGAGTGCTCATTCTCTCAAGCACCCTCCCAGACTCATTGTTTCCCAATTGTGAAAATTACAGGAAAGTAGTTTCTTCCCTTCCCTTCCCTTCCCTTCCCTTCCCTTCCCTTCCCTTCCCTTCCCTTCCCTTCCCTTCCCTTCCCTTCCCTTCCCTTCCCTTCCCTTCCCTTCCCTTCCCTTCCCTTCCCTTCCCTTCCCTTCCCTTCCCTTCCCTTCCCTTCCCTTCCCTTCCCTTCCCTTCCCTTCCCTTCCCTTCCCTTCCCTTCCCTTCCCTTCCCTTCCCTTCCCTTCCCTTCCCTTCCCTTCCCTTCCCTTCCCTTCCCTTCCCTTCCCTTCCCTTCCCTTCCCTTCCCTTCCCTTCCCTTCCCTTCCCTTCCCTTCCCTTCCCTTCCCTTCCCTTCCCTTCCCTTCCCTTCCCTTCCCTTCCCTTCCCTTCCCTTCCCTTCCCTTCCCTTCCCTTCCCTTCCCTTCCCTTCCCTTCCCTTCCCTTCCCTTCCCTTCCCTTCCCTTCCCTTCCCTTCCCTTCCCTTCCCTTCCCTTCCCTTCCCTTCCCTTCCCTTCCCTTCCCTTCCCTTCCCTTCCCTTCCCTTCCCTTCCCTTCCCTTCCCTTCCCTTCCCTTCCCTTCCCTTCCCTTCCCTTCCCTTCCCTTCCCTTCCCTTCCCTTCCCTTCCCTTCCCTTCCCTTCCCTTCCCTTCCCTTCCCTTCCCTTCCCTTCCCTTCCCTTCCCTTCCCTTCCCTTCCCTTCCCTTCCCTTCCCTTCCCTTCCCTTCCCTTCCCTTCCCTTCCCTTCCCTTCCCTTCCCTTCCCTTCCCTTCCCTTCCCTTCCCTTCCCTTCCCTTCCCTTCCCTTCCCTTCCCTTCCCTTCCCTTCCCTTCCCTTTTCTCTTTTGTTTCTTCTCCTTTTATCAGGAAAACCTGCAGCAAACTTTCTCTGTGATTTCATAAAATCAATTACAATGGTATATCCAAAAGACACTTTCAGAAGTAAATGTATGACTGACAAATACAAAAAATTTCCCTTAGTTTCATTCAATGACCTCATTGTTTATTTTTATGACCTCAAGTTCCCAGAAGGGAAAACACATCATCTAGCAGAGTTTGGATTTGGAAAGTCATTCACTTGTTCACAGGGGTATTGGTGCCTGCAAAGACAGCATGAGGCTGAAGTGTTTGTATGCAAAAGCTGAAAAACTGATCAATTGTGACCAGTGTGGTGATGAATTTTTCTGCCTAGCTTTCAGCCTTGTTAGGAAAATTAATCCACGAACATCAGAGGTTTATGTCCAAAAAGGAGACAGAGGAGTCCTCTAACTTTATTCATGAATAAAGGGAGAGGTCATGGGCATTTCCCACAGGGTCTCTCAAATTGCTATAGGATGCAGCCTCTTATTATCCTACTTTCCTGGGCACAAGTTCCCGCTATCTGTCCCCATTGGTGAGGTAGTCAAGAGGCACAGACTTTCCAGAACGCCTAATGCAAACACTCGTAATATACATCCCCCCTTTCTTCTTTTTCTTATGTCTCTGTTCCTGTAGTTTAGCAACACAGTCCTGGGTGAGTCAATCAGTGGAATTCCTATGGAAATCCTTCCCATTGTTTCTTCTATCTCTTAGTATTGGTCTTATCTTGCCAGGAGTTTGTTTGTAAAGATACTCCCTTATTCCTTTTAGCCTCCACTTTTGAACCCAGGGGTCTCTTTTCTATGTCCCTTCCCCCGTGTTCTGTTGTCCAGACAAGAGTATTTACATTTGTTTGTGTCACTGCATCTCCCACGCTGCTGGGGCCACAGGTAGTTGTTGTGGTTTGTGAGACTCTTTCAAGGACCTTCAGAGTTAAGTTGTGGTGGGGTCTCTGAGTTGCTATGGTATCACAGGAAATACGGCAGCCTGGCTTTCACTCAGCGGATTTCAGCAGGATTTTGACAGGAAGTTTCTCTGATTTTTGGCACATAGGCCATGGGAACATAAGGCTAAGACTCAATGTAAACATATTGGATACCTGCAGATGATTGGTGTTATCCTGATGGAAGAATGGTTGACACACAGAAATATGGGGATTGGTTGTACCTGTTGCAAGATGAGCATTAAACTGTGTAAAATAGCAACAAACCTGTGCCTCATCTTTTCCTGTCTCCCACCCTGCCCAGTTACCTGCATTTGCACTGCTCAAGTCCTCATGCCCCTGGGATATTTTCTAGCTCTTTTGTACGGGTGCAATAATGGGAACACTTTGTTTCTCCATTTCCTTTGCATTTCCTCTGGGAGGTTCAACTTTGCCCTGCAATTTCCCATCCTCACTGATTAGCATCTGATATTCCTGTTAGCACTTATCTTCACAGGAGGATCTTCCTTTTCTCTTTCCACCAGGTCAAATTCTGTCTGGGAAGTCCTGTGCTCTTTCCCACTGTCTTTGTCCTACAACAGCTTTTACTTTCTTGATATATTATCCTCTACTAATATAGTCCAGTTGTGGTGGAAAGATTCATTTTGAAAGAGATGTCACTCATGGACACTTCTTTCTAGACTGAATTGAAAAACAAACCTAGCTAGCATAACACTCATATGTTTACATGCACACTAATTTCAGTACAAGGTTATAGGAAGGTGTGGTTATTTTTGATTCTATCTTCTCATGATAAGTTTGATTTAAAAAATATAATTGGAGTTGCCTTAAAAATTAGTTTCGTAGATGGATAGTATAGTTGGACATAAGTCATGTCTTATAATTAAATTGCCATTTTGTTTTAACATAATTCAAAGTAAAATTTGAAATACACGTTAAAGCTCATGTTCACTTCTCTCTCTTTGCTTCTATCTCCTATGCAGCGTCCTGCAATCTGTTATTCAAGCACAGTGTTTGGTTTAGCAAAGGAAAGGTAATGCTGATGTTGAAGTACTTTTCTTTAGCTTTGAGATAACAACAAGATTAATAAGCTATTTTTCCTTGATCTTTTTAATTTTCAAGTAAAATCCAGATATTCCTTCAAAAATGAAGACATGCTCTCAGAGCCCAGAGTGCTTATTTGTGAACTCATATAAAATATTTTCTTCTCTTCCGTTTTTCCAGTTGGCCACTTTCCTACAAGCAGAAAGTAATTCTTCCAGGGAAGTGAACAACCCCTACCCACACACACCTTTTAGTGGTGGTTTTGCTTGGCCCAGTTTTTGCCAGTGGGTAGGGTGGGGTACAAAGATGGCTCCTGTGTGTCCTGTGTGAAGATTCTGGAAGTTTTCCACCATGTCCAGCAGAGCCAGTCTCTGATGGCTCTGAAGATGATGGACATGCTGCTGGCCAAACCTGGGCCAATTAAAGATGTTAGTTACACCTCTGTGAAAACATATTTAAGAAGAAATCAAAACAATATGAGCACACACTTCATTTTAGCCAGAGAAGGAGGAGGAGGTGAAAATATGTGAGGGAAAACATGGAGGCACCAAGGTCAGTGGAGAAGGTGGGGGAGGAGGTGCTCCAGGCGCTGGAGCTGAAAACCCTCTGCTGGCCATGGTGAAGACCATGGGGGAGCAGGTGGTCCGCCTGCAGCCCATGGAGTCCAGGGGGTGCAGAGAACCACCCACAGCCTGTGGGGAGGTGCCCATGCCAGAGGAGCAGGTGGATGCCTGCAGGAAGCTGTGATCCAGTGGGAGTCCCAGAGACTGAGAGTTGCAACGGCCTTGCTAGAGAGAGAAAGGCCTTGCTCCCAGGATGGAAACAGCCTGGCCTCGGCTTGACCTCGGCTCGGAGCAAATTTGGGCAGGTTTGCTGCTTGTGAGATTGGACTCACCGAAGAAGCTCGCAGAGGACTGTCTCTCATGTGGGAGGGACCCCCATGGCTAAGTAGAGGACTCTCTCCCTGATGGACTGACCCTGACCAAAGGAAATCCTTATACCCTGTCTCCCTCCTGGAGCTGTTGGTTGGAAGGAGGGAGGGGATGAGCTGAGAAATGGTGTATTAGTAGGGAGAGGGGTGAGTAGAGAAACGGTGTTTGTAGAAGAAGAATTGTGGTGATGGACTGACTAAGAAACAAATGGAATATCCTGCCCCCCCTCAGAACTGTTCGTTGGAAGGAGGGAGAGGGTGAGCCGAGAAATGGTGCCTTAAGAGGGAAGGGGGGTGAGTGAAGAAACAGTGTCTTAAGAGCTTATTTTTACCTCTGATTTATCCTCTGACTCTGTAAGGTTAATAAATCACTTTACAACTTTAAGTTTTCAACCTGTTTCTGCCCTTTGTCTGTATGTCCTCCCACCAGTGGCTTATCTCAACTCATGAGTCTGGTGTGTTTGTGTTACCTTTTTTCTTCTCCTCCACACCATTGCAGCAGGAGAGAGTAGAGAGAGCAGATATCATAAGTGCCTGGCATTTAGCCAGGGTCAAACCTCAACAAATTGCTCTATGCACTAATCTGAAAACAACAGTCAATATGTCAGAATTTTTTCCTTCTCCATTGAATTCACTACTCTTGTCACAGAAAATCCTGAAGCAAGTAGGGCAAATAAAAACTAGTGATTCAGGAACTCTGATTTATAGCCAAGTCATAACAGTGCCTTTTCACTAGACCGTCTTGTTAGCACTTTTGTTATAAAAGGTAGTTCAGTATTGAGTTAATGTCACTAGGTTTTTCTCACTCCTGAAATCCCAGCATTGCCAAGAAAAGAGGAAAATGCCTCTTACAAGGTGAATGCAGCAGAACGTGAGAAACTGGCTGGGACTGTGTGGGATTAAGCTTGGCAATGGATAGGTTTTCTTTTTCTAGTTGGCTGAAGTTCCAATGAGTGAAGAGTTGCCTTTTGGATCTGGTACTGGGAGAAGAGGAGGTGAGCTGGCTGATAGGGGGGAGTGAGAAGATTGGTGGTGAAGATTAGGTGCCCTTGAATAGGAAGTTGCCCTTTTCTTGGGTACAGCTGTTGGAAATGACTGCAGTGTTTCATGGAAAGCCTTATTCTGGGAGGAGTTCTGTGTAGTAACAGGGATATGGTATCTGAGACTTTGCTGGCCTGTGTGATTCCTGTGAAAAGCCTCTCCTCTGCCAAATCTTCTGAACTGGTTAATGAGTGTTGTACAGCTGAGTTCTGTCATGGCAAGCAACCAAAGAAGGCATCCATTTTACAGATTTAGTTCAGGTCAGAACTGCTTTTGTTGTTCGCTGGTAAGCTTTTATCTGTGAGACAAACAAATGCTGGTTTGAAACAAACCCACTCAAAATGCATATGTGAATTTTGGGTCTGTGTTTCACCCTATAGATTTTCTTGAATTGTGCCACATTATTTGCGAACATTGAAATAGCCTCAGCAGCCAAGCATGTACCTCATTGATTCATTAATTGCCTGCCGGGCTGAATACAAATATTGCTTACAAAAATAGAATATTTTTGAGCAATGGAATCAGTTTTGGTGTCACTTCATACTTAAGCCTGTGTCTTAATTTTGCTCTTTGTTAGACAAAGCCCAAAAGTGTTGTGCCCCATCTAATGCTGGTGCTGTGTGGTAAACCTCCTTCTGAGGCCCCCTGTTCCTCAGGTACATAAGCAGCATGTTATCCTGAGGATGACAACCCAAAGAGGAGGCCTGTTCACTACAATCTGCCCTGGGAAGCCCAGGACAAGATGCAGGAAGTGGTGCTGTTGGAGCCTGCATTGAATCCCTGCTGCACTGACTAGGCTAGCGCTCCCTGAAGCTCTCTGGAGACATGCAGAGCCTGCCACACAGCTCAGCAGGCACTGGGTCATGCTGCATTGAGGGTGATTTGTTCCTTTTAACAGGGTAACCTGAGAGTGTCATTCCGGTGGAGGGGAAGTCCTATACTGCTCTCCTGAGTTATCTTTGTGGTGTGTCCTCCCTCTGTGTAATTTGGTTAATTGCATGATGAGTGCTAATTCAGTGGTCAGTCTGTTACAGGTGAATGGGGAGACATAAGAGGCTGAGGGCAGGCTCAGGACACTTGCAACTCTGGCACTCAGACAGAGGGAGCAACTTTCATGTGTTTGATTAGGCCATGCCAGTCTCCAAAAGCCACTTTGATGAGGAGTCTTCCCTATCTGTTGTGGGATGTTGAGACGTGTTGTCTTGACTTCCACATGCCAAAGACAACATCTGTAACATCTTCAGCAATCTTTTTCTTTCATTTGGGGGGAATTTATGACTTACTTTTTTCTCCCTGACCCAAGGGAAGGCAAGGCCCTATTCACCCTGTTGACTTCTTCTGGACAGGGGCTGATGAGGCCTCCTTTTCTACAGAAACATTCCTCATCTCCTCAGATGATCCCACTGGACTCAGTCCATTGCAGCTGTGCTAAATGGACTTGTAGCAAGATTCCTTTAACATAAACTTAAGGCTCTGAAGGAAATTAACTTGTTTGTGTAGATAGCACAAATGGGAATGTTTTGAAAGGGCAGCTGGATTATGTGGTTTGGGTAATACAGCCTCAGATTTGAAATTTGGGATTGGTCAGAGACTGGAAACAAAAACAGTTCTTACTGATACACCGAGGTGTGCTGCCAGTGCCTGAACAGGAGGCTCCTTTGCTCAGTAGTCTGTCTTTGCACCCAGTTTGTGGGCAAAAGAGACTGAGAACGGGTGTGGGGAGGGAGAATCTAGATATCTATTTTTCCCAAGCCCCATCTAAACACTTTCTCATAAGTCTAAACAAGGAAAAGAGGCAACAAACACGCAATAAAAAGCTCTTGGCTGGAAATGCTTCTGCTTTGTGCTTTACAGCTAACTGGGAGTACACTGGTGATATGGCATGGTTTAATCTGTATTATGTGGTGTAAAACAAACTTTTTTTTCTTGGAAAGAAGAGTTGCTTATCTTTGCTTGCAAACTTTGTTCCTTTGTTTGTGTGATCCCTGTCTTTTGGTAAGATAATTTTCAGGCAAGAAAAAGAGTTTTTTTTAAATACCTTGTTCAGAGACTGGTCTGCAGAGACAGCTCTGTAATATTCAACAAAGCAGTGAAGAACCATCTCACCCTCTATCACTCAGACCTTAGGCGGTAAAATATTTAAACAAGGACAAAATTCCTCCACTACAAATAGAGATAAGAATATTACATTTGTGCTCCCTGAAAATATAGGATTCTTTGAGAAGTTGCAGCCTACAAATGACTAAAAGGATTGCAGAATCAGGGCATGCTCTGGAGACTTTTCCCTATTCCAGACACAAATATTTCCAAATTATCCAGGAACTCGTTCTTGCTCCTGGTTGCTCTCTCTCTCTCTATTGACTATGATCTTGGTTGGCAGATAGCCTCTGAAGGAGTAACGTTGAAACAGATTCAACAAACCTTTGTACATGTACTTAACTTTTAATATATTCACAGATCAATGAGGCTGGGAAGGCATTCCTGGTCGTCTGATCCAAACTATGGCCACAATTTCCCCTTTTGAGTCTTGTAACAGGTTCACAAGCTTCTCATGTCCTTTCAGCAAAGCACGAATGCACATAATCTCTTCAGAAGTATATACGCGTATATGATTAACTTCAGGGATGCATTTATGAAGTGAAGCACCATAGTTAGCTATATTCTGAAATGCCACTAGGCAATTCTAGGTAGTGATCAGAAGGGATTAATCTTCATGAGTCTGCTTGTGAAAGAGATGGGGTGCCCAAAAGAGCAGTTTTTAGAGTACCTGTTGTCTCCATTCACCCTGGAAGGAAGCAAAGGTCATAAACTAAGCACCATTAGGCATTAGATTGCCTAATGTGGATCTGTGTCATTGCCCTCTTTCTGTTGAATAGTTTTTTTCATATCTGAAAGATTCAAAGTTATACGATTTAATTCTCTAAGTCTACATAATACCTCGTGTTAGTGAAGGAAGCAAACTTACCAGGAAGCTCTACCAGTGGTTCCCTCTTGCTCCCAACTCTACTATCCCTGTGGTCCCCTCATTCACTTCTGTCATTTTGCCCCAAATACTAAGGGCCAAAGAAAACAATGAGTTGGAGACTCTTTATTCTCTCTTTTATATTCCCTCTTCTTCTTCTCTCTTAAGCTTTCCTTGTTTATTTTCTATTCTAAAGAAACCTCTCATGGGTTTGTCTCTATTGTGCAGCTGCACAGCAGTCAGGAATGGTAATTTAAAAATCACCATTTGAAATTTGGAATGCTACAAGCATAATTTATCAAAGGTAATTTTTTTGGGTGTTTCTGCCAGACTAGAGTTTCTCACTAGGGTTCTGGCTAAGAAACCAGAGGGGATTCAGAGAAGAGCTGTAGGTATGATCAGTGCTTGCTTAGGAGTGTTGGAATATAAAACCTCCAGAGGAGAACTAGAAGAATGGAGATGAGTTCAGCCTGAAAGAAAAAGAATGGGTGAAGATGTGTGGGTGAGGGAAAAGCATAGCTGCTACCTATTACTAAGGAGATTTTACAAAAGGATGTAGTGAGCTCACTCAGATTACTCAGTGAAGGTAGGGCAAAGAATAAAAAGCCTCAATTGCAGCAGAGTAGCAGCTTTTGACACCATCTCCCACAGCATACTCCTGGAAAAGCTGGCAGCACACGGCTTGGACAGGTGCATCCCTTGCTGGGTTAAAAACTGCCTGGATGGTTGCGCCCAGAGAGTGGTGGGGAACGGTGCTGCATCCAGCAGGCAGCCAGTCACTAGTGGTAGACCCAGGGATCTGTGTTGGGGCCAATCTTATTTAATACTCCAGGGAGTATTATATATGACTTAACAGTCACCTCCAGGGAGGTGATGGAGTTCACCATCCCTGGCAGTATTTAAGGACTGACAGGGCATGGCACTCAGTTGACTTGTGGTGTTCAGTCATAGGTTGGACTCAATGATTTCAAGTCTTTTCTAATCTAATTTATTCTGCAAAATTTTAGCCAAAACTCAGCAGACTTGTAGTTACTGGTGGTACAAGCAATTGAATATCCCTGGATGTGGTGTGCAAGGTGAGACAAAATACTCATGAGACAGAGTTGAAGAAGGAATGTTACAGTCCATCCTACAAGGATGGGAAACGAACTAGCAAGTCCAGCAGAGTGCTGTGTCAGCTGACATAAGAATGATGTATTTCTCACCAGCAGATTGGTTTGCTGGGGGATCAGCAGGGAAGAGACCTGGCCAAACAGGAACTAATGGTGACTCATATTTGTGGTCCTACTTGATTAATGAATAAATCTTTTTAAAATTGGGGATGGCTCCAAATAGCACTGAGGTGGGTATGGAGAAGAGAGAGAAGGGCACCTATGAGAAGTAAGAATGACAAGAGAGAAGGCAGGATTCTCAAAGGTCTCCCAGGATATAACCATTCCATCACATTAATTTGAGGTTACACTGGCCTACAATTTCACTCCAGTCTGGGATGAGAATGCTGGGTTCTTAGGCAGCAGTGTTGGCATGGCCAGGGATGTGCTGGCATACTGCAAACCTCTCTTCATGAAGCACTGTAGATACAACTAGCTTAGCCCTGGAAAACTGTAAACTTCAGAATCCAACCAGGCACAGCTAGCTAGGATTTATGGAAATGGCCCAAGCAACTAGGAGCACAAGCTCAACTTCGCAAAAGGATATGTGATTGGTGATCGCCCTGATGCCTTTTTCTCTTGTCCTAGAATTTTGTGCCAGACACAGGTGATAAAAAGGGCTTTACCTTTATATAAGGATCCTTAGGTGCGCAATTTGTTAGGTGGAAAATGCTGAAGATGCACATGCCACGTGATGAGTATACAATTTTTATAGACTTAGCAAATTAGCCTATTCCCCAATAAGAGGCACACTAGGTGAAGTCACCCCTCTAGTTCTAGTAACTTCCAGATTCTCTCCCCTCAGATGAGGCCTGAACCTTGTTTACAAAAATATGTCTCGAAGAGCTGGTTTCAACCTTGGTTTCTAAGGAGAACCAAGATAGCATAGGAGCTTCAAACCCTCAGCTTGGAGGCTTTTGGAATGCTTTGTCTTTCTGCCTAGGAAAATACTGAAGCTTAAGCTACAATAATAGGCTACAAAGCTACAAATATGTGTGAAAAGCATACAGAAAAAAAATATCTATAAAAGAAAAAGGAAAAAAATCAGTACGGCATCATGCCCTCCTACCAAAATAGAAGAAAGGAAGGAAGGGAAAGAAGGAAAGAAAAGAGAGAGAGAGGGAGAGAGAGAGAGAGAGAGAAAGAAGTAGATCTATGCAGAGTAGGCAGAGAGATGTAAGGATGCTGAACTGGAAAGGTGAGCTAGTGAAGAAATACTAAAATAACTCCAAAAGCTAGTAAAGGGAGAGAAACAGAGTTAAGCAATTAAAGAGTGATTGAAAAAGAAATACATTTGGAGAAAATACAGAGTTTGCTATAGAAAAAAAGTAGACAATGAAGAGGACAAAGTGAAAAGATTTTTTTTAAGAGGTGAAGGAAACAAGATTCAGATAATACATTGTGGATGTAGTCATGCAAAGCATATGGAGCATGATGATGAATGGTTTCATAGCAGAAGAAAATGCTCTGTATAGTCTTATACAATATCCTGTTTGCGAGAAGTGAACTTGAGAAATTGCTGCCAGGGATTTTTAGAAAGAGAATAATAAGTTTATTTGGGACAAAAGAAATGTCTAATCCAAAATTATTATGCAATACATAGAAATTGCATCAATGTATAAAAAATGAAGAAGTCATCCAGGGTTATCACAGTGCCTTCTTTCTGCCTGTTTTGCAGCTCTCCCACCTTTTTTCAATTCTTATTCCAAAATGAAGTATAGGGTCAATCTTTTTTTTTTCCTTAGCAATTGCATCAGCCATAGGCATGTATCATGTGGTAAATGAAAGAATATGAATAATTCAGAACAAAATTTTGAATCATTTAAAAAGCAGAAACTTCACATTTCATTGCTAACCTATACCCACATAACAAAATTTTAAAAATCACATTGTAATTTCTGGAACAAAACCCTTTCAAGTATTTGAAAATACTCATCCCTGCATGCATTTCATTCTGTCCAAGGAATATTGCAACCCCGGAGTTGTCCAAAACTCTGTTTCCCATTTCATGAAAAAACCCAGGAGATTATTAAATACTGGGTATTCTGCCCAAATATTAAATACTATACATATTTCCAGAAATTATTGTGGCCACATAATGTGATCACGTTTGCCTCCAAGGCTGATGGAAAATGTAACATTTAGTTAATCAGACTGACTGTATTAGGGAATTAACATGATCTTCTGCTATCTGCATGCAGATATATATGCCACCATCATCACTTGTTAGTGTGGATTTTTGGCTCCTTTAATAGCAGCCCGACTAGGAAATAGCATTTGTCTATGCCTAAGCCAAAAAGCTTACCAACAAAAACACAAAGTAAAGAGCCAGTGCTACACAGAGATTAATTTTTCTAGTGATAAGAGCATGAGGATGGAGTGAGGAGTTTTGCAATTTGTCCCCCAGTTTAGTCACTGATTCAATGTGACTTTTCAAGAGGGACTTTATGCTCTCCTCACCAAAGATTCGTGCCTCATTTTCCTTATCATTGAAACAATAGCAATAGAACCAGTTTACAGCTGAGGTTGTGAGTGACCAAAGGACACTGGCATTTGTAAAGTACACTGACACCCTCCAGCAAGAAATTGCTACAGAGAAGACAAACGTGATGCCGATCACCTCCCAAGCATTGTGATTAATGAGCCTTAAGCAGTGAAGCCTCTGTTATCATGGCATTAATATGCATTTGCATTGCTCTGACCACAGTATTAGGACCCACATTCCACAGGGGTTATCAGGGCTGTGCCCTCCAGGGGTGGTTGGGGTTATCCTACCATTCGGTTCCTGCCCTGTTGATCTCTTCCCACCAGCACTCTGTCGGCTCACCGAGGTTCTGGGATGCTGGCATGCAGGCATAGTTCCACAGTCTGTCAGAGCCTTCCTTCTTGCTGAAAACACTTCTGACGGCCACGATCACCTGCCCATGTGGGCACTGAAAGTTGAAACCCTGCCGGTACACATTGACCCATTCATCATTATCTCCATAATTATAGGGGCCATAGTAATAGTCACTGTACTGGCCCCATGCCAGAGTCACCAGAGGCAGGAACACACAGAGAAGGAAAAGGTCCATCTTGAAGATGTTCCTGGCTTAGAAGTGCCCCTCTGATTTGTTGCGCTGGCCTTTTTATATTGCGTCTAACATTTGGCTGCCAGATGTTATGTTTTCATATCCAAGTGCAGTGTGTCATAGCTTAGCAAACCTTCTCTGAGTTGCAGAGACGTCCAATTACTTTTAAGGTGGAATTCTGCAAGTACAGTAAGTCTGCAGTCCCCAAGAGCAGGGTTTTCCCACTACCACAAACCATCTGTGATCCTTTACTGCAGAGCTACTGTACACAGCAAGCTACATGTGTCATAGTATGACTGTCACAGAAATCCCACTTTCATCCTCAAGACTGCAGTTAAGTTTGAAAATTACTGTATTTGAAATTGAACTCTATTTGAAGTTGCCAGTTCCCATCATCAGTAACATGCAATAAAATGTGATCCTGCATGTGTGTGTGTGTGTGTGTGTCTGTCTGACTGTCTGTGTGTGTCTGTGTGTGTGAGACCATCCTTTTTTTCCTAAATGTGTGTGACATGATTCTACCAGTGCCTAGAAAGAAGGGAATTGGGCAAGGCACCAAAATTACAGGAAAAACAAAAACCCTCCAACAACCTTCTTAATGTTAGCAAGTCAAGGCATTACTTTGTTTTCTGGCCAGGATGTCGTCCTGGCCAGGATGTACCACAGAAATCATCTCATTCACACATAGCCTGGGTGTGCAGAGACAATCATTCCATGACACATATCGATTTTACAGGATTTCCCCCCAAATTTTATACAGTCAAAACCCATAGAGATGCACATGTTTTAAAGTTCATTGGTCTAGAGTTGAGCAGTCCCCAGTATTCAGTTTCCCATTGGATCCGAATCTCCTCGCCTCCGATGTTAATTAGGTCTTCTTTCTTATCTCATCTCTCTTTTCCCAGACCAGGTGTCTCTGACCAGCCAGGCGTGAGGTTTAGAGCTGATGCTCTGTTAATGGCCGCTGATGGCCTTCATCTTTTGGGCTACTCCCAGTCTGTTGATATGTTGAGTTCATCAGACCTCACCTGGTAGAACAGTGCAATGGAAAGAAACTTAAAATACCTTTTCCCAGGGTAAAGGCAAACACAGCCTTTGACTGAAGTTATACAAAATTTTTAAACTGGTTTATTTTCCAACAAGGTGAGGGAATTCACTGCTCCTGTTGAAAAAACTCCTTTAGAAAATTTGGGTTGGTTTCGTTGGAGGGAAGGTGGAGCCCAAATGACTGAGACTCTGTCTTGGCATGGAAACAGCCCACCCTGAGAAGTAGGACATTGGCTTCCTCCAAGCAGAACTGATTTTGCTATGACTATGTGTGAGCTTTGTGAAACTGTGAACTCGGCAGATGTTTTAATTTGAGGATAAAACATATAAGCAAGTTACAATGAGAAAAGCTTCATGTGTGACCAGAGCCTACTGAAATCTTTTAGCAAGGGCCCTGAAGCTACCTTGATTTTATCATGGGCCAGGAACACAAAGCTACTGCTGAGGAACTGCTGTGTTGCAAATTCAAAACCTGACTTACCACTTGGAAAGTGTTTATATGCAACATCGTTAAGCAATTTATCAGGAACCGACCCTATTCAGGAAAGTGAGCAATTATGTGCTTTACTTAATTGTGTACTTGACCCATAGAAAACTCTGGGACTTGGGCATGCTTTAATAAGTAAGACAGTCCAAAGTCAATCTAACATAGTCTACGCATGCACATGTTGCCTTTGCTGTGGTACTAATAAAATGTGTGATCCTTGGAACAGCTCCAGATTCAGATTCTGTCTCTTTTAGTGAAATCCAGAGACTGTTTCTTGCTGCAAGCTTGCAAGCTTCTTCTTAAATCTTTTCACTACCTCTCTTCCACATTTGGACCATGCACAGAAAATAGAAACAACGGGGGGAAAAAAGTGTACAAGCTTTTATTCTGTTGCTGGTACTGACAGAAAGACCTGTGATGGTAACTGTAGACGTGTTCTTCTCTAGGGATCTCCAAACCCATCCTACTGGTCATTTCTTTGCAGGATCATAGTATCCCATGAGGAGGTGCCTTTACTAGCAAACCTCAGATCTGAAAACTGCCTTCAGCCTCATCAGCCAGGTGCTTTTGTGCCTTTAGCTAATAGCTTTTCTTGAAGCAGAGCCTCGTTCGGCAAAACCGCAAGAGGTCAGTGACTCTTTTCCAGAACAATGTAGCAGCATCTCAGTTGTCCATGCTCACAGGCAGTGCAGATCCACATGCACCTGGCAGGTGAGAGTTGCTGATGTGGCTCAGTGCCTCACCCCCAGATGTCAGGGGAAGGGGACTACGGAGACAGCAGAGAAGAGCCCTTTCCTTGGAGCTGCCATCCTCTAGATCCTAGGTAACAGTTGGAGACGCAGGTACCCAATGTCTAAAGAGAGTGGAAATTTAAGATTAAAAATGCCCATAGTTATCTGATGAGCACCAGGGTGCACAAGCTGCACAATCTCACATGAGTTTTTCAGCTAATTCAAAAGTGTATTTTTTTTCCCTCTTACTTCCTTAAACATGTAGTCACATCAGGGGGTACTGCACACTGCTGTGTATGCCTAAGAGGCATTCTGGAAGAAGTTTTAGCAGACAGAACCACATTATCATATACATAAGATCCTCACCTCACATAACCCTTTATGGGCACCATTCCTCGCAGCAAAATTCTTACATAACCCACAAAATTATGGGCAAGAGGGGAGGAAAAGGTGAAAGAAAGGCTCTATGGAGAGGAGGCAGTCTTTGCCTACCTTTGACATGCGTGTGAAACTTCGAGATGTCTGTTTTCACTTCTTACATACACTCTACCCTGCCTGATCCCAGTTAGTGGATAGAGTGGCATTTCCATGCTGCACTGTGATCAAGAAGTGGCTTGGCTGGGGGAAAAAGCTGTGCAGGGAACATAATGAACACAGCAGATGTGGAACAAAACTCCCTGTAGCAGCTGTGGCAGTTTAGACATGTCCTGACCAGCCTTACTCTGTTCTGACCAGTGAATCAAGCACAACAGTTCAAAAGCCAGTGGCTAGAAGAGCTCCAAACTAAACTGCAGCTTGGTGTCTTTGGTTGTCTTCAACCACAGTTTCCACTACAAGAAAACACTGACATTTAAAAATCAGTCGCTCTCTGAAATTGCCTACCCTTCAATTTGACTTTAAAAACATCAGCTGCAAGCCTTACTATCTGATCTTTGGCAAAGCAGAAAGTGTCAACGAAGTAATAAATATGAGGTGTTAAGACCACTCTTCCATTATCAGTTCCTTGCTGGGGAATCTATATTTTCTGGTAATTTTATTTCTCACCAGCTCTTAGAAATGTTGCATTTAATCCGCACAAACAATTTAATTTCTGTCCTGCCCCGTGGTGACAGATAAAAGTGTTTATTCTTGATACTCTGCCTCCCTGGCCTAACTTTGGAGTTAGCTCAACTTCTAGCACAGTTTGGACTAAAGAGGAATGTTCTTTCCAAATTGATTTATTCTCTGTTTCTCTCCTGCTGAAGATACTAGATGCACCACTACTTAGTGCTGGAGGTGTTATTAGTGCTTTGGAGCCATTAGGAGAAATGCTGCAGTATTCTCTTACCATGCCATGATACAGCCATGAAATGCAGAAAGATTTCAGTGTTTTGAACTAAAATTACAGGTGCAGAAGTATTATTTGAATGAATAACAGTAGCCAGCTTAATGGGTTTTATTTTAGCACCCAAGCTCTGTACTAAAATAGGTAAATGGTAAAGCTTTATTATTATTTGGCAAACACAGAGATCCTAGAGCTGCAATGAGAAAAGTGAGGGTCCAGACTTGGTCAATGACAGGTACAACTAGATCTGTGGCTACAAAACTGAGTTGCATGAAAGCAGTGTCATGTGGTTGTATTGGAGTACCTGTGCTGCTTAAGTTCCTGTGTCTGGCACATGGGCAGCCAGATTTTGCTGCACTTTGTGGGCAGAAGGAGCATGTGAGAGTATTGTCTCACAGCACTTCACCCTTTAGATGCACAAGAGTAATTCCATCTCCTATTACTCAGGACTATAGCCAGAAATTAATCCTTGCATTTTGGGCTGGTGAAGAAGGCTGAGTGTGTATATCCTGAGCCCTTACACTCTCTGTGCACAAAGCAGGTATGGCAGAAGCAGTGCCAGTAGCAACAGCAATGTGTGTCTGCTTCCAAGCTAATGAACCGCATTGTGGCATTCCACTGTGAGAAGAAAGTGTTTTTCATGACAGCTCATAGCATCATTGAGGTCACACACTGTGAACATATTTTCCATATTTTATTGCACATTGTCTCAGTGTGATGCTGGCAATTCTGATAAAGCAGAGTGGCTTGGATGAGTCAGGGAAGCTGGATAATCTGGGAGCCATAAATTGAATTCAATTACAGATTACTTCTCCTGTCATATTTGCAGCGTGGCTTTTGTGTGTATATGTATATGTATATGTATATGTATATGTATATGTATATGTATATGTATATGTATATGTATACATGTGTTTCCATTTTCAGTTATTATAAAAATTGGAGGATTTATTATGTTTTTGAAATGAGATTACAGAGGCCTTGGTATTCTGGAGGACAAAGCTTCTTAAAGACTGTGCTTCTTAAGGGGTTAAGATATATCCTAGTCAACTTTTTAGCTCAGAGGTATTATCTTCTTTCAGAGTAATGTATATGGTGAAGACTGGAGTTCATTTGTCAAGTTTTCCTACTGTTAATGATATTTTGTGTAGCCCCATTCACTTGATGTTCTCAACGTATTTTGATAAAGCCATTTAAACCACCCCTTTGAAAAATAGGAAAGATTAAACCCCTTTACACAGTAAGTCCAGTGATCTGCCCAACTTCCACCAGCACCTCAGGGCTAGAAAGAGATTTTAAACTCCAGCATCTAGACTGGAGTTTAGAATCCTACTCCAGCCCTGGGAAAGCACGCATTTTCCCAAGCTTTTTTTCCTGCTACTTCCCTACAGAGATGCTGGTTCAGCTTCTACTTGGTGTAGCTCTTTCCATGTAAAAGGGAAGCTACTACTTAGGATCCTGTGATATTGCAGAGCTGTTTTCTCCTTGGAAGTAGCTGTGGAAAATTCTGATGTGATACCACCTAGAATATTGCTGTGGAGAAAAAAAGGGCGCTAGCTGCAGTGCTATTTTTCAAAGTTAACATAAGCCTTTGAATTGCTTTTGTAATAGCTTCCTGCACGCATGTGTAATATTAAATTATGGACTAAGTAATAGAATCAAACAGGAAAAACAAAACTTAAGTCATGAAGTCTCTAAGGAAAGGGTAAGAAATTAGCACTGAAACATTAGTAAAGAAACAACTGAAACAAATTTTCCTGGTCTGGAAAACCATCTAGATGCCATGATGGCTCTTTTCCTTCTAAGAGTCTGAGATCTATTATTTTGAAAACTCAATTTTCAAGTAATCAGTGAACAACTGTTTCATAGATTGATCACCATTGCTAGATCAGATTACCCTCAAAAACTGCTCAAAAGCAACAGTAACAAACCTTCGTGACAAACCTTCCCCTACTCACATAAAGCTTTGAGCAGGGAAAAGTTGGAGATTGGAAAAGAGCTGAGTTTTGCAAGGCGAGGCATCCTTATCAGCAACAGGGTTTGTACCAACATCCTAGAAGGGCTGTCCAGAATATTTTGGTGTTAAATAACCCAGGAACTGACTGTCATCATTACTGACTTCCACAGACCTTTCTCCAGAAGTAATTTCAAATAGATTTACTAAGGGATATTTAACCAGTTCTGATACAGCCATTCTTCAAATATGGGCATGAGGAACTCGATAACTTGCCTATTATATACATATTCTAAGAAGTCATGCACAATTTGTGAACAGAAACTGATGCTTTTTTCATTGTTGGTGTTGTTCAGACCCAGTAAAATTGAAGAACCTCCTCTATGGTTTAATTCTATTCAAATTCAGGCTTTTGTCAGAGCAGAGGTATAACTGCTATTCCCCACGCTGCTCCTCATGCTGTAAAAGTTGCCATGTTGTAATAACTCTTACCATTTATGTTAATAAATTCAATCCCTGAAGTTGTTGTGATTACAGTGACTCTTCCAGGATCCTTACAATAAGGAAAAGCCAAGTGGATGAGTGCCATTACCGTTTCAAATGACAGGAGAGGGCATGGTACTTTTCCAATCACACGTTACTGCTAAAAGCAAGGTGTTTTTTCCTAGTGCTTTTTGCTAACAAAGTCCATTCTTATTGCTGTAGCTGCTTTTACCACTATCTCTTTTAGCATATGAGCTTGAAATCCACATCAAATCTTTAGCTCCAGTCCTGTATTAAGCCTAGACAGTCAGGGTGCAGTGTCTGAAGGTGAAGCTGCCAAAAGAAATTAAAAAAGCCTTGAGGCTACAGGAAATTCAGGTGGCATTGATTCAGGAGGGAGCCAGATGCTTCAGGCTGAGTCAGTGCTGAGCCTCCTCACAGATTTGCAGGCAGCATTTTGCCAGGACCTTTTTATACATGAGCTGAGTAATTGAATCCCTTTTTCATCACTCATCTTTATGTGTAGGGGTTGTTTTCCTTTTAATATAATAGCTTTATATTTAGTCTTTGAGCTAAATTCAAGCTTGGCTGTCTCTGTGCTCTTGTTGGTTCCCACCTGACAGAGCTGGAGAGCTTTCTTTGAAGAGCAGTCATCACCAGATCAGCAGAGACAGAAATGTTCTAAAATTTTTTGACTCCTCCAGAAAGAGTCTTTTTCTCCAGTGTTCTCATTGGACATTTGAGTGAAATTACTACTAAACTTAATACATAAGGAATTTTGTATATGATAAATTACCCTCTCCATCTTTCAACTTAAGTTTGGCCTCAAAATGTGTAACTTCAGCTGATTCTTGAAGCACTGAGAAAGTATCTTGCGATAAAATGGGTAGGAAAAATGTTACATTTTAAAATAGAAGTTACAAAAAGCAATCAAAATATTATTGAGGTACTCCTCATAATCTGAGAAGAGATACAACAAAGGTACTGTCACCAAAATTGCGGGTGTTATAAACACTTATGGTGGGTTTGCTCTCATAAGGGGAGTAAGTTAATTGTACCAGTGAGCCAGTTATCTGTTGTTAATTGTTATGTGCCTTTGGTAACTGTGATTTGTGTTCTTGCTATGGTTATATATACATGCATCTGTCAAAGTTCATGTTGAGAAGGGGGAGGGGAATGGGAGTCAACCTCTGAGCCTTGATTAGCATAAACGGATAACCGACAATCACCATTGGAAGACAAACAGCCAATAAGAAGACCTGGGAAGCAACAAGCCAATGAGAACGCCCCAGGGGGGAGGGCTTGGGGGCGGGGTCAGGGCTGTGTGGGCTTCTGGCTGTGTGGGTGGCAGAGCGCTCAGTGCTTTGGTGGATGATTTTTCATGTTGTCCCCTATTGTCTGTTGAATAAATTCTTTAAATTTTTAAAATGTTAGCGGTCGTTTCTCACAGCGAGAAAAACAAAAACTCTCCAACAACCTTCTTAATGTTAGCAAATCAAGGCATCACCTTGTTTTCTGGCCAGGATGTCGTCCTGGCCAGGATGTACCACAGAAATCATCTCATCCACACATAGCCCGGGTGTGCAGAGAGAATCATTCCATGACACATATCGATTTTACAGGATTTCCCCCCAAATTTTATACAGTCAAAACCCATAGAGATGCACTGTTTCAAAGTTCATTGGTCTAGAGTTGAGCAGCCCCCAGTATTCAGTTTCCCATTGGATCCGAATCTCCTCACCTCCGACGTTAATTAGGTCTTCTTTCTTATCTCATCTCTCTTTTCCCAGACCAGGTGTCTCTGACCAGCCAGGGGTGAGGTTTAGAGCTGATGTTCTGTTAATGGCCGCTGATGGCCTTCATCTTTTGGGCTACTCCCAGTCTGTTGATATGTTGAGTTCATCAGACCTCACCTGGTAGTACAGTGCAATGGAAAGAAACTTAAAATACCTTTTCCCAGCGTAAAGGCAAACACAGCCTTTGACTGAAGTTATACAAAATTTTTAAACTGGTTTATTTTCCAACCGCACTAGTCCAATTTTTTAATTTTTGAAGTCTAACACAAAGCTTGTTTCCATGTAAAGCTCGGTTACATTTATTTCAGTTTAATTCATGGGACACCTTTTAGAAAAGGCCACAGCAGACAGCTGTAGCATTTTCAACATCTGTGAACTACTGACCGGGGACTTAATATGGGCCACCCTTTTCCAGGAGTGTGACTGTAGGTGTCTGACTGAACAGTGTTAAGAGATCAGTCAGCTGTGATGCTTGTCATGGAAACTATCCATTGTTCATAGGGAGCTGGTTTCTCCTTCAGAGAATTTTGGTATCATTAGAAAGTTCTCACATGGCTTTCTCTAGCATAGACTGTGACCAACAGTTTATAGCATCACTGGGAAATGCTGGAGGTGAAAATCTGAACTAATCACTCATAATAACTCTGCACATACCTATGGGGTAAGTCTGAGGTCAGGGATGAGCTGATCTTTTATGTGAGAATGGCAGTAGCTGTAATTCACTTGCTGGTCATGGGAATGGGCTGAACCAAAGCCGGGTTTTTTTCTGAGCTAGATAAGGGAAAAAAGAGCTGAGAATGTTATGTAGGAGTATCTCAGTTTTACATGCAAAGGACCCTATCTCTACCTGATGTTTTAGGCCCATGCAAAGTGAATGCTCTGTAGGAACACTGAGAGCTCGTGGAGTTTTATTCCAGTTTTGTGCTTTCTTTGTGTAGGCTTATTTGTGTAAAAAATAAAAATCTTAGGAGTTCATAATGATCTTGCTTTAACAGTCACTAAAGTCAGGTGCTGTCTGGCAGCCCGTGTTATGTGGGGAATGAAATGAGATGCTTACTTGGTCCCTTTTGGCTGTGTGCTTTGTGAATTTGGATAGGGAGTGACACTGAAACACAGCTCCCAGTGCCCTCCATCCGTTTTGCATTCTAGTCATGAGAATGATTTCTCTTTACTGTTTTGCTTTTGAGATGCTGCAGATGGTGGGGGGAAGAGGTGGGGAGAAAGGAAGAGAAGATCTGGGGAAAGGGCTTCTGCACCCTGCCACTATAATTCATTGTGATCTGACATTCTGGATTTTCAGCCCCGCTCAGCCATCCATCACTCCTCATGTGACTGTCATCTCATATTATTGTAATTAGCAACTGCCAGCCCCAGAGATTTGACAGTGGAAGTGAAAAAGTCCCAGAAGCTCTCTGCCAATTTAAAATTAACCCTGTCATTACAGGACAGATTGTCCTGCTCCAGAAGTAGCTCCTTGGCATTTGCACTGAGATAATACCACGGTCCTGGGGTGGTAAATCAGCTCCTTGACTCACCCTGCTTTGTTGTCCTTGTGTCCTCCCAGCTCCCAGGCTGCTTCACCCTCCTTCCTCCCTGCATGCCACCCCTCTTTGCTGCCTATGAGAACTGAAGCTGATAATGAGAGTGCTCAAGCCAGCAGTCCCAGAGTCTGTGGGTGGATGATAAATTCGGCTTTCTGTGGTTGTGCCAATTGAGGGTTGTCTGCTCAGCCTCAGAAAAGACCCTGCTGTTCTGTGCACGTCTCTTCTTCCCCTCCTTCTGGGACTCATCCCCCTGTGCCAGCACTGCAGAGTACAGAGCCACCGGGGTCCCTGCCTTTTTGTGTGGCAATTGGTTTGTGCTGCTGTTTAAGACGCCCTCTCTTTGTTGCTGTGGGTGTCTCAGCCAGGTGGATGAAAGCTAGGTCAGATCTGCCTTCTCATGCTAGGAGTTCCTCACCTTTGCTTATGGACTTTCTCTAAGCGTGACTGGCAACTGCTCTTGCCACGTCACTCTTTACATGGCGTTTAAAATCTTGCTTCGTTGTCTTTTAAGCAGGGGATGGCTGGAAATCATCCTTGTTACTTCGTTCAGCTAGTTAAGTGCAACTCCTGCTCTGCTCTGCTGCTGTACAAAGGTGACAGCACTGACAGCTCACTGGGAGGTTGCCTCCCCATGGGAAATATCTGGGGTTGCAGACAAAAAAAATTGAATATGGACAGAGCAACAATATCTGATACCCAGTCTCTGTGGTCATTCTATCTGCTGAAACAAATAGTGTGTAGTCAGGTAATGAAGGTCCTGATAGTCCTGCAGTTCAGCTGGGTGATGAATTATTTCAGTGAGTGTGACAGGCAGATTTGGCACAGCCAAACAGACTCAGGTACTGTTCTGATAGAGTTTGCATATAACCAAAAATGTATTTACTTAACCCATTCTGCACTGTCCTGTCAAGGTACAGCTGTTTTTACTCTGACATTCTTAAGGATAAGGTGATGCCCATTTTTTGCAGTCCTTCTGCGCTGCCATAACTAACTCTGAACCATGGTGCGCTTCTCTCTCACCCCGCCTTGTTCTTGTAAGCAGTTACAAAGACCACTATTGCTACAAATTGCCTACTGCTTAATTTAACCTCTCTGTGAGGCTGGGCCAGAACAGCTTCTGCTCATCTCCACAGGAAGCATAACTGAGAGCCCTTGAAACACGACTTTGCTATCTGGTCTTTACATCCTTGAGCCACAAAGTTTCTGAGCCTGCTCTCAACTTTCAAACATATTTGCCTTTGCACCACACAGCTTACTGAGCCTTTTGCCAACCCACATGGCAGGCCATTTTTGAAAGAGCACTCTTATATTTTGTTGGTGAGCCTGACACCACACTAGATACCAGCAGTAACTGCGCTCACCAAGAAGCAGGAAAGTGCCTACATAGCCATTACTGTGCTAAGCTTTTCTAATCACATCAAATTCTGGTGGTTTGTCAACTACATCTGAAGAATAATGTATCCTTTCCTTTTCCTTGTGCTGCGTTCTAGGTTGTTTTATTGCACTGAGAGCTCTAACAACTTCTTTAGGGCAGCCTGCTCCCTGTGTCTTCTCAGCTTTAGTACATTTACAACCACTGCTTATCATGAGAAAGGATTGTGTGTCTGTGAAAGAGTAGCCTTGAGAGTGCATAACCTTGGTGTTATGTGGTTTATACGCATAAATGAAGAGAAAATACTTGCCAGTAAATTGAAAGATAGCCATAGAAAGAACAAAAAAGAATCAGCAGAACTCTAAAATATCTCTGGAAGCAAAGTTGTATGCTTGGGTTATTCATAAGGTGAGGCATGACAACCACTAGGGAATAGCTTGTGCTTGTACTTTGTGACTGCCTTCAAGGGAATATGACAAGATTAAGAGAAATTTCTGCTCATTACTGAAATGCCCAGCTACATTTTATGTCCACTCAGTGCAATGCAAAGTGTAAGCACTCATTGGTTTAGGAGCTCACGATTTAAGCTAACTGGAAATGCCTGTGGATAAATCTTGCACTGTGGGATTGAGCTGCCTCTGTAGCCATACCCAGGAACACTTTCTGGTGAAGTTTGAAAAATGGAAGAGTTTGTCTTCAGCAGACATCAAATACTTGGTTCCGGACAGGAAATAAAGGCCAGAAGTTGCTGAGCTAAGCATGGGCAGCAACACTTTACCATCCTTATATTGCAACGGGTACAGCATAGTCTGGGCCGGATCTGGAGGTTTCTGGATCAACTTCTTGTTCAAATCAGGGCTGGCTGAAGATCTGGCCAGATTGCTCACAGCTTTATCCAGTCTTGAATATCTTCAAGGATGGAGAATGCACAGTCTGTCATTTTTCCACCTGCAAATAAAAACATAAGTTACACAACCCCAATGTAATATCTTTGTGACCAGAGGAACTCGGTAACAGAATCAAAGCTGCTGTTACTCCACTACTTGAGCACTCCTTGCTCTGTAGGTCTTTTTATCACTACACCCTTCAAAGCGTGATACTGAAAATGGCGTATTTTCACTTTAGGAGGCATGTCTTCTCTGTGACTTTAGAATGCTTTGCAACATGGATGCAGATACATGCCACACATACAATGAAAGTCAGACTGTTTCCCGGCCTATATTAGACACATTTGCTAGCTCTCAGCTATGATTAATCCAAAACCCAGCAACTAAAAAGAGTGCACCAGTGTTCTTTTATGTCAGCAATGGGTTAGACCAATTACCTATGAAACTATCAGCCTCCCTAGCCCAGTAGTGTTGCAGCTCTTGAGATGGCAACCCTGCACCCAAGTAAAAGAATGGTGCTAATTGCTTGAAACTCTTTTATATCATCCTTCCAACAATATTATTGTGTATTTAAACCTAAGCTTCAGAACATCAACAGTTCAGCGGGATTTGCTGGTTTAGAAAATCCTGGATCCTGGGTTAATAAATCTTGACACACTGGGTTTACTCATAGATCAAGGTAGCTCTGCGACTCTACTGTTCTGAATCCTTAAACAAATTACTTTGTCTCTTCATATTCCTGTTTGGCCTTCTGCTTATTTTTGGTATTTCTGTCCTGATGCTGTAAACTCAGTTGTTAAGTTACTGTGTCATCATGGATTTGACAATTGATGTTCTGCAGCCCCAAGCAAATACCCATATTCTCCAGCTATTAACTGTTGTTGCTTGTTTCCTGCTTTCTGTCTTTTCACGGGTTAACTCACAGTCTCGTGCTATTGTGGAAGGTGGGGAAAAACTACTAACTATTCAGCAGAAAACAAAAAAAATGTTTCTTAGTCAGTGGTTGTAATAACTGCTATGGATCTGTCTCTCTCAATACATGATTTCCTGACATTAAATGAATTTGACATTTACATCTGCTTTTATTTCTTCCAAGAGCCTTGTGTCATTTTTTCCTCATTTAAAGTGCTGTTGTACTCTGAAAATTGTTTTAATATTGGCACTATAGGGGCTCTCTATTTATTCTGTCAAGTTTACTCAGAGCAAAACCGTGGTTCAGCAGCAAGAAACTCTCTGGCTTTTGTGGTCTTTGGATTGTGGTGGAAAAGGCCTTTGCTAACTCATAACACTGCAAACGCAGATATTGGAATCTTCCTGAACTGTGCAGAAGTGATGGAGAGTGATGAAGGAGAGTGTGACGCACAGTGCTGAGAACAGTCTGTGCAGGAAAAGCAGAGGCAGCAGGCTTCTCTCCCTTGTCCCTCTCTTGCTGCTACAGAGGATTTATGATGTTGTAACGAGCTTTGCCGTGAGTTGAATACGAAAAGAATTTCTCCCAGACTGTAGTACAATCAGCATTTTTGCTGCATTGGCTTCATTGCTTCACTTCAGTACTCCAGTGAGCTGACTGGCAAAATCCCAAGCTGCATGCTAAGATCCCTGCAGCGCTGCAGGCAAAAGAGTGCCCAAGCTGCAGAAATAATGAAATAATGTACCTCGTAAGTGCCCTTCACTTAGTCAGAAGATTCCCTGAGGAACAGCAAAATCCTGGAGAGGATGTTGCCAAAATTCCTTCTTTGCTGTTATCCACTGCAGAGATAATAATTCGCATATAGTTACTGGTCAATGAATTCCCTCATACAGTCTCTGCCCTTCACACCAGAGAACGGCTGGCTGCTTTCGTACACAACAGACAGATCCAGATTCCTATAAACATGAGGCTTGGATGATGGGATCACTTATCTTTTCACCAAGATGAAACCCAATTAGAAAAAGCAATTTTATTGCTGTATGTACATCTCCTACCAGCTTACTCTACTGTCTTTTGCTGACAGTCTAAATACGAGGCTTTCATGTAAGGATTATTAGGTGTTCACAGTGCTGAACACAATGGGATCCTGATCTTCCTTCATCAATCACTATCACAATCACATCAGCATTTATTTGTTTACAATGTCCATTCTTTCAGTAGGAAGGTCTGCTGGGACCTCAGCAGTAATAAGAAAAGAGTGCTGCTTTTCTCAGCCATGCCTCCTTTTTAAGAATATAAATGGCATAGCTCTTTATGGCACCCAAAATGACCTTTTGCCACAGATACCAGTGATTATTTTCTGAGCTGGCTTTTTCCTTTTATGCCTAAATGATACTTTTTTACACTGTATACTTTACAGCTTTCTAGTGCTTTTCATTTCAGAATCTTGAGGTACGGAAATGTTTTATCTATTTTACTGATGTGAAACTGAGGAAAAGCATGGTAAGGTTTACTTGTCATCAAGGTCATGCGCTGAGTTTATAACAAAACTGGCATTAAAAAAACACCAACAGTCCACCACCATTTCTTTCCCTGTTTTTAGCCATTTCCATTCTTTGTGCCTCCTCCCTCTCCTATCTTCCTTTCCTGCTACCATTTTGCCAATGTCTTATCCTCTATTTCAGCAGGTCTTATCCCTGAAAGTGGAGTTTGTTTTCCATATTTCTGAATCTGGATCTAATACCTAAACACTCCATATGCCATGCAGCACTTACACACTGCTAGTCCTGCTTCTCCTTCACATGCTAACATCTAGGAAATTCCATAACAGACTCCCAGCTATTTCAGGGAGTTTGGACACTGCCAGTAATTCTTGTTTCTCCTGGTTTGTTTTTTTTTTTTTCCTGTGGCCCATTATAGTGTGCTGGCTTTTAACTTTGTTATAAGCCATTAGTATTTTGTTTTATTAACAGGTCATTCTGAAATGTTGTGGAGCCTGCAGTATGTGTAGACTTCAGAATAGTTTTCCATGTGACTTTCTGGATTCAGTATCTTTTGTATGACTACATGCAGTAGTATGTGGGGATGCATCCCATCTTTACTCAGCCTGTATTTCAAAAGATTTCTAATGCAAGTTTTCTTTCTGTATTCTCATATTGAAAAAAATACCCAAATTCTTCCCAGATTAAATCTTTAGAGTTTGCCCTGCAGTGCATCCCCAGAAAAGGACAATCATCTGTGTATACATTTATACTGGTAATTATATATACATATATAATGGTTAAAGCAAAGTGTTTAGGGTTTGAGTGGGGTTTTCTGGTTAGTTTTTTTTCTTTTTCTCTTTACCGTTCAAAAAATAACACATATTGTGCATGTGGTTATTTTAAAAACTTCTGGGCAATGTACCCTGTGAAGTAAGAATAGCCAATTCAAAATTCTCATTTGTATTGATGTGGGCACTCTTTGTATTTTACTCACCGTGTAAATGTCTTTTCTGGATAGGTTTGTTATCTGTTTTTTAATACATTGAAGCAAGGGCCAGCTGCTAAGGAGGAGGGGAGGCTCTTTGCCAATGTGAGGACACCAGGGGAGCTGTCTGCCAATTTCAATAAGAGAAGAACAATTTTTTTTGCTTTCCACTCCTCTCCTCTTTCCTAGCGCTCCTACTCCCTCACATTCACTCCTGGATGGAGGTAGGAGTTCAGTCGCCAAACTGAATCAATTCTTGCTCCCTTCACTAAGGCTGTCAGCAGAGCAGGGTTAAATGTCACAACAGAGTTTTTGTGTTGTGAATAGCTCTTCTCTCTGCACTTGCTTGATATAAGCAGGCTTGTACCTCCTTTCCCCTTTATCCTGCTCAAGCAAAATGCGTGCTGCAGATCACTAAAGCTAGGACTACTTGGCTTTGCAAAGCTTCTCTAAAATGACTTGTCTTTTCCTGTCTCTCGCCTAGAAGCACCACAAGGTCTCTGCAACCCTGTCTTTCATCTGAGTGTGCTGAGGAAAAAAATCTTGATTTTTAAGATCTATTTTTCTTCTCACTTGTTTTATATCACCCATCAGTTGTCTGTATGCACAAGGCATGGCAAAACAGCAATAAGAAAGAGTAGCCCCATGCTGATAATATGGCTACTAGTTGATCTGACTTTACAGCATGTGCCAATTAGCTCTACCGAAGAAAACCATCAGTGACTTGGAGTAAAAACATGGTTGGGAGAGTCTCAAAGGATTTAGCCAATTCCAAGTGGATGAGTGGACTGGTACTGGTGGAAATGATAGTTTTCAGGTGGGACAAGAAATGAGCTCCCTGCTGTACTATTTTCCACAAGGGTAGAGACTGTCACAGTGTCTGTGCCACTTCTTGCTAGATGCTAGTTTCATTCTGTCTTACTCAGAATTTCCCAAGCACTCTTCAGTTGTGGAAGCAATCCCCTCTACTTTCTGCCCTGGACTCCAGCTAAGTAAGTAGCAGTTACTGCACTGGGGGGAAATTTACCCTGTGTGTGGAGCAGAGAGTATACTGGAAATATCAAGTGTCAGTCATGCTGTTTGATGGAATGCTGAAACTTGCTCCTGTTGCTTAAATGGCATCATTCACATGTATGAAAGTATAGCCTAATGGTGGAATATTAACTTGACAAGAGGAACTTCTCATCAGCTTGGAAATCCACGTATGGTTGATGAAACAACATCTAAAGCTGGCCTCTTGTTCCCCCTTAAAGTTTTAAGTGCACTTCAGCTTTTGAAGCTAACCCGTTCTGCTGGAGGACTGCCCAATCTTGCTTTGGCTTGCCTCTTTCTCTGGATTCCTGCCACATAAGAGATGTTAGCTACTTTGGTTGTGTTTTAGAAACATGGAAAATGTGGCTCATGTAAGCTTATGATAATAGATTGCTGGAATTTTCAGGCTGATGTGTTCTGTATTCTGCATTTCATGCTCAAGAATTTCCCTTGTGTAAACCTCACCCCTGTTGTTTGTTTGCAAAGAGAAGTCTTTTGGAGAGGGGGCAGGATTTGGCAAGAGTAGGAAGGGAAAGGGGTTTCCCATGGAAGATGTGACATATTCTGTACCTCACTGAAGCTTTGCAGCAGGATCGTGTTTTGCTGCTCTCTGATATCCTCTTTTGCTGTACTTTTGACAGATGTTTGTTAATGCTTGATCACCAGTCTGCACTGCTTGAACATTCTCAAGGCTTGTTGAGGTTCACTGACCATCACCTCGCAGTCCACAGCAGCCTTGGTTTTGTAACATCAGTGAGAGAAGAAAGCTGCCTGACAGAAGCACTTCTTAGTGGAGCTTCCAAACAGACAGCCACCACAACTCTTACCTCATTGTAGGAAAAGATATGCTCATGAGGTAACAGGGGTGAAAAAAGTTATTTATTTAGTAAAATACCATATGTATTTATATATCCCACTCCCTATTTAGATTTATATTTCTGTATCCCTTCAAAATTAGAGACTGTCAGGGATTATGTGCAGTGCAGGTACTAAAGTGCATGATTTTGATATGAGGCTCTTGGGCATATGGCAAGTTTCTCTCTATATCTCAGTCATGGACTCCCACATCCCTAAGGCTTACCTGCATAAGTGGTTGTGCTAAGGTAATGTATGCCTTCACAGTTTCACTTTTCCTTTCTTCGGGTGTGATTTTCAGCCAAAGTATGGCAATATCTTGGCATCAGACTGGCTGCAGGGAAAGAAGGTTGTCTTAAGAGCTACAGAGCTGACTTGTGAGACAGTTCATTTTTTGTTTGGCTTTTGCTGCATTCAAATGCTTCAGCCATCTTTTGTTAGTTGAGCAATGTCAAACTTCTCAAGTGGATGTTAAGACATGAACACAGGGAAGAGTTGTGAAGGGCACAGCTCCAATCCCATGCTGGGGCCCTAATTGCTCTAAAGAATTACACACTCTGTCAAGTCCTGTTTGTAAGTCCTCTCTTGATTCAGCCTATTTTCCACCAGAGGAAAGCGAAGGTGAACTACTTAATTTGCATAGCACTTGGAGGCAAAAATTTTCAGAAAAATTAGGGCCTTGACATCATGATTTTTATATGTATGTGGATGTCTTGTCAGCCCATGGTTGTCATACAGAGATAGCATTTCCCTGAATGGCTAGGTTATGCCCATGTGCACAGAGTATATGAAGTGCTTTTGGTTTCTGGTAAGATGAAATGCCCTTAAAATAAACCTTGCCCCACAGAAATCAAGAGCAAAGCTCCCGGTGACATCTGAGGGGGCAAAGTATTACAAAACCTGACCTTCTAGAAACTACTAAAGTCTGGACAGGTCAGTTTTTTCTAAGCTGTTAATAATCTGCTGTACAGAAGAATCTTGTTTCTTAGCCTTGTGTGCTGTGAAAACACCTTTTGTTTTAGAAAGAGTCTTCCCATGGTGATCAGGTAAAGAACTGAATATAACATCCGATCAGAGAATCTACAGCTTTATGGGATGAGGCCATAATGCTCTTCTTTGGGTAGTGTGGGACCTCATGGAAAAATACTGAAGCCTCTGTCTGAAAAGATTAGGGAGAAGCCCAATTCCTGATCTGGGATTCAGCTACCCTACTGTTTTTTCATGATTCAGATTCCAAGCCTAAACTGGGATCCAAATAGAGGCATATCGTCATTCTGCCCCTATAGAAGAACTGAAACTGCAGGCTGGCATTTCCCTGACCTCTGAGTTGCTCCTACTGCTGTGTTTTGTGGCATCAGCCCATCTCACCGGCAGCATTAGGTCAAAGGATACCCAGAGGCCTCCTTGTCAATGACAGAGGAGCTGAGATTTCTTCCCAGACACATCATTCCTGTCCACAGCCAAGGTCTGAAATAAAGCTGGCCTAAGAGAGTTGCTCAGACATGCAGGTCATGGGCAGACCAGAGCATGTGCTTGGAGTGAGTCAGCCCCAGAACATTTGAAGATGAAGACAGAGGATGACAGGCCATGAGTGCATCAGTAACACTTTAGTGTGTGCACGTCTAAGCCGCCTTGTGAGTGAAATCCTTGCTGCCTGGTAAGAATTTTGCTGCTGTGCTTGGCAGACAATGAGGGTAGCTGGACTGGCCCTGAGGCTGGGAGGAAAGGGTAAAGGCAACTTCCTCCTGATAAGTGCCATCAAAGGGACTGGACTAGATTTCACGGTGTTCCATTGATTTCTGTGCCAGGCAGCCATGGTGACTGTAGCCATACTTAACCCAAGGTTTTCCTCTTCCTCCAGGAGAGAGGAGGGGCCAGAAAAGAACCACATACACAAGCTAGCTTTGGAGCTATGCTATGGCTGCTGCTCAGCTGAGGGCCTCTGGACCAAGTTTCTCACTGCAGTGGGACTGGCAGGTTCTTGACACCTGCTGCACAGGGCTGCATGGGATTTGCTTGTGTGAGTGATGGGAAATGGTTCACTCTGTGCCAGGCAGGGCACCAAGAGGAATTAGAGGAAAACTTGAGCATAAGAAGGCAGCAGGACCAAACAGGTTTTTGGCCTAAAGCTAAGAAAGTGTATTTCTTAGGAAATACATTAGTATCAGTTAACAGTATCAAGATGAGTCATATGGACAAAAGGCTGTCACATGGGACTGTTCCTACTACAAATTTCCCTGTAGCTGTTTCACAGATCAAGAGACCTTCAAGATTTGTTCCTGGGAGCAATAATGGGGAGGCCTGCTTCTCCTCTTGATTGTAGCAGTGTGAATCAGGAGCAAGTCTGGAAGTCAGTGCAGTTTTCCTGACAAAGTAAAACAGAGGATAAAGGCATATAAATCCATCAGCCAGGAAAGGGAAGACTTAAACATAAGCTGAAATGACTGACACAAGAGGCAATAAGAGTCCAATTCCCCCCCACACCACTATTCAGCTGACCTTAAACTTGAGGGAGAATTACTGTGTGAGGACTGCTCTGCCCTGTATCCAATTTGGCTCCTGGCTGCTCTGCACCATCAATGGTCAGGAGGGCTGCTGTGAAGCGCCTGGAATTAGGGTACCCAGCAAGGTGCCCTGCTCTTGTCCCAGCATGTACCAAAGGATACCTATGGCAGTGTGAATGGCTCTGAGGGAGCTGTCAGCAGCAGGGACTGGTGAAGCTCTTTCCTTGCTAATCCTGAGGACAGGCAAGGACTTGCAGGGATTTGTGTTGTTTAGGCTCAATTGTTAGCTCCCATTTCTCTCAGTTCTGGATAACTGGCTGACGAAGCTGAGGTTATTTCTAACCTCTTGGAAAAAATTTTACTTCCACTTTCTACCTGGCCATATTGGTTATTTCTTTTTGCACTGTCGGGCACTACAAGGCTGGCTGGACAGTGCAGCCCAGAGCAGAGCTACGTGTTCAGAGAGCACCAGGAGTGAGCCCAGGACAGCAAACCCAGCTGGTTCTGCTTCCATGGGTAACATATGCCTATTGCAAAGAGAGGGTTTGGGATGCTTGTAAGTTCTTTTTGATGCAGACTAAAAGGGTCGTATCTTCTTTTCTGCCAAATATATGCTGTCCTGGCCTGTAGCTTTGCCTAATTTCCTATCAACAGCTTCAAGGAGACTTGGATATGAGGTGTCCACTTTTAATCCTTTGCCTGTAGGAGGAGTTGGTAATGGGGCTTGGAGGACAGGCAAAATCCCTACTTGCTCTCCATTTCCAGTCTCCACTTCCTCCTCTTACCAGATCAGGAGATGTCTGTATTTCATCTCCAGTTCTAATGGAGAATGGTTGCTAGGATTTTCTCATTGACTGCATTCATTTTAGAGAGCAATCTTGTAATTTTGTTATTCATTGTGGCCTTCTGTTCCCTCTAGTGGTGGCTGGGCTCTGTGTAAACTGTAACTACATAGAGAGTTTGTTTTAGGTCTGAACCTATATTCAAGATCTGATTTACCATCAGTCTACATTGTTCATTACAGATGTTCACTAAGAGAACTAGGAGACATTTAATCCAAACTCTGGAGTTCAGAAATAGACTTATGCAGGCCTGAACTTCTCAGGACCTTCTGTGTCAAGCACCAGTCCACCAGCAGGTGTCCCAGAAGCCCATTGCTTTTCACCACAGTAGGCACAGGATCTCTCATACCTGGTCTTGGATCTTCTGAAGGGCCACACAGATGCCGTGACACAAGCAGGATACAGCCAAATAAAAAGCACAATGTACAAATGAAAAGTGTGTGGATTGCAGGACTGGGTGTGCTGGAGCCAGGATCTTCACCTCCCTACCGTGGATATGCTCCTTGCGGGGGCTGAGGAGCCTGCTGTTGCCTTGGTGATCAGAGCCGGCTCTATTAGCACAACCAGGAGAGCCTAATCCAGGATAGTCCAGAGGATTAAGAACGAGTTTCTGCAGCACAGCATGAGAAGGGGTGATTTCAAGGATGACGTCAGGCAGATATCATATTTTGTGTCATGTTTAGCCAACACGGGGTACTGGGTTGAGATGGCTGCTTATCATTCCCCTGTGCTGCAAAGAGAGAATTATCTTTCTCATATTCCAGAAGCCCTTCATTTTTGACAGGGACAAGAACTCCACTGGGAACTACCAATTCTCTCTTAGCAATACCATCAACAGACTGTAGTTTCTCCAGCTCTTGCAAAGGAAATGAAACCTCTGTCTACAGGAAAAGCAGTAAAAATATTGTACTAGTTCATGACAACAGGACAGGAGTATGTGCTAGCTCCATCTAGCCAGCATCCCCATCACTGCAGCACCAGCTACCTCTTTCTCCTTTTTTTCCATCTTTGGGCTCGATGCAAGTAATTGTCCTCTCTTTTCAGCTACAATTCTTGCATACTGTCTCGTATCCTTTGTCCTCTGGCATTACTGCACCTCCTCCGCCACTTCCCATCGTCTTTCGGGGAGGGGCTGCAAACTTGCGTGCAAAGCCATTGACTATGTCCCAGTATGTGGGAGACAGGATGAGATATTCTGGTGGTATCTCAAACCTGAGACCCTCTGACAAGGGTGAAACCAGAGTATTCCTGCATTCTGCTTCCAATACGGGCCGGAAATCATGTGAAAATGGCTACAGAGCATGTACTGAAGTGGGTGCTGGGGAAGCTCTACCTTGACACACAGCTCTAAAGGAGGGAGCTCTGAAGTCACCTTGCTGCCTGCTGTCTCCTGCTGTGGTAGCCCCAGGTATGGGTCAGCTGGATCCAGCTGTCGCATTTCAGGACCATGTGTGCAAAGCAGCAGGGGAGGGGCCAGATGAACAGCAATTACCTGAGGCAAGTAATCCCCATGGATTAGGCAGTGTTGTGAGGCCAGACAACCTTGCACCCTGTGCAGAGCAGTACCCTGTTTTATGCCACGGAGCCTGTCCTGGCAACCCACTCTGTCTGGAAGCTTTTCTCCTGGTCTGCTTTTCCAGGGTGTGCTCTGCCTGGGTGGTGACGTGGAGGTAGTACAGCAGTGTGTGAGCAAGGGCAGGATATCCCTACAAGCCCTCATTCCTCGTCCCCAGCGTGTGAAGGTCGCTGGCTCCTGGGTAAATTTCCATCGGATGCGGCACTCTCCCGTTGCGACTCAGCATTTCTGACACCCGACTGCAGCTCCTCTTTCTCATTTGATCATTTTCTTGGTAAGGGGAACTAACAGCCGTTACTAGAGTGATTTGGCCACCATCCAACAGTGTGTATATTACTCACACATTTCCCTGCTAGCAAAAGGGTTTTTTTTTTTCCACTGTCTGGTTGCAGCCTCTTCCTATCTTCATCATTAGATAGCTCAGAAGGTCAGTGCTAAAAGAGAAATCTCGGAGGCTTTTTTTACAACTCAGAGTAAGGGAGGGCCAGTGTGGGGGCAGAGGAAAGGGGTGAGAAGGAATGGAGGGTATGCCCAACTGAATTAATTCTTCACTAGGATTGTCTCTGGTACAGCTGAAAACACAATCCTGGGAAATGTAATATTTATAGAAAGTGTACTGCCCTGGTTGGGTAAATCTCAAGGTCATCTGATGATCACTGAAAAGGACTGGCCAGATACTGGTGCTGTTGCCCTGGCATCATGAGACCATAAGATCTTCAATTCAGCACTGAAATCTGCATACAAAATGGGATCCTACTCCCTCTCCCTAACAACCATCTCTCCTGAAACTGCTTTAAGAAGGAAGTACACAGCCCAGCAGTGAGGAGGTTCAAAATTCCTGCATGGTTTTTTTTTTTTTTTTTCTGTGAGAGCATTAAGCTATTAACTCTATTTCCCTGGGAGGCAGAGGTCTACAATTCATTTCACATATAGGGCATCTCAGGAGTTTGCCTGAAGGACCAAGAGTTGGCCTGAAGCCAGTTCTTTCATTTCTGAGCCCTTTCCATTCCTTGAGGAAATTCTGCATGTACGTGCTGGATGCCAAAGTCCCCAGATAGAAAAGAGGAGCAGAAGATTTCTGTTTTCACAACATTTATTATATTCCTGTGCAAAGATGAGTCCTGACCTCATCGTCGGGTGGACACAATCCATCAACTGCCCCCAAATGTACTAATTGTCAAAGAAATTGGTGGTGACAGGGAAAGGTGAGAGCAAGGTCATAACTGCAGCTATTTCACTCTGGTCCAAACTGCTGTCCAAGTCTGAAGAGTGAGAGGTCTCCACTGGAGAGAGTGGAGTCAAGGAGGCACTGTCCTGAGGCAGGTACCCACTTCTGAAAGTTTAAAAGATTCTCCTCTCCCAAAACATTAAAAGCAAACTAAATGTGACCTCTATACAACCTTCCTGAATTGCCTTTCCTAAGCACAGAGCAACATCTTGCCTAATATTTTCTGTTTCTGACGTATTTTCTCCAGTGGGGATGCTTGTGAGAGTCTTTAAATTTTGTGTGTGGTGTTAATAGAGTAAATTAGGGTAATTATTCATGTCTTAAAGCATTTATTTAGTTGTTAACCAAAATACTTGATGGCAGTAGCAGTATTTTAACCAATGCAGCAATGCAAAGCAGTAATAAAATAAAGGAAAAAAGACTGTGGCACAGTGGTCTGCAATACGTGTAAGAATAATGGTGTTGCAACTGAAACAAGGAACATGTAAAACATACAGCGAAGGTGTACTCTCAGCAGAGTAAAAAGCATGAGAGGTACATTTTTGCTGTTCATGACCTTGGGCCAGTTTCAGCTAGGCCATGCAAATACACGTGTGCCCAGCTGTACTGGAACATGTCCTTCCGTGCTCACTCAGGTGAGGCTGGAGGGCTTCTGTGAGCACCTTCCTGGGCCTCAGCCCTGCAGTACCCCGGGTATCCATCCTCTTCTGGGTAACTGGAACCTGGTCTGCTTGTCTCCATAGAATTACTACAAATATTTCCTCTCTGTCAGGCTGCACTGAGGTGGATTTTACGGTATATGCTGGTATATGCCTGGTATATGCTGTCTTGGTGAGGGGTCGTTTCTGATGTAGAATTCATGAGTAGGTAGGTGGCCAAGAATATGCAGCCCAAGGGAAGTTATGGCAAAGCACTGGAAGACTAGCAGTTTTGAACACAGTGGCTAACAACCTGAACCTAAGCCAAGTTCAATGGCTCGTTAAACTCAGGTGGCAGGATTTAGTGGGTCAAGGGGAAATGGATAAGGAAAAATGCTGTGGAAAAGCTTAACTTGATGCAGGTGAAGGTGAAGACTGTATGTGAAAAAGCAGTGTTGTAAATAAACATGTTTAAATATGAAAGGGAGTTATAGGGCAAGAGAATTTAAAGCATTTGACCTGCAAATTCCCAGGCTGAGCATCCCTGCTCTAGGAAGGAAAAATTATATATAGGTTTAAAGGTGGATGCCATGGGGAAAGCAGTGATTGCTTGTCTCTCTGACGATTAAAGGCTGTGAAGGGTATGAATTCCTAGCCTAGGATGGCCTGTCTTGCTAGGACTTGTATGAAATTGAATCCACTCTGGAGAATTCATACCAGAAAGGCTGCAGCTAGTACACATGACATTCTCAAGGATTAGAAAGATGATTTTTCATGGGCCAAATTACTTTAAGAGACCATCATATCAAGGTGAATCCTATTATCTGTCCAGGGGTACATAGGGCAAATATGAAAGCACCACTGCGGTATGAAGTGTAGAAGCAGCTTACTTTCATGGGAAGAGATGGTTGAATGCATCAGTGGCAGAGAAACCTGTATATACACTGTTTGTCTTGATCAACTTTAAAATTTAGGGCAGAGAACACAGACTGAGCACAGTCTCCTCCTTGTATTCAGTGTTGTTTTAGCCATATTTTGGAGAATATAAAATTGTTTTTTAATTACTGAGGCCTAACAAAAGACGTACAGTACGCATGATGCATCCAAAATAAGCCTCCATTAGGAACTCTACATTTTTTCTTAGCAGATGTTTTAACTTTTCTTTGCATGCTTTCAAAAGGAAAATACATTGCCTTGATCTGCCAGCTGCCTTGATGATTAATGCAATGCTGAGGCATTAGGTGTCTTCAGGTGGCCTCACAGAGGTAAACAAGAAAAACAATGCTGTAGCTCAAGCACTGTGGAAGCCTTTGTCTGCTTTTCCCCCCTCTCATTTATTAATACTTCTTGTTGAAGAACTGTAGTGTAGTCATTATTATGCTTATGCCCCAACACTTGTAATGGAGGCATAAGCAAAATTTTCCTTAGGTCTTTGGCTTTAGCACCAACTCCACAGGCATTTTCTACTGCTGGATGTAGGAGCAATAATAAGTATATACATTTTTAACACTGGGACAACCATGCCCAGCAGTGCCAAAGAGGCCCTACAGAGAGTGCACAGGTTAGGGGCGTGTTAGGTAAGAGGAACATAATCTATTCATTCACTCCCTCTAACACTGTTTTGTGCCTTTCAAATTACAAAAAGTCACAAGAGTCTCCTCCTCCTTGCACATTTTTGAAAGAACTCCAAGCAGAATGACCTCCTTCTCTGTTCCCTTGGTGAGAGGACACCCTTCTGCCTACGACGAAAGGAAGAAAATACTAGCATCTGCTAGTCCAGGGGACATATTTCAGCAATGGAAGCTTACAGGTTTTGCCTGGTATTTTCCCTCTTCCTAAAGTGCATGTTAATGATTTTGACCTTTCTAGTAATTTGATTCCAAAAACAGTGTTGCAGCAGCTGAGCCCTAAGATGCCATTTGGAAGAGAAGGTTATTATCACTCTGAAATCAAAGCAAACAGCTGCTCGTTCAAGCCTGTGTGGAGATCCCCTCACATATCCCCTCACTCATGTAGATCCTCCCCTCTCATCTCTTCCTGTCCTCAGCCCTGGGCCTGCTGTCAGGAAGTTCCAGTCTGGCTGGCCAATGTAAAGATAAATATGCTGCCAGATCTTTGCATTTGTGTAGTATAAAACAACTCTAGGAGAGCCAAACTGGTTGAATATGGGGTGATACCAAAGGCATCTTTGTACACATGTACCTAAGATAGAGGGGGCAGGGTGTGTAAAAACCTTGGCTATGGTGTGCAATTAGTTGAAAGGACATTTAGGTTATTTGCACATAGACCAGAAAGCGCTCTCTGCTTACCTTAAGCAGAAGCTGGCTTGTGCAAAAGTTCTCCTTCCAGATTTGTGTTTCCCTGGCTCCTCCCACAGTGTGAATAATCCCTAACATTTCCATGACTCAGTGGATTTGCTATGGAAATCATGGCAATATTTTCAGAGTCAGTCTAATACCTGAGCCCCGACAGGATCCGTGCCCCCACATCTCTGGCATTTTGCATAGTTATGTAACACCTCTTACTCATGGCACTGAAATCAGGAGTATGTCCGAGTAGTGAGGAACTAATGAAATCTGAAGTAAAATCCAAAGCTCCCTTTTGCTCACTCTTGAAAAGCTTATCATTCGTGTCTGAGTGTGCAACATTTTTTAAAATGTGACTTGCAGATAGCTTGCTCTGTTGGTGAGAACAACAGGCTCACAGCTTTATTTTAAATTTCTTCCTTTTGCATGGCAAAATTCAAGTTACTGTGTAGAAAGAAAATCTGATTAGCGACTTCATGAGACTAACATGAGCATCTGCCTTCAGCTTTGTTTCATTCCCTCTTATCTTGGTCTCCTTCCTCCTGTTCCCTAAACGCTTAATAAGAACAGTAGTTGAGAGAGCAGGTGTAAAAAAAAAAGAAGTAATCTCATCCATACAACCCCCTAGGCCCACAGCTGTGTTTCTTGTATCAACTGAATATAAAGCTGCTGTCCTCAGAAAGCTGATAATAAAAATCATTTGGGAGGCTCACTATTCAGTGCAGAACAGTATCTGTCCTCAAAGCAGTTTCTGGTTGCTCCTTTATGCAAAGTATCCTTCTGCTTCGTGTGACAGAGGTGGTTCTCCAGGTTAGATGGAGCATTCCCAGGTCATGCAGAGGCCACAGAGCCTCATCAGGGGGTGCCTACACTGGGGAATGGTCACTAAAGAACTATTCAGATATTTTTGTGTGATATTCAGAGAGGGAATTTTACCTGGCTAACTGAAAGGTAGGAGTAAGTGAGTTCACATTTATGAATACAAAGAGGATTTGAAAGTGGTAGGCGTGCATGTCTTCCATGTCTGCACCAGCTGCCTTCTCTGGGCCATAATCACATTTTCTGAGAAGCTGTATCAGCCACTACTGCTGTCTGTAATAATAACAGCAGCACTGACTGCTCTGCTCATATATTCATACAGCCACGGTCTCTTATAGCAAAAGCTGCCTCCCATAAGGCTACAGAAAGCAGACCCACCTGCAGACTGCCCTGCTAGAAGCTGTAGAGCAGGTGGAGAAGCCAGAGCCAGAAAAACAGTCATGCATTGCAAAGCCACTATCAGGTTCTGTTTCACAGGTGAAGAAACTGAGACAGGTGGACGGCAAGTGATTTTCTCAAAGTGATAGGAGTAATATCACTGGCAGTGCCCAGTCTTGAAACTAATCCTGGCTTAGCCAGGTCTTGTGAAATGTACAATAAACTGTGCAGCAACATCCCTGGGTTTCCTGCTCTTGCCCCAGAGACTCACTGCAGATGTCTGGCACAGCTGGCACTGCAGGTGCAACACTGTGTTGGCTCTGATCCAACAGTACTGATGGGGGACTTTCCCCTTTCTTTCTCCTAAGGGTGTCTGTGGCGAACAAGTAGTTGACTCTTTACATAGTAGGTGCTCTTTCTTAAATTAAAATAGTCCCTTCTGGAGTTTGATCCTGTTCAGCTCAGTTTTCCCTTTTTGGGCACACGATATAATTGGGTGGCAGAATTATTTATAGGTAACACCTGGCAGGAGAAGAGACACTGACATTTAATGAGTCAATAGGGATGAAACAAAGGATTTGTTGTTTACTGATGCTCCAAGAATAGGCTGCACTGAGAGCAAGCACATCCTCTGCTCCTTGTCCATTTGGTACCCTTTCCCAGTGCACTCCAGTCTGTAATTTCCACACTTCCCCCCCCCGCCCACCTTTCACTCCCTACAATTGGCTGCCCCAGGAGAATGTTAAGCTCGAGTGCTCCATGCCCTGGTTGCACCAAAGTTTCATTAGACCATGGGCAAAAGTTGAAACTATCAGCTTTTTTTGCAGTCAGATATATTGCAGTGTAAAGGACCATGACTCTCACCAGCCTTTCTAAATGTGAACCTGGATTGCACCAATCTGCCCCATTCCTAGACCTCTGAATAACTCTTTTCTGCTATTCTGCCAAAAGTTCCATCTTTTTATTTGCCTCGGTCTAAGCATCTGCTAGACCCTTGACTCTGACTAAAGAGCTTCTCACCCATGAGCCCTGTTTTGGACTTTGACCTTCCTCCTGGTCCTCCAGCTTGGCCAGGCCCTGGGCTTGAGGAGATAGTCAGGTAGGCAGCCCAGTCTGCAGGGAGAGTGAGGGCTGTAAGGAGAGACACAATGGAAATTATCCCAAATAATGCATTTGGCAGCAGTTTAATCACCCGTGATGTGATGTGATATATATCCATCCTGGTTCACATCCAATCTTGTCTTCTTGTCTTTCTTGCCTTGTTATTCTTGCCTTTCTTGTCTTGTTATTCTTGTCTTTCAGGAAAAGAGATGGGGTGGAAAACAGTCAAACAGACTAGCTTGTCTTGAGGCCAGGAGTTCTATGACTTGTATGGCTCTTTTATGGCTCCCATGGATTCCAAGCTAACCCAGGATTTGTGGCCTTTTCTAGTTATTCAGACTTTTCCTAGTTGTACATCATCCTAAGAACCAGATAGTTTCCTGAAAACTCAACACTGCCATTTCAACCTAGTATCTTCGGCAATCCTAGGACACTTCTCTTACTGTTTGATATGCTTGGATCTGGCCTAGATAAACCAGAAGACATTCCCATTGTTCTTTGAACGGCATAACCCTCTTTGATTAGTTGTTAGGCTAAAGTATTTGAATGCTCTAGGTGATATGCTTCACTTTCAAAAAGAAAAAGAGAAGAGCACAAATATGCACAGAGAAACTCCCAAATTACAAAAAACGGGCGGTCTCTAAAGTTCTCTTTTCAGGTGGATGACTTGCAATCCAGTGTTAATTGTCTATTGTTCATGTCTCCTGAAAAGATCTATAGAATGGAGAGGGAGTAGCACATTTCTGGAACTAGATATTGGAAAGGATCAGTAGCTCTATCTTGTAGTAGCACTCGTCAGTCAGGCATGTGTTGTGTGTCACTCAGTGGAGGAGTGCCGGCTCCACTGTGCGGTGCCTCTGCTGCCACTGACAGCTTCAGTCCTGAATTCCTTGCTTAACTTCCCACTGTGATTCTCCCCTTCACCTTCCATCCTTCAGTATCAGGCTGCTCCCTGCTTCTGGATTATCCCCTTTCTTGACTTCACCATGGGTTTTTTGCCTCTATGCCTTTTGCATTCTTACATGCTGACCGCTTTTCACACTTTTAATCTCCTTTATTTCTTCTCTTCCCCCTTCCCTCCTGCTGTTTTCAGCATTATATTAGTATTTGGCACATCTTAGCAAAACATTTTTAAGACGGAATTGTATTTTCTTCAGGTTTTTATAGTTTTAGCCATCTCACAATGCCAGTGGGGAAAGTGAAACTAAGCACACTTAGTCGTCACCCTAGAAAATACTTATGTCAGAAGCAGACTTCAAGGTATCTCAATCTCAGTTGCATGCCTTGCAAGTCTCTCTTGCAGGGCATGAGCACTGCACTTTGCTCGACACCACTCAAAATGTGACAATTCCTGCCGTCACAGATCAGCCAGTGGGATGGACTGTGCCAGCCCCTCCAGAATCTGCTTCGGCACAAAGTCAGCCACACAGCCGGGCTGGTGAGCTTTGTATGGGTAGGTGGGAGTCACTCACAGGATCCCATCACTAGCCCAGTTTTGGGCATATTAGCCAGCAGCTGGACTATTGTAGTGTAGGAATATTCTAAATCTTCTCCAACTGCTCAAAACGTGCCTGAAAGCTGCGAATTCAGCAAGAGGGGGGGATGTGATAAAGTGGATAGGGCTTTTCTTTGTCCCTTCTGACTTGTAGGATACTATTGCTATCTGATGCTGTGCTCTCAGAGCAGGAGTAGGCCCTGTGTCAGCCTCAACACAGGGGGTGAATGTAACTCATCTACCTGGAAATATACAAATTCTTTAATTTATTGTGGGGAGTGTAACAGAAGGAAATAAACTAAAACATTTCCCCCATTTATGAGAATTGTCTATATATCTGCCGTGTATTGCTCCTCCTTGGACAGAGCTGTTGGATGGCTGTCAGCACACTGAAGGCTTTTACATGTAAGAGAAGGCCAGGCTAAACTTCCCTCATCTGATCTGGATAATCTGACTGATCTCACCATTTCTGCCGAACAATGGAAAATCGCCTGAATATTTCAACATGTATTGTTCTTAGGGAAACAAAATGTTCAGCTAGTTTGGTTGCCTTAGCAACATCCACTTCTAAAAATACAAAAGAGACAATCTACAAAATAAGTGAACGTGTAGAACAGGCAAGGAGAGAAAAATGCTTCTTTCTCCCTGACCCAGAGCAACTGGGTCGTGGGCAGAAATGCTTTCATTTAATCTCAGTGAAGGATTTAGGGCTTATTTTCACACACCTGTTGAATACATTTAATTTTTAGTAGTTGAGAACACGGCTGATGCCAAACCTAGGCAAGTCCCTGTGACATCTCTTTTTTGTTGGCTCCAAACTGACTCTGTCAGTGGTCCTTTAGAGTGATATAGCTCAGAAAGCACAGATTGCACCAGAACTAAGCAGCAGGTGACAGCAAGGGTTGCTGTGTGTTGGGGGGCAAGAGGGGTAAAACAGCAAAAGTTAATTAAGAATGATTAAAGGCCAACCACAGATACACCTTGCAAAGGCAAGTGAAAGAAACAACAAATGATTCCTTTGTGACATGATGTGGAAAGGACCTGTGCATGCCTGAGGAAAGTAATGAGGGGATCACAGGTGTGACCCAAGGACACATTAATATGAATTAAATTAGTAACACTCCAATTTTCAGTAATTCTGACAAAGGAGAATATGGGGCAAACACTGTGTGCACAGAAAAGGAAATTACTGCATTTGAGATGAAACAGGAACGTAAGCATCTTGATCAGCTCCAGTCACAGGGACCAGAATATCTCAGAATATTGAGATAGCTGGCATAAGAAATGGCAAATCTTACAGGGCGGATTTTTAATTAATCTGTCAAGTTGGTGGTGGCACTGTCTGACTGCAGAATAACAGATGTAGTGCTTCTGTTATCTCTAAGAAAAGGAAAAGGGTGTAATCTAGGGAAATGTAGACCCATTCTTCTGACCACCACCATGCCTACAGCTTTAGAGCTGATCTGTAGGAGGGAATAATAAAAAAACCCACAGAGGCAAATGAGCAGTGAGGAACAATGCAATATTAGTTTGTCAAAGGCAGAGCATGCCAGAATAACTCAATATTTCTCTTTGATAAAACAACTATTTTGGATTGGGGAAATGACAGAGATCTTATCTGTCCAGACTAAAATAAAGTACTTGACACAGTGCCATAAGTGAAATTAATAGCTAAAATAGAAGTTATGAAAAAGTTAGAAGGTAGATAAAGAGCTGGCTGATGGGAAGACAAAGGCAGGTTGTACAGAAAGGGAAGGTTTCAGTTTGGAAGAGTGGAATTCAGTAGCTGGCTTTCCTAATGCCTTAGCTTTATTATGTAGAAATGTATCAACATCTGTAACAGCAACATTGTTGTGGCTCAACAGCTGGAAATGCCAGAGAACAACAAAAATTTGCCCTTAGTAGTACACTACACTGTCATTGCAGAGTGACTGTGAGCTCCAAAATGTTGCAAGTGTGTAAAGACAAATAATGCCCTACAATGTATCCAGAAAGAGAAGGAAGAGTGATTAGTGGTATGCAGGACTCAGGAGAGATCTCATCTGAAAAATGGAGTACAATTCTTATTGCCCACTTCCTAGAAATATGAGTTTCAATGGGAACAGGTGAAGAGAAGAGTGAGCACATGATTCCAGGGCCAGGGAGACCTCTAGCCTATGCAGAGAGACTAAGAGACTGGTTTTTACAGCCAGGAAAGTGAAGAATGAGAGAGGCTAGATTTCCTCCCTATAAATCTATCAGAGTGTAAAAATCAGAAGATTATTACAGCTGAAGGGCATCCCAAGAGCAACTGGGTGTAGACTGACCATAAAAGAACTTACCCTAGAAATTAAAAGAAAGCTTCTAGCCATCTGTTGAACGTTGGGGGGGGGGCAGAATGTTTCCCCATTGTGTTGCTAGGTAACCAATGACCGCGTATTTAAGGACAATTTACTCTTTTGTAAGAGACAAAAGATGTGGCCAGGGTGGGGTGAGTGGAGGAGAGATCTGGCTATTTGGTAAACTTACTTGCTTCCGGAACTTCAGAGTGCCAATGCGAGTGGAATGGCTGTCTCCCTTTTGGCTTCGACTGCTCAGCTTTGCACTGCTTTCTCTACCTGGTGGGTGAGCTTTTGTTTGGGAAAGGGGCACGGAATTCCAACCCCCTTCTCCCCTCCTGGAGAGCACATTTCCCAGCTGTGCAGCAGCTGCAGAGGAGGCGGCCTGGCTGCCACTGCCCCTTGCCCCACCTGCCACTACTGCAGAGTTCCTGTCACCTTTTGCTGGCTAGCCCGGGTGAGCCAATCCTGCCGCTCCAGCTTCCTGCTCTGAGCTCCCTGCCCAGCCCTGTCCTGCTGCACGCCATCCCTGCCCAGCCCTGTCCTGCTGCACGCCATCCCTGCCCAGCCCAGCCGCCACTACCCACGTGACACAGACCTGACCTCGGCCACAGCGCCCCCTGCAGCTGCATGGGAGTCATCGCACCTGCCCTGCCCAGCCAGGAGCCAACAGCGCCCCTGCTGGCTGTGACCGTGACTGCACCAAACGGGAAAGTGCTTGGCAGCCCAGGGACACCTGCCACCGGGTTTCTCTGGCTTTGTTTGCTGTTACTATTGTTGTTATTGATTTTTTGCCTCATTATAGATACTAGTAAAGAACTGTTATTCCTTTTCCCATATCTTCACCTGAAAGCCCTTGATTCCAAATTTATAATAATTAGGAAGGAAGGGGAGGTCACATTCTCTATTCTAAGGAAGGTTCCTACCTTCATTAGCAGACACCTGTCTTTCAAACCAAGACACCATCAGAGCAATTAGGTTTAGAAATAGTCTCTAATGGGAGAGGCAAGGAAAGAGGCCAGATGCTTTTAAAAGTCTTCACTCAAATGAAAGACATTTTGTTCTGTCGCTTCTTGTGATACCCTCAGTGACTGAGAGGCTTCCAGGGCTGTATCTGCGTAATCACAAATCATTTTGGCAGCATCTGTATCCAAGAGGTCTTCTCCACTTTACCTAAATTAAAGTTGATGCTTTCAGCCACACCAGTAGAACTTAGGGTGCATAACAATGATTCACAGAAAACACTTGGTGGGAGAAGAATGATAGCAGGGAAAGAAAAACACTATTTCAGCAGAAAGCCCTTGTCTTTCCCTGATGCTGAGGGACATGAGATAACACCACATTTGCCAACTGGGGATACAGCCCTGCAATGCTGATGCCAACAAATTAGCTAAAAGAGCTTCCTAAAAGTCTAGTAACTGCATATATTGTGTATAGATCCATCATGGAGACAATCAGAAATGGATTCAACTCCCTTCCAGTCTATTTCTGTTTGCTTTCCTCCATGAACTGTGACTTTGCTGAGACTGTTCAGATAAAAGCCTTTATTTTTCTGGATGTTGTTCAGCCTGTTTTTTATCACTTGGAAGATGGTTGCCATTCTGTTTTATATTCCCCATGGCCCATGACATTTTGTGACTGTTCTGCTCTCAGAAAGTTTTACAGAAGAGAAACTGGTGTTCAGACTGGTGGGATGACTTGCCTAGAGTTGTTTGGGAAGTCTGTAGTAAAAGAAATTGTCTAACAAATCCCTACTCCCTACCTAACTATAAAGCCAGTGTCTCTGCTACAATTCTGTGTTTCATTTTCCCCCTTCCATTTTAGTCTGCTTCAGTCAAGCTCATTCATGTCCTCTTCACTCCTGTCTTCTCCATGACAGGTGAAGCACATGGCTTGGGTGTCCTGCTGTGAGCCTCTGCCCTCTGATTTCCCATAGTTTTCCATTTGCTCTATCCATCACTCTCACGCCTATCACAGTTGTAGATCACCACAGCAACAGCACAGTGGTGTTGGGATCAACATGAAAGAAATTAGTTATTATTACTCCAGCTGAGGTAATGTATATGTACAAATAGGAAGAGGGCTTTGGGAGAGCCCTGGGCAGGATTTTTGTTTTATACAGTGGATAGAAGCTGACATGACAGACTTGCAAGATCTTGCTCATCATGGGCAAAACTCACACAATTAATTCCCACCTTGTGGTCCCTTCAGCCGGCAGCTTTTGCTCTGTGTTTTTTCTGCAGCATTGCATTTGCTGCCTCCCCTTTACCACACCTCCCATGCCAGGCACAGCTGGTGAGTGTAATCTGTGATCCACTGAAGACCACCTGGGACACAGTGGTGCCACAAAGCAGGACACAAACCTCTGATACTGTCACGTGAGCCGATGAGCCACATGCAACTCCCATCAGTAAAATGCATGGAAGAGGAAAAAGGGTTGTCAGAGAAGAAAGCAATCTTCAGAATCAAAATTTATGTTCAGCGTGGAAGGGGTCTGTCAATTCTGCTGCAGCCCTTTCGGTGAGCAGGCTTGTGGTGTTTTTTCTCTGAAGTATCAGAACTTTTATGTATTTCAGTTGTGATGAGAATGGAGACCTTTCTCATAATACATGTGCCTTTCCAAGTAGCGAGTCTTAGAACCAGCTGTGATATGGTGAAAATGATATCTGACTGTGGAGCCAGTTACAGATTCTTGTGTTGCACAATCTTTGTGTTACTGTCTCATTTATATGGATGTAACTTTGGTGCACTTGCAGCAATTGTGTACAAGGACAATGACTTAGTTACATATAAATGTGGCCACTAAGTATTTTGAGAAATAATTAATCTTAATGAACCAGATCTTCAGATGAATCAAGTAAATACTTGTCTCAGAAAAGCATGAGGACAATGTGACATGAGTTAACATTTTGTCCAACTAACTCTCACCCAGCAAAAAGATTAAAATTGATTCAAGCATAACGTTATTAAAAGGAGTCTAGGGTTTGTGCTACCTGTGCCACAGATATATGTGCCTTGGACACTGCTACAGTGGCCAGAGATTTACATGTGGTCTCCCATACCTGCTTCTAAAGATCAAAAGAAGCAAGAGACAAAAAGCTGGGTGTTTCAAGGCAGTGCTTATGAACTTGTTGTCAAAGATGATAGATACTTGGGAAGACATTAAATGTTTTCTAAAACATATTGTGAAATTACACACAAAAAACCCCCACGCCTATATTCCTTGCAAGCAACAAGAAAAAGGAAAGGGAGAAAGAAAATGCTATTTAATTTATATAAACAGAAGGAAAAAATAAGGGCACTTAAATTTTTTAGTCCATTTTTCAGTTGATTATAAAGGAAAAGCTGTGACTTCTTTTTGTTTGTTTTTTTGTTTTTTTTTTTAAGTAAAGATTGAATTGCTAAGAAACACTGCTACACTCCGCCTCAGTGCAATCCTTATGGTCAGCTTTCTGCCTGTTTTGTACCACAGGCTCTGTGACAAAGCTGGGAACAAAGATCTGTCCCACTCTCCTTTTCTTCTCCATCCTCCCTTCCAGCTAAGGAGCTCACACACTGTGGTGAAGACTTGAGGGCTCATATCTCTCTATCTCCACTACCACACTTCAGCCTTACCATCTTGGAGAGTTCTCACTTTTTTTATTGGCAAGATAATTAAAAGGAAGCCCACTTCATGTATCAGCTGCTCCTTTGCAAAGCTTCATGCAAAACTTTTCACTTTGTTCAGGGAGCTTCTTTCCCAGTAGCCAAATGACTGATATGGGCTCATCCCCTGTTCTCTAAGGCATCACATTGTGATAACAGCCAGTTAAGAGATTATAACCCAGTGGTCCAGTGGTCAAAAGCAACGTTAGTGTGACATGGTCCTCTCTTCTCTGTATGTGTATTCCTGCTTGACCTCTGTCATCAGGCTGCCTAATTGTCACATCGCCTTCTCCATCAATCATTTCCAGTTGCTGGTTTCCTGCTACCCCTTCTTTGGTCTGTGATTAAAGTATCTGTGGGAATTCACCAGCTCTGGGACTGTCATCACAGGCTTTAAAAAGTACATGGTGGTGTGACAATGCATCACATTGCAGTATGGGGATAGAGCATAAGTAAAAGGAACGGAAAGTGGTGAATTGAACTCTAGCAAAGGTTGTGTCAGCTCAAGACAGCCACAGCATCTCTACACATTTGTCTGTGGTCATGCTTGGCTCCTGCCTTGTGCTCTCCTGCACTGCTCCCCACCATGTAGGAGAACCTGCAAGGGTGAAAGAATAATCTCAGTGGGGAGACCTCACAGCAATTTCACTAAGTCAATTACAAATCCTACCCAGATATCACCAATCTTTTGCTTGTAGCTTTGATTGCAATTACTGATCTGTTCCTAAAACTGAAGACAGATGTAAGACAGTAATATCTTTACTCCTCTTCCCCCTGTAAGAAGGAAAAAATGGTCACTAACTTGGAGATCCAACTTGGCAAGGCCAGGAGATGTGTGAGGTTCCTTGCTGAAGAAAGACCATCTTGTTCTGTGGCTGCTTCTGCTCTCTCACTGTCAGAAAATGTCCTGAACCCAGGAACATCTCTGCAGATTGACACTCGTTAGAATAATAGAGTTGTTTAGGCTGGAAAGGACTTCTGGGGTCATCAAGAACAACCATTAAACTCACACTGGCAAGTCCAGCATTAAACCATATCCCTAAGCACCACATCTATACGTATTTTAAATACCTCCAGGGATGGTGACTCAAACACTTCCTTAGCAAGCCTGTTCTGTACTTGGCAATCTTTTGGTGAAGAGATTTTTCCTAATATCCAATCTAAAACTCCTCTGGTGCAACTAAAGGCCATTTCTTCTTGTCTTATTGCTGGTCACTTGGGAGAAGACTTCAACCCCCACCCAGCTACAACCACCCTTCAGGTAGTTGTAAAGAGTAATAAGGTCGCCCCTGAGCCTTCTTTTCTCCAGGCTAAACAAACCCAGCTCCCTGAGCTGCTCCTCATAGAACTTGTGCTCCAGATCTGTCACCAGTTTCATGGCCCTTCTTTGGACACCTCCAGCACCTCAATGTCTTTCTTGTAGTGAGGAGCCCAAAGCTGAACACGGGCTTTGAGCTGCAGCCTTACCAGGGGGGTACACTTGTTCAGGGGGACAATTCCTGTCCTACTTCTGCTGGCCACACCATTGCTGATACAGGCCATTGGTTTCCTTGGCCACCTGGGCACACTGCTGGCTCATGTTCAGCTGCTGTCAACCAACAACCACAGGGCCTTTTCCTCCAGGCAGCTTTCCAGCCACTCTGCCCCAAGCTATAGTTCCCAAGCTATTGCTTCTGCTGCACAGTGTCTGCCGGGGACCTGGTAGGAATGTGAAGTGAAGCTTCCATTACAGTAGAAGTGTAGATCATGAAACTTGGTCTTGAACTGACCAAGTTTCATGCAGAAAAACAACTTTGTTTCAAGATATTTAATAAGCCATTCACAGGACCACATGGAGGGACAGGGAAAGCTTTGCTTGTACAGCTTTCCTGCCTGAAGCCAAGAACTCCCCCAAGGTTTCAAAGGTTTTGAAGATAGGGTGTGTGATATAACTACAAGTTTGTACTTTCTAAACAGCAGTTTTCCTCATAAACAGGCCTAGATGGCATTCAAATACATGGCAGTACCACACACGCACCGTGCTGTGACTGTGAACAAAAGCAATTCCTGCAGGCTTACAAGCACAGCAAATCTCCCCAGCCAAACCCAGACTCCCCTGAAGTCTTCTTCTCTCTTGGATTTCAACACAGCCAGAATTTTGCCCCTGCATCTACTTTCATTAGATAACCTTATTTAATCCTCCACACTCTTTCTTTGCCAGCAGGTATTCCAAACCATCTACCCGATCAGTGTCTTCTTCCCATTTAGATCCCCATCTATCTTCTGCAAGGAATCACTTACTATGAGTTACTGCTTTTGTGATTATTTTGGTATTTGTAGGACCTTTCCTCATCTGTCTGGCTATGCTATATCAGCCTAAACCATGTCTCTGTGTTACAATTCCTCTCCCACATTGTGTCCCAATTATTCCCTTTGCCCTCCTGTTGTGAGATTCCAGGTTTGTGAGGGGAACCAGCAGGACTGGGCCTCCCAGAAAGCTCCAGCTCACAACTGCCTCTCATGGGTAAGTGCCCCCCATCCCTTGATATCCATGGAGATGAGAATGCATGCCCAGAGAAGCATCCCAGAGAGGTGTCCCACTCAACCCTTTTCATTCTTTCTGGAAAATCTATCTGGATCACAACCCTGCAGTGGGCACCGAGAAAAGCTGCCCTGAAGGTTGCCTTTAAAGCTGTGAACTGATGATGTTGTTAGCACATAGTGTTCATTCCCAAGTCATGAAGTTTATTCTGGGACCACTTGAGAGCTTCAAAGCTCTTCCCTTGCCAGGAAAATATCTGTGTTGTTGAGCTCTCCTTCAGATTCTCTCCACATGCCATAAAGGAAATATTCAGAAACCTAATCTGAGGGGGATTGGGCTGTGAGTTCTCCTTGTCTCCATCAGCTTCATGAGGCATGAAATCTGAGGGTGCTATAGGAATCAGGCAGCCTTTCTAATGCACACCAGCTGTGTCCTATGCCTCCAGCAGGGAGGTGAGTGCTCATGTGTCCCTGTCGCTTCAGACTCCACCCTAACTGGTACCCTGCTCACTTAGGGGTAGGGTACCTATGTATGACCTGTAGCTAGGAGTGCTCCTAGGTAAGCAAATAAGAGTGACATGTTCTTCCCTTGGGGTAAGAGTGAGAGATGAAGGATCGTCTTGTGACTGAGACACTGAGCTGTGACTCAGAGAAATAAAAATTTCTGTTCTAATCTCTGTTGCTCAATTCTTGAGTGACCTTGACAAGACACCGTTACTGTTTCAGTTCTTGTTTTTGTTCGGGGGAAGATAATGGTTCTTGCTCCTTTGTCTAAACTGCATCAGTGTTCAACTTTTTGTGCCACAGGCTTCTCTCAACAGTGTGTTTGTGTGTCATCCAGCACAGTTAACCCTTAACTCTGGGTGAGCCTTTAGGCACTGGGACAGGAGTGGAGCCTGTGGAGTGGAACATGCATAGGCGATGCACTGATCCTGTCAGCTTCTTGCTGGTCCTGTTCTACTGGTGCATTTTAACTCAGCAAAGGCAGGCAGAGCCTCTTGAGCATGAACCCCCTGGTCTGAGCTACAAATAGCTACGAGAGCCTCAAATGGATAAGCACCAGGTACTAAACATTCACTGTCAGATGCTGCATTGTAAGTGAAGGCAAAGAGTAAACCTACTTTGTGCACCTCATCCAGGATGTCGAGATGTGCTCTCAGTTCTGCTGACACAGATCTGAGCAGATAAGCTAAATCAAGCTACATAACCCTCACAACAGAGAGCTTATGTGCCAACATTTGGAAGGCCACAGAAGTGCCAAATGCCTGACAGGAAAGGAGATGACAACAGCAAAGTAATGTCTGTTTTGGAAATTATATATGAAATTCCTATAATTGTATAGGGGGGTGTCTAAAAAAAGAAAGCCACTTCTGCAAGACAGACAGCACACAGAAATCAGGTGGGAGATGAAGGGAGAATATGTGTCCATGAAAAAGAGATGTTTCCTCAGTAGGATTCACCTGTTGTAGGCTCTTCTTGGGCCATATGATCCCAAGCTAAATCAGCTATTGAGAAGGACTTCCTGTCAGCAGAAATCAACAGGAGGTTAAAGCCATGTATAAATGAGGACCAGAAAAAAGTGGTTTAAGGATGTGATCCTGTGAGATCCTGCTTCAGGATCTAAACCTGGGTCAATTATTCAATAACCTGAGCAGAACAAGGCCTGTGGGATGGGACAAGGTGAATTGCAGGGGCAAAACTGGAGGGAGGACAACAGAGAAAGATCTTGTGAAGAAAATGAATGGAAAAAGAAGGAACACAGGATGAGAAAGTTTGAGAGAATGGGGTGTAGGAATGAAGTCAGTTAGGAAAAGGAAAAGACAAAAAAATTGAGAGGAGGTGAAAAGACAGATTCTTAGTTCCCTGTGGAGATGCAGTTGTTGAGCCAGGTGTACCTTGCAGCACACCTTGAAAGGTGTATCAGTGGCCCACCTGGTAGGCTTTGAAGAAGAATATCTTATACATTTGTCTTACCATTTGATGTGGATGGGGAAAAGAATATTACTAAGGCTCAGTTCTCTTCTTTAGGATCCCTGAATACCAGGGAAAACTAAAACCAAACTGTTTTCCCAAACACACTTATAAAGAGTGACATTTTTTCAATGCTTCGAATTCCTTAAACTCTTTTCTCTGATTTGAATAATCCCTACAAAGCTATGTGATTTCAGGTATAGCTTGCTGACAGCAAAGGCAGATTTAGGGAATGAGAGAGCTTTATAGAGATATCCTAGGCCCTGAAGGACATGGTCTTCTTTTATGAGGAAATACCTTTACAGGCTCTTCCTGTTGTTTTTATAGGCCATTTTGAAACTTGATGCTGACTTAGATCTAGTACAAAGCTTCAGTCTTTCTTTCAGTCTTTCACCCAAGCCAGCCAGTCACTGATTCTTCCTACTCAGAGTATTTTGCGTGTGTGTGTGTGTGTGTGGTGTGAGGTTCCTCAAGAGATACGGCAACTGCCATCAGATTTTCTTATTTCATTGGAAGTTTCTCAGTAGCCAGAGGTTCTATGTCAGAGTTATGGGCTTAACCAAAGTTCAGCTTTCTTTTTATTTAGTTAGTGTAACTTTCCTTGATGGTTGCTGAGAAGAGCTTTAAAACATAAAAGGTAGAAGTTTAAAAGCCAGAAAAAAACGAAATAATTTTGAAAAAATAGTTTTACATGAATGCTATCACTACTAGTTGCCTAATTTGTGGTTTTTAAACAGATTGTGTTTTTCAGAGATTCTGAAAAGGGAAAATATGATGGTAGCCAGTGTATTTGTGTAATAAATTTTCAGCAGCATTTTAGGATAGCTTAGGCAAATGTGTGATACAAACTGTCAGGCTACTTTCTTTCTGTGTATTTTCTTCCCAGAAGCTGTTCACTTCAAAATAGAGTGGCCAAAACAAGTGAAAAACTTCATAAAAATAACTCACTAATGGAAGTGAAGCTGAGGGCTTCTTAGCATTAAGTAATCTGCATAGATAAAATATATTCCATAATCTAAATGGATCACATTGGGATTGCACATGTGTTCTGGCGCTTCTATCAGCACACCTCCCACTTTTAAAAAGCCTTAAAATGTTGTGATGTGCTATGACAACGTTTCAGAAACTGTGCTGCCCAGGCGCAGGAGTCACCTTTGCCTCTGAGTTCTGCAGAGTCCCCTGAAAATGAACAATGACATTGCTCCCCACATCCAGGCATTTTACTTGACCTTCCAGACAAGCAGCAATGCCCAACCCCAATTAATCTTTGACTGCCGTATCAAAACCAATCAGACCCTAAAATACCTCCTGACTAAATTAGCTAAATTAACTAAATTACTGTTGCTTTTATCATAACATAATTCATTAATAACACTTAAGAGCTTTCACTGTGAAAGCACCCCACTGGTTGTTACAGGCCACACCACACATTATGGAAATACAATTGCAGAACAACAACCATGCTCATGGCTTGAGTTCTGGCTCTGTCTGCCATGCCTAGCAAATCCAGTCTGCAAACCTAGACAGCATTTAGGAGCTCTCACGGCGTCAGGCCCCCCCGAGCCCGCAGGAGCAGCCAGCAGGTGTATCCTCACCAGCCTGCGACCTGCCAGCAGCTCATTCTCCTGTTGATGCTGCAGTGCTCAGCCATGAGTCCTGGGCCAGGACCCAAGTGCTGCTGGCAGTGGAGGCACAGAACTAGGACATGGATGTGCCAGGACACTTGGCCCAGCAGAGTCTTTCTTAGTTTTGCTAACAGTGAGGACAGATAAGCTGCCCTTGATGTAAGAGCAAGTTGACTGCTATGTTATTACTGATCCTTTGTGTAGGTTCTCAAATGTTCCCCTTCCACTTCCATCTGGTTCTGGATAGAAACATATCAGCCTCTGAACACAAGGTTGATGAAACCTGGTACTTTCTCCTTCCTTACAGCATGAAGTGTATGGTAATATAATCAATACGAGAGACTGTCCAGAAGAGCAGGGGTGCAAAAATAGTATATCCTGTGTGTGCATACCCCTGTGACCCCTTCCAGTTCCACAATATAGTCAAGGTGGGGTCTGTCTTGTGTCATTAGTTGTGCAGAAGTCACTGCAGATGGTCAGGCACCATGTCAAATACTCCACAGGTACCAAGAACCCAGAGCCTGGCTCCTGTGCAGTCTTCAAAACTAGAGAGCAAATCCACTGGGCAACAAAAATAGATGCAGTTGCTCAGCTAGAAGACTAGACTCACTATCAAAAAAGAAATGAAAAATTATTGAAATTAAAATAATTTCTCTTAAAAGCCCATTGGACACTATTCCCCAGGCTATCTGGCACCACAGGCACTCTCCATCACAAGTGGTAATCTGAACCAAGTGGTCACACTGGTGGCTTCTTTCCACATTTCCCAGGCTGCAGCACAATAATAACAGCATCTCTTGCATTTCATATTGTCTGCAGCATTAGAAACACCAGCAGGAAACACAATGGTATTAAAGAAGCCCTACCAGTGAGACAAGGCTGATTTGTGGCCTAAAGGGGATATGAGTACAGATTTAAATGGTCATTTTGGTGTGTGCTTGACTCAAGTCCCACAGCCATCCACACTATTTCTACACCGGGGCTTATCTGGGCCCATTTTCTGGCATTTTTTGGTGTTTTTCTGATTCACCTTGGTGTATTTAAGAGATAACACCACAGAGACAAAAGGGGTGGCCTGAAATAAGGGGGAAGAGTGCAGTTATCCAAGCCTGGAGAAAAGGACACAGAAACAACATTTGACAGGAATACAGAAGTCTCAGTAAAGAGAGAGAAGGCATAAAGAAATCAGCAGAGCTACAGTGTAGGGCCAAAGTTCTTGGAACCCAGGATTTATGATGTCCCACCAGTTTTGAGAAGGATGGACTTTTTCCTTATTTCTTTGTTCCTAAATAGATGGTATATTATGACAAGACTCTCTTGGCAATGGATTTGCTTGAATAATTTAGCTGTACTGTAACCAAGTAAATCATATTTTGTTCTCAAACATTCCCAAATGGTGTTTGTGTCATAGTGGAGTCTTAAATGCTACCTGTCTGGCAAAAGTTTTGCTGTGGGAATCAAAATGAAGTGATGCATCCTGTAGGGCAGCAAACCCTCTCCAGGACTGCAAAAATGTGGAGCTTCCAGGGTTGCCGAGAAGAAACTTCACCCACTGGGGATCTGAAGCTACTCCTTGGTTGGCAGCAGCTGTTGGATACTGCGGGACACCATGATAGACCAAATTGCATCAGGAAATAGAAAATTGTCCAATAGATGCTGCTAGGACATTCATGGTGGGAGGAAGTACTAGGAATTTTTATTTAGGTACACCATTTTCAATAGTGACACTCTATAAAAGGCATTTTTAGAGAGCTGGTCTGTCGTTGCTTTTTCAGTGCATCAGAAAGCATCTTCAGAGGTGTAAGGCTGCAAGATACCATGTGAGAGCATTGGATAAACACCTGAGCTGGGTTCTCTTTAAGGTCTCCTGTCAAATACTGACAAGTGGAACTCAACAAGAATGAACAAGCAGGAGCACAAAAAAGTGGAATAAATAAGTAAAGTATTATTTCAAGCCAGTGAGACAATAACTAAATGAAACATGCTGAGCTATTTATTTCTAAAAATTTAGTCAGAGAAACCAGTTACCAGGCAGCAAACACCTCATAAGCTGAGTATCTCTAGAAAGGGAAATGCTATGTAAAAGAGGTTTGTAACTAATTAAGCTGGAAATTTTTGGGTTTTATTTTCAATATAAGGTTCCATCATTGCTAATAGGAAAAACAGAGAAGATGCTGTGGTTACTTGAAGCTTCTGGTGTGACTGAGGTACTTAAAGTGGCTCATATGGATTCCAGACCACCCACCTACCCACCCCAGCCCTTAGTCAAGTCAAAACAAAGCATTACATTTTTGAAGAGTTGCAGCTATGGAAAAATTATAGGCCTCTAAAAACCTTGTTATTAGACACTGCCAAGATAGTTTTTTAAATTATAATTTCTGTTAATTTGGCAACATAAATAAAATACAATTTTTTTTTTATTATGGCGCATAATGTGAGGTGGAGGCTCTTTGGCAGGTATTCCTCTTCAGGGCTCGTCTCTCAGGCGTAGGAGATGCAGAGGGCCGGTCATGGTGGCATCTTCTCATAGTTGCAAGTTCTCACATACTCATTTCAGTGAGTCAAATTCTCCTCTCTACAATGCGGTAAACTTGGAATAGTCCCCTAGAAATTACTGGTATAGAGCCAGCGTGAGGTCATCACTGAAATGTGAGGTCATGGGCAGCTGCTCCTTATAGAGTAGCAAGGGACACCCGGCTCCCAGACAGCTGAGTTTCTACAGGTGAACAAAAAAATCTATGGTGTGTGGCCAGGACTACTGGTCCTGCGTGTTCCAGATGGTCCACTGTGGAATTTTCTAACCCAAATGATCCAAGAGCCTAATTGACATTTACATATAAAATTAGACTCCTAAGCAATTTGTGCTATGCCTGCAGTTAGTTCCAAAGCTGCTAGGTTTCTTGTTTTGAAAGCAGTGCCTTTATTATATCCCCAAAGATGGAACTTTCCTCAAATTTGGCTTGTTGGCTGAAGTCAAAGTGCGCAGTGGAGGGTCAGCCAGTGCTGTCCTCAGAGCCTGATACAGTGCCCTGTGAGACATCTTTGCAGAACATTTCTGGAGGCTGTTGTGACAATAAACTCTTGTATCAAATTCTTACGGCTCTATTTTCAACAGGTGTTGTTTCATTGCAGCAGGCAGCACCTGTGATTTTCTGAATCTGAAGACTTTGAGGTCCCAGAGCACCACTGTGCTCACACTTCTATTGGGGCACATCATACTTCAACTTTCTGCTCTTATGGTATTCCTCTTTCTTTAGCCAGAAACTTTTGAAGAGGATCAACTCTAAGACACAATCTACATCATGTTGAGTTTGTTTGCGTTTTTTTGGGTCCGGGTCTGACAAAACTAGATGAGGAAGTTGAGCATTTCAAGGATACACTGATAGAAGTGATTAGCTTTACACAGAAAAAAAGGAAAAAAGGAAACAATAGAAATGTTAGTTTTGTACCAGGAATCAAGAACAGGTTTTTTTGTTTTGGTTTTTGTTTTTGGTTTTGGGTTTTTTTGCTGTTTTTGTGGGTTTTTTGTTTGTTTTTTTTTTTTTTAAATTTTTTTTTTTTTTTATTTCTAGGTCTTTTCTGTAATCATGTGAAGCAATGCACAGAGGTGTTTTCCTGTCTTTGGAATTGCTCAGCTTCACATTATCTGTTGGGGAGGAAGAAACAGGAATTTATAATAGGAATTAATAGAAATTATTACCTGGCAAAAGATGCTGAAAATATAGAAATTACAAGCGAGATTGAAATGAAGACAAGTTTTGAGATGCCAAACCTCAGTTACTGAATAACTGAAAAACAATGGTATAGCCACCGCGGGTAATCTCCCTCTTTGATTAAACAATAGCTTTCCTTGATTAGACAGTAGCTCCTGCCTGCCTGCAGGTCCAAAGGGCAGAGCAGACCCTACCAACCTAAGCAGGGGGTCCAAAAAGCAGTTTTAAGGGTTTAAAATGTAACATCATATGGTAATACAAGGATGCTCATAGGCTGTATGTAAATGCTATAGAATTTGTATCTTGTCCTAGATTGATTAGTGAAAACTAGAATATTCATCATAGAACACGATTTATTGTATTTTAAGCGAGAACCACGGGATTCTGGATTCTGTATTCCCATCCCTTACCCCTTCTATTCCGCATTCCCGATTCCTGTACCCTGTACCTCTCTCTCTCTCTCCCCCTTACCTTCCTGGGGCTGCGCCTTGCAGCTCCTGGCAGGTCCCTACCCCCACTCTCTATTACAATAAAACCCCTGCTCTAAGACCAGACTCCAGAGATCTCTGTCTCCGTCCAAACTGCATCCACACACTGCAGAGGCCATCCAACAGGCGCACAGATTTCTACAATTATCCTTGTTGTCCCAGCTGTCACCTTGAAGCAATAAAGTAGGGATGATCCATAAGGTAAATGCCAGCTGAAAAGTGAAGGAGAATGGCAGAAACTGTTGCTTCTCTGGCTGCTGTGGGGTGAGGTGGCTGTGGTTCACACATCATCCCTATGGCTCCAAAGAGCTGGCGGGAGCAGATGCTTCTGAGCTCATCAAGTCATTGACTGCCCACCTGCTTTCAGCATTTGTCCCAGCCAAGCTCCACCTTGAGGCTGTGGAAAGGATTCCTCAGTAGATGGAGGCAGTATAAGAGCCATTTCTAGGGCCAGGATTAAAGGATCAGAGCTCATAGGTATTGGGGCTGGACTCACTGTCTGTTCCAAAATAATGGATTGCACTGCAAATTAGTGTAATTCTCTGCATGCTGAATGGATATTTTAGCATCCTCCACAAGTAGTCTGATCTTTGAAACCTGATGCAATGCATTCCAGCTCCTCATGACAGAGAAGACACAAACCTGTAAGAGGGTCATGGAAGAGCAGAGTTTTGGAGCTTTTTTGCTAAGAAGTGTTATTAAGAGTCGAACCTTTTATTTCTGTCATTTAACTTGCACGTGAGACAGAGATGGATATTAAGACATGGGTCAGGAACATCAGACAGAGCAGAGCAAACTCTTCAGTGAAAGAAGAGACGGAGAGAATGGCTGGAGCAAGCAGAGCTCAAGGTCAGCTATGTGGAAGAGAAGCCTGTCTGCTTTTCTGAAGTGGGACTTTGGGAAAGGATCCTGCATATTGTGACAATATTTCCCGACGGCGAATTTTGGGAAGCTCTCCAACTCTGTGACAAGCCAAATTGCAAGAACTCTGATGGATGAATCTCCAAGTGTTGGAAATTATGTGGTTTGTCTACACAGAGAAATTGCAATGGCTTTAAATATCCTGGAGTTAAAGCTCTGTGATCTCTCCTTTACTGTGAATGAAGTTTATATCTGTATAAAGGTGTATGATGCCAATACAACCATTTCAGTATGTGGGGGGAGAAAAAAAAGAGAGAACACACTTCCAACTGAAATAGTTATGCCTGTAGAAGAAAAAAATGGCTTGAAACTACTTAAGCAGAATATATTTACCATACCAACTAGCTCCAAAAGGCTTCATTATAGTTACTAGGAGATGAAGTTTACATTCTGGACTAAGACTAGATTTGAGACTGGAATAAACTGGTTATGTCCTTTCTAGTGGCTTCTGCCACACCTGCTAGTTCTAAAGGGCTGGAGGAAACTGGCCTGAAAGAGGGATCATTTTCTTCTTTTTTTTTCTAGTTCCTCAGCAGACATGGCTGTGGAATTCTTTGTTGGCAACAATACATATCGTAGCTTCCGTAATTCACATGGGAGTGGATTTCAGGTTAAAAGTTACTCAGATAAACTTAGCATTTTTGCTCAAGTCCCCTGGCTTCTCAAGCAAAGATGAATGATTCTGGAATTTCCCAGATCTTCTGAGCTGAAACAACTTCTACGGGGCTAGATGGGCTGACTATATAGAAGTGTACAGTACCTTTCTGTACACACATATTGGGACTCAAGCTTGAGCTCCACTTCAGTGCAGTGTAAATTGATAGTGGAGTACCAGCATATTCCTTGATTAGCCTGAATTGATTTCATTTGCCTAATTCCAAATATAATACAGAAAACATTTTTCTAGGCAGCAGTGAAAGCGAGGGACTTCCTCATCTGCACCTGCACCCTCATCTAGGAGTGCAGGGGAGGATGTCCTCTACAAATAGATGTCACAGAGATGGCTGCCCTGGCAAAAAAATAACGTCCCAAAATAGTATCTCCCAAGGACCTAGCAGATGAAGGGGAAAAATATCAGGTGAGTAGATGGGGTAGAGGTGTCCAAATAGATAATTCAGCTGATGCAGTGGCTGGTATTCTGAAGGTGAAGCTTTGACTGCCTGACTGCCAGTTTCCCTGTCTGGTTAAGAGCTGAACAAAGAGTGTCAGTGGTGCTTCTGCATGACGTTTCTTCACCTTTCATGAAACCTACAATTACATGAATTCACTAAATAGTCACTAAACTTTGCCTCCCTTAAACCTATAATACTTCAGCAAAGTTGTAACCAGTTTATAATAATGCCACTAAATTTGTCCAAATCTCTCTTCTAGCCTGTGTGACTTAAAACAATGTTATGTATTAGTCTGGGCGCAGATAACTGTACATTATTCTAGTTTTACATAGAACAACAAAGACCGGTGTAGCTCAGTAACCCACATGCAGGAAAAGGAATACAGCTTAACTCTCTCACAAGAGATTACTGTGTTTGACTGTAGCAACCCTGCCTCAGTTTCTTCCCTGTAATGAGACCAGACCAGCTCCTGTCCACAGCTTACATATTTCTGAATGATAAAAAAAAGCTAAAGGTTGAGAGCAGCTTTCTTGCTTGCACTGGGAAAATTGAAGTCTACAATGTAAGTAGCTTATCATCTGAAATATTTATGTATTCATCCCTATAAAAGCATCTATCTTCTCTGCAAAACTACGGTGAAGCAAAATACACTTCCTCCCGCTTAGAATGGCTGTCAAGGGCATCCTAATTGATTCATGTGAATTTCAAATAATTTTCTTCTTTAGTTCTCTTTATTGCATCTTTTATCTTTAGAGAGCAAGTCAGCCTTCCTGGAGGGCACACAAAACCTCACTGAATGCAATGCATACAAGCAAGGTCCACAGCAGAAAATGTGTTCTAGTGTCAAAAATCTTGCATTAAAGTTGTCTACCCAGTGGAACCTTTTTACTTAAGTTGATGCTGATATTTGGTGAGTTTAGGACAATAAAAAAACCAGAAGTACACAGATCAAAATCCTAATGCACTTCTTGGGCTACTCTGTGTCTACTCTGGATGCTTAACAACTGGAATTATGGATGGAAAGGGAAGGAAGGTACAATAATTTGAGCATTAGTCCAGGTTTCAAAGACCTGCATTCAGTTCTTAACTGTTAAGTGATCTAAGTCTCTCCATTCCCAATCTATAAAACAGTTTTCAGAGCTGTAGCCTTTTTCTGTGAGAAGTCTTATGAAAGTGATGCATCAGCACCAAGAAAATGTCTTGGTGTCATACAGCTGTGTAAGCCAGTAATGCAGGCAATGTATTGAACAGTGTATCGAACAAAACATTGTTCCATCTGCCATATTAAGCTATGGATCTTAGAAATGGCGAAGTAGTATGAATTTCCCCTTCCATCAATTTCCAGCATTTTAGCATTTTTTGTAGCCTTCTGTAGTCCTTCCAGGTTCCTTTCCAAGCCAGAAGATAACTCAGGTGTGCCTTCTGTACTTTGCACACCAGATACACAACATTAGGACATGTTGAAGAGGTAGCGAGAAAGTGCTGAGCAGATCCATGAGGGAACAGGAAATTCCCCCTGATGTCTCTGTCTGCCTGGTCTGCTGGAGAAAACCCAGAGCACTGGAGTTATAGATATGTTTCTCACTTGAGCTATTAGGAACTTGATGAAATTGCAGATTACCTCATCTCCTCTTTCCTGAAGCCTCTCTCTAGCCTTGGTTGAGATTGCAACAAATGCTTTCTTTGCTTGAAGGGAAAACAAAAAGGGAAGTCAAAAAGTGTGAAAATACAATTATCTCTAAAATGTAGTTGGAGCTGATGCAGTGAATTCATCTATTCAGTTGCTTCTTTGCAATAGTTTGCTGTTTTTGCCATCACCCACTAATGTAGTTGAAAGGCTAACTACTGAAGTAATTGAATGCCTTGTGATTTGTTCTTTCCTCTCTTTTATATCCAGTATATATTTTCATAAGTTGAGCTGCCATTACAGTGAAGGTGAAATTTCTGTCCTTCTTTTAGAGACTAATTGTATAAGAAAATAAAACCCAAAAATATTTATAGTATCAATTGCAGTGTATCTGAGTATACCTAGAGTCTAAAAATACTGATTTTAATTAGCGACCTCTTCGGGGTGAGGCAAGAGCTCCATTTTTAGTTACAAGATATTGGTGGAGGTGGAACTCCAGGACAGTTTCAGGGCAATAAGTAGCACGGATTTTGGTAGCACATTTCCTAGCCCAGCAGAGGAGTGGGGAGGGCTCACAATTATGCTATTCAACCTCACAGAATGCTTGCACTGTAACTACAATGTTACTGAGACATCTTTAAAATCACAGTGTTCTGTATTAAAGATCCCAGTGTTGGCTAAGTGATTAAAACACAGAGGAGTAAGAACTACTAGACTGCTAGAACTGCCTACAGTTATGGGGAAGCAATTATGTACTAAATACCTAAATGCAGATATATTTGATGTAAAATATTGGAAATGGGCTTGTAAAGAATAACTACCAGTTAATCAGTGATATAAAGTGAGTTTTTCAAACAGTTATGTTCGAAAATTCTCCTTTCAGTTCTGTTTTTGTGTTCCCATTGGCATAAGTATTCCTAAAGTAAAAGGCAAAATGTCACTACTCTGTCAAATTACTTGCCAAAATTATAGTCTGTCACATTGTGCTGTCTGACTAGCCTAGTTGGGCAGGATTAGCATTGCTTTGAAAACTGAATTTAAGGTTATCTGATTTACTAAATCTCAATCTTAAATATTATATCAGGGAGGTGGGGGAGGGTTATTTTGCACAACACTATAAAATAGTAATTGTAACGGAAAAGCAGTTGTGTCTTGTTACGTCTATTGTTCTGAAACAATTATGATAGAAGGCTGTTTCCTTGCTTTTATCTAGACACATGCAGCTGTTACTGCAGGGTAGCTTGGGAAGGAGCTACTATTTACTACCAGAAGTACATGTGTGCGTGCTCTGACCTTACAGTAAGTTTCAGTCAGCTTGCTCCCTTTTCTCTAAACATAAGCCCCTTCAAGCTTTTATTTCCTGCTGTATTAGAACATGTAAGTGAGAAAATAGATAATATTAACTTATTCATGTGCTTGTGCAATAATAGCACTGCACTGACTTTGGAAGAGTAGTATGTGGTTCTGAGAGCAAAAGGGACAAGACTGGGATCCACAGGCTATGGAGTTTTCAACGGGGCATAAAGGATGGGGTCAGCACCCACTAGTCCATGGAGCTCCTTTATACATTGGTGAAAGCACCGTGTGCTGTGCTTATCTCTACATTCCTGGTTACTAGCTCCAAATAGTTTAGTAACAGTCAAGTTATTGCAGCATGCTAGGATCAGTATGACATACTGCTCATGTGCTGGGACATCTGGGACATCTGGGTCGTTTAGGGTCACAAATAGCTATCAGCAATAGGTTAGGATAGATGAAGGGCTTGAGCAAACTCTGCTGAAGCCAGTGTGAGTTTTTCCCATGACTCTGATTTGAAGCTAGATAGAGACATATTTTGGCATGAAATTTATGCATACTTCTTAGTCAGTCTCCCTGTAGGAAAGCATTGAAATAAAACATAGAGGGAATGCTTAAGAGAAACTTGTTCAGCTGTGATCAGTGGTGCACTTAAGACTGGGTTGTCAGACATACAGGTTGGTCTGTCCCAACTCCACCAACTCTGTTTACAGTGTGTTTGCCTCTTACATTAAGGGATGTGCTATGTTTGGTGGTTTGTCCTTTTAGATGCTCCTTCTCCACCAGCTGTTGTCAAATATAATGAATTGTTACACAAGCGCTGAATTTATTCTGTAGTTTGACTGAATTTGTAAGGGAGAAAAGCCCAATGGGTCTGAAATGATCCTTGTTTCTCAATGGCAGGAGCAGTGGTAGCAGGTGTTTGCTAAGAATACCTCTGGAAGAGAGAGGAAGAGCAAGTATGCCTCTTCATATCACTTTGCACACTGACACTCTCCACAAGGCAGCTGAGGAAATAAGCCAATTAAGATGGAAAATGGCAGCTATTTGACAGTCTTTTTGTCTAATTCTGCAAAGGTTTAACCAGACCTGCGAGTTTGTCATGAAATGCATTTTAAGAAACAACTGCTTAAAGAAATCCTCTTCTTTTTCTGCTGTCAGTCATGGTTTGCTGCCCCAGTGGTACACATTCACCTCCACACTCTGTCTACGTTTTCAGCCAGTGGGAACTCACACCAAGTAGTCAGCACATCTTTAATCCTGGGAAGTTGCACTATCTGTGTGCAGATGTTGCTGCTTTTGACTTGAAAATCTGGCTGTGTAGTGCCAGAAACATTTATAAATCTGAGATTCTCTTCCTGGGTCTGCTGCTGAAACCTGATCATTTGACTATAGTTCATGGAGGACTCCCAAAGATACACCAGCCAGACTGGCACAAATAGTACTCTCAAAAGAGTTACTCAGGTGACCAGAAGGAGCTGCTCAGGTGTATTTATTGTAGTTTAGAAAGTGCCCTTGAAGGTAAAACCTGAGTAGTCACAGAATAGGTGCAATTTCAGTGTTAACAATTTCTAACAATGTGTTCAAGCTCTGACCATAATTAGAATGTGTCATGGTGTCCTTAAACTCATACCTATAGGTTGTAATGATGTAGTTTTATGTGGATAACTTTCCACCAGGAACCAAAGAAGGATGTTCATTTGCTCTGCACAGTAAACTAATTAAATTGTTAAAGTTAAAATTAGTTTTGGCCACAGTACCTTGGGCTGATTTTTCATAAAGTGAGAGCATGGTGGATCCCACTTGTATGCATTAGAAGAGCTGGGAAGAGGGATGGGTATGACATGGTAATGTTTACAGGTAATTAGCTTGTGTAGGCTAGACAAATCTAAAAGAAAGAAAGTGAGAAGCTTCACAGGGATATAGCCAAATCTGGGGATGGGTAGCAGGCTGTGCAAGTATGTGCATCTATTAGCTAGAGGCATGTAGGATCTATTAATACTTCTCATGTGAGTTAAATGCAGCCACAGGGCCAAGGCACTTTCTACCACTGACTGTCTAATGGTGCTTCATTAGCACCATGCTTTTGAAATAAATTCTATCTTTTATGGATTACAGGACAAATTTATATAATTTCTCATATTTTGCCCAGATACCGGTCTCTCATAGAGAAAATGCCATGGACTGGATGATCTTGAGTGAACTAATCTGCCACAAAAGATAAAAAACTTTATAGTTCATTGCCATTCTTGGGAATCTTTCACATTATTAACTTAATCTCCTTATAATACCTCTTTTCAACAGGAAGCTATCAAGTGGATTCCAGGAATGTGGTCATTGTGACCCAGCTCATTCTGATTAATTTGTCTCGTGATAAAAAGTATAGACAGAATACACCAGTTACATAGGAGAAGACAAATAGTTCAGATGTCTTTTTGGACCCACTGTAAGTAGATTTTTTCTCTCCAGTAATGTAATTTTATCTTGCTGTATCTAATTGCAGGTGGTTGCTGATTTAATGATGAGATTTTTCTGTTTTCTGTCTTAACAATGTTTCTAAAGCCTGAAACAATGAGAGAAAAATCAAGATTATTTGAAATTGTCTGGAGTGATTGATTCCACTGTTGCACAGAAATATATTTTTCTTAGGCTTTCATAAATTTCAGTAGTTTGAAACAATATTGTCTTCTTTTATGGAAAAGTTCTAAACCTCCTCTAAGGTAAGAAGATTCATTAATTGGTTCAGTAGTCAGCAACCAACATGTGAGACAGAGACTGAGCTAGCCAAGTATTCTCTTAGATACGTTACCCCCAAAAACCATTTCCAGCACTTCTAAAATGTAAAATAATGATGTGATGCTTCTGTTTTGGTGACACTTTACTGATTTACCTGTGATTTGCATGAGAATTTCTGTCCGCAAAAGAAGACATAGTGGTTGCTCTCCATGGTTAAAGGACATTGGTGGCCTCATAGGCATGGTCAATGTGCCACCTGGAGTAGAACTCGGGAGTCGCCTTGCCAGCCATAGACCTCTGATACTTGAGCAAGAGCTGGCTCACCATTCAGACACAGGTATCTGTTCCATTCATAGCTATCCCCATCTTTTAAATTATTCAGCAAGTTTGATCCCTGCACTAGAGGGCAGTCAGAGTCAGCTGCACCGGCGGGTAGGTATGCCACACCAGCCCCAGGAAAGGTGGGACAAGTCTCAGGACTTGCCTTTTTCAATCCTTCAGCCCCTTAGTATTAGTCCTTTGCCAGGGCCAGGAGTGAGCAGCGCAGGCACTGCCTCTTCTCTTCACGAACGAGAAACTGAAGTGCAGTGGTTGAATGACGTTATTCCGGTGGGACAGGACTTGGACAGCTGTCATTGGTTTCAGTGAACACTGAAGAGCTTGCAATTGTCTGGAAAATCAAGTATGAACAGGTGTATGTAGTCCCTTATACCATCATTGAAGCCATCAAAGCATTTCTGTTTCCTGCAAAGCTTTGTGCTGTTCACAGCTCCAATTGACCTGCTCTACACCACCTTCACAAATGACTGCATTCACTTCTTTGGAAGGTCCTGCAACATTTTAAATCCTGTTTGAATTGTAAGCAAGAGGATAGGAATATCCATTCCCTCACTTGCTTTTTCCCCAGGGCAGCTGAACATGCCTGGCTTCTGGCTGCAGGTTTGCATGGGCGTGGTGTGTGGTGTGTGGCATGACAACAGCAAGGGATTTGGCAGACCCTTCTAGAAAGTGTGGGCTCCCATGAGACAGAGGTCACCCAAGATTTGGAAAGGTAAGCTATCATGAAAGTGGGGCAGGGTGTGTGAAGTACAAAGCAGAAGTAAAATGAAATTTGATGGCAATAGGTCTGGGATGCCGAGTATTTGATTCATTTAGGGAGGAAGGAATTTTTCTCCCTTGTAGCTAGCACTGAATCATTCATGGAATTCTGAATTTGCCTCTTGAGAAGTAGGCGTTGCCTGATGCCTCAGACAAGATACTAAACTTGGTGGTTGCTAGTGTGACCTGGCCTAGCAGATCCTGTGCTGTGTTGAAGGGAGAACTCTGGCAACCACCTGCTTGCATATACCTGCCCTTGTGTGCAGCCAGATTTACAGCACCACAAACATGAGGAAATTATGTCCAAAAAGGAACTTCACAGAAATACCATGCTGTTAAGTGAGTAGCAGCTTTATGTGAAGAGCAGTTGACTTTACAGATTGGCCCCAAATGGATTTTGGATAAAGACTTGTTTTTCTTCCATCAAAAGATGAAAAAAGGCAGAGAAGCAGAGGCCTCTCTTATCAGCTCTGGTTGAGGGCCACGCCACCAAGCCATCTTGGTGAATCCTCCTCCTCCTTTGGCCCTCACATGCACTGCTCAGGACTGTCTGTAGCCCACTAGCTGCCAAGCCTTGTTTTCCACCCTCTGAGCCAGACAGCTTTTTCTTTTGGCCTGCTGCTGCTGTTCATGGCTCCATCAGTTCAAATGGCAGACACAGACACAAGCATTACCCAAAGCAAAGCCCCATGTGGAGGGGACAGTGTGCTTCTGGACCTGGTTCAAGTTGAGTAAGTCTTCTTTCTTCCTTCACAGGCTTAAGCAGGAACAAGGAAATATCTTCAAGGGATTTTTTTTCCTAATTCCTGTTTATTCTATTTATAAAGGACTGGCCATTTGCAAACATCCTCAAAGCAAAAGGTGTACTCTGAGCTTTTGCTTTCTCAGGTTTCATGTCTGTTTACACTACAATGAATCTAAATATATAAAGGGCAATAGTAGCCTCTCTTTGCTTTTTTTCTGGCTGGCATTTCCAGTCTGGTCTGGAACAGCTGAGCCCAGGAAGGGATTCCCTCTGTTGTCAAGGGCTCTAAATGAATATTTCAGTGCCAGTCCTACATTTCCTTTATTTTGCAAGCCCTAAACTCCCACCAGTTTCACTGGGTGCTGACGCTTTTTGCCAATGGCAGCATCAGTTCCCCCAGCAGGGATCTATCTCCTGTGCTGAGGCTAGAGGAGATTTATGTCTCATTTCCCTGTGCTGTGTGTAATCCTTTTGCTGCAACATAAAGGCATAGGGAGTACAAGGTCCTACTATTCTGATTTCATAGTTTGTACAACACCTCTGTACTCTCCATTTCTGTAGGGGGCTGCATGTGATGCAAGGCAGTGAGGAGGAGGAGGAGGAGAGCTAGGGTCTTGGGAAGTGCTTGTCCTGATCGCTGAGACTTAGTAGCTCTTGGGCATGACCAAAATAATTTTTAAAAACCCCACACCCGAATCCTTCTTTAAAACATCAAGGTCCTTTCCTTTTTCTCCTTTACCTTTCATCCTTTATTTTTTTTCACTTGTCTCCTTCTCCTTTTTTAGTGTCCTAAAATTTCTTTTAACCTTCTCTCTCAAATTTTCAGACATCTCTGGCCTCAAACAGGAGCTGATCTACCAAAACCCCATGAGAGAGGTCTATTCTTACTGTATTCCTGGCCTATTTTTGTTATGAGAGGTGGGTGCCCTCTGAAGCTTAGAATGGTATCTAGGGTTTCAGATGCTTCCCCTAAAGACTGTGGCACTTGTCCATCACTTGTGCAGAACACATGCTCTGTGCAAAGTACTTGTCTGCTTACAAGGGAAAAAGGAGTCGCTACAGGGGTGAACTGCTGTCAGTTTGGAGAGTGGAAGGGTGGGAAATGTCACCCTGCTTTCTCTTTTGTAGGGAAAACAGTGGGGGAGCATATCATTAAATGACCACTTGAAAGGCAGTAAAAGACAAGAGGACTGAAATCAGTCACATTTCAGGTCAACTGGGTGCCAGGTTTTATCCCATCCAAGGTACATTGGCTGTTTCAAGCATTTTTCTTCATGGCAGTGATAGTAGACAAGGTTTATTAATGAGAAACTGGAAGACAGAGACCTAAAGAGAGCATTTGCTCCACAACACAAAGGTGGGGCTATTCCCAGGGAGAAAACGCTGGCCCATAGAGCTGGACCTAGGCAGCTTTTGGATGAGACAGCAGGGTACCCAGCAGGACAATTCCATCAGCCCAGTGCTTGCTCTGGTGCTGACAAGGAGTCCTTGGATAATTGTGCCTTTTTCTGTAACTTTGTTGGCCAGTTTAAAACCAGCCTTTTTGCATCTGTGCAGGCTGAGGTTGAAGATGTGATTTGGATTGTGAAAGAAATGACAGACCAAAGACTGAACAACAATCCTGGGTGGTCCACATCTTCCTTTTTCCCTGTATTATGCAGTACTGCCTCCCCTTTATCTGTCACCTTACACCAAAAGTAACATCATATCAAATTAATTCCTGGCATATAATTTTGGGAGCATAGACATATTGGACTCTGTCAATGACGTTTATATAAAATGAAAATTATTTTAGAAAAATTAGACAGTTCTACAGTTCCCTAAAACCCTTCATTGACATGCATTAAGTCTTCCACATAAAGGTTTAAAGGCTCTGCAAGTCAAATCCTGAGTCCTTTATGCTTTTTCCCAAAGGATTTGGTTGGCTTCAGATGGTATGGTTAATTTGGAAGACAAGTGCTTTAGAGATGATGACCATTATATTGCCTTCATGGTGCAGAACATATGCTGGCAACAGCAGAAGGGATGGTGGAGCAACAAGCCCTGTTGTGTTTCACTGAACTAAAAACCAATTCCATGGCAGCAGTTCTGTTGATTTAGTAGTAATTTTGTATAACAGTTTACCAGACTAGCACTGCAACTCCAAACAAAACCCTAAAACATTAATAATAATCCTGGGGTTTAAAGGAAGATGTATTTAACCCTTTTTGTCTGTTTCGCTTTCCTTTTCCTTTGGAAAAATGCCTACCAGAAACCATACGTGTTACTTGTACACAGTAGTATACAAAATGAGAAAACTTTTCAGAAATTTTTCTCTTCTTGTTTTAGAAGTGGATTCAGGCCTATAAATAGATGCATTCTTTACTGCATTAGCAGTGTATTTCATTTTTAATCGACCACATGATGCTATCCCAATATCATTTAACCTGTAATCATCTTTTGTCCAGAAGCCCAAATATTTGTGTTGCTAATAAGAGCTCAGTAAGGTGGCACCCAGGGGTTTTTGTCCCCTGAATGTTGCCAAGTAGTTAAGTTCTAATATATTCAGAGATTGAAAGGCTACAGTCTAAGTACTCTCCCTAGTTATAAAATGACTGTTCTGAGAACTAACCATCCAGTTAGTACAATTACTTATTTCCAGTAACAGCAGGTCTAACCTGGTTCAAAGGTAAAATACCTGGTGATGTGTAAAGGCATAGTCTTTATATACGGAAGTTCCTCTCTGTGAACAACTGTGATCGCCTTGAAGCAAGTACATTAAAAATCCTTGAAGATCTGTACTGTACATGGTGTTGCTAGAAATGCTGCTTTTCTCAAATTCTAATTTTTTTTTTAAGCAAAAAATTAATAGGCTTTTTTCTTCACTAATAGATTGTGGCAATGTGTAGGGCAAAGCCAGGTGACACTGAACTCTAAAATGCCTGACTTAGCAGAGTTAAAGGGAAAGCCAGGAAGAACGTGTGCTGTGCATGGTAATCTGGAATTGTGCACATAAGCAAATCTTCTGGTACCCTGGACATTTCAGATCTGAAATATATGGGCAGCCTTTAGATCAAAGTGTTCCTGAGTGTTTTATTATCCTGATCTATCTAATAATATTGAGCAAACTCCAAAGTACCAGTATCTGGTAAATATTCACTTACCCACCTCTGATATGGAGCAATTGCAGGAATCAATCATAGTTACTCTCTAACAGCATGCAACAAATTAATTTCAGTTTTGTGGCAGGAGGAATGGAAGCTCTTACTCACATACAAAATGACAGGAGAAAGTCTTGCAGCTGACACCCTTGCCATAATTTTATGTGTACATACCTCAGTCTTTCCAAAGGAGCAGAGGAGACTGAATGTGAGGTTAGGGGCAAGGTGTTAAGTCCTGCTTGGGTCTGGGGATTGCTCTGGGGGTTCTTGTGGGGTGGAGGGTGGCGGGATGGAGTGGGGTGGGTGCACAAGCACTGGCCCAGCACCAGGAGACCTGAGGCAACTGAGATCGCTTTGAAGGTACACAGAGCTGATGAAGGGTGACTGGGGGAGTGAACTGGGGACACAAACCTTCACTGGTAGGTTGGCGGGTTTGGGAAAGGGGTGAAGGAGTATGAGTATTTGCAAGGCAGTGCCTCTTCACCCCTGATGTCTGGTGTTGCACAGTTGCAGGCAACTGCGGGGACTTCAACACTTCTGCCAGGTGCCTGTGAGTTGCAGCTACTCTGAAACAGCTGGCACGGAGTGTGTACAGAGTGCCAGTTGCTGTTCAGGCTGGGAAGTGGTGTTGGTGGTATCAAGTGAAGCTGGCCCAGAAATGGCACCTCTGGGTTAACCACTATTGGCCATATGAACACACAAGGTGCTGCAGCAAGTGACACTTCGAGGAACACTAGGAAGGGCAGCAGCTCACTAAAGGACAGAGCAGCTTGATCTTAAGAAGACAGAGAAATGACATGAAACTAGAAGAGGAAGAGAAGGAAACACCCATCTCACACTCCTTGAAATCTCACTGTCTCCTCATTCATAAGGCTTAATGGCATTGCCACACTTTTCTGGCATTTGAATTGGGAAGGGTTCAAATGTTGTTCAAATGTTGAATAATACAAATCAGCCAGAATCACCTTTTTCCTCTGCCAGTGGGACAGAGAAGCATCACAATTTTTCCTGGGGTGGGGGTGGGGGGAGAACAGAGGGGAAGGGAGTTAAGCTGTTGGAGCTAGGGTATAATAGCACTTTTTCTAGGTATGGCTGGGTTTTGATTGGTTGTTTTTCCCTCCATACCAAGCTTTTCCAGCTCTGAATTATTTTAGTTAGAACATGTTACTATTTTAATCCCTCATCAGTCCAAACCATTGACCTAGTATGTCTTCTGAGATAAAATGCATTATTTGATATGGGAAAATTGGTGTCAGTTTAAAAAAATAAATTGCATGCTCACCAGCAAAAGACAGCCCTTAAGGACCAGGTCTCAGGCTCTGAATTTCTAAATGAGTGCTGATTCAGGTAATCCAGTTCAAGGCAAGATAGTCAGCACCCCGCAATGTCACATTGAGGCCCAAAATATACTAAAGCATCTGTTTGCTAAGATCATGCATGCGTCCACCCATTTGTTTACAGAACTATCCTAAATAAAAGGTCAAAACTTCACTGTAGTTTAGCCACAAGATTCTGAAAAGAAAGAACATCCAGCATGATTTCCTTCTCAAATTCAGTGCATTATGTGTTAATTTAAAACTTTCCACTCCTGTGGAGAGCAAAAAGCGAACCTAGCTAGAGGCAAGTGGTGAAGATTTGTTCACCACTTTGAATTGTTCTGACCCTGCAGAAAACTCCAAGCATACAAATTAACTCTACTAACAGTAAAATAAATCAGGTCCTTAACATTTTCACAGCCATATCTGAGTCATGGCATTTTAGTAACACCACCAAGAAGGCTATTGCTAATTATTTAATTATTCAAGGAAGAATGTCCCCAGCCTAGGCTTTCTACTAACTCTCTTCTCACCATTGCTGGAGGATTGCTCTGCAAAACAATGGCCTTACACTGGCAGAACCCTGTGGAAGTCTGTGGGAGTCTGCTTTCACTGTGAGTTGCAGGCAACAGTTCGTGAAAAGCTACATCTGATGGTAAGTGCTGTCAGGCAAATGGCCAAATCTAAGAAGGAATACAGGCACCTTAACGCTCACTGATCTCTGTGACAGGCTGTGGCTTATATTTCTTCAGGTGGCTTGCTCCTGTATTTTCTTTTTTCTTTCAGAATTAACATATCAAAATTCAAAAGCTTGTTTATTTTCACTAAGAGTAAAGAATGTGTGTGTTTTCAAGAGCTGTGGGCAAACTGGGCAGCAGTGTAGAAAGGAGAGTCCTGAGGAGGATGGTTAAAAAGCCAGGGGCAAACTTAACCCACTTGCCATGTAGCTGGGCTGTGCTGAATGCACAGGGCCTTGGCTGTGCTGTGTGGCTGGACAGAGGGTGGGCACAGGCAGCGATGCCTCACAGCCTGCGGGTGACAGCTGTGCTGCTGGGGCAGCAGAGACATCCAAGGAATCAGTCCCAGAGCAAATGGAGCCAGTGTGCTGGTGGCCCTGAGTGCCTTGTACAAGCATCCCAGCAGCCCCAGATTTCCTAAAGAAAACCAGGGCATGGGAGAGTTGTATCCTTCAGTTACTTTACATGCTTGCAGAAGTCCTCAGAGGCCACTGAACCTTACAATCCTTGGGGCAAGACAACATAATGTGAGCGGAAAAGTTTCTTGTACAGAGATCTACAAATGCATCAGATCTAAGCATTGGCAGTCTACTGAATTGCAGAATGCATTGCTTCGATTTAGGACTTGACAAGCCAAGCTTTCATCAGTATCCACCATATATGCAGATTTCCCTGAGAATTCTGTAGCTTTCCCAGCCTGTGCCTTTCCAAGGTGGCATCACTGTGCTCTTAGAGTCACCGCATCTTATTGCTAGGGACACCCATACCATGCAAGCAAAATCCTCACACAGCACCTTTTTTCCAGTGCTGTTGCTTCTCTACTCTATGTGGAAGGTCTCCCAGACTAACACACAGGGACAGAGAAACATTGCACAAGAAATGGATGCTTCCCTGGGCAGGCACAGAGCAAAGAGAATTTGTTCCCCCCATTATCAGGTATCTGGAAGGTTAGTCTTGGTTGAAAGTACATGCTTTTTGGAGAGAAGGAGAAAAAATAAATACAAAGAACCATCACATATGTATATAGCTACTGGAAAAAAAAATCCAAACCCTACAAAAGAGACACAGCTGAAATTTAAATAATTTTAAACATTTTAAGTGCAGTACTTGTATTTGTGGTGACAAATTATCCATCTCTTTCATGTCTTAGGGAAAAGTATTGTAAAATTGCAGGCCTTGATCAATGGTATATGAGTCATTCAATGACAAACTGTAGCAATGAGTCCAAACACTTTATTCAAGAACATTTTAATCTCCTGTCCTTTTTAATTATCCAATTATGGCAACTTAGATGGAGAGTGATTGACTGTGCATATCAAGTGTTTTAAACTCCAAATTTTATTTGTAAACTATGGGTGAAGAGGATGGTAAATAGGCTAGATCCTTACCTCTCCTGAGTGCTATTGCACTTACTTAACCCAGATGAAGAGCATGCCTGGAAAGTTAAAAGGAGTTCACTAAAACTTCAGTGAAACTGGGAAATCATCACATTTTGAAAGGCAGAAAGAGAAATACATGACAGCTTGCATTATGACCCAGAAACTCAGTCACTGCATTTTTATAACCTTTCTGCTAAAACCAGGAACATAACCCTGCCCTGCTTCAGAAACTATAATGTCCTGTCAGTTTGTATGGAAAATGCAAGCGCTCTCTGAACTTACTGCAGGCCTTTGTTTTGGTTTGCTTTTTATCTACCTTGTCTCTCCCAGTCTTTGGCCTTCTGTGTTTGCTAAAGCTATTGAAGAATGCAATGTCAAACAACACCCTATTACTGTTCTGCAGCTTTTATTTGAGAAGGCAGACTCTCAACTATACTTATCCTAGGCAGCAATAGTCAGGCACTCACATTTAGGGTTGCACAATCATTTCCATTTCAAGAGGTTTTTTTGTTGTTTTGTTTTTGTTGGGTTTTTGGGGTTTTTTTGTTTTGTTTCCATTTTCCCCCTGAAGTTGTTTGTAATTTTGCTTAACTTGACAAGTCAGGCTGAAATTTTCCATGCTGGGTGTCTACCTCAGGCCTCTTTTGCATAGTTTAAAACAAAACAGCTTCATTATCACCCATTTCTGAGAATAAGATGATGCAAAATGTGTACACTTCCCACATTAGAACTCTTACTGTAAATTGAAGAGTACTGGTGCATTCACTCTTTTGCCTTGTTTGGAGGTCAATGCAAAGCTGCCCTGCTTCTTAGAAGAGCCTTTGTCATTACTGTGGTATTTCTGGAAACTTGAAAAAGTGCAGGACTGAAACACTTTGGCTCTGCCTGGTTAGAAGAAACCTAGAGTTTGCAAACTAAATCAGTAAAAATGTGCCAGCCTTTCACATGGAAACCAGCGCGGGCTGAAGTGTCACAGCAGTGGCAGCACCTGCCTGGCCTCAGGCAAAGAGCACAGGCACCAGAGAAAAGAGGGTCAGCCACAGGCAGAGGATTTTCCTCTCCAGGTCCATAAGTAAAATCTTGGGGTTTTACTCATGTTCAGCAGATAAGTTACTCTGTTTTCCTCTTAGGGAAAGTCTGTGGATATGAGTTTTCCACCAGGAGTAGTTTCTCTGTTATGTCAGGTGGGGAAGGGCTGATGAGGAGTTGATGTTCCAACTAGAAACCTTGTGAGGACTAAGGTGAAATTTTGATGTTGCCATTGTTTAGTTTCCTTTTAATACTTTGGAAACATTGCAGAATGTACTTCACACACCACCATTAACACTGCAGCCATTCAGAAGCCAGATCTGCCTTTGGAATGATATTCAGCTCCCCTTTATGTCATGGCAATGGTGTGGAGACTATAGAGAAACAATTCAGAAATTATGATGTCAATGTGACCAGCTGGAGAGCCACATCCACCTCCGGACTCAGCTCATTAAACTGTCTCCTCTGGGAATTATGACTTTTCCTTAATAAGCTTCAAAGTATTATAATTTTCTTTATGCCAGGCGTCTTCCTCTCATCCCCTCTCCCTCTGGCTTATGTTAATGAAAATGTTACTACACAGTGAATAAAGAGCATATATGTGGCTGAAAGCAAGCATTATGGCAAGATATCAAGCCTCTCATCATAATAAGCAAGTGCCAAAAAAGAAAAGGCAAAAGTGCCTTTTGAGGCATTTTTTGAGGTGCATATGCTGGTTTAGTTACATTTTTCCTCTTCTGGCAGAAGCTGTAGGAGCAAGTCTGTGATTCTGCCACAAGTCTGGAGCAGCTGCAGACAGGTCTACTGCAAGCACAGACAGCACAGGGCTGCCTGGGGCGGCAGAGTGCTCTGGGCTGAAAGGTGGTGATTGCCGCAGGACCTGCTTGGCCAGCCCAAAACTCTGCGTGCTGCTGGAGCTGTTGCTATTGCAGAAAGGGCCAGGCTCCTTCCCTGGCACCGGCTGTGGGCCCTGGTGAATGAGGACAGGGTCTCAGCACATCTGGCTCCCATTCTCCTGTTTCTTCCTCCCATCCTTCTGAACTGATGCCTGCCTCGTCTCTCAGAGCAGCAGTGGTAACTGTGTCTGAGCAGCTCGCTTAATTAATTCAGTAAGGGAAGATGGGGTTACTCCTGAAGAAATACTGGAATAAGATTCTTGGAAAATACTTCACTTATTTAGAAGTATTTAATAGTGTTTCCTCTAAAATGCAGAACACTTGAGTTCCAGGAATGAACTCTGAATGACTGAAGATTTGCTGCTTGTCAGTTATGTGGCCATCAAGCCATCTCACACAATGACACATGCTCTTCAATTTGCTCCTTAACACACTTATATAAAAAGTTATGACAAATGCAGAGACAAGTGATGTCAAGAAATAGTGAACATATAACTCTTTTAAAGTAATACATATAACATATATATAAGTGATATGTATTAAAAAACAGCAAGACAGTATTTAATATTTTCTAGTCAAGTTTGCTCTTGGGGTAGAATATTAAAAGATGGATAACCTTGACAGCTTCAAATCTGACTTGCATTTTGGACTACATTAGGATTGATCATCAACAAAAGATCACAACAGAGATCTTTCCTTGTGCTCAACTTCAAAAAATTTGCAGTGGGGTCATGAAGCTGGAAATGTTTGTGTTTGAGAAAGTGCAGTGCTAAAGTGGTTGTAACACAGAATCTCTGATGCCTTTTTTGATGTTGCTTAACTTTTGGTACTGATAACTTAAGTGGCTTAGTTAAACTGTTCTAAAGGCTTAGACTGTTTTAAGCAGTTGAACTTGCAGTTGTGCTGGTCACAGTTCATGGGGTTGAGGGATCCCAGTTAAATCAATGTATAGACAGTACATGTCAAGGCATACAGTTCAGTTCTGATGAATGCTCAACATATTGAAGAAGTCTTTATTTTCAGGCTTTTTTTCCTGATTTTTCTTTTAAATAGAGGACTATTACACATAAACATAAGAGGCTTTGCAGCATTGAGGTTCAGGGCAAATATCAATTTCCTCAGAAATTAAATACTAGCTGTGGAACTAAAAGATGATCTGAAAGTCTGAAGTGATATGTTAGTGCTTTTTGGCATGTTGCTTATTTTTGTTTTTTCACTGCTGTCTTAGTATTTCTCCTGAGGAGTGGATAGCTGAAACAGATCCTAGCTCTTAAGTAGTGCTTCTCATCTCCTCCTTGAAGTGGCTGTTTGCATTGCCCTCTCTAACTTGAAAAAAGTTTCAGAGGTTTGCAACAGCTACTTTATTTTTACTGTGACATAGTAAGAAGGCACCAGTTCCTCCCCCCTTGGGGAGGGAATTCACTGTTTCCATAGAACAAGGCTGAACCTCAAAGACTCAGCAGGCCAGCAGACTGCCTGGAAGCATTCATGTAGGAGGCAAAGGCAGATGACCATCCATTGCATCCAGGAGTTCAGGGCACAGAGAAGGGATAGGGCAGTAAAAAGCTGGACTGGGCAAGGGGGGGTCTCAGAGTTGGTGACACTGAGCACAGCTCTGGCTGTCTGCTGAAGCATGTTAGCTGTGCTAATCATTATCTGCATAGCATATCTGCATAGCTTTTCACAGCACAAACTGGTTCTTATTATATTACATTATATTCATATCATATTCTACTCAGTTGTGCTGAAAGGCTTTCTGGAGCTCAAGCTACAGAGGAAGGTTGCAGACCTATATTTCTTGTCTAGTGTTAATGGGGTCCACAGCCAGATGATTTGCCTGATCTTCCTATCACAACTCCTTCTGAGAGTTTATTTACTCATTGACAACGATCTCCTCCAAGGAGAGATGGCCATTGATTCAGTTGGAAATGTAAGAATGGACCTTGCTGAGTGAATATTTCTGTCTGGAAGACGCTTAACATGCTTGGCACACTGCTAGGAATTTTTCATTAACAATAACAGTAGTACTGTCTGTCTAGTAAAGATCTTTAAAAACACAGAAGAGAGAGGACTGAAACACCACAGCAGTACATTCACCTGGGGCAGTTACAGAAAAATCTCTTTTGCTACTGCCACAAGCTCTAAATGTGAAAAGAAGGGGGTCTGTTTGCATTTATGCTGAAGAGGTAATGTTGATGTGTTCCTAATTTGTAGATAATGCCACAGAAAGCCTTAAAAGGATAGGAAATACAGATGAATAGCAAGAAATAAGAATGTGTCAGTTGTGTCCCTGCAGCTCTTAATTTAGTTTTTAGACTATATTGGACACAGACACATTAGTCACAGGCATAGGTGATTGGGGCTTTGGGCTCTGCCTCACATCGGTCATTTCAGGATGAGATTTGGAACATTCCCCTGTTTGCTTGCCACCAGTCATTCCAAGTCCTTTGGCACCATCATCACTTAACCACTTTATATTACAAATACCTTACCAACTGCCTTGTGAGGAAAGAGACTCATATTGCACCCACGTGACTCTTTAGAAACTGTATGACAAGAGTATAAAGTAGATGATCCAAGAACATGTCAAAAATTTCAGCAAGTCAGAGAGTTCAACCTGTATTTCCCAAGTTCCAGCCTTCTGTAAGCCACTGGACTTTAGCAGAGGAGGCCTGCACTCTCCTAACAAGCTTGTCAACACTTCTACTTAAAATCTCCAGCATAAAAGCATACACAGAAATTGGATCCTTTGCATAAGATCAAAATTCAGGAAAAAAAAACATTAACTTCTTAAATCTCAAATGTTAATTGTTCTGTATAGCCTCCCTTTATTGTCAAGAGCTCTTGATTGCATATCTAGGTTCACTGCAATCAGTTCTGGAAAAAAATGCAGGAGCAGTCTGACTGCATCCAGAAATTTTGCAAGAAACCATGGAACAGCTTGCAAAAAAGACAGAGAAGAGATAAATTGTCTATTTGTAGCCTGGTTCAAACTTTCCTAAAGAGCTAATGTGTGAGAGAGATCAGAAATTTAAACTACCCTGGTCTGCTGGTTCCTAATTGTCCCCACAATGTCCCTAATTATGGGAAATCACATAGGAACAAACAAAGGCACACATAAATTTGTACCTGGAATTTCAGAACAAAAATGAAAAGCACACTTCCCAGAGAATCCACAGAAAAGCACCTATGCAATTAATGTGAAAAAAGAAAATGTGAAGCTCAGAAAAGATTTTTCTTCTTTTGAGACAATAGGAATCCAGTAAAGAAAGTGTTTCCATCAAAAGGTGAATGAGTAAGACCACTGTCAGAGAAAAACATGTCAGAACCACAATCTTCACTTTCTCTGTGATGTCAACCTGTCTTTATAAAGCTGTGAAGGCAGTGGTGAGCTCAGCATAGTGCCTGGGCAACATAAAAGACTTTCATTCCTATAAGAGCCTGGACAAAGTGTCCAGTCAAAGGTGCTGGTGCAAGGTTGGTGGTCTCCCAAACTACTTCTCTTGCCACCAAGAGGAAAGACAAAGAATCCGTCTAAGACGCTGGAAAGAAAAAAGTAAGGGAAGTCAGAACTAGGTCTAGAGGTCAGGGAAGTTCAGGAAGAGATGCAAGGCTTTATCCCAATGTTGGAACAAATTCTTGTGGACATGAATATATAGTATTCACCCTTGGGATGAAAGTGCAGATGCTGTAATAATTCTCCAAGGCAAAGAAAGTGATCTCAGCATCAAAAGAGTTTTCTAATTGAAACTTGGACTAAAGCAAGACAAAAGGCAAGGCTTGTTCTTAGCTTGTCCTCAAGAGGAGATTGAAAAGGTGACTAAAGATTTAAAGATTTTTTTTAAGGGTTATTTCTGTTCAAAGAATGAAAGAAGCTTGAAAATATTAGCTAAATATAAATACAGAAAACTTATAGGTCAGGAGGGTACTTTTTGTCCATATCTGCATCTGAAACTAGATGACCTCTCTCATTAAACTGCTTCTCATTTCCAAAGACAGTATGACATCCCTCATCTCTTGAAGCTGAAGAAAAGGTGAACATTTTCCAGTGTAGTGAGCTGTATTCTGCCCTCAGAGCTATTGAACTTGCAGTCAATTTAAATCTGATGTGAAAATTGAAAAAGAGAGACCGGCTGTGATTTTCATGAAGCTAATCTCCTTTCTATCAAGTATACTTAAAAGTTCTCAAAATATCCCTTGAATTCCTTTGTGTCTCTCTCTGCAGACATCAGGCAGGACTTCTCTCTGAGCCTCATGGATGAATTTTGGAGGCAGATTTATCCTCTGTTATTTGCAGATACATGTCAGCAGGTTAATAGGGAGGTAGGGAGAAGGGAGAATGAATTATCTAATGGAGACATGAGTGCCCGGGACTAGTCCCACAGGGAGCTGTGGAAGATCTATGCAACAAATCACATCAAAAGAAGCAAAAGCTAATGTTTACCTCCCATTCTGTTTAATGCTCTCAGCTGCAGAGAAACAAAGCAGAAGAGAAATCAGGAATAAAATCCAATCATCCACATGCTATCATGGGTTTCACCTGCTCTGGGGTGAACGGGTAGACACACGTCTGAGATACAGCTGCATTGCCTTAGAGAGCCAGGCATTGCTGGCAGAAGTTTTGTGCCAGCTAAATAGCTAAGTGAATCTGTAATGGACTATAGGATGTTTTCTTCAAAAGTTCAATTTTATGGGAGATTGCAAATTGCATTTTATTGATAAATTTTATTGAGTGAGGAAGAACTCTGAAAAAAATGATTCCCTTTATATCTTAGACTTTGCAGACAGAGAGAGTTAGAGCTTGTGATTTCTAAGAGCTGGTCCCAATAAGCTGGCCTAGCACTTCCCCGTGCCAAGGAGACCAGCAGTGTGACACTGTGCTGAGAGTATCGGGGTAAAATACATACAGGGAAAATACCAGTGTGCACTCAATGCAGGATTCAGCTTGTGGGCAGGCTACAAGGTGCAGAGATTCATATGGAATGAGGACAGTAAGGATCAGCGTGTTTGTTCATTCGATCCAGTACTGTATGAGATGGTAAGTCCATGTCTAGGACCAGGGCAATTATACCATGGCCGCATGATGCTCAGTGCTGAAATGGTACATACTTACTCTGCTGTGTCAAATGCTTTTTAAAGAAGTGAAGGGACACTCTGTTCTGGCAGATTGTATATCATGCACAGTCTGTCTGCACTTCACTGACTTCATGATGAGTCAAGTATGGTCTGTCCTTCCACAGCTGGTGTAAGTCCTCTATATGAATTTAATGGTTCCTAACAGTGCTAAATCTTGTGAGCTTTGGCTGAAAAGATTATTAAAATGTGATTTTATGCTTGCATCTGATCCAGATGAGATCTGTTCTGCCATGTCCCAGTAGCGTGCAGGCCACATATCAATGGGTATAGAGTCAATGTTCAAGTTCATCCCTCAGCCTGTGCAGAGTGTGGTGTGGGGTCCTCAGACAAAACAGTTCGTGATCCTGCAGTTGGAGATAACATCACAGTGCCTCACCACCAGCAGGGCACAAAGGTTTCATAGGCAGTTTTAATCCTGGCATTTCCTATCCACGAGTGGATGATTTTGTCCCCTTGGTGATGTTCTTTTTGTGTGTCATATGATCACGAGTCTACTCTTGTGAGCATTTTCCTTACAATACTTGGATATTTTGTCTATAATTCTTCAACAGTGAGCTTTTGTGTCTTCCTTTGTAAAACTTTTTCTACTGCTCAGTTTGTAATCTTTAGTGATCAATTCTGCTATGAAACAAAGCAGTCTAAGAAATGACTGCTTAAGTATCTACAATAATGAGACTAAATGTTTTAGCACTGAGGAGCTTTCATAAACAGAGCTTCTTTTGTGATGGGTTCCTACTGGAAGTTATTGAAATCTCCTAGCAATATTTTTTTAAAGTTTTAAAACATACTGCTTCCTTTATTACCTGCATCCCTAGTGATTCTCTCTGTCATTCAACAAATTAATAACACAGCTGTGTTAGAAGCCAGTTTTGCATGTGAACTTGAGGGTGACTTTCACCAGAATGCAATTCAGCTGCATGCTGTGCCAGGTCCCAGGTGTTGAGGCCAACCTGGGACAAATACTGAGCTGGTTTGTTACGGAACTCTTGGAAGTGAGGCTGCTTTTGTGCCTCTGCCAGGGAAGAATAAGCAGCCTTCCTTGCTGTGAGGGTGCTCACCACATCTCTAACCAGAGGCTGCTGGTGGCTGTCATCCCATCAGGAGCTGAAGCAGATAACCTGCTTTTTAAATGGGAGCTTGTCCTTGGTAAGATCAAAAGCCTTCACGCTGCAAATTGAGCACAGTTTTAAATAAATGCAGCACCTCTCCAGAACAGTGTCAGGTTTTGCAGCGACATAGCAGAAGTGAATTTAGTTGCCCTATAAAATCATAGAATGGTGTGGTTGTTAGGGATTTTAAAGATCTTCAAGTGCCAACCCCCCTGCCATGGGTAGGGACATCTTCCACCAGACCAGGTTGCTCAAAACCCCATCCAACCTGGCCTTGAACACCTACAGGGATGCGGCAGCCACAGCTTCTCTAGGCAACCTCTTCCAGTGTTTCATTACCCCCACAGTAAAGAATTTCTTCCTAATACCTAGTCTAAACTTACTTTCTGTCAGTTTGAAGCCATTCCCTCTTTTCCTATCACTACATGCCTTTGTAAAAAGTCCCTCTCCAGCTCTCTTGTAGGCTCCCTACAAGACAGGGGCTCTAAGGTCTCCCTGGAGCCTTCTCTTCTCCAGGCTGACCAACCCCAGCTCTCTCAGCCTGTCTTTATAAGATGAGATCCAGATGAGATCTGTTCTGCCATGTCCCAGTAGCGTGCAGGCCATATATCAATGGTTATAGATATATATATATGTATATACACTATATATATACTATAAAGGTACTATATATAGTACCTTTATAAGAGAGGTACTGCAGCCCTCTGATCATCTTTGTAGCCTGCTCTGGACTTGCTCCAGCACAGCCATGTCCTCCTTATCTTGGGCCCCCAAATCTGCATGCAGCACTCCAGGTGGAATAGAGGGGTCTCACCAGAGCAGACAGGCAGAATCCCCTCCCTTGCCCTGCTGGCCAAGCTGCTTTGGATACACCTGGCTTTCTTTGGGCCACCTCTGTGTGTTGCTGGGTCATGTTCAGCTTCTCATCCACCAACACTCCTCCTTCAATCTGTGATCCTGAGATCTGCTCCTATGACAGAACATGGAAGGTAGGGATGGGGTATAGATGGAAGAGCAGTGGTGGTGACCCTGTATAGAGATCAGAGGAGTGAGGATAAATCATGCTATTAGCCCTGGTGTTGGAAATAGCAGCTGTCCACATATTCTCTCCCAAGTCAGCCAGAGGTGGAGGCAGCAGAAGACAGTGTGACTCTCCAGCACTCTGGAATAGGCAAAATGGGTGGCTGGGTCATGGGTGGTTTTGTGTGCTTTGGCTTCCTGCTCGGGGAAGTTAGCTGCTGGATGGATTCCTGGAGCCAGCCCTGCACCTGTCTATGTACAGCCTCAATTATTTCTCTTTATGTTTGCATTGCACTATTTTTTCCCTCTCTCAGCTACATCCCTGACATTTTTGTTTGCGGTCCATTGAGAGCAAAAGATCTGACCAGCATTCTTTTGTAACAAGGATGCTCTTTTAATTCAAATGGTAGCAGTCTGTGTGATTGTACTGAGCATCTCTGTTTCCATCTCCGGCCGCCCTCCTCTGCAGGGTGGGCTCTTGCAAATGTGTCAGATCTAGTGCCAACGTGATGGAGAGTCTCACAGCAAGCATGGCTCAAGCAGAAGAAAAGACAATAAGCATCTCCCCAAATTGTCTGTGAGGGTAAATATTAGCTTTATTATTGGGGACTTCTCCGTCTTTCATGCCAGCAAATTATTTCAGTGTTTGCAAGAGCTTCTTTAGTTCTTTTCTGCAAACTGCTGAGGTCATGCTGACTGGAAACTACCCACGTGTCTACATCCATCCAGGAGAGCAAAAGGAGTATTTTTCTTTGTGTTGCAGCCAAACCCACTTTGTTCCAGCACAACAAACCTGCCACACAAGCTTCATGCTAGAAGTGTTGAGAGGGGATGGCAAAGTAGGAAAAGATGGAGGTGCGGCCAGAAGGGTGGTGCCCCAGATACCCTTGGCATGGAAGTTGTAGCTGTGTTTCAACAATGACAGAAAAGCACAAGAAAAGTGAGCAGCTTTTCTTTTGTCTCTAGCAGCAGACCAACACCAACTCAAATCCAGGGAATATGAAGGAGTTCAGCCACGGTTTTGTCTGGACTCTGGGGACCTGTCAGCTGTACATGGCTGGAACCCAAGGCAGTACATGCACTGGAGTGAGGGAATGTAGGCATCAGCCAGAGGGAGATGATGAACAGAAAGGAATTGGCAGATGGAAGCAGAAAGAGTATCATATGTTGGGGAAGTGGTTGATGTTCAGGAATACTTGTCCTGGGAACAGTGCTACCCTATTAAGGGCATTGACTTGGAGATTGTAGTGCCTTCTGTGATCCAAATGTTAGAATGAATATTAAGCTCAGCAAGTACAGCACTAAAGTGGGGATGCCAAGCTAGCTCGAACAGTAAAACCCAGGAGATGGTTTAACTGTATCACAGGCTTGTATACAATTCCTTAGTAAATTGCTAGGCCCTGCTGTTGAGCATGAGTTTCAAAGCTTTAAAATGTAGCCTTCTATTCTCTTTCCATTTTCTGATACACAAAATATGTATGGCTTGTTTGAATCTCATAAAAGGCTGGAGGGTGTTTCTGTACCTCTGGAAGCACAACAGGGAGAAATTTCCCACACTAAGTTGTGGAAGGGATTGGAGCAGCGTCCCTGTTTCTTCCATGCACCCTACTGTCCAAACAGCTCTTGCACGGAGGGTGGCCTGTGCTCGCACTCAGGGAGAGAGTGTGGAATAGCTTGGGGATTGCAAATGATTCCCTCCATCTTCATACAGATAGGCTCTTATCACAGAAAGAGGAGCACCCATGCAGACATTTTCACCAGTTCCACTGTAGCAATTTAGTGACACATCTGAGATGTCCTCAACTGAAAGAGCCCTCTGAAAATTAAGACGTGATCACCCAGCCCTTTGCACCATTTTAAAACTAATCTTTAGAAATTACCTTAACATTTCTATTTAAGATCCATTTTAAACCTAGCTAGTGCAATTTTCTTGTGGTAACTGAGCCAAAGAGGAAAAAAAATGGAAGGGAAGAATGCAGAAGCACATCACCTCTGTGTGTGTGTGTGTGTGCATGCTGCCTTTAAAAACAAGACCTGTCTCAAGCATTTGAATGTCATGGTTTCTTTTCTCTTTAGGAATCAGTACAGAAACATTTATGAGTTGCTAGCTGTTGATAATATACCTGGGTGGGATAGCCTTCAGCTGGATTTGTACTAGTTACTTTCTTGCTGTGACTTCACAAAAGCAGGGCAGAACCATGCCTGGAGTTGAGAGAAGAAATAAGCAGGAGTCACCATATCTGAAAACTATACTTTCTGCCAATAACTTGTTCATTTCCTGTGGTCAAGTTACTTGGTTTCTCTGTGCCTCTGAGGGTGGCTTGACGACACAGAATTTTCTTTGGTAATTCAAACTTTAGGTATTGCTACTTCACTTCCCATCATCATTATCACCCTCTCCTTTGCTTTCTCCTTCCTCCACAGCTCATTCCTGCTCCTCTGACACTGGACATTACCACTTTATTCATCATTAATCAGCATTTTCCCAGGAGTAACTGGTAACTGTTGAGATTATAAAGCAATACAACAATAAAACTCCTGTGTTGGGTTTGTTTGCTTTTCAGTTGGAAGCTACACCCCCAGGTTTATAAAGTAGCACACGGCTTTGAGGGTCAGCCAGCTGGGAGGTGGCTGTGGCACAAGGAAGGAGTGGGGATGAGGTAGAAGCAGCTGCTGAAGACTATGCTGCCATCACATTCTTTATACTGACAGCCTATGGCCTCCATTTGAGCATTTAACATAAATGAGAGAAGGTGCTGTGAGTCATCGCTAAAGGATGTTTGCAAAGGGGTTTGGGATCCTTGCAGGTACCTTGCAATGAAATATTCTTGAAGAACAGACATCTCTGTTGTTACCCTACAAGATTTTCCAGGCGGACAGCAATAAACAAGAATCATTGCAGGTCATGGCTAGTCATGGAAGAATCACATGTTTTGAGGAGGGAGGAGGGGTTGTTAGTTGGCAGATACATTTCTGTTGTCTAAGTGCAGGAACACGGAGAGAAGACTCACAGTAACAGGTCAAGCTTTTGGCCCTGTTCAGGATGCAGTTGGCTGAGCAGTTTTTGTCTAAAAGGCTGCAACTGCTGAGTGCAGTAAGGCTGTGATTTGCAGTAACCAGCTTAAATCTTAGAATTCTCCCATTTCACCACAGCTGTCTTTTGTCATTCTCTCCCAGCTCAGTTGTCCCATCTGTGGTGCTCGTACAAGCATTTATGCTGTATGTCAGACAGACATTTTGAGGGGAAAGTTATTTTCCATCCTGGGCTAATTCAACAGGCAGGTGGTAGAACACTGGGTTCAGCTCAAGCAAGAGTGAGGTGCAGGAGCATGAGTACATGATTAAAGGTGAAGAAAACCAAAGCTTTTAAAGCCAAGTTAAGCAGCTGTGGCACAGCAGGCCATGTAGTACACTGTACACACACACTACATACTGGGTAGATGGTTTCCACCAAGAGCTCTCTTTTACAGGAACACTGAGATCAGGATATTGTTGCATTAAATATTTTGTACATGGCACCAAGGTAGACTGTCTCTGTTTAAAAAGCCTCTAAAGCCTCCAAGGCATCTCTGATGTTGTGGGAAAGGTTGTCATCTGCATAGGACCATTCAGCATCCAGCAGATAGCAATTTCTTTGCACTGACATTGGTGCTGTTTTTTGGGGCAATTTGATATGGGAGCTCAGTGAGGAGAGTGTTGCTTTGATGACCAGAAGGAGTGAGGGAAAAATAAGGAGAAAAGAGGGAAGAAAAGTGAGAAAGAGTTCTAGAGGGCAGCTGGTCTGAGCAGATCAGAAAGGAAGGTGTAGGAGCAAACTGCTATTCAAGAAGAAATGCCTGATTTAAAATTGCAGAGAATGTGGATGACATTGTGGGTACAGCTTTGAGCTTGCTGGTGTGATTCTATTCAGCCTTCAATAAAACTCATGCACCCAGCTCTTTGCAGTACATGTTTTATCTTTTCCTTCTCTTTTCCACATAAGTCTGTAAGGCTCTGGGGTAGAAGACTCCCCATGGCTCTCTAAAGGGAGTCATTTGGTATTATATAGTTACTGTTGGGTGTGAGGAATATTTATTTTTAGAGGAGCTTTTAGAATTGGGGGAACAAAAGAAATAAGGGCCCATGCAACACCAAAAGTATCTTTTTTTTCTTGTGTGTTGCTGCTGTACATTGCTAACCTATTACCCCAAATATGGCTGTGTTTCAGGAGCAGGAAACATCCTTCTAACACCCTATTGGGATCCCGTGGGATGGGATGCAATGAGCAAATGTGAGAATGGTACAGCACTTGTCCTTTAATTGCCAGCTCTGTCCTTACCCTGAGAGTCAACATGCTCTTGTGACTGGACTGCCCATTTCCATAGAAATACTAGCCTAGATCTGTAGAAGTTCTGTGTCATTTTATATGGTGTTTGTTTTGCGTGACACAGCTTTAAACACTGCAGCCTGCCTCTGCAGGAAAAATATATTTTTTCCCCCTTTATTGCTTGCTTGCTTTCATTTTGCTCTTTGTTTCTTCCACCGTATTGTTCATTTATTTGCACTCCCTTTGTGCCTTGTCTCAAGGCTGTGAGCAACGTCTCAGTGCAGGGAATTCATTGTGCTACCACGTCATAGTGAAAAGAGCTCCCATTCAGAGCCAAGGGAGTGTTTTTTAAAGGGGAAACCGTGTTATCCATAGCTTAATGTTTGTACAGCGCAATGTACAAAGAGTGTCCCCTTTGGCATGACTTTATTTCCTACTGTTTATGATGAGGTATGAATTGAGGAAGAGAGAAATTATGACAAAGGAGCAAGTTGGAGCCTGTTGAAGGGGAGAACGAGCAAGCAGGGCAAATGTCCAAAGCCACAGGCCATGGAAGGACCTCGTAGAATGCAGCTATGATTTGGGGCAAGACATCTGTCAAATGGGTGGGAGCAGAGAGAAGGGTCTACTCCTCTGTGTGAGGTGTCACATTTCTGCCCCTAAGCTGCTGCAGTTTACAGAAAAATGCATTCAGTTGGACTTGATGATCTTAAGGATCTTTTCCAACCTAAATGATTCTAGGATTACCTTGAGCTCATCCTACTTTAAGCTTGCGCTAAGACGTTCAGCTGTAAAAGACAGCAGCCGAAAAGCAGCTACATACACCCACTTCTGAAAGGTGGGAGTGGGCAGGGAAGGGGTGTAACTGCCAGGCAGACCTGCAAAGTCTGTCCTTGAAAACAAGCTGGTGCCTAGAGCTCCCAGGTGGGGTTCAAGACAGTGAGGCTGTTAGAGGAGCATGCTGCAGTGATAGGAGTGAGAAGTTTAGCTCCAATGGATATAATAAAACAAGGGCTAAATGAAAGAAAAAGCTCACCACTGTCAGAGTGAAAAATACAAACAGGGGTGCTTGGAAGAGAAAAATTAAGGATGCTTTGTCAGCTCCCCTCCAGTACATTATAAACATGGTACCTTCTTGAGCCAGGGCTGCCAGGTGAGTAATAAAAGTCCCATTGGTGCTCACTGTACTAGACGAGGCTTGCACTGAGTTTGGATTACTAGAGCTCCATGGAGAAATAGGAGATGTTAGTGAAAAAGGTAGTGAAGACAACTGCTGCCTGTGGGCAAGAGTGGGGAAGGAAACTGAAGGAAAAGTCCTGAAATTAGTCAGAGCCATAGCATAAAACTTCGTAAGCAAGGACCCCGATCCCACATGACCTTCTGTAGCTACCTCTGCTGATACCAATGTGCAGTCTCTGGCTGGGGTAGCACTCAGCAAACAGCACATGCTGCAGGACAGCAAGGGAGGGTGGTTTGAGCTGGTGCTCTGTAGTCTCAGAAATTGCAGTTGCTTAATACAAGTAGAGTTCCATGAAGACTCAGCTTCCTACCTGTGCTCCCCCTATCAAGTGCTTGGCTGGCACTGTGATTTGCTGTTGGTTCTTGGCACGACTGAGGCCTGAGAGCTGCTCTTGTATAAATTCCCTTGCTGACATTCAAACCTGAACACTTTGATTTGACTTCCAGATAATGGTGCTGAAATCGCAGAATCATAGAATTGTTTAGGTTGGAAAAAACTTTTAGATCATTCAGTTCAAACTTCAGAGTGTAACACACTGAAAAAAGTTATGTGGAAATACCTATTCCTTGTACCTAAATTAACTTTTCATGTTTATTCTTCAAGTTGTGGATACTTCTTTACATTTTTTGAGATGCATCAACTCCATTTCAAAGATCAGTGTGACTTCTAATAAGCAATTAAGTCCATGGCAAGTCAATCACTGTATAATTAGCTCCAATCTGTGTTCCCATTAGCTGCAGACTCATTTACTTACCATTGAGCACCCAGCAGTAAAAGGTGTGAAAATTCTTGCAACCTTGGAAATGCATCCAAAAACCAGAAGTGATCCTGTCCAGACATATTTGCAGACTACCGAGAACTCATATCAGGACCTGTGTTATCTTCAGTTATGGTATTTAGTATAGTTTAGACTTTTTCATTAGTCTTTAGAAACTATGAGAGATAACTGATAGAAAAGTAAAGATAAACAGTCCCTCTTAAGGCACTTTCATCTTGATGTGTATCAATTTTGAAATAGATCTGGCTTTACAGGCAAGACAAGAATTTTTTTAAGACCATATAGTGATGACAAGATGCAGGCCCTTAACAGGATTTTAGGTTGCTACTAGGCACAGCAGGCACAGACAGACAATCAAAACCATTCAAGAAGTCTGCACAGAGCATGGATATCTATAATCAACTCATTTCTAACTCTGTTACTCAAACAACTGTGTGCCAATAGCAACATTATCCTAATAAGAGGAAAGCTCTTCCTATGCAGAGTTCCCTGGCTTCTAAGTCTTCCTTCACATTTGGTTTTCTGCCCTGCCAGAGCAAAGGGCCATAGTGAAAAGGATCAGAGGTTATATGTGCATGGGGCAAAACTTTCAGGTGTGGGGGGAAGATTCCTATGTAAAAGGTGCCAAGGGGCATCCAGCACTGTACCAAAGAGAAGCACACTTGTGAAGAGAAGGGAAAAAAATCTAGGTTAGAGGACAGATTCCACAAAGACTTTTGTGGTAGTAACCTGGAGGAGAGTAAAAAAGACAGTTTATTCTACAACATTTTAATTTTTGTGTGTGGGTTTTATACGGAACCTTAACGTTTTCCATAAAGTATAGTTTTTCAAATGTGCAGTTTACATTCAGGTAGAGTACTCAAAGTGGCTTCTTCTCATTGCTGACCTTTTGCATTTTAGAAAGCTTGAAAATGGAAAATTCTCTTTTTCCATTCTGCTACACACAATGTCATTCCTATCAGTGTACACTCTTGAAAGGACAGTGCAATTTTACCTTGTATTTCCCAAAATACAGGTGTTTGGGTCTTGGTTGTGAATGGCTCGTGCACACCCTATAAGAAGACTTGGTTGCATTGTGGGGAGCAGGAGGGGTCAGAGGAGCCTGCAATGAGCAGTTTTCTGCACATGGGAGTTCTCTTGTGATTTAATAAACTGTATTCTCCTTGAGCATTCGCTCCTTTAGTTACTGCCTCCTCCTAGGGAAACTGATGTGTCCACTCTGGAGAAGGGATCTGGGCAGTAGGGGGAACTGACCGCCAGGCAGCAGCCAGAGCATGATAATAAATAGCTCATTTCCTACTAGAGCCTCTCACAGTGGGGGCCCCCAGGGATCTGTGCTAGGTCTAGGGCTGTTTAAAATCTCCATAAGTAATCTGGATAATGGGATCAAGCATACCTTGATGAAGTTTGCCAGTGATACCAAACTGAGTAGAAAAGTGGCTGTTTTGGAAAGGACTACTAGCCTGCAGGAAGACCTTGATAGGCTGGAAGAGTGGGCTAAAAAGAACCTTATGAAGTTCAACAAAGCCAAATGTAAAGTACGGGGAAAGATAATCCTCAAGTGCAGTTCAGGCTGGGATCAATCCAGCTGGGCAGCAGCTCAGTGGAAAAGAACCTGGAGGTCCTGGTGGGCAGCAGCTCAGTGTGCCACAGCAGCACCTTGTTCACTCACAGCACCCCAACAGGACGGTGGGCTGTGCCAACAACAGCATCACCAGCAAGCATAAAGAAGTCACTGTCCCACTCAGTGCTTGTCAGGCCACCCCTGGAGTACTGTGTTCAGTTTTGGTCCCTGCTATACAAAAAACGTGTGGACAAGCTGGAGAGGGCTCAGAGAAGGGCCACAAAGATGCTCAAAGGTCTGGGAAGCCTGTCCTGTGAGAAAAGGCTGAGAGAGATGGCTTTTCTCAGTCTTGAGAAAAGAAGGCTTAGGGGAGAACTTATCACCGTGTGTATCCAGTATTTAAAGGATGGCTACAAAAAAGGTGGAAACTCTCTTTTTTGCACCAAAACACGTGGAAAAGAGAGGGGGTAATAGGTACATGTTACTTCTGGGGAGATTCCAATTAGACACAAGAAGAAAATTATTCACAATTAAATCTATCAGCCATTGGAATAGTCTCATGAGGGAAGTGGTGAATTTGTCTGGACAGGATGCTGGCCTGTCTTGTCCAGACTGTGTTTTTGGCAAGAAAGCTTAGACCAGATGATCCTTGTGCTCCCTTCCAACCTGGTATCTTATAATTCTGTGATTCTGATACTGTCTTAAAATGACCCCAAGGAAAGCTTGCCATTCATATAGGATGTCTCATCCAGGCATGGGATAAGAAATAGTTGCTACATGCTCAGTGTACCCCTAGATGTGTCACAAATGCTGCTCCCACAGACAGGTGCTAACTAGGCACTGCAACTGTTACAACTTGGCAGAGTGCCTCAGCAGTTCCCCAAAATTTTATGCCTGAGGGAACATATCTTATCTTGTTACACCAGACAAATGCTTTTCGACATTCTTCCAATTTGCCAGCCACTAAAAATTCCAGCAGAGGTGTGGGCTCCTGTGGAGACAGTAGGATTTCTTTTCTTGGTCCTTATCCATGGATTCCTTAAAAATAATTCACAAACCCCTGGGATCTCACATAGCGTGGGTTCAAAACCACAGTACTAGATCAGTAAACAGATCCCCTGGTAAAATTAAGATATTTGTTTTTGGCGGCAAGTAGTGCAGAAATAGGTGTGAAGTTAGTCCAGTTCCATTTTTTGTTGTTAGGAGATGTGTTCTTGTGGATAAAGCACTGGTCTGGCAATCAGGAAACTGGGTAGCAAGCAGGACCTGCAGTTGGCAATCAAGCTCTGCAAAGCAGAAAACATAGTTGGTGTTTGTGGAGAGGTGAGACGAGCACTTAGTCCAATATTTTAGAGCCACAGAAGCAATTTTGGGTAGAAAACTGACTTCTGGAAAGGCAAGCAATGAAACATCTTTGTTGGATGGAAGGAGTTCTGAAAAAGACCTTTCCTGACATACTGTGTTACTACAGAGAGACATTTTCCTGGGATGTTAACGTAAGTGGATTTCCTAGAGTGATGGCACTAGGGATAGTACTGGAGAGATTTTGTGTTTCCATGTCCCAGTGCCACCAGAACAAATTTCAGTGTGTAGAAAACCTGTTTCTCCTGTATTACAGGAGGCAGTAGGAGTGTTCATTAGAAGTTCAGCACATCTCCAGTTGAACTGCGTAAGCTGGCTGCAGTTCAGCCTGCTTGTTAAAGATGCCATCAACCTCTCAACGTTAATTTGCCAACAGGCTGCAGAGGACCATCACATGCACCTAATAAAAAAAGGGACTAACATTTTCATTCCCTTTCCAAATTGCTGTCTGAACATAGCCTGCTGGTAGGACATCATTACCACATCTTACACCTCCTCAGTAAGCTACTGGGCTGATCAAGATATCTGTAAGAGGCATGAAAGTTTTTGCAAGAGCTGTGAGAAGAACTGAATATCCAGGAGTAGGAGAAAGTCCCATCTTCATATTAAACATGCCTTTAGCCCTGATGGATAGAAATATAGGAACAAACTGAATATTGATTTTCTATGATGGGCTAGGGAAATGAGGGCTGCTCTCTTGCTGATTGGATATTCATCAAAATGCTGAACAGGTTCCTGAAAACCTGCCACTAATTCTTCATATCTCACATTGCCAGAATCCTTTAAGTGGTTCTTGCTGCTTTCCTGAACATCCAGTTCTTGAAGCTGGGTGTTTGGAAAGCAGAGAGCTTGTTTTTAATGATCAGTTTTAACTGTGGACTAAACAAGGATTTCTCTCAGAAGGGGACACAGGATCTTAAAACATTTCCATGATTGGAAATGAAAACTTCTGAACCACTTTAGAAAGGAGTTTCAGGAGAAAATACAAGGGGGAGAGGACTTCCTTCTATCATCACTCCAAGGAATCAGTCCTAATTTGGTGGCTGAAGAGAACAGCATGCTTGAGATTTAGTCTGTGTGAGGTACACAAGTAACGCACGAAGGAGCATTACTTCTTTTGTAGGTACACAGAGTATTTCAAGCATAATATCTGCATTCTGGCTTTTCTGCACCAGAACGAATCTGGATTATTTCCACTGCAGACAAACAGAACTTCCTGTGATTTACAGCAGAATCTTCATGTTTGGAGGCAATCAAGCACAGTTCCAGCCAGTCACCCGTGACCCGCTGTACTTGTAAGCAGTTTTTAGTCTACATCTGACCTCATGTTGCCTCCATAGATCTGTTAAACACGGCAGATGTCACATTTAGTGCAAGGACTTGTAAGTGGAGAGTACTTATCTAATAACCTTGTAACTCCTGGAAGGCTTCTCAGGAGTGGGATGTGGTGTTCAGGTCTGATACTGTCTACAGTGTGTCCAGCCCCCACCTCTTTTTTACCACACATACTCATATAGCATTAGAGAGCTGCCTCACAGCCACTCTTCTGCTGTCATTTTGGTGTAGGTCCCTGCTTTTTGGTTTGGAGTCCAAACAAATGGACACTTGGCATTTGCAAACGGTGTAGCCCATGCAGAGTGTTGTCCCAACATGAAGCTGCTGACCCACATGCCAGCTGTATGAATTAGGTCACCCTGTCTGTGTTTCGTCTTCATAGTACAGATAAGGAAAACGATTTATCCTTCTGGAAAGTGGGCTGGAAGTCAGTACAAGGATTTTAGTCCCAGAAGACTTGTGTTGTTTTATTTACCAGCCCTAAGAGGGGATAATAAAAATGAACAGGGGGGGAAAGTCATAAAGTGCAAGGTGCATACCGTGCCTCAGCCAGAGGATGCCGTGTGTATGAGCCAGGGCACTGCCTCTAAACAGAAGTCTGTGTTATCCTGACAATACTGAGATCCCAGCAAGAGACAAGTCTTATTTTACTGATCTGCAAGTAAATGTATCGGAATAGACCATTCTTGCCCCACAACCACTACAGTACATTCGCTGAGAGGGAAGCAGGAAGAGGATTCAGCCCATGGAGAACTGAGAGGAGGTATGACTTTTCCCAAGCTGGAATAAAACCTGTGGCAGCGCCAAGACTTAAACCCCTTCCCCCTTTTGGTACTTAACCATCCCTTCTCCAAATGTCCCTCTGTGCCTGTGCCTGCCAAGCTGTCGTTCTGAGGAGCATTAGGATCTGCCTCCGAAGTGACTTCAGTACAGTTTCTCTCTTCCTCACCCCCGCACCCTCTCTCATTAGCTTGAAAGCTCCTATTTATAAACCTGCTCAAGATTGCTTGTTCAGAAAGGAGGAGCTGAAACACTCCGCACACAGACTAAGAGACTGAGCAGAGATGCAGGCAAGAGCTACTTCTCACTCAAAGGGTAATAACCAGATGGAACAAGTCAGCAGGAAGAGTGCCTGAAATGTCACAGAAATGAGATCAAGCAACAGCTAGAGCTGTGTGTCTGCAGGCAGAAGGGGGAGAATCACAGGATTGCAGGAAACACTGAGAAAGAAGGGCTGAATGGAAGCAAAGTATTTAAACGGGTAAGCACATTGAACTAAATGGCCTGATCATCTCCCTAGACCAGCACAGTTCCATTATGTATTTTTGACACTCTCTCTCAGCCCCGCTGACAGTGAGGAACAGGAGGCCTATAAAGCTGGCTTGCTGTGAAAAAGAGTGCTAGGCTACTAACTAGGGAGTGACTTGTCATCTCTGTTGTTAAACAGCTCACTTGCCTCCCTGAATCTCACAGGGGTGCTGTTTGTAAGCACAAAACTTGTTAAACTCAGGCTTGCCTGTAATTTCTGTAGCATCTGGTGATTTTGTGCAGGCAAGCTAGAGACCAGGCTGATGACAACTTGAACCCCTGTGAGGGGAGAAGTGGGTACCTAAATAGCTGTCCTACATTGTATGGCACTATTTACAACAGCCTGACTTCCCTTATTTTTCCTCCTGACTGTATTTTATGGTAATGATCCAGACATGACCCAGCTATCTCTGCTCTTCTGGAGAAGCACAGCACAGTTACAGAAGATGAGACAAGATCATCTGCTGTGAAGATAGGGAACAAAAAGGCCAGTCCCTAAGTTTTATATAAAGAAAAACAAAACAGCATTAACCCATAAGGAGTTACATTCATGGAGAGAAACAGAATCACATTGTTCAATAAATCAGAGGAGAACAAAGAGGTTCAATGACAGCCCAAGACCAAAGCCATTTCTGCTAAGGAGCCTGCATCCGCGTACGGAACATAACCTCACCTCTTCCCTTTCCGGCTTAACAAGTGATTTCATGGAGCTCTTTGTGCCAGCATCCAGGAAACTCCCTGAGCTGCTTCTCTTCACTGGGCTTCTCATTAGAGGGCAAAGGATGTGCTGTACTGAGTTTTCTGCTCTGCTCTTTTCCAGACTGAATTCTCCCATTTCTTAAAAATACCAGCTTAACTCTCCTTGACATCCATGCTCTCGTCCATGCTTTGCTATCTGATACATAATTATGTTACTTTAAAAACCCACATTTTAATGCCCACAGTTTTACCAAGGTGAAGTCTCAATGTGTTAAATGACAGTTTACATATCCAGTAAAGGACAAGCATTCCCACAAAATGCCCACAGAGTGTGAAAGACAAGACACAACCAGTGAAGAGGGAATGAGAGAATCAAGAGTTAGAGTAACAAAAGTAATGTGATGTGCACAATTGTGGCATTTTCAGCCTGATGATTTTAATGCTGGTGTGCTGGACATACCAGAGTACTGAAACACTCTTACAGTAACACAAAAGAAATTCTAAAAAAATGTCACTGAATTTGCCTATACATACTTGTTTTCTTTGCTGGAGAAAACCTAATACAAATACCAAAGTTTGTGGTATCATCTGACATATCTTAAATATTTAAGAAGCTCTCTGCTGACATCAGAGAAAAAAAATCAGCCTATCTAGAGCATGTCTCAGTGTCAGACACAGACAGAGAAATGAAATGAGTTTAGAAATGAACAGTGAAAACTACCACAGGTCTAGAAAACCTGGTAAAGAAAAATTATTGAAGGAATTGCATTTACTAGGTTTAGGAAAAAAAAATTTGAGGAGGAACATGGGAAATTCTCTTCTAGCAGAACTATGAAAATTGTTCTCCGCTTCTGTGACAGGAGGGGTGTGCAACAAATAGTGGCCAGCTTTGTTTGCATAAACAAAGATTTTGGTTAAGTATATTCTGAAAGTAGGAAGAGAGAAGCAGTGACGCAGCCTTGAAGGCTGTGAACTCCCTGTTTATGGAGTCCTTTAAGAACAAAGCTTTGTTAGTCAGTGATGGTGTTGGCATGTTTACTTTGTCATAAGGAAGGGGCCTCTGAGGTCCTTCCAGCCCCATATTTCTATGATTTGTACTAAGTCTGTTGTAGCACAGCAAAGCTGCGAGATGTAATCTCATTATATAAATAAACAGAAATCTCCATTGTGTTCTGAACAACCAAACCTGGAAAGTGAAACAGACAGTTTGGCAAAAACAAATGCCCCAAGAACCTTTAAAGATTTACAGGCGTAACTTGATCCTGGAGCTCTGTTTAGGAGCACCTGTGAAGAGTGGCCTGGGTTGAGCAGGCTAAAGGGAGGGGGAAAAATCCCTACTCCTTATCCTTAATTTTGTGACAGGACAACCTCACTTACCCTGTGTATAAACAGGCAGCTTCAGGGCTGGCCGTGCAATCCAGCCTGCATCTCAGTAATGTGCAAATAATAAAATTTATAACAAAACTGTATTGATGGAAATATCCTCAGGTAATTAAAGTGGTTCACTATTTTAAAGCTGAAATTGGAGAGAAGTTTGTGAAATTAAGATGTCTATTTTCCTTGTCCAAAATCAGAGGGGAAAGCTGAACAGCCCATGGATAAAATAATTAATTTAAATTACATTATGAGTAACCTATGGTATAATTACTACATATAAGATTGTTGAGTATTTTTAAACATCATCCACAGGGTTTGTCAAAACATTAGATTTACTCAAGTGTAAGTTCTCTTAGTTAATTAAACTACATATTATTTGGCCCTGTATACATGAAAATCTCATATGTTTTCTTTGAGATAGCTTCGTTAGGTTTCATTCTTCATCCCAAATAATTTACTGATTGTTCATTTTCTATGATCTCAATGTTTTTTGCTTTGCTTTTGTTTTCATTTGAAAAAGGGGCTTCCATGTCAAATGTAGAGGCTCCTAAACAGGGATAGATCATGACTGAGGATCCTACCTTATGCAGTCAAGCATACATGTAAGAATTGAAACACTGTGATCTTAATTCTGGAAGATGATAAGAACTGTGGCCCCAGTTCAGCAAACTGTGCTTGTTCTGGGAATAGTCTGATTCAGCAGGATTATTTGTGTGCTCCGACCTAAGCACGGGGAAGGAGAGCAGCTCAATCAGGACCTGTTAGGATAAAGAGAAGCTGTGCAGATCTGATCATAGCAATGAAGTGCACTCCCTAATCTTCGGTGCAGTTCCTCTGATGTATGCAAGGGTAAGCGAAACTGGATCTGGATCTCTAAGGCCCTTTCTCACTTTAGACTCCAGCTTTCAACATGATCTGTTTCACTTGGAATAACATCAGTTAATTGAGATAACAGATACACATCACTGGTTTGTGACAGAAAGAAGTTGCCCAGGTTCTGTAGGAATCATTTATCTTTGTGTTACATAAACCAATAAATATATGTTCTCCAAGAAGATTAAGCTTGGAATATCTAAAGAACCTGTCTAAAGACCACAGAGGTGAAAAAAGCAGGCTCTGTCACGCTGCCATTGCTAATGTTGTGGGAGGATGGACTGATTAGCCAGGTTGGTGTGAATTGATGAGTCTCGATCCAGCTCACAAACAGGAGCCTTGGCTCAGCCCTGCCGTGAGCATCTCTTGTCTCGTGCTCCACTGCACAGGGCAGAGAAGCACAAAACCTGATGGGAAACCCACAGAACAAACTGTTTCAGAGTTCAGATCCATCCTAGGATCTAGATGTTTGTCACCACTTCTCTGTCTATCAGAACTTTGTTCAGTGTGGCCCAGAAATGAATAATGCAAAGGCCTATTTGAATCATGTGGCCTCTGCTTGCTCTCAGGTTTCTTGGATGAACAGCAGTTCACTGTAATACTGCAGTATCTACATCCTGTGTCTAGGACTGGTTTTCATCCATTTCTTGTTTCAGAGTAGCAGGGCTTGGATCACTGAAAAAGATTAATGGAAATACAGAACAACATCAAATCCAGAGCTCTCAGCTTAGAGAAATGGACACTTTCTGTTTCCTGCCTCTCCCACGCAAGCTGCATAGCCTGGATCTGAAAGCTGCTTAGCTCATCTCACTGGGGGTCAGCTCTTTGCACTTAGTTCAAAAAGGCCCAACTTGGTGAAGAGCTATAGATGGTTATACAGAGCCATATACATATGGTTACTCAGTAGTGCTTATCATATGTTGACAGGAAAAGGAAATTTAAAAAAAAAGAGAAGAAAGCTACCACAACACTGTTACAAACTGCAAAATAAGAAGAAAAACCACTGTTTTCCACATACTTGCAATTCTCTGTTATTTGCTTTCCTTGCTGTTCTCTGCTCCTTCCATAGTCTCTCAATGTGTAAAATCAAAATTGCATTGCATAGCTTACAGTGCTGATGTCACTGTGGAATTTGGTGCTTGGCTGTTGGATTTATTTTTATTAAATGCAGTGATTAGAATCTAAGCAGTAATCATAGCTTTAAAACTTCTGTGAATATGTACTTGCTTCCAATGGGATTTTCTTTGTGCTTCTTAAATATCTGTCCAGTTCGGAATACTTACCATAACTTGGAAACTGAATGTGTATGGAGAAGCATTGGGAGGGGAGGTTTGGATCTTAAAAGCCTCTCAAATGTCTTAAGGGCAACAGATTTGTATCGTAGGGCAAGGTGCTTTATTCCTTAGGTTACTGACAACTGGAAAATAGCTTCCAGAAGAAATATATGGTCTCAAAATTATTGATAAGGAGGTATGATGTGTCCTTTCATTACACTGGTGAACCAAAGCTAGCCCAAAGCCTGTGAGGGCTGTTACTGTTGAACTTGCTGGGAACTGGAAATGGGGCTCAAATTCCAGTGCCTGGGTTCCCAAACACCAGATCACTAGTGAAGGATCAGGAATCAGTGCCCACCTTTTCCTTACCTATGTGTGATGAAGAGGGGTCCCAGGAAGAGGAACAAGGAAACTGCGCTCCAGGTGAATCCATTTCTGTACAACAGATTAATTTGCTTTTGTGGGGATGGAGTGTCCCACTGAGGGTAGTAGGCTAGGTCACATGAGAAGGGAAACCTATCCTTCTGTATGTATTTGATTTGCTTGGTTTGGGGGGGCTGTATTAAATCCACATGCCACAGGAATGATAGTCTTAAAGGAGCTGATTTGCTCACTAGGCTAAAATTGGTGTGCTCCATGTTTCACTTTGGTGGTGCCGTTCCTTGACATATCTGGCTCTACCTGCAGTTGTAGTTATTCCAGAAAAGGAGTGCCTTTTTCTGGTTTAAGATAAGCCACTCCTGTACTAGGTTATAGGTGCTGCTCAGTGTTACCTTGCCTGGTCTCTTCAGTACTGTTTGCTCTCCTTTTTATGGCTATCTTGTCTCTTCAGGTCTTGTCTCTTCAGGTTGACAGTTTTTCCGTCTCAAGCTATCTGCCTGTGTAGTCCCTGGAAAGTGTCTTATCATGAGAAAAGTAAAAAAAAAAAAAAAATTGAACATTTTCCAGGATGTGTTTATGGGCACAAGGAGCAGATATGTCCTTGGGAGCTATCAACTCAAAGTCCACATTTCAAAACGTGTTCCGGCACACATTGTTCCTTCAGGAGAAGTCATACATAAATACTTCTGAGACACCTACACCTTGTTTATCAGTTCAATGTCATTGGACATTTTCTCTCGTCCTTTCACCAGAAGGAAAAAAAACATCAGTGCACACAAAAGGGTCAATGTTTTTGAAAGGCCAGTAATTCCAGATGAAATGCAAACCTAAGGCTTAAAAAAAAAAAAAAGTCTCCATTGAGCAATAAAGCACTTAGAGTTTGACTTCGTTACACAAGAGAGAAACTTTCCAGCTGGCTGGCAGTGGCTCCAAAGGGTGTCTGTGTGGTTATTGATTAATTAAGTCTATTGTTACTCACTTCTTTCATTAATCCAAGTGTTTTCTCTTCCCTTGTGTCCCTGCATAACCCTGTTTTAAATATTTGAAATCTGTCAGAGACAACTGCTTTGAATATCAGGTTGCTTATTTGAAATGCTAACTCTTCCTGTCTCAGAAATTTCTAGGTGTGGCATTTTAGACCTCAGAAGAATGAGAAAGCTACTTAAAGTTGAAGGTGTCTCCCGTCTCATGTTCTGGCCTGGAACTCTGTAATGTGTAGTATGTAACAGAGAGGAAGGGCACAAAAGGCTGGACCAGAGGGGTGGCTCTGCTGCTTTCTGTAGGACTGCACTCAGTTCCGGTGCTGAAACACAAACCTTGGCGGTTGTGAGAGGGGCAGATGCTGCTAGAGGGTTCACACTTGCTGTTCAGGGTTCTAAATCTCTGGTGGAGTAGTGTGGAGGATGGGATTAGTAATATCAGGAAGCCAGCAGCACAGTTTTGCTTCTCCATATACCCACTTTGGCCCCAACAAAAATCTGTAAATAGCCTTATACCCATGCAGTCCTCTGCTCATGGTCCCAACAACCAAAACCCCTGAATGGTACTGCTGCCCCAGCAGTAGGAGGCTGTGTCTAAAAACCCAGAGAAAAGCCCAGCTCTGGCTAGGCCATGCAGTCCCTGGTGTCTCTGTTTGCTGTACTGAGGGTACTTTGTGTGCTGGTCCCTGGCTCAGTGCCACTGACTTGTGTCACACAGGAAGCTGAAGCCCTGCCAGCTGGGAGCTGCTTCTGGTTGCTATCTCCAGCCATCAGAGCTCGATTGGAGCCTGTTAACCATGCTCCTGACCTGCCAGCCTTGCAGGTCCCAGGCATTTGCTTTCCCTTTCGAGCAGAGTTCCCTTGAGATAGCAGAGTCTGTTCTACTGCCATGAATGTGTTTAGGAAATGCCAAGTCTGAGCTAACTACTGCTGGCTATGGGGAATTTTTAGCTTGACTGGAAACATTGGCCAGAAAGTGGGATGGACTTTGTTCATGCCCAAGAGCAGGGCAGACCTCCTTGATAAGCTTCCTCACGGAAGCAATTCTTTATCACATCAGTGACAAGTCACTCCTAGTTCCTTCCTGCTCTATACCAGTGTTATTTCCACTGAAATACAGGGGTCATTTGAAGGGTAAAGCTGCAGCCATCACGCAAGTCGAGAGAGCACCATCTCCACCTTTCTGAAGTAGGGAAAGAGAGGAGACATTTCCAGTTCAAGACTATTTGGCTGGTTTATAATTTTGTTTGGTAAAACACAAAAGAGACCTGGAAATTTCAGAGGGCTGTTTTAGGAAATCCTTTCAAGTTCCTTTAGGAGATGGGTTTTACCTCAACAATTCAACTAATTATAATTAGTCACTTGATCCTGGAAGGACAAGGAAATTGTATCATGCGTATTTCATACAGGATTTACTTAAGTGTTCTGGTTTTTAGCTCTTTGGCACCTGCAGTTAGACCTTTTGCCTGTAATTTTGGCTGGCAGTAATACCGATGCCTTCGTACCAGAGAAATGGGCTTCCTTTTCTGAAGAGCAACAATAGTGTCTGCTGGCTGGCTCAGCTCTTGCAAAAATCACACACAAACAAAATATGCAAAGGTTGGTCTTCCGGTGCAGTAGGAGAATAAAGCAGACATTTGTGCCTGGGGAAGTCCATTTTACCGCAGCTGGGGAGGGGGAGGGAGGGAAGTACCCAAAGATTACCTTGCTGGTAAGAGCCAATCACCCTGGTTATAGCAGTACTGCTAACAAACTCTGGGCTAAACCTTCATGCAACACAATATCAGGAAGGCCACCTACTTTCCCTGAAGCATTTTTAAATGAGACTTTTTAACCATTTGCTAGCCACAAGAATGTGTTGGCCATTGTGAGATTCCCTCCAGAGGACCTAAAACCTCAGAGAGGGGCTGGCACAGCAGATGGGGAGGAGCAGCTGGTGATGTGTTTAGCCTGTGTGCTGCTTAGCAGTATAAATGTCTTCAGCACAGAGGAAATTTGCAGTCAGGTTGGTGTAAACAAAATATTCCAGCATAATTGCACTAATTATACAGGGATGCTGCTTTTAACTAAACAACTGTTACCTTTTTCTGATTGAATTAAATACTTAAAAGCCTCTGAGGCTTACTATTACTCTCTCTTCCTTTCTACTCTAGGTCTCTTTTCCTGCTGTCTGTTTTATCAATCACTGATTATGCCTGTGGATTTTGCAGTGTCTCTCTTTGATCAGATTAGAGCTGTTTGTGGTTTCTTGCTCTCCGAAGCCTTGCACACACAGGACAATTTTCCATGGCTACCTCAGCAGTGCCTTTGTGCCAGCAGCTGCCTGCCCTTCTGTGCTAACGCAGCAGGTCATGCCCTGACCTCTGTGGAAGGGACTGATCCTGGGAATAATTTGATCCTGATCTGAATAAGGCTGCCAATAGAAGCAGAGGATACTTTGCCATCAGACAGCAGCATCTAACACACAGGAATGAAGGCTCAGCCTTTCTCTGAATTACAATGGTGCTTCACTTGCTTCTGGAGTAGTGTTAAAGCAGCGTAAGGTGCTACGACCAAAGCAGATGCAGGCAAAACCATTTAATTCTGTACTACATCAAAGAATTGGATAGTTACCACCTTCCCCCTGCAGAGCCACCACAAGCAGTGTTGTGGGTGGTGACATCTACAGTCTGCATTACCTGATCACAGGGCAGTAGCAGGGATGACTCTTCCAGACTTCTGTCTCTTCAGATAATTTTCTGTTGCTTTCTCATCATCTTATCCACCTTCCATGTTTTTCTCTCTGTACTATACAAATATTTCTGTATTGGTGTTTTAGGTCACCTTAGTGAAGCTGGAAGAAAAACTGGTTATGAAAGAGCAACAGCGATAGTCAGCTCAGCAGCACGACTCCTGTGTACTCAACTGCACTAGGTTCCCTTGAATGCAAGTGCCTGGCCTCACCTGACCTGTGGTCCCAAGCAATCCTGCCTTTGTACTGGCTTAAATTTGCTGCAAATAGGTCACCCTATCTAAGAAAGACCATAAGAAAAGAATCCCAAGCATTTTAATTTCTGAACTGGCAATAATCCTGGACAGTGCACGATAGAGCTTATAAATAGCACTACGAGTGCTCATGATGTCACAAACCACAAGAGCGTCTGACTTGAGATTTATTACATCAGACCATGGCTTGTTCACAGCTTTGTAGTTTGCAGCTTATTTACAGTCAGTACACCCACTATTATTCCTAAGCTATCCCAGTGTTATGCAGATACATAAATGCTGCCTAGAATTGAAACAGTAAACAACCAATTAAAAGTTTAACCTCTTCTTTTCTGATCTCTTCCTACATGATTAACTGAGGATACTCTTGCATAAATTACAGTTGCGTCAGCTAATGAAAAAGTGATGTTCGTTTGTTTGCCTGCGTATCACATTTACACTAAAAAACACTTGTAGATTTTTTTAACTATTTGTGCTCAAAAATAATTTCTCATTAAAACTGCATTTATTTGAAGACATGTTCTTTCCTTTTGTTCACTGCAAAATTGTTGTTTTACAAGATTTCCTAGAATAAAAGAGCAAAAGCTAATTTCTGGAATTTAATGAGAGAAGAATTTTAATTCTTTTTATAGTTCTTGACACAGCACACATATACACATAAACTGGTTTATCTAAACAGCAGTTTGAAAAAACAGAGTTGGGCAATGTAATTAGAAAGGGAAAAGCTTGCTGTTCAGATTAATTAAGCTAAGTAACATTCAATTTTTATGTCACATGTTTTTGGCAGAGGGGGTAATCTCATTTACTTCGACCATGTTTTGGAAGAGGTCACAGTTAAGATTTAAATACAGGCCAATATAAACCTCAGGCAATAATGAATCCTAAATGTAATGATTTTAAGATTGGAAAAATTCTTTGTTCTGCTCCCTATCTGTATCACTGAGCTACAGGGATTATTTGGTTTTGATTAGCCCAGTTGCAGAGAAAGTCACCCACCCAGAAATCTACAGAAATAACTAAGCCATTTCAACCAGTGCTTGTTCAACCAGATGCATTTTAAAATAAAGAAAATTCCACCCTGAGAAAAATATGTGATTATATTCAGGTATGTATAAAATGGTATATCCTCATATCTAAGACTGGGCAAGGGAGAAACGGCCTCATTCAGAAATGGCAAAACAGAAAATAATTTATGTAGCTTCTCTCGACTGAGTATCAGTGGACCTGGCTGGTACCATCAGCATGTGCTCTCTATCAAATATTACTTTAGAGCACTCCTAAACAAATTGTTGTGATCTACTCCCTTGCTTTTAAAAAAAACCCTCAAGTGAATCTAAGGCTGTAGGAGAAGAAAAGTAATTACCAGTACTAATGTCCTGTAAAATAACCTCAGTCTATGCCTCACAGTTTCATAGTCTGTGATCTTAAAAGTACAATCCTCAGAACAGAAACTCCTTTTGTATTCCCACAGGACAAAGTACCCTAACCCAATGGGTCGAAGGAGGTCAAACACTACATGTCAGTGAGATTTGCAAGAGAGACACAAAGGAAACTTTTCTGTAGCCAACCGGTTCTTTCAAAATATTCACTTGTATTAATTAAAAGATTCACAGTGTTAGCAGCCCTTACTGGAATTGGAGCAGAGTGCAGATAAGACGGTTCAAGGTGCATGAGAAATCAGGTTTATTGCAGTCTTCTCTGTACAGATTTTGTATTACATACTTAATCTTGTTTTGTAAGTAGTGAAATGGCTAGCTAAAGTGTACCAGGGGCCATGAAAGAGAAATCTAATGCACAGTCTGTCAGCAGTATTTCTTCTAGCTGCGTTTACATACATCTGTAGGTGGCCTCAAAGCTGGGTTTTATTCATTGTGACCTGCTTTTAAATATGAGTGTATTCGGACTCTTGCTGGGGTAGACAGAGGGCTTAGTGGAGATCATGGGAGAGCCATGTGCTTGCTGTCTCTGAAAAGAAGAGAGACAAGGTGCCTTAAATTGAAGAAATAACCTTATATTTTTTCAAAGAAAAAATATTTGTGTGCACTGCTATTAATCTCAGGTGTTTAGACATCAAGGAAGAGGCCTTCAGAATCTGGAAATCAAATTATTAAACAAATAAATAAACAAGTAGGGAAAAAGTCTTTTTTTATGCCCCCTGAATATGGGGGACATAGGTGAAGAGAGGAGTTCTGTTTTCAGGATTTTTTATGCAGTCATGACAGCTTGAATCCTATTTCGCTTTGATCAAAATACCTATGCAACCCCTTGATACCAGGAATTGCAGCTCTAAGGAAAATATTGCAAAACTGTCCTGCATGAAAGTACGCAGATTTTTGGTATCATCCAGTTCCTGGCACGCTGCCACTGGCACGGGGCAGTGCTGGAGGCTGACTGGGTGCCTTCCACAACTATGACTGTGGATCTTCCTATGTCTTACCATATTCCTGGACGTGGTAGCAGCTACTGTCAGAACCTGGGTAATGGCCAAATAAGCCTCTGCTGTGGTTTTTCTTATGTCTGATTTTGGATTCGGAAGAGTTAATAAATATACAGATTCGTTTTTCCTCTTCCGTAATTAGATCCCAGAGGGAAAACGCCGTAAGCCTCACCTACACCCTTAATCTCCTGAACAATAGAAACTGTATTAAAAAGCCCAAAACAAGAGCCTTCCTGGGAAGGGTGGAGGTTCATCTGTGACCCTCAGCTGGGTCTTCTGGTGTGAGTCTTGCATGGGCTGGCTGGGGGCAGAGAGGTGGACTGCCTATGACTGTGGGAGCACCTTCTGCTAGCCTGGGCTGGGCTGGGCTCCTGCCAGGCAGGTGTTTGTGGCTCAGGAACTGGCAGGGTGCTCTGCAGCAGCGTGGAGAGGTGTTGGGGAAGGGGGAGCCGGGGAAGGTGAGAGAGCAGCTTGCTCACTGCTGTAAGAAGTGACTTCTTTCCAGTTGGGAGTGCTTTGGCAGGGGGATGGGGTGGACAGATGTCCTGCACTTGCCCAATTTATCTTCTGGAGAGGCGCCTTCCCTCTCCAGGTTTGTCAGCTCCCCTGCACTAAAAATACTTCTCTGAAACGTGCCCTCCTGTGCACTCAGTTGTGCAGAGAGCCTGACCCTGAGCTCAGCTGGCAGAAAGCAGTCTTCCGGCATTTTCTGTGTACTTCAGGAAGGGCACAATCAGCTGCCCAGACCATTATCAAAAGAATTGGAACACGGAATTGCACACATTAACCCAGCCTCTCCTCTCTTCCTCCTCCCTCTGACTCAACAAGTGGTGTAAGCTCCAAACAGCATCCTTATCCTACAAGTGTGTTTAATTTCCTTAACAAATTGAGGTATTGGGAATTTTAAACCCCAGATGTTTCTCAGAGTTATGTAAACCAAGAGGCACCCAGATGCTCACGTAAGAGCAGAGGGAAAATCCCTTTGGGAACATGTGCCCAGCTCATGGCTGCAATGGGCTGGCAAGCAGTGTTATTCAAACTGTGACGTGCAACAAGCTGAGATAGCAAAAGCCCAAGGCGAATGAGGTGAAAAGTGACACACTGTTCTTTTTCTTTTTCCCCAGGTGGGCCTTGGGAAAATTAAAATTCACTAGAGTTGTGCCTTCCAAATCAAGAGCCAAGTTCTATGCATGAACTCAGGCAGACACCAGGCAATCAGAAAGAGTCCTACGCGGCAAAAATTATCAAAAGAAAAAAAATGTAACAAAACAGGTAAATATTAACATTTGGTGTTACCCAGCATACTGTATTTCCTTTCCCCCTCCTTGTTTCGCTCCCCTTTTGAGACAAAGAATTGTCATCTGGAAACAAGATGAAATTTCCTCTTGTTTTGTTGCATTAGGGCATATAGGAAGGTTTGAAAATGTTTAGGTTTTTGAAAATTATTTTCTATTTTTAGAACTGTCACAAACACTGAGTCTGTTTCTTGGAGGTCTTTTATGGTGACCTTGAGATGTTGACTATGTAGTCTTTGAATTTGCAGAGAAAGTAGCTGGGTCTTTATTTCCCTCTAACAGCTTTTTTTGTCCTTTCAATTCAAGAGATGTTAATGAACACACACTGTTAGAAACAGCTGTTCCTGCCGGTCCTAGAACTCATCTCCACCATAATAGCTCTGCTGAAAAGAGAAAAATGGTCTCCTGGTGTGGATTCAGTCCCATGTGAGCTTTTGCTTTACGTTCTTCTGCAAGGCTCTGTCCCTCGCCCAGAATGGGCAGTCTGCCTCTATCTAGCCCGGGAAGTCCTGTGTTACAGGGATCAATGACACGACCTAGCCTTATCTCATACTAGGAAATTATAGAGCTATTAAGAGTGTGGAAAATACCTTTTCTTTCCCTCTCCTCCCACCAGTCAACTGCAATCAGCACAAGCTTTACTGCAAATGCAGTGGTAAGAGGTAAAAGCAGCAGCAGGAGGCTTTTTACTGGTGTGGCTTATTATTACTATCTGAGAAAATAAACTTCAAATGCAGTACTGAGGTTTGCTAGTTACACCATTGCCCCTGTAGCTATGTCTTGTTTAGTGGAGGCAAAAAATGAGATTTGAAACTGTGCAACCAGTGAGGCAGGATTTTATTAGAAATTGCAGCACCTCGAGAAGTGAAGGAACTAAGTTGTAGGTACCTAATAAAAGCACTTGATAATGTTTTGAGGACATCCACACGCATATGGGGCCTTTCCAAGGGGATCTTCACAAATCTCTGTATGTGTCTCTTCTCATTCCATCTTGCCTGTGTTAAGATACCAAGGAATCCATGGTTGAGATAACACCAGGCCTCTCTGGCTGAGAAGTACTGACTATAATAGTGTCTGACTCAGTTTCAGCCTAGTGGCCTCCTGAAACTCTCAATATGTGCCAGATATAAGGAGCTCTTCATCACGCAGGTATCTCCAAAGAACCAAATTGAGGCCAGCATAGCCTGGAATGTAGAGTATTAATCAGTCCTCTGAGGCTGAGTCACCATTGAATCTCACCAGACCAGGTTTTGAATCAGGTCAGAGGATCAGTTGTTTATTGTCAAAATCCTCACGCTCTCTATCCCCACTTGCCAGTAAAGCTATTTAACTTCCCACCACTGTTTCAAAGCCTTACTCGTTCAAAGTGGCCTGTGCTTGACTTCTCCTTAATGCAGCTCCCTGGAGAGGAGGAAACACAGTGCCACCCTGGGCCGGGGCTGGGTGCCCTGTGCCCATGACCTTTGCCATGCTAACCTGCCCTCATCTTGCCCGACAACATTAATTGCCTCTTAGGGCAGCTCTGTCGCCAGCTCTGGAAGGTTGGGACACACAGCTCATGCTTCTGCTAGTTAGGAGCCAGTAATAGCCACTTTGGGTCCTGGGATGAGAGAAGGAGAAGCTGGTAATATCCCTGCTTCAGTGCCCCATTAGAGTGGAGGAATCCTCAAAATGTGGGTTAGTTTCTGCTGAGCCCCCTCCCTCTCCAGCCCAGGCTCTTCCTCATCTTCTGTTTCAGCTCTGCACCACAACCCACGTGAGGAGGGCGTGATGCTATTTATTCTTGTTTCCTCCCTCTCTGAGATCCTATCAGAAACACCAGTCTGAGTCAGAGGCAGAGGCTGTGACTGAAATGAGAGAGAAAACTGGGAAATGCACAGATTTCAGCCCAGTGTGGCTTTGGAAAACTGGGCCTCAGAAATATGTGAGATACTCAGCAAAACAGCAGTTAAAGAAAGACTATGTGAATTAGAAACTGCCTAGCAAGCAGCAAGGAAAGGAGTGGCTGGCTTGTCGTAGGTAACGAACAGGACTCAGAGGAGTGCTGTAGCATGGGTGTTACATGACCTTCTACCCTCTTGCAGTATCTGCTATTTTTGGATATTTGCTGAGAAGATTCCCTCCAAGATCACTCCTCTGGTTTATTGGGTGGTGATAGTTGGGTTTTCCAGCACAAACAGAACTGTGCTACAGTGAGAGGTTTCCAGCAGTGATATTTTTCCACATTCATTTGGATGAAAAGTCATTTAAAAGCCTACTCTCTGGATTTGGCAGGTAGGGGCAGGGTACCACAAACCAAAAACACGTGTCCAAATATTCTAGTCCCAAACACTTAGATCTAGCTGCTTACAACATGTTTCATTACACATTAAGCAGCACAGGTCTGGAAGGATCTGGAAATAGTTTCCACATCCAGATCTCTCCAGCAAGAACCATGTCTTGGGCAGATTACATTTTTATTGCCTTCATTGCCTTGCTGAGATGATATCCCAGTACTTAAGGTGAGCTGTGTGAGTAATGGTACTTCAGTAGAATGGATCCATTTACTTCTGCTCAAGTGAACTGGTGCTTAATTGTCTGTACAGTTATATGACCTCTGGTTGCAATCTGATCAGATAGCACAAACTAAATGTAGCGGAGTCTTGCTGATAATGTGAGGAGAATGGAGGGTCAGGATCTAGGGTATTGCCCAAAGTAGGGACAACTGGTGAGCAGGTGGCAATCTTATATCTGAAGTAGGGAAGGCCTCCCACTGCTAGAAAAATTTTCTACCAGCCATATCTTCAGTGAGATGTGTAATCAAGGGATCTGGATGCTTTGTATACTGGTTCTAATCACATGGCTTAAATTTTTCTTTGCAGTCTGTTAACAGCACACCTTTGCCATGCCCCAGATGTTATGACTTAGTTTCCCTTCCTTCCATTCTGCCATACCCTCTAGTTGCAGATCTGATATGTTATATTCAGCCTCCTCCTTGCCCAGACAGCAGTACGGGGCCAGCCATGCAGCCTTCCTATTTGCTGCTAAAAAGCTGCTATGGAATGGATGCACCTTGCAAATGTAAGCCATGAATTATCATTAACCATGTCTGCTGTCCAGGTGTGTGAGAGAAGTGCATCTCAGTCCTTACAGACATGAATGGCTCACTGACTTCCCTGGCCTGGCTTGTCCGTGCAATCTGTCAGCTGCAGCAGTTTGATCAACACCACCTTTAATACAACACTTCAGCTTAGGCATCTTTGCTCATATAGTGCTACTTCAGAAATGCTTTCATTTGGGCCTTTTTATAATACACAGAAAAGAAAGCCACAAACCATTTCCAGAGCATTTGACCTCATTTTCAGCCTGTCAAGTGGGAGGGGCCGTGAAGCATAAGGAGAGTGGTTGGGACCAGGCAGGGAGTATGCAGCAATGGCAGCATTTGTGATACATGTTGTCCTAACAACAGCAGCTTTCTCTAACCCAAGATTTCCTGTGCTAACATCTTGAGGAATCCTTGGGTATGGCCTGTTACCTGAAAGGCACTTCATGCACTTGTGGGGAGGGAGGAGGTGAGAAAAAAACTGTTGCTGCTGCTTTTAAAATGAATTTAGCATTGAGGAGAGTAACTTGTTCCCAAACCTGGAACCTGAAGCTCTGTCTTATCCACAGGGCACAGGAAGCAGGCAAGGCTGTCACTATCCTGCATTTGTTCTGAGGTGAATTGGGACCTTGCATCCACACATGTGAAGTGCTGCAGGAAAGGGGCAGGTGTTGATAATAGCCAGTTCTTTATTGTGGATCTTCCTAGGCATGTATAATGACCAAACATCTTACAGACCTCACAGTACTAGCCCCCAGCAGTCTGCTGGAGCAGTGCTTACCCTGATTTCAGGGAGGCAAGGTGAGGGGCCTAAAACTAGGTGACCTGGGCATGCATACATGACAGGTTTGTTGCAAGGCAAGAAGTTATACCAGAGCCTCCCAAATCCTTGCCCTTTCTCTAGGGTTAGAGCAGCTTCAATTGCCCGTTCAGATCTCAGCCCCATAACCAAACAGTTAATTTGGGCCTATTGCAAGAGAGATATGAACCACTGAGGACTAAAAGTCATTTTTCTCATCCTGCCAGCAGTCACCAACTGGAATTTGACAGCTAAGCACTGCTAGTCTGTGCTTCATCTAAGCTGGCAGCCTTCTTGCTGAAGTCAAGGTCACCGGGAGTAGCAGAGGACAGTGAAGCGGCAATTAAAGTACATGGGAGCCACCCGGGCACTCACAGTGGGTGTGATTTCTCATCCCTTCTGCTGCCCAGTTTTCACAATGCACATCTACAGATTCAGGTTATAACCCCAGAAGTGTTGCAACAAGTTAGGGCTTGGAGCACATTTTGTCTGCAATGTTTGCACGGTCTGTCTCGCGAGCAGCCAGGGCTGTCCCAGGCACTCTAGCAATGCAGGTGGGAAAGGCTGGATGAAGCTCCCAGGTAACAAGCAAGGCTTTAGCTCTCATCCCACTGTAACCCAAATGGCATCAAGCATAAGCTCCCTGAAACGGAAAACTCCCTACCTGCTCCTTGCTTGGCCACCTGCAGCCTTTACCCAGAGATCTTGTGGTGCTGCAGCAGCACAGATCAGTGGCGTGTGGCAAAGAAAGAGCAAGCATCGGAGCAGTGCTGGCTCAGGCAGCTGCTCGCATCCTGCCCACCAAAGCAGCAATCTGCATTCAGAACCTGACCCAATTCCAGCCCCTGCTGGCTTCACAGGAAAAACACTGTGGGGTTTCCAGGAAGTGCTTGCACAACAGCCGATACCAGGTGAGCTGCAGGCCGAGACAGATGTGCCGTCAAAGCAGTGCTGCCACACGTGTTGCAAGGATGAGTGAAGGATATTGGCATTTTGTGTCATTCATACGTGGGGACCATGTTCTCATTTCAAATGCAGTCAAAATGGAGGGGAGAAGGGGATAAGCATGGTTGTGACTTTAAGACACCAGTTACGAGTGGAAATGTACACCTGCCGTAAAGTCAGTTCTTTCAGTAATGCTTATGCTGCTTTTACGCTTTTGTAGAAAACTCATCAGTGGATTAAGACCTAGGAAAGGGTAGGGGCCTTTGCTCTAATAGAAGCTATGACCCTGTGGTGTGAAATTACTGTGTTTTGGAAATCTTCCCTTCATATCTGACATTTGCTCTACATCTAGCCAGGAGCTCTGACCTGTCTCTCATGAAGAGCAACCTCTAATCACATGTGAGCACAAGTGGAGGATAATACATTTTCTTTCACCAGGATGAAGAGGAAAAGCAGCGACAAACACAGCAACTGATAGGAAAAGTCATTTCTTTATTATGAACCAGATGTCTTCCAGCCCCATAACTCTCATTCCACTGTGAGCTGGTGTATGGCTCATAGTGGAATGAGAGTGCTGGGGTGGATGAGAGGGCTTGGAGCCACGCACCTGGTCTGGCCTGGTCATGCATGCTCCTTGTGATCTTTGATGAAACACTGGCTCTTTCTCTCTGAAAGCCATTTGCTTTCCACCCACCTACTGTGCAGTCCTCAGAAAAGCTTGCCTTGGGAAAAAATGCCTGGCCATCAGCCTGGTAAGTCAGGCTTCTTGTCTGCTTTCTCTCTCCCCCTCTCTCTCTCTCTCTCTCTCTCTCTCTCGACCTCTCTTCCCAGCCTGAAGCACATTTTTTGGAGCCCCACAGAGTCTATATAAGAAATCTCTGCTTTAGCTTCCCTGGAACTGGAAATATCTAGAGCACAAGAAGAGGGAAATGAGAACAGAAGATGTGGCAGGGATGTATCTAAAGAAATGGACAGGAAAAATGAGATCAGTGTGTGATCCCAGGCTACAGGATGGGTATGTGAAGGAAAGGAAGGAGCAGGACTTTTAGAAATGAGTCCTGGCTCTAAGGGAACTAGGTGATAGATATGGCAAATGTTACCAGAAAAGTCTCCAAGGCTGAAAGATGTCAAAAAGTTGCTAAGAGCGGGGAGACAAAACAATATTCATCTTGGAAAATGTGAAGCATAAGGATAGCTGCAGCCTATGGAGAGGATCACACTTTTCTTTAGACAGCCCTTGCTTAGTTATGCTATGTAGCAGTACTTACAGCACAGCCCTGCTGATACCACAACTTAAACCTGCAACGTTAGCAAGTGTCTGTAATGGCTGGTCCCAAACTACGTGGGTCAAGGCGCCACGTGGCTTTCCTTCTTGGCCAGCACCCAAGAAGGAGCTGTAGCAGCTCCGCAGGTCCCATCCCCACCCCTGTCTGCCTGGAGGCCTCCCAGTGTCCTGGCCAGCTCGGGTGGGGGCTGGGAGGACAGCGGTGCTGGTGTAACAGGTTTGGGCAGCATACCAGCCCGGAGCCGCTGCCAGACAGTGCTGCCGCGGCCGCGGGGCACGGCGGCAGCGGGACCGGCACCCCGCACTGCGCGCACCTCTGCGCGCTGCGATGGGCCGCACGGGCAGGGAGCAGGCTCCGCTGGGGAAGGGCCCTGCTGGCACACGGGCCCTGGAAAGGCAGTGTGACACCCGAGCGAGCAGGAAGGGACACGTGCCGGTGCCAGGGCCAGCTGCGGTCAGCCAGGGCGAGCGAGGAGCACGGCAGGGCCACCGCGCCTCAGGTGCCTCCGCCAGGCCGAGCCAAGGACGGAGGTGCTTTACATCAGCTCCAGCCATGTGTGCACAGGGTCAGGGCACGGCACCACCCTGGGCACAAGCAGGGCTACGGGCTGGTCTGCAGGGAAAGAGTGTCCTTGCAGAAATATTGCTCTCAAGGTCCCTCTCTTTTGTTGTCCCAATTTGCCCTTGAGGGTAGTGGAAAAAGCCAAGGTGGGAGTCCTGTTCTGCAGCATTTTCTCCTTGAACTCCAGAAGGCGAGTTGATGGTGCTGCAAATGCAGCAACACATTTCGCCACTGAGGCGTTTCTGTGTGGCTGAGAGGGATTTTGCCTAAATGTCACGCAGGAGGCCAGAAATATATCATCCTAGCCTTAACAGCTCTTTCTGCTCCTCCTGCTCTGAGGACCATCATGAAAGCATGAAAAGGGCATCAGACAAGGACAGCTAGCCCCTGTCTTCTACCAGTCAGAGTCTCAGCTGGAGATTCCTGCTCTGGAGGTCATTAAGCCAAGGAAGCCTGCTTGGAACAAGCAAAATACCAAATCCTAGACCTTGAGGTGAGACTTGGTCTACACTGTTACCAGGCTAGAAAGGATGAAGCCAGGCTGGATTACTTCCTTTTCTGTTTTGAATTCCTTTTGTTTTGAGGCCCTGATGGTGTGGACAAAATTAAGAAACTTACCCTTGTGCCTCTTCGGGAATTTTCACGTGCTGCTTGCATCATGGGAGCATGCAAACTTCTTATCCTCTTACCACAGTTGGTGTATTTTTTTTAACTCCTGTTTTCTGCAATGCATTCCAGTGAGAAATGTGTCCTGTAAGTGTGTTGTCCCAGATCATCCTGCCCTTCACAATCCAGGACTTGTGGAAAGGAAATCTATTCAGGCTAGGAATGTGTTAACTATTCATTGCTGACTCTTCCATCAGGGGCTGTGAGCTGTGCTTGGGATTTTGCGCAGGGAATTTTCCACCAGCTCTGCCTATTCCAGATTTTCAGCTGGATGCATTTTCCCAGAAAGATGTAGTCCCAGAAGTGACATCTTCACTGCTTAGTCACTCAGGTAAAGAAAATAGTTCGAGCATGGTTCTCACGCTGCCTCCTTCCTACCAGGCACTTGGCTTTATCTTGCATTATAAGTGAGACTAAATCTTTTTGAAAATCTATGTGTCAGCACTGAATTATTTATAGCCATGTCAAACATTCCTGAGTATATGGATAAAACCCAGGATAAAATATCCTAGTATGCCACTGATGACAAAAAATGTTGTGCCAGTCAGAGGCAACCTTGATGTGATGCAGACAAAGATATTTGCCAGTCATGGGGCAGGTGGGGTGGGAGTGTGTGCTTATTGTAACAAAGTCAGTATGTTGTATTTTATGATTACCTTCATAATCACATACATAATAATGCAATTTTCCAACAGCAAACTGCAGCAGGACATAAAAACCTAGAATTATGTTTGTGAATTTGACTGGAGGAGATTGCAGACTGTTCCCAGGCCATGTTTGTTCTCTGCGCCAAAGCAAAGTATTACTTAAATAGAAAGCTAGAGACACTATGCTGCAGCTGAAATATGACCCATTAGAAATGTCTGAGAAGCCACAATTGAAAACTCAAGAAATAGGAAATAATTTCTCCCAAATAAAACTAGGGAAGGGAAGTTAGTAGTATTGATGCAGAAATTATGAACCCAGATCTTGCTTTGTAGCTGCTCATTTTCTTTATACACTGTTTTTCCTTTTTTAAAGAATAACATAGGCCTCATACATCTGCATATAAAATATGTAATAATACATCATTACCCTGCTTGTTCTTTATTCATTTTCTATTTTAAAATCTTCCAGTGTTTGGAACACCCTTCCTTATAGTCGAAAACTGGTTGACATTAGTGGCTGCCCTCTCCTCTTCCCAAAATAATTAAGATTTCCGCATCTAACTTTTTTTCATTTTTTTTCTGTGTTCTGACATGTACTGACCAGCCCACTCTCACTGCCCTCCACCAAAGGAAACTGTGATTGATACATCCTGTCTTCAGTCAGAGAAGATCTCTCAACACAGGCATTTAGGAGCTCTTTCTCGCTGCTTAGCTGTCGAGTTCTCGGTGCATTGTTCACATGAATGGGCTGGACTGTTGTCAAAGGAGTGGTTAAATCTCAGCCAGACCTGAGAGGGTTCAAGTGGGCAAGGAATGATAGCCTTTCACCTCTTTTGGTCTTCTCAGTCTTATCATAGCAATATACGCTTTCTTGGTCACTCCCTTTCGAAAAACAGTTGCTCTGCTGAAAAAATAGATCCTTTGGTTTGTACTATATTTAGGCAAAGCCAGTCTTGATTCCAGAACTATAGAAATGTACGCTTTTATTTCCACCCTTCAGCTAAGGAAGAGGAGAAAACAAACGTTTGAGTAAATCCATCTATAGTAGTGTAATATTTCACATGTCTGTTTAATAGACAACTATAGCAGTGAGGGAAAACTGACAAGTCACTGCTGCACTTTATGTTGTTTGTGCTCTGAAGGCTGTTCAACTTCTTCATTGTCCTGCAGAGTTTGCAGATGGGATTGTGATTTCTTGATGGGTTTAGTTCATAGGTATAAGCTTATTTTTTGGTAATGCCTAGACAGGATAGAAATTTCACAGCCATAAAGGAACCATTGACATCCTCAAGGTCCTGAGGACAGACCACTGAACAGAAAAGTTAAATAAAAGGTGGGAAAATCAGAGTCACTGCTGTTGGCTCATCAGCAAAGCTGTGTGGCTTCTCACACTGGAGAGAATACTTGTCCCCAGGTTTGTTTTCCCCTTTCTAGGGGGTAATGGTGGTATTGATAACATGTATATGATTGTTCTGTATTAAAAATTTTTGCCATCTTGTTGGGGTGTACTAGTTGGGAGTATACAGCAGAATACACATCAAACTCTTCACAGTTCTGGCCCTAATGTAATTTAAATTATGCTTGGAAAAAAAATTACAGCATAGTCTATTTAAATAGCTGAGAAAATAATTTCTCTGTGGTATGAATGGCATCTCCATTACTGAAGTATTTTTGTCATGGCTCTAGCAGTATATATACATATGCTGGAAGACTTTCAGTGTTGACACACCCTAGAGGAACTGGGTGTCCAGCTGGCTGAGAAGATCACCTACATATCCAGTGCTCTTAGACACATTCAAAATCACTATTTAAATTTTCCCTTTTGAAATGACAGTTTAGCACATTTCACCATGTTCCCTCCCACCCCTGTGAGGTCTTGATGAACAAGATGGTATCATCTTCCCTCAATCCCAAATCCAGCCTACCTGTTGTTCACCCTGCCTTCAGCGCTGCCTTTCACACATACCCCAGGCAGTAAAACTGGCAGAGGAAGCCTGGGCTGGGCTGGAGAGAAAGTGGAAGGGTAAGATGAGGTCTGTCAACAATGTTTTTAACTGGCAAATAGAGGGATATTCCCCCTTAGTGACAAAATCTGCTCCTGTGATGCAAATTAAGTGTAATATTTGCCGTGTCATACCAGCAGTGTAGATTCCACTTGTTTTAAGATACACAAGTACTAAACCTATTTTTCTCTTTCTTTTCTGCCTCTGGTGCAAATGCATTTAACTCTCAATAAGGAGACAACTGGTTGTTAGCTTCAGATCCTTTTGATGTTAATTTTCTTTTTAAAAAAGCTTGCATATTATTCTAGATTAATTATATCCTTCCGTAAATAAAATCATTGGAAGGGGTCCACCTCCCTCCCCCCATTCTGCTTGGTTTCTTCCTTGATTTCTCTCACATATCCCTTCCCCAGTGAATACATCTGAATGTTACGTGGTGTTAATTAAGGATCTTAATTGCATATTTGTCTTTGCAAAGGCTGCCAGTGTGTACAGGCAACTGTGATTGATTGACAGCATGCAAAGAACAATGGAGAAGCCTTAACAAGGCTTGGCAAAACAATAAAATCAGTGGAGAGCTTGGGAGGGGGAGCTCAGGGGAAGAACTTCACACAAGGATTTCAGGAAGATCTGTGCTTGGTGACTTTTATTTCCTTAATCAACGGCAGGAAACAGTTCAGCCCTGCTGCAGCTGGTGATAAAGTATCTCCCCCAAAACCCACCACTAGATGAAATAAGCACATGGCTTGAGGTAGAACAAGCAGTTCTGGAACATGCACTTTTGTGGTTATTTGGGGAAGTCTTAAGGAACTGTGGTTCTTCCTGGCAATGATCCGGGGCTCGGATATTTTGGTGTTGGGCTCTGCAGTTGTGTGCCAGCACAAGGTGCTTGTGATAATGGTGCAGAGACTCCCCTCCTAGCTGAGCTCGTGAGTAATTGACCCAATGCTACACAGGCCAGCCATCTCTTCTGCTGCCATCCCAAGGCAAAGCTCGAGCACAGTGGAAGACAAAAAGTCTGGATTTACCCCAGCTCATACAGAAAGTCTCCCACAGGCAGGGTGAGCTTCAGTTGCAGCCACCTGCCCAGCATGTCAGGGGAAAAGCTCATCCCAGCTCTGTGCACCCTCCACATGGCTTGTCTGTCTCACATGCTGTGGTGGTCTGTGGTACCACACCCCTTCCCTCAAATCGTTGCATTCTCCTCACATTCCTAAGGGGCTAAAAATTTCTGCAAGCCCTGCAGTTTCCCCATGGGAAACTTTCTTGGGGAGTTACCTCAGGGGCTTCCTGCCCATGGGGCCAAGTATCACACAGTAATAGGCGCAGTGGTTCAGGCAAAACTCTGAGAACTCACAGCAGTTGGGAATCTGTTACATTTGGAAACTGTAGTATAATGAGCAGAAACTGCTTTCCCTCCATCTGTCATGCCTGAAGTGGCATTTACGCAGGCAGAACGCTATGCCAAGGGGTCATGTTACAGTCCAGTTCTCTGCTAACCATGTTACTGCATGTTTTTGTCTCACCTGTGTACGCAAGTCCAATCCATGTTACAACTCAGAGGACAAATTCCTTGCTAGAACAGAGTTTGACCTTATGGATAGCAGCAGCAATGGCCACTATTGCAGCAGGATTTCCAGGCATGTTCAATTTTCTGTGCAGACAGGTCTGCTCACAGCAGTGAGCACCACCAAAATTAGGTGTACACTGTAAACCTCAGGGGGAGGGGGGTGTGATGATATGCCAACCTATAAAAGTTTGCACAGTTATTATTTTTTGCTTATTTTACCTCCTCCTCCCTGTCCTGCACTTGTGTCCTGAGTTGAGAAGCACAGACGATCAGGTGTGTGGGTGCTGGCAAAGCATGTGGGAGACCTGGAGTCAATGTCTTTGCCTGCTGCAATCCTTTGCATCTGAGCTCAGGGAACCCTTTAGGGTTTGTCTGCACCAGCTGAACTAAATGCCTAGGGAGTTATATACCTTCCTGTAGGCAACAGTCAGATAAATTAACCCAGGAGAACATGGCATGACTCTCTCCCATTTACTTGTCACTCGAAGATGTTTCCTGGCTGCAGGGATGGCTCAGCTCCTGAGGAAAGCAGCTGCTGAACCCCCTGCGGTTAACCACCCTCATCATTAAGGTAAATTAGCACCAACCTGGGAAGCTTTAGATGAAAAACGGGCACATTGGATCACTCTGTATGTCTGTCTACTCTGGTATCCTCTCTTCCTTAGTGGTCTATAGCAGATGTTTAGAGAAAACTCTGTGAGAGAGGCAAGCACGTATTGTAATTCTCTGGTGTACTTGCCATGCTGTGGCTTCTTAAAAGCTTCCTAAAATCTTGCTGTTCAGTAGCATTTAATAGATCTGTCCACAACTTTGTAAAGTAATTTCTTGAAAATCTATTTTAGGCATCCACAGCACTGCTGGCAGCAAGCTCCAGAATTTAATTATGCATTTGATGAAGCATTTCCTTTTGTTAGCTTTGAATCTGCCACCTCATAACTTTATTTTATGCCGTTTCTTCTGTATAATCCTGCGATGGGACCAAATTGTGTGGAAGTCACCAGGACATTTCTCAGGCTGGTGTCTCACCTATAGTTGCATGCTTGTGAAACTGTTGTGATTATGTTGTGGATATATGCAGCATATTTGTCAAGGGGAGGTTGTTTTTCACTTAACCAAGCCCATACCAATATAACTCTCAATTTTAAATTCCACTACAATAGCCCAAATAGGTCTGCCAATGATTTAACTCTTTCCTTGGAAGTGAAAGCCTTGCCACCACTGATAAATCACAGAATCAGAGAATATGCTGAGTTGGAAGGGACTTACCAGGGTCATCAAGTCCAACTCCTGATCCTGCACAGGACACCCCGAGTGTCACCATGTGCCTGAGAGCATTGTCCAAGTGCTTCTTGAGCTCTGTCAGGCTTGGTGCTGTGACCAGTGCCCTGGGGAGCCTGTTGCAGTGCCCAACCACCCTCTGGGGATAGAACCTTTTTCTAATATCCAACCTAAACCTCCCCTGACACAACTTCAGGCCATTATCTCGGGTCCTGCCCCTGGTCACCACAGAGCAGAGATCAGTGCCTGCCCCTCCTCTCCCCCTCATGAGGAAGTTGTAGAAAGCAGGTGTAGTCAAAAAAGCCTTGTCTTTCAGCCACAGCTTTGTACAAACAGTTTCCAGCACCAGTGAGTTTTGCTGGGGAGGTGTCTCTGCTGTGGAGATGATATGTGTCAAGGCTGTGCTTCGTACGAGCCTGTAACTCACGGGCAGAAAACAGGGCTTTGCTGCAAGAGTGGTGCCGCCAAGGCAGCTCACCCCTCTTTGCCATCCAGACCTATCTGTAGGCCAACAGAAGTCCTTGGTAATCCAGCTTTTGGGGCTCAACCAGCCTGGTGGGATGCAAAGCTGTTCCTCAAGTCGTGAAAGAAAAAGTAAAAATATCCTCATGACATCTAAGGAGCCTCGCCACCCAATGCCTGTACGAATGGTACGAAGTTCACTGAAGACCTGTGCCTATGATTTGTTTAAAAGGCCATGCCCCTGAGACCATATCAGAAAGCCTGATAAAAGACTTGGTTCCTCAGGAGCCCTTGAGTTTCTATTAAAAGAAGTGAGAGATATTGTGAGATCTGTACAATTGAAATCCAAGTCATTTACACAGGAGTCCAAATATGGAGTTGGAGTTCTATTTTATGATATATTGGCCTTTGTCTTCTTGGGCTGTTGTAAAGCAAATATGGTAAGCTAACAGCTGGCATAAAATTTTCAGTTACTTTCTAGATGTTACAGCAGCAGAGAACCAAGTAGAATTACTGAAGGGTCAAAGGCATAGATTAGAAATATCATTAAGAAATGGTAAGAATTACTGATAAGTTTTAGTGTCTTTGTTTTATTACTTCCCTGTCTCAGTCAGGTCTGCAAACACACTGATTCACATTTAATTGAACAACAGCTTCATTGTGAAACCTGCCATTCTTAGCTCCAGTAAAGAAAATATCTTTAAAAACACCACCCCCGCTTTCTAACATCGTACAGACAAAGAATTACAGCTCATCTGCCATAGGATATACTCTACAAGTGGCATCATCTTCCTTCAGTCTCGTTTTCTCCGTCATACATAGTGTGACAAGCAGCAGTCTGGTGTCCCAAAGCTGCAGAGTGGGGCAAGGCAGGCCAGGCAGGAGGTGCGTAAGGGTGACCTTCACATCTAATTCCCAAAGCCCTGCCCCCACTCTGGGTTGTGCACAAGCAAACGTATCCCACTTCCCCGAAAGTAGCACTCCATTAAGCATGTTCTGCTTCCACTGGTCATGGGCTGCCACACTCACTGCAGGTAATCAACCATATGGATTTGATTGCTCTCATAGAAATAAAAAGGGTTAGCTGGCCCTGTAGAGCACTGGCCTACATTTCATCATTTTGCTTGTGAAGGTGAGCTGGGTAGGAGTGTGAAAAGTTATGTCGGCCAAAAAAACCCCAAAACTTGTTTCAATAACTAATTTCTTTTTGGGGTGCTCTTCTCTGTCACTTTAACTGCAGCAGAGGCGAGCCCCACCTCACGCAGATCACGCAGTGCAGAGATGAGGGTGCGTAGTCCAGCTTGGCTGTGGCTCCAGCTGTGTGCTGCTGGTGCCTGCTCAATCCACGCAGCAGTCCCGTGTCCTTGGTGCAGCTCCTAGGAGAGGCATGCATCTATTGCAAAGTTTTGGCTTGAGGAAGACACGTGAGAGGATTCTGACCTGCCTCTGATTCAGGATATTGCATCCATGTGCTCAGCTTATTTCAATACCAGCATATGGTGCACTGGAAGATGCAGTGGCTTGGAGGAGAGTGGATGGTCCTTTAGGTCAGACAACAGATGCAAACACATATGCAGGATGCCCCATGCTTTGTGATACATTCTGTGTCTGCCTCAGACTGTGGGAGATTTCACAGCTCTTTCACAGCTTTCACCAAAAAGTTAACTCACCAGAGTGATCTGAATTGATGTAATCGAACTAAAAGTGACAGTTCAGTACAGATAAGCCCTTCATTTTTAAGTTGGTTATTTACATTAGATCAGCCTGTGTGAGTCACAGCATCTGACCTGAACAGCCCATTCCACTGCCTGGGTAAGGATTTGTCTGGCTCTCTCACTTTTTGCCATTTTTAAACTCCTTATGAAGTCAAGAGTGATAGAAGGAGGCTGGAAACTTCTCTGGACCAGTGAAGCCTTCCCTCCTGCTCTGGATTTTGACCTTTAGTCATTTTACTTTCAGCCAAAATTGCTTCAAGTCCTTTCCTCCCAATCTGTGCATTACAGATTATGAAAAGCTGATGAGAAAAGCTAAAACTCATTTGCTCAGAAAGACTAATTCTGCTTTTTCCTGTGGCAAATGAGAAAATTAGGCAAACTAATGCATTTGTCATAGACTCAGTTGAATACACTGTTTTGTTCTGTTTCATGTAAGACTACTATAAGAAGGGTCTGGGCATAGGTCCCTGACAGGTTAATAACTCCAGCTTTGTTTCTACAGGGCTTTTCAGAGCACCATAGTTTCCCAGATGGAGGACTGGCAGCCTGAGGAAACTTCTAGGCCCAAGGGATCCTGGCAGCAGGGAAGGCAGGATGGGTGGGTGTCTCTGAATGTTGCAAGAGAAGGTCATGTCTGTAGATTTCAACTTGATGACTGTGCCCTGCTCTGCTGTGGACCCCTGGCTTTGGCCAGATGGGTCTGTGAGTCACAGTCCAAACACACTGTAACTATAATTAGACTTTCAATTGTTGCTGTCAGTGACCTGGTAAACACCTGTCCATTGTGAGCAAGGCCAAGTCACTTTTCCCATCTCTTTCTTTCTGCCTTAGGAGAAGGTAAGAAGTCATGATTCTTGTCCTTAGTATCATGCTAAGATCCAGCACTGGAAAACTCACATGTTCTGAGACCAGAATGCTAAGACAGTGCAGCATGGTAAGGGTGGTCTGATATTTGACTTAGATAAGTCTTAAATTAAGGCTGAAATATTTGAGAATTAATTACCTACCCTAGAGAGGCTATTGTCCATTTTTCTGTCTTGCTCATTTTTATGCTCTATTCCAATGTGTATCTGAATCTTTCTGCTGCCCAAACTCATGCTGCCATTTGGGTGGGGGAAGAGAAAAGGCTAAATTTGTGGCTTATATCTGAAGAAACCTTGAAGCTTCCCACCAGATCCTCCTTTTGTCTCCTGTGGAGTGCCTGAGGCTGGGACCACCCTGCAAAGCTTGCAGGCTTTGGCATTCCTGTTCCAGCTGCTTTGCTGACACATTGAGATAAAAGGACTCACACTATGTCCTCAAGAACTTAGGCATAGCAGTGACAATAAAAGAGAGGTGTTTGCGGTTAGGAGAAATTGGCATGCATGCTGGTGTAATAATTTCAGGCCCCTGGAAAAATATGGGTGTTCCCCCTTTAGGTTTTTTAAATGGCTATAGACCAAAACTGCATCCCCAAGAAGGCAGTGACTATGGTTTTGCGCAGAAAGATGCGTCTGTCAGAGGGAAAAAGACTGTAAAAAGTAGTTTTCTAAAAGCAAAATTGGTTTCAATGGAAAATGTATCCAGCAAAATTCCTGGAAAATTTGACTGCAGCAAATACCTGACTTTATGTTTCAGTCAAAGATAAACTATCAGGCAGACTGAAGAAGTAGCAGAATGAAATTATACTGTCTGTGTTATGCTGGAAGGGCATAATAAATGATCCCTAGACTGCAGTCTCAAAGGACTGTGGCATTTTCATGAATTTGCTGCAGAGTGTTGCTTGTAGCCAGACGAGACAACTGCTATCTCGCTCTTCCCATCTTGCTTCTGCTGTTCGGGTCTGTTCCAAAGCCTGATGTGGAAAGGGTAGAAAGAGTGCTAAATCTGCAGAAAACAATTCCTGCAGTGGTAGAATGACAATGGAGAGAAAAGCTTCTTCCCTGAATACTTGTGTATGTCTGGTCTCCCCAACTTCTGCTCCTGACACTTCAGATAATCCCAAACAAGACCCTTCTTGTTCTTGAATGGCTTCTTTACAAAAGAAAATGGAGGGAAAAGCCATCTAAGTGAACTAGATGCATGAACTTTAAATAGATGAGTCAACTGCGTTAAAGTGGACACCTTTAATAAGAATAAGGTTGGGCTAAATCAAATTTTCTTCTTAAGCTAAAATGCTCACATGTGGTTTTAATGTGATTTAAATAAGTTTTTAAAGTTTTATCACTTGCAAAGTTCATTCAAATTAGGTTTCTGGAACATCTCAGTGGCGGTAAGCCCGCAGTTTCTCCCACTGATGAAATGCGGACTTCCATACCTTAGGAGGGTGCTGCTGCCAGAGCCAGTTCCCCAATACCTAGAAAGCACTTCACTCTGCGGGAGGCACAAGGCCAGACGTGCACAGCCCTCCCTCCTAAGTGCAGCAGGCGCAGGCTCTGGGCAGCTGCTCATGGCTCTGCACAAGGCTCCCAGCTGCAGCCTCTCCAGACCCCTGCCAGCTGGCGAGGACAGTGCTGTCACCTGCATGGAGCTGTATCCGAGGCGGCAAAGCACTGCCTCTGCTCTTTCTTCTGCCACAGCTCCCCATGTCCCACACACACCTGCCAGAAACAGGGCCAGAACAATGGATGTTGATTTACTCTTCAGTGTGCTTTGCAGTCAAGGGGGACAAGGGGATTTGCAGGCCTGTTCAGTGCCTGATGTGGGTGACTTTCCCGTGACATCGCATTATGGGAACTCAGCTGCAGCAGATTCCTGGAGAACTGATCCCTGAGATAAATGTGGAAGAACTGAAGCAGCAGTATCTGTCCAGTGCTTCAGACTGTCAGTTCAGAGGTGGCTCAGAGCCTCCCTGACCTGAACAGGGCTGTCAGTATGAAGACAGCTGCTCTCAGTCATAGGCACCCAGTGGGCCTAAGTGGAGGCAAAAGTTACATTAAACAGCCACACTGCTTTCAGAGTCACATGAGCACTACTGACATGCATTTTCTAAGAGACTGATGGCATTTAAAGCTCTTCGAGTAAACTATTTGCTTTACGTTTATAACAGGATATTCATCCCACTGCTTGCCATGGGAATGAAGCACACTGATCACCATCCCAATGACTAAATGTTTGCCATCTCAAAAACATTCTCCTGGAGAATAAAATACACATTTTTATTGTTCAGTTCTGCCTCATCAATAATGCTAGGACAGATTCTCTTACAAAGGTATCAGGTTTAAGAGAGCAGCCATCTTACTAACCACACCAGCCTTTTTCCAGATGGCATTTTGAACACAATATAGACCAGGGACTTTGCTATCTAATACATTATGCAATTAAATAGCACTTATAAATTAAGTATGTGCCTAGCAGAATGCATCCTTCCATGTGGAAAGCCTCGTGAGACAGGGACAGACTGTGAGTCAGTGAGTCACCACAGGTGACACAAAGGCCACCTCAGCCGGTCATTTCAGCTGAAAAATGAGAGGCAGTTCCCGTGTGCTAGGAGGCTGCATCTGAAGAAGGAGAAAGATGCTCTTCGTGCACTCTTGTGCTCTAGGCTGTTGTTTGTTGTCTAGTGGTGTTGATATGTGAGTGCTCGAATAGCACCATGACAGTAAGACAGGTACCTCACTTGTCAGGTGAACAGCTGTGTGTGCATCAAAGTTTATGGTTCCCTTGTAACTGCACAGCCCATGGGAGGGCTGATCTGTGGGCACCCTGAGGCTAATGGTGACTTACTCAGCCAGACCAGGGGCAGCTTTGAATCGGCCTGCTGGGCTGTGGTGAAATGCAGCGGTGACAGGCCAGTGCAAGCTCTCACCATGCACTGTGTGGCTGTGGTGACACCTCCCTCACACCTGTACCCTGCTGGCACCCAAAGCTCACCGAGGCCAACTTGCAGGGGCTGCAGTTGCGCCACGGAGCTGGAGGGTGAGGTGCAATGTGCTGGATACACACTGCTTCTCCAAAGTCAGCCACAGATTAGGCTGGGACTACACCCAGTTTACTTAGCTGTCAGTGTATTCCCTGGCTTGGGAAATCCCTAGGTGGCAGACTACTGGCACCTGGGAGAGCATATCTGTGATGTCACTGTGCATTTGCCCTGTTCTTAGGCTCTTTTTCTAAATATTTAAATATTTGGTATTGACCACAGCTGGAGAACACACACTGGATTAAATGGACCTTTGGTGTGTTCCAGATGTTGCCAGTCTTGTGTGCTTACAGTCACCAAAACTAGCTTATAATAAAACTTGTTAGCTAAGACCATTTTTGTATGGAGTGTTCATTGGTGAAGTGCTTTGAATATCAGGTGATAGTAGCTAATCTTTGATTACCAATAGTGACTGCTTTTCCAAAAGGAAAGATGGGCAGGGAGAAAAAGGAATTTCTATTCAGTTCCTGGTCCTGGTTGCCTGGGGAATTCTTTTAACATGCAGAAGAACAGATTTGCATGTTGGTATTTTGGGGATGTTTCCCATGAGAGAAAAAGTGCAATTCAAAACTAGCTGACTTGGAGGTTTTGTCACGATTATATCCTCCAAGGGTTTGTGTTATTCAGCTGATAAATAGGATTTAAATAATGGAAAAACAAAGGTATCGCCTTATGTCAATAACAGCAGCATCACTACACAGTACCTGTTGCGTTGTTAGGGCAGTCACGGTGGAGCTGTTTGCTTGTGGTGTTCACTTCCCTGTGGCCGTCACTTGTGGTGACTTATTCAGCCAGGACTGAGAGTTTCTGAGAAATGCCTGTTCGATCTGTGCGCAGCAGTGACAAGTGCTCAGGTCCCGTCATGCTGCTGCAGAATGGATTCACTTTGGTACAGATCTGGTACAGATGTCCTTGTCAAACATATCCTGGCTATCTGAGCACAAAGGCTGATTAGACTTTCCAAGGTATATAACAATAGCATCTAAAACCCAAGCATCTAAAAACACAAACTGAGATTCATTCAAGTTTTCAAATCAATCACACAGATCAGGTTCTTAAGTCATGCTAATTATAATAAAAAAGTTATATGAGAATTATAATGAGAAAAGTGCTTTTAAACACTGCCTTTGTCTTCCCCCTTTGGCCTGCATGATAATGCCTCTCAGGCTGTGTGCTGTGCTGCAGTCCACAGGACTGGCTAAAAGAGAAAAGGGAATTTCAGACTCCAGAGTGGTTACCACAGCATCAAATTCACACCAGGGGAATGAAGGCAGAGAGCTTCTATCACAGCTGTGTGGTGTCTTTGGTCATGATAACTGGATGTTCAGAACTAGTAGAGGGATTCTCCAGTGAAAACATGTTCGATTTTACATGTCACGAGTCACTGTGTTGCAAGTGAGGGTGCAGTACTGGTCAGTGCAGGATGTCACAGTGGTACCAGACAACCCAAACCAAATCCAAGTACACCAAGAAGCCCACAGTGGGCAGCAAGCTCTCTGGTTTGCAGAGACATCTACCTTCAGCTGGTAAGAAGTTTTAGTATGGACAATGTTGGAGTAATCTTTAAAATGACCTCGTACGTCTGTGAATAGTTTCAGGGAAAAGACCTCCCATGAGGAGAAGGAGAAAAGCCTCTGGCAGGCATTGTAACCCATGTAGCATCCCACTGATGTTTAGGAACAAGTTGAACCTTCATTTACCATTCCCATTGCCAGCTCCTGTGTGGTGCTACTTAGATAAGTCTTGCTCCTGAAGGCTAAAGATAGAAATGTTTTTCCACTCTGATTCTGTTTTTCTTTTTAAACTCCATTAGAGCAGGTCTCAAAATAGTTTTGGAGTTTATTTAGTTCTTGTTCTTTGACATGGTTTCCTGCTGGATGTCCCAGGCTGGCTGGCACTGGAGACAGCAGAGCTCTAACTGGAGCAGATGAGCAGGCTGGTGCCCAAATACAGCCTTCATCAGAAACCCCATACAGGGTTTATGGCTGGGGCCAAGCGGAGAATGAAATCTTACTGCCCGAACAGAAAAGTGCTGCTGTGATGGTGCACAGTGCTTCTATATCCAGTAGGAGCCAAATGGAGACAATTTTGTTTGGACCAGCAGGGGTGAGGCTGTATCAGTGCCCCAGACCTGCAGCTGCTGGCTGTATCAGGAGCTCATGTAGCTGCCTGAGCTTGGTGGCTGCATACCAGGAAGTTGGCTACTGCTCCAGTAATGTTCCAGGTGCCCATTATCACAAATATGTGTTCTTGATAGCTTCATAGCTAGTTCCTGGGAAATGCTGTTTCCCTGTGTAGTGATCACTTCCAGATGTGTCAAGGAACACAGGGTAGATTTCATGCAAGAGAGTATTTTCACATTGTTTTCTGTGACATCAGAGTAATTTTTTCTAAATCAGTCAAAAAGAGAAATTTTGGCAATGTGGCGTGACTTCTGCTGCCTTCATGAGTTGCCTTTGCCTCCGTCAGAACAGTTCTGGTAGCTGGCAGGTTTCACTGTAGCAATCACCAGAATTCTATGCTGTCCATCAGAAGTATTTATCCCCTTTATCAAATACCAGGCACATATGATGTTTTCTCTATTGCATCCCCCTTTTCTGTCTCCACCTGCCATCCAATCCACCCCAAGAACCTTCCTTTGTTTTGCACATAGTCACCAGTTCAACATGAAGTGAACCTTTTTTTTCCCTATCACTGAGCATTTAGGCCTTCTCCTGCCAGGATCAGTCAGAAGCCTGTGTCGCTGGCCATTGTGGCAGGGAGAAGTGGCTCAGCTCACGTAGGTTAAACCAAATCAGGATTGAAATGGTTTATTGATTTATTAAGGACATGTAATTAACTGACAATCCATGAACTACACATTCAGGGTGTATGTCAGCAATACAGCAGCTCAACCACTAGGTTAGACACTTAGAAAACACCAATAAATTCCTGCAAGTTCCTAAACACAATTTTTAACTAATCCCCAGACAGGTGGGCTCCAACCTCTCTCTCACTGGCATGGAAGTCACTTTGGGAGCACAGGTCCCCCCATGCATGCCCTGCTCCCGCTGGAGTTGTGGCCACTCCAGCTCTAGGGGTGCCCATGCCACTCCCTACAATCAGCTAATGCACCTGCTGGCAGGAAGGGACACCAGCAGATCACACCCCCTCCCAAAGTGTGAATCCCTAAATGCTGCACCCCATGGGGTCAGGCCATGCATGGGGTGCCAGCTGCTGACAGTGTCTTATGGATGGGGAGCTGCTGCATCTGGCCTCAACAGAGGCTGTGATGTACCAGACAGGGTTTTGACATCCTGAGGCCTCTCCCTGCTCCTTTAGTGTTTTTTCTTTTTCTTTCATACAGCCTTTCCAACCAAGTCACTCTTTGTCTCAAATTTGTCTTTGTCATTCCCTCGTTACCATTTAATCCAGCTAAAGGATGCCATCCTCTTTAGCATGATCAGCTGAGGTCTGGTGTTTGTTTCTTCAGCAAGGTAAGTTTGGGGCAAATGCCTCTCAGGTGCTTTTAAGTTTTCCATCCATACATGCTCTTTAGAGTCAATTACCTATTTTATTGGCTGTTATCTTACACCTCATCTTGCCAAGGGTGAGCTGTCCAAGTGCCCCCACAACTATCAAACTGATATTGAGGAGAAGAATAGTGGCCCTGTGTTTTAATTTGGGGGAGGTTATTTCTACATATATGTACTTTCTCAGTGCCTACCAGTTCATGAATCTTTGAATTTAGTTACCTCATCTTGCACAGCTGTATATAGTTAATCTGTTCAAATGCAGTCATTGTGCTCAAAGAACCAACTGCCTATGTCTGTAAATCTAATCCCCAGTGACCACACACCTGTGAGGGAGACAAGGCGAGGAAGGAGGAAGACTTGAAAGCTACTTCTGTCATACTTGTTCTGGGAGACAACATACCCTGCTTGAGCCCATGTTATGTGCAGCAGCCCCTGAGGGGGAATTTTTTTCTCCTGAACCTCCCAGGCAGAAAATTGGAGGACAGTCCCAAGGCAGCATCCTGCAGGACCAAGAAGCAGGCATGGGGACCAAACGCTGCCTGTGCTTTGCTGGGACCCTGAGGGCAGTCCTTGAGGGTCACTCCTCTCCCCCTCGAGGCCCCCAGAGGACTATAAAATGGCTGTTTGCCACCTGGCATCTCGATGGCAGTCTGCAGGGATGCCGTTTGTTCCTCGCCCCCTCTCACCTGTTGTGTGTGAGGCAGGCTTGGTGCCAAGCCCTTGAGCATCTGTCCTTTTCCAGCTCCCAGGCATGCCAGTCCGAGGTGGCCCATCCCCATTTGTTTGTGGTGGCAGCCCATGGAATAGTAACATCGTGAGGCCATTTTGCACACTTCTATCACCTTATAACTCCCTCTTGGTCCCACAGCTTGAGTTGCTTCCTGCCCTGGCATGCCTCTCCTTCTGCTGCTCATCGCAGCATCACTTACAGCCACCTTGAGGGATGTTTCTAGATCACACATTGCCCAAAATTTCTGTGTGTGACCATCAGCAGCACAGCCTCCTTGCCCCCCTAAAATGACACTAAGGGGCAGAAATCAAGCCAGACAAATCCTTACTTTGCTTTACTCTGCACTGGTCATTTCTCTTTCACTGCTACATTACAAATAATTGTCCACCCTCTTGCCCCATAGTGAGACACCTTTCCTTGCTCTAGGTGCTTTCTTCCAGTCCCACAAGGCAGGAGATCCAAAAGAAGCAGGAAACCTCATTGATGGCTATGCTTGAGGCAGTGAGATAAACACTTAGCAACTTCCATCTTGTAGGTTGTTCCTTCCTAGGTGTCAGTGCACAGCTTTCCCTAACCCCATCCTTCGTCCTGCAGCTAATCTCCTGGACATGCATTGCTTTGCACATTATGTTCTTGGCAGTTTCCAACATTGCCTCAGGCCCTTATCGCCTTAAAAAATCAGATCATACAGTGGTGGCCTTAGAGACGGCCTGATTGATATCTGAGCAGCCAAACAAACAGTAAATTTGAATAAAATTTGGCACCTCATTGCCTATTAGTTCTGCTGATTCTGAGACGATAATTCACAGACATCAAGTAAAGTGCATGTCCTGAGCATGCACAGGACGGAGTCTTCAATTTTGTAAAAGAATTTGTAGGAATGGTTTGCGACCCTCACAAAGAGCATTTTGCCCAGTTCCACATTCTGCATGCCCCAGCCTCTGCAGTCACAGGGATTTGATACTGCTGGCCACCACCAACCCAACAGTACTTGTCTGTGTATTTATACAGAAATACAGATGCTTGCAGGAAGAGGAGAGAGTATCCCTGTGATCCTTGAACAAACACTGATGAAGCCAGGAGCTCCTGCAGCTCGGCTTCCACTCGCAGCACTGGAGCTCATAGCAATGGTGTGTGTGTGTGTGTGTGTTCAGAGGAAGATCTGGGTGGGCATTTACCATGTAACTGTGATACAGTTCTTTGGATATTCTCTAGTTCTCCAAACTCACTCTCTGCGGTTGTAGGAAATAATGCTGTGGGAGAGTGTGTCCCCATTCAAATCCTCCCTGATTTAAGTATCACCTTGAACCTTCCTGAACATCCCATGTCTGCTTTGTTTTGGGTGGCCCCACTGCTCAGGCAGAAGACAAGAGGGAGAGGGCTGCACTGACTGCTGCATGCTGTTCAGCTGCGTGGCCTGAACTAATTCATGTGCTGTTTCTTCCACAGAGCAGATGAGCTGGGTCCTGGCCTGTGGATAACACAAGACATAGCTCTGAAGGGCAGGCTGTCTGGTGAGTAGATTTCATGCTTGGGTGACACCACCACGCACCCACACATAATTCCCAAACTGCTGTCCTTTGTAGGGTAGCATACCAGGGCTATAAATCACACCCAAGGCATTAGATGGAAAGTTGTTCAGTTTCCCAGTTGCCACTGCAGACTTGTGGCCCAGCAGCTGAGAGAAATAGGCTAGTTGGAAAGAGCAGCAACCAAACTGTGGTCTGGGGAGTTAAAAATGAGTGTTTTTTCCTTCAGCAGTGCTTGTGTATTTATTGGCTTGATTGTAATCACAGCTGCCTTAACTTGTAACTGATACTGCCCTCCCTGCAGTGTGGATGATGTTCGCTTGGGTATCAGGTACTGCTGTCTGTGTTTGCTTTTGTTATCACCCACCATCAGCAGGTCTCTTTAAAAGACCAGCTCTGACCAGACACCAAGGAGAAAAGAGAGATTCCAATTATCCTCTTCCCCGTGGCTGTCCAGCTCTTTCCCATCACATAAACACCACTGAGAGCTGGTTCTCCTAACCCAGGATGAAAATCCAGGTGGCACACCTGGCTCCCTTTGATCATATATAATGTATCACGGAGCATTCATCAAACTAGACACTCCTAATTAAATACATATGGTCTTCTAAGCACACAACCTCTCTGTGTCTCTAAGCCACAAGCCCTCACAGCTTTGAGAAGTTTGGTTGCATACCTAAAGCTAAGAAGGCAATCCTCAGCTGCTGCCATGAATGGTGGTGTGAGCTTGGGGGTATCTGGCCTGTCTGGACCTAGAGTGGCTCCAGTAAGGTAAGGCTGTGGGCCTAAAAAAGCAGGTCCCTCAGTTGCTTCAGGGGCTGGTTCTGCGTTGTAGCCATGGACCACTTGGAGAACGGTGTTACATTACAACTTGTCCTCTAAATGCTAGCTTTAATGACTTAAAGAGGGTATGAGATTATGGTGGCCAGACCACTTCTTCTTGAGATCTGAGAGGAACATGTTGATGTTGGGTGGTCCTGGACTCCAGGCTAGGTCATTCTTGCAGACAGCCCACACAACGTGCACCTGCTAGGTAGTACTGTGGAAAGGCTCATCTTATAGGCATTCATCATGATTCCCAGACCTTAAGGAAAAAAAGGAAGATGGAGGTGAAGTTCAGACAATGTAACAGTAGCTTAAGGGCAAGAAAATATGTGGAATACAATATTGCAACCCAACAGGAAGTTCAGAGGTAAACCCAAGAGTACTTGGATTTACAATGTAATTTAACTGTCCTGTAATGGTACCAGGGGACCTAGGCATATTAGCTACCTGTGATCACAGAGGTGTCCCCGCAGAGAACCCCCAAACCCCATCCGGCCGGGCCAGGGGTGCACTGCCGGCGGCTGGGTGTCCCCTGACCCCGGAGCGGCAGTGGCGTTTGTGCAGCGGCCTGAAGGTCAACCTGCAAGGGCGACCGCGGCGCCTGTCGCGTGTGTGAGTCGTGTCGCCTCCGCTACCGGGGACGGACAGGTCCCGCTGCCCCCGGGAAGCCCTGCCCGCTCCTCCCGGCTGGTGCTCCCAGCGCACGGGCGGCAGAGCCGGCACGGGAGCGCTGGTCGCACTCGATGTTCCGCAGCCGCGTTACACGTGAGCCCGCCAGACCGTGGCGGGCCGGCGGAGCGGGGCGGGCGGCTGCGCGGGGCGCCGGGAGCGGGAGCGGGAGGAGGGGAAGGAGGCGGACGATGCTCAGCAGCGCCCGACCGCTCAGCTCCGCTGCGGGGAGCAGGGACCCGCAGGGAGCGGGAGGGGCGGGAATACCGGGAACAGACAGGCACACCGGGAACAGGCGGGCACGTGCGCGGGCCGGCGCGCGCACGGGAGTGCGGGAGCGCGCACAGATGCGCCCGCAGCTACGGCCGGGGAGGGGACGCGCGCCCCCGCGGGCACGCTCAGGCACCTGTCCGAGCCCGGCCCGGCCCGGTGGCTCAGACCGCCGGTGAGCGGCGGGCGGCCCGCACCGACCCTTGGTGCCGGTGCCGGTGCCGCAGCCCCCCGCCCCCTCCCGCCCTGACGCTCCCGCCGCCGGCGCGCCCCCACCCCGCCCCGCCCGCCCCGGGCCCCGCCCGCGGAGCGCTCCGCGGAGCCGCATTGGCGGCGGCGCGGGCAGGGCGGAGCCCGCGGTGTATATGAAGGGGCGCCGCGCGGGGAGCGCGGCTGCTTCGTGCCCCGTGCGCTCCGCCGCGCTCCCCCCGCCGCTCCCGCGTCCCCCCGGCCGCCTTCCTCCGCTCTGCCCCGCCGGGTCGGCGCCGCCGGGGCGGGCGCACCCACCCGCACCTTCCCGGGGCCGCTCCGTCCGGCCGGGCCCTGCCCGCTCCGCCCGCCGCGGGCTATAGATCTCTGCACGCCGCTCGCCCACCCCACCGCTCGCCATGGCCCGCGGGAAGGCCAAGGACGGTGACGGCAACTGGAAGAAATTCATCTGGAACTCGGAGAAGAAGGAGCTGCTGGGCCGCACTGGGGGCAGCTGGTGTGAGTGCGGGGCCGGGGGGCGGCGATGCGGCGGGCGCTGCAGCACGGCCCCGGCGCTCCGCCTCCGCCGGCTGCGGCGGGGCTGCGGCCGGGGCGGGGGGGGCTGGGGACGGGGCGTCCCCGCGGGACGAGGGAGGCAGGGACGGGGTCCCCCTGCCTTCTCCCCTCGGTGTCCGCTGGGGCCCCGCGGGGGCCGGCGGGCGCTTCCCCCCGAGTGCGGCTCCAGGTGGGTCCGGGGGTGAGGCGGGGTCGGGCCGACCTTGTCGAGGGCGCCTCGTCCTTGGTTCTCCTTCCTTTCCCGGTGGCTGGCCCGGCCCGGGAGCATCGCCGTCGGGGGACCCTGACCTTCCAGCCCTCATCTGCCTTAGACCTCCCAGAGGCTTTTTCTTTTTTCCTATTTTCTCTGGATAAATGAAACTAAGCGAGTTTTACTCCGCTGAGAAAGAGCAATTGACTTTCAATATCTCTGCAAGAAGGAAGTGGCTCAATGTGCATACCTCATAAATGCTTATGATGTATTCATTGGGTGCTGTACAAATAGCATTTAGCTTAAAGAGGCCTTTAATTTCTTTACGCAAATAGACAGTCTTCCAGTTGCTGCCAACCACAGCTGGTGTTGCCACCCTCGCGATGTTGAATTCAGCTCCTATTGTAATGGATCGGCCGGAGGTACCACATCCCGAGCCGGCAGCTCTGGCAGGCGGACTAGAGCAGGCTTCTGCCGTATCTTTACGTGAGCAGAATGGGGTTTTGGGTGCGCATGGAGAGGTATTTTCTGCTCCTGAGGCACCAGGCAACTGCGCAGTGCTTCAAATGCGGAGGCTGAAGCAGGTCCTTCTCCCAGAGTGCCCGTACCTATCTGCCTAGGACTGATTTCCATTTGCTGAGTCGATCTGCAGGCTGATGATCAGATTCTTCTGTTATAAGCCTACCTGTTGCAAGAAGCTTTCTCGTTCAGCCCTGTGGTGCTCGATTTCTAGACCCACTGTGTATTTTCTGAGACCTTGGAGTGGTTTTGACCTTTAAGGTGTCTTTGGCGTTTAGAGCATCCTGGCTGGGAACCTGATTAAATAAGCTCCCTCCCAGCGTTTGCCTTTTGATGTTACAAAACTCAAAGGCATTACGCTGCAGACAACAGCATTAGTGTTTGGTTTGTTACAACAGCACCTCCTATGACCGTGCTCTGGAAAAAATTTCCACACGTCCCTGACGTCACGGCCATTTGCTTTACGCTGCCTGGATACCAAAGAGTGCTTTAACTCCTGGAGCACCACGTTACTGCACCCAGCTCTGCCCTCCAGCCCTGGCTACCTCCGGTGCACATGAGGAAGATGAGAGGATGGAGTGCCTTTCTGACAGTGTCCTTCAGCCTCTGTTTCTCTGGGTGGCCGTCCTGCTTGGCTGTCTTTCACTTTAAACGACCAGAACTGCCAGCTTTCATTGTGAGACTTCTCCAGTGATGTAGCTTTTTCTTTTATGATGGGGCTGGGGAGTGAGGAGGAATACTTCCACCCACTACTTACTCCCGTTCCCTGGTAGCTCATCACTTCAAGTCCTTCAAATAAACTATGTCCATTTTGTTTGCGATTAGGTGAGGACAGTCTGAGATCAAGCAGGCTGGCTCTCCAGTTCTCTTTGGCCTCTGCTTGTCCCTGCAGCGTGATGAGCAATACACTTGCTTGGCATGGGCTGTCTTAGCCTTGTAGGCGGCCTGGTGGTGTGGTGTATGGCATGTTACCCTGCAGTTAATCAGTTCAGATAATCCTTGTAAACTGGTAACTGATACCCAGAGCTGGGCTGCATCTCCAGGCTCTTCTCCATTCTTCCCACTCCCCCCACAAGATTATTCTAGACGTTCCCTTTAGACTGAAACTACATTCAATCTTTCATTGTTATGTAATTCACTCTTTAATTGGTATGAGCAGTGCCAGAGTGCCTTTGTAGGCACACAAGGCTGGTAAATGTGCAGTATTGTGACACCTTAAGAGTACTTTCCTACATTTGAGATGGAGTACTCGTGCTAATTTGGGCCTGAATTCTTTCCCCATTGTCTCTTTTTTGGAGGTGATGGCCTGAATTACTAGAAGAGATCGGGCTTTACAATTGCTTGTAAACCTGAATAAAACATTTACTGCTCCTGGAAATAGCTTTGAGCCCCAGAGCTGTGTGGAAAGAGTATCCTTCAAGCACACCCATGCTTGCTGTGGGGCACTTGGGTCATTGACGGTGTCAAGTGTGAGGGCCTGTGGTGGTAGTGCTGGGTCAGCCAAGGGATCCTTAAAAGTGTGGGGGAGTGTGGTTTAGTCTTTTTTTTTTTTTTTTTTTTAAAAGCCCAGACTCTGATTCATGGATTTCTAGGTTTTCAGGGGCTCATGTTCCCCCACCATCAAACAACAGGAGTGCCTTACATTTCCTGTCTGCATCAGGGCATAATCTTACTGTTAAACAGATGTCTTTGCAACATCTGAATTCCATGTGCCATGCTCTTCCTTGCCAGTGGCAATGGTTGGAAGTACTATCCTGAAACATGACTGCCGTGAGGGCTTGATTTGATTCCTCTTTCTTTGTTTTCTCTTGCAGTTAAGATCCTCCTCTTCTATGTCATCTTCTACGGCTGCCTGGCAGGTATATTCATCGGGACCATCCAAGTGATGTTGCTCACTGTCAGCGAATTTGAGCCCAAATACCAGGATCGAGTGGCACCTCCAGGTAACTGAATAGGAGGCCCGTGTCTGACTTCATGCAAGCTGTTCTGGGAAGGCGGGGTTGGTTACTCACCTCAAGAAGGAGGATGAAATAAGTGTGTCGTTGCTGCAACACATATTTGTAGGGGGTGGGTATGTTCTCAGCCTTCTGTGTTAACAGTACTGGGGCTTGAAGACAATCCTGCTAGAATTAAAGGTTGCATCACATGAAAAATGTCTCCTCTCTGAGAGGAGCTTGAACCTGGTTTGCTTTTCCATTCCCCTAAGCTGAAGTGATGGGGTGAGGCTAAAAGAGCTGTTCACTTTTGAGAATGGGCTCTATGAGGAAGCAGGGTTCAGCTTTTCTTTCTTCAGACCACTCAGTTCACATGGGTAAGTGAAGGGATAAAGACAAAATGTTGACTTTATCTGTGGAAGTGGCGTGCACAAGGAGAAAGGGGACAGTGCCAGTTCTGGGAGTGCTAATGGAATTGCATTATCCAACACCAAAGTACCCCGCACTTCAGAGATGCTGTGGCACTCACTAGTGGGTGTTGCAACTGACTGGCACGGGAGGTGAAGGGAGGATGGGTCTGGTAGTTGCTGATACAGTCCAGTGATCTGTGTTCACTAGACAGAAGAAATCCCTGCTCAAAATGACACCTGAGCAGTGCCTGTGGCCAGCCTGCCGTGGGTTGGGCAGAGGGAGCGAGTGGCCCTTGCCGCAGGTTCGCACTCCGCGTGCCCAGGCTGTGCTGCGCTATCCGATTCCCGCCGCAGCCAGCAGCCAGCGGCGGCTGGAGCGCGGGGGGGAGCTGCGCAACTGCTGCTTTCCCACATTGCCAATGACCTTGAGGCTGCCTGGCACTGGGCATCCTAACGATCTGTCTCCAGTTGCTCTGTAAAACAGTTCAGAAGCTTTTAATAACAGTGGTATTTAAGTGACAATTGTGAGGCTGATGGCTTGTAGCTACACAAGTTGGCCCTGGTGCTGCACTGTGTCTTGCAGCCCCACTGTCTGCAGTGCTGTGCTGTGATTCCTTGCCCTAAACACAGGGAATGTCACCGTCACCAAATGGTGCTAGAGCTCAGCTAAGTCATCTTCTGCAGATGACTGCTTTTCTACCAGCACTCTTTGAAGACAGAAGAGAGGCTGGAACTGCTGTGTTGGTGCATGGCACTCCTTCATATACCGCCATGGCTGGGGTAAATGCTGTCTTAAGCAGCTCTTTTAGTCTCTGCAGTGGACCCTGACATCTACAGGAAAGACTGTCACTGATACTGCCCAGAGCCATTGTCTGCATCTGAAAAGCCAACATGGCTGGGGTAGTTGTTACTCAATAATGTGTTTTTCCCCTTCATGAAATAATTAGCGAAGGAGCCCATGGATCTGAGGCCTCACCCAGATAGCCCTGCTGTTCAGCCAGATGTCACATAATTACCCATTCTAGGTAAACTGTTTACTTTCTGTGAAACAGCAGTTTATGATCCTAATTTCAAAGCAACTCTGGTAAAATTTTTGAGGCTGCTTTTTTTTTTTTTTTTTTTTTTTTTAAACAAAGAAAAGGAATTGAATTTCAAGATGCCCTTGTGAGTGTACTGCAGAAATCAAAATGCAGGAACAATGAAAAGGCTGTCAGGAATCTTTTGTAATGAGCTTTCAGGACATGTACTGAAATCAAGGGGAGCAATGTGTGATAGTGGGAAGCCAGTAAACAAGGGTTTTGAACCAAGCTGTAATGGCATATGCATAAAACTTCAACGAAATAATTAGTAAATAGCACAGGGTCCTTTGCAAAGCATCACTTGACAGCTCTTCCTACAGATGTGGACAAGCTAGGGCATGGCAGAGGCTGGCACTCTCTGTCCAGTACATTCCTTGCCCTGTAGCATGGCAGCTGTGAAACTGTAAGTCCAAAACAGCCCTTTAATGCAGGCTTTCAGAGACACTGACCGGTAGCGAGTGGCTGCACTGCTGTTTGGGGGGTCAGCAATGCCTGTATTCCCTGGCTGTGCAGGATTCTCCCCAGTGCTGCAAGCGCAGCTGCTGTTCTGTCACTGAACACGCGTGTGGTGAGCAACAAACTTGAACTTTCTGTGATCTGAGACACCTGCAGATGATAAACTATATAAAATAGGATGTTGTGCAATTCTAATTCCTGGTTCTTGTGGGAAAATTTGTGAGCCAAGTAAGTATACTGGTAGCTTGATAAAGCTCTGGATTTTCTAGGGAGCCAGAAGAGCTGGTTTTATTCTTGTAGTGCTCTGTCCTTCTTGGGCAAGTCACTGGTGTGTCAACTCAGAATGTTTTGAGAAAGGGAAAACTAGCCTTGCCTTCAGGATTTGCAAGAGAAAATGCTGTAGGGGCTGCTATGATATCATTCTTGTTCTGAAATACAACAGATTTCATAACAGCACCAGAACCTACAGGGTGTTGTATTGAGTTATTGACATGGGTATAACACTGAAAGCCATAAAGTGCTATTTTTGTAGCCAAGTGTCATTAATATGGTAATTGGTTTCTGCACTGAACACAACAGGAATGTTATACAGGGCTTCAGGGCAAGTTGAGTTATTGTACCTTTCCATTATACTATTTTTTTCTTTCTTTTGTCTTGTGGTGGGGGAAGGGATGGTGCACTTCACCTGCCTGTCCAGCCCTGCCATTGCGACAGCTGCAGCTCCACGTGTGCTGCAGGCACGGACTCTGCTTTAAGCACAGAGGACTCACCCTGCTAATAGTGAAGGATGAGGATATTGCCTCTTAAAAGGTGTCCCTAAAAATAATCCTTCATTGTCCCCTTCCCCACCCCAATTCAAATTGGGCTGTGTATCCTGCCATCTTGTGGTGTGCATCCCGTGGAACGGCATCCCGTCACGGGCTGGCGGAGGGGAGGGAGCTCACTGCTGCCTGAGGCAAAGCTTTGTAAGTGGTGGTTGGAAGGAAGAATCCCTGCTCAAGCCTGGGGATTTCAGGTGTCCCTGCCTCAAGCACTGCTGGGCAGTGAGTGCGTCATGGAAAAGGCTGTTTTGATGTGCGTTCCCCACTTGGCTTATTTAGCTGGGACAGCAGCAGCAAGGTGGCAGGGAAGCTTCAAAGGCAGCCCTCCTGTGAAGCTGCACTTCTTTGCTTCTGTCTCTCATCTCAGCAGCACCTGTGCTTGGGAAAAATCTCAGTCTTAAGCTCCAGGATGTTACTGCCAAGCAGGTTTTGCTGCGTTAGCAGCGTTTGCTGCGTTAGCTGCGTTGCACCTGCTTTTTGCACTTTGGGGATGAGGTTGACTGGAAGCTTGGAAGGACATTGTTTGATATTAGGGCTTTTAAAATCTATCCTCAGTGAGCTGGGGCGGGGGGGTGTAGTGATGACTCAATTTGTCATCTGTGTCATCCCAGGAGTGTTCATACTCATTTGGAACCAAGATTACATAGTACTTGGAAATGAGCATGGTGTGCTGGAGCAAGAGTGATTACTATGGCCTTATACAACCATTCCTAATAACAAGCCTGACTTCCCACTTTTAGTGCCTTCCTCTTTACCCTCAGGACACTTCTCCTGAAGCTTTGCTATTGCAGCTTTGAATGATAAAATCTACATGGAAAATGAACTTGATTAAACAGGATTTTAATTTGCAGTGGCATTTTGGAAGTGGAACTGTAGCTGAAAAAACCCAAAGCAAGTGACTTTACATGGGTCTTTTTGGTGTTTGATATCCTTGTATAGTCACAGCCAACAGATGGTGGTGTCCATTACCAAGCTCAAGGCATTGCTCATCATTTATATGGACAATGTCAGCCAAGTGAAGATGGGAGTCTTATTTCCTAGCAAGGCATTCTTAAGAGCCAGTTGCAGCAATTTTCTAGTTTGTCAGTATTTTAGCAATAAGTTGCTTGATTCTTTTCTGTGGAAAGAATATCATCACCGTGTGACACCATGGTGCATCTCTGTCATAACAGCCTGAGATGCAGAGCTGTGTCATACAGATTATAGTCTGAGGGTGGGGAGAAGATTGTTAGACTCCTGGCTATGAAAGCACCTGTGGCTCTGTTTCTTTTCCCCCATAGGAATTGCTTAGGAATGGCTTCCTCATGTGCATGGAGCCCCTAAAAGCTTCATTCATGCCAGCCACACACTTCCTTGGGTGTCTAGCAACACATGGCAGGTAGCACTGGAAGGGCTCAGCTTTTTAATTTTTTTTCTTGTCCCTATTTGCTTAAAGTGAGAGAATGTTCCAGAAAGGTTAGTGTTCTGCAGAGGTTACTTTCTGCCATCATACAACATGCTTGGTTTTCCCACTAGATGGCTTAAGATTTCAGTGGTAGTGCTGCTCTGCTCACAGCACTGCAGCTTTTAGTTTGGCTATGGGATCTACAGAAGGAAATGATACATCAGTGCTTAGGGCTTTGCATCCAGTCAGTTGCAGGCATGTGAGAATGGAGGTTGGGGTAGAAGCCAGTAACATTTTTTAAATTAGGATAAAGTTATTTTCCATGAAAAGTCTTTTATATTCATGAAAACTTACTTTCTTGCTTTTTAAGTGGAAAGATTGATCTCTACTTTGCTCCTATCCTGAACAAAGCAAGCACTTGTATGCCAAAGCCTGGTCTACTCTGGTGGTTCATCCAACTACCTGGAAATGCTCCCAATTAGGCAGAAAACAGCCCAGCTATGGCCACAGGCTACCTGGCAGGGGCAGTGGTTCCCTTGTGCTGGACACTGGAACAGCTGCATGGTGGTACTGCCTGGGCTTCACTGCAGTTCTGTGGAGATGAGCAAGACAGAAATGCTTTGGGATGGGATGCTGTTCTCCAGCCAAGTCAACTTGTCTGATGGGTAGAGGGTTGGCTTTGGACTGTACCTATCACTGGCCAGGCTCTCTTAAGCAGAGAACAGGAGTTTTCTACTGCATGGCTTTTACAAACCACAGGGTGTCTATCACTGACCTTCACGTCACCTTTGCCAGGCCTGTGTGGATGCCCTATGTGTTACCTTGGCCAAGACAAGAAATGGAGGTAGGGAGATCCTGAGCAAAATGAACAGCTTCACTTGCCTGACTGGAACTTAACAAGCCTGGCCATGTTTTCTTTGTTTTTTTGTTTTGTTTTTTGTTTTTCGGTTTTTGGGGTGGTTGTTTTTTGTTTTTTTTTTTTGGTTGGGTTTTTTTTTTTTAATACACTTGAATGACACGGCTGTAACTTGAACTCTGGAAAAGGCAGACGCAGGAGAGGACCCAAGGCCTGGCCTGCCTTTTCTGCAATTCCAGACAGCCCTTCAGGTGACTGAGTCTGTTGCTTCCCAGCTGAGTGGTAACATGAGAAGGGCTTAGCAGGATGGGATTGAAGTCCCTTACTAAAATTGAAACTGGCGTGTTTATTCTATATATAGCTGTTTGTGAAGCAAGAAGATGAGTAACTGCTCAAAAAGGGGTTGAAAGGCACTGACTTTGGAGGGTAGGATGTCATTCTTCTAGAGGAAGAGTAAGTTGGTTCTAAACTTGTAAATTCAACCCAGTCCATTTGTACCAGAGGGATTTTTGGGCAGTTAAAGCAGCTTTATGGAATAAAACTTGAAACAGCCAATTTCCTTGCTGGACTTCTCACAATCTTTGATGACCAGGAGCTGTGTTTAGGGGAACAAAGCTAATCTTTGTCCTAGGTTACAAATTTCAAGTTAGTGGGTAGTGGAAGGGGGGGGTGGGGGGAGTGTTGAGTTGGCTTGAGGAAGGACTGAGCAGAAGCACTCAAGTGGCTTTGGAAAAACTGCTGGAGTCACAAGCTCTTGTGGGTTGGGGCCAGCCGGCTAAGCTGCCTGAGTTTTGCACCAGAGGAGCTTCTTGGCAACAGGCCTGTTCTGAAAGCTGTCAAAGCAAACGCTGCTCCCCTGCTCCTTTTCTTGATCTTGTTAAAATGAAGATGACAAACTGAACTGAAGTCAAGACCTCAATAATTTTGTGGCTGCCACAAAAGCAGCATGAACTTGGTTCCCATTACTTGAAATAAATTGTTAGCCATGCAGCAATACTTTCAATTAAAATGCGAACTAAACGTTGCATAGGAGCAAGTATTTCCAAGTTCCAGAATGAAGAGCAAAGGAGTTGGTGCTTTTCATCATCTGTAGGCATTTCTGGTTTATAGTCCCTTCTCTTCTCCCTGCATTATCATTATAGTCTAAACCTGAGCTGGTTAGCACAGCCCAGAATCTGGAGAGTCTCTTAAACAACTCTCCTGAGTGGTGGCATTTCCTACTCACCTCCTTGGTGATGAACTGCTGGTAAGAGAGCTCAGAAGATGAGTTCTGCAGTCAGAAATACCCACTTAGGCAGTGAAAAGAGTGGAGGCAGCACTCAGGCAGCTGAATTTACTAAGGGGGAAAATGTCTCTTGCCCCACATCCCCCAAGGGAGATACACAAAGGTGTGGATTCTAGCTGGCAGAGCGTGACTGGACTTGGGGAACCTCTCTTGTCTTTTATTGCAGGGGTTCACAAGTGGACAGCTGTGCTGTATCCTAAACACAGTGTTTTGCAGACACTGAAAGCAGCCTGTTAGGGATACTGACGTTCCATGTGGTTGGTTGCACATGCAGCTTCCCTTCTGTCCTCAAACAGGAGGTGGAAGTGCACAGTGGACTATTGGTTGTTTTTCTTGAAGGAAGCCTTGACTTGTAGCCTCACCTCTCCATTTTGTGATTTTTGTCTTTTTACCTGATGCAAACACTGTGGTAAATATGTAAGACTGTTGTTGGAAAGAGGAGAACCTCTCCTCCAGTGAGCTTAAGCTGTTTTGTAAAAGTTCTTAAGTGTGAAAAATAGAGATCTTTTTCTTCCTAGATTACTATTAGGAGTTATGTTCTTAGTGTGCATTGTATTGCCCGGAGGCTGTGCAGCTCTGAGGTGCACTCAATGTTTTCTTCCTGATTTTGCTTTTCTTAGGACTGACTCAAGTCCCCCAGGTTCAAAAGACAGAAATTGCTTTTACTGCCTCTGAACCCAGAAGCTATGAACCCTATGTGAGGAACCTTGATAATTTCTTAAGGGACTACAGCGCTGAGCAACAAACTGAAAACATCGTGTTTCAGGACTGTGGAGGTAAGACTCGACTGTTTTCTGCAGCTGAGGGCTCTGAATGATGCCTCTGTCAGGTCCACCAGAAGCTGAGGGTGAGCAGTGGTGGGCTTGGTCTTCAGCTGCTCCAGCAGCATCTTGGTAAATGGACAGGCTCTGGTTTCAGTCATAAGGCTGCTTATTAATTTTGTTTGGGCAGACTACACTGGGCCATACTTAGCAGCTTATTGTAGAGGTTACATGGTTGGGAGCTCCCACATTTCACTTGGAGAATGTTGCAGCTGACTCTGAAGCTCGTGGCACTGACCTTATCCTCTCTGATAACCACCACGGGGGTTTTACTGATGACTTTGCTAAAGCCCATGTTGGTCCTCTTCATGCCATGCAGTCAAATATCTGCAAGGTGTTAATGTTTAACAGGTTATTTGTAATCATGTGAAGGAGACTCTCACCTCATAATATATCCATATCAAATCTGAGGAGAACCTGCTCGTAATAGCTGCCCAGAAAAAAACTGGTCTTTGACCCAGGTGATTCTGGAAGAAATCTCTGCTATAAAAGAAAAGCCCATAAAAATTGCTGGTCTGGGAGCAGCCCCCTGTGGGTGTAGGTCTGTGGAGGGCCTTAACTGCCCTGGTGAGGGGGAAATCCCAGCTGCCCAGGGAAGTGAAAGTGTTGCTGTTCCTGACACACATGAGATCCCATTGCATACCATTGTCTGTTCCTTCCCCCCTGACAGACACACCTACTGAATACAAAGAGAGAGGACCATATAATGATGCCCAGGGCCAGAAGAAGGTCTGCAAATTCAAACGTGAATGGCTGGAAAACTGTTCTGGATTAAGCGATCCCACCTATGGGTACAAGGATGGCAAACCATGCATCCTTGTAAAGCTCAACAGAATTATTGGCTTCAAACCTCAGGCAAGTATCTCTTCCCTTTCTAGCAGAAGCTACTGATTAGGAGGAGGGGTTGGCTGCAGATTTGCTGTACCTGCTTTTTGGTGTCTGGAAAGAGATCAGTATTAAACCCTTTCTTCAGAGGATAAATTGTGAGACAATTTGAGTAATTTGCTTTAAAAATGCTTTTAATTAAAAAGCAGTGAAAGTTGTGCACTGCAAATTGGTAACAAGTAGCAGTGACCATCACAGTGCAACCTCCTGGTTATTTATCTAGTAACTTCTGAGCCTGCTAATGGAGTTGATACAGAGGGACATTTTCTTCAAATTATAAACCCCATTTTAAATTCCTTTGTGCTTCCATGGGACCATCCCAGACCAACTCTGTCTGTAGTAACATTGGTACATTTTGTTATGCCCTGATCCACTCCATTCTTTTCCTCAGGCAGTGTAGACTTGTCTGCCTTGCTAAAAGTGCTTAATTAAATGATGAAGTGCTAGTGTTAAATACCAGAGTGAAAGACAGGCTCTAAAGAGTAAATTACATTTGAAAGTCAGGCACAGCTGCAAGAAAGGTGAGGAGATCTTTAGTTAATCTAATGTAGTTTCCCAGAAGCTGTAGGGTATCTCTGCCACCTAGTTGCTCTGTGCTTCAGCCAAAAGCAAGTTTGCAGTCATGTGGAAGGACATTAAGCTGGACATTCAGGACTTTTCCTTCTGTTTTTTTTCCCCAGCACATTTAAGTGCTAAAAATTTCTCCTAAGAAATCAGTGGCAAAACATGTGCTATTGAGTAAGGTGGTGTACAAAACCTGCCACTCCATCTTATGGGTGGAGAACAATGCAAATGGTGCAATGTTGCCTTCACCTCCATCTGCCAGGGCACTCAAGGATGGGGAATAGTGTCTGTCTAACGAGTCCTGAGGGATGTTTTTCTCCAAAGGGAGCCTGTTCTGTGATAAAAGAATTAAGTTGAATTTTGGTTTGTCTGATCTGTGGTGGAAACATTTTAGCAGGAATATAGTGTGGTGGCTTGGGATGTGGTGGCTGTGGGGTGACATGAGATGTGCTTATTTGATGACTAGGAAAGGGTTTGGTGTGTTACTCTTTTTTGTTTGCCCTGGAGCTCTGGAGAGCTCCAGACTGCATTCAACAACGTTGTCTAGTCAAGGAATGCCTTTCCATGTTTCATTTAGATGCAGTGTATCCAAGGCAGTATTTATTTTTGTGGTTCCACACTCCAGCAGAGACCCCATAGCTCTTGCATTGGGCAAGGTGTTTGTAAAGCAAATCTGAAACTGCAATATTGTCAAGCAATACTGATGCACTTCAAAAGAGCAAAGACCAACTGGGTTAATGGTTGGACTATCAGAGCTGGCACTCACACCTTTCCCTGATGTACCTAGAACTTTTGTCCTTTCTTGTCACTGGTGTTGAAGTTCAGCAATGTCAGGGTGTGACTGCCACACTTTGTTCTTTCCTATGCATTTCCAGTCCTGACTGCATACACCTGGCAGGCAGGTGGAAAATCCTGCACCACAGTGCATCTCTTCCTGCCATGCCTGAGCTTGCATAAACAAGCCCCACTAGCTATAGACACTCTGCCAGGAAATGCGTTCCTCAGGGACACCATGGAATTAAACCTGCTGCTTGTATCCACAGCAGGTGAAGCTGTAAGAACAGCCAGCAGTTCTGCTTGGATTAAGTTCCCCTGCTTCCAGTTGTTATGCTACTTGTCTGTCGCAAGAACCAGAGAGCTTTTGCCTCTGGAACTCTCCTTAAGAAGGGATTCCAGTTAATGGTGTGTGTTTGATACTGTTGACCTTGTTGCTGCAAAGGTGCTCCTGTCTGCAGAGGAGTGTCCTGTGTGTAACATCCCCTTGTTCTGGATTCTTCTAGGCTCCAGCAAATGAAAGCCTCCCTCCTGAGATTATGGCAAAATACAACCCAAATCTCATCCCTGTCCACTGCATTGCCAAGGTAAGTTGAAATAGAACAGACTTGGGAAGCTGCAGAGGATGACGAAGCTTTTATCCAAGTGTAGTTCCCCCCTGTCTGCCTTTCCATAGACAAATGGGGTGGTTCTTACTTGAGCTATCTCCCCCTCAAGAACAGAAGTTTCTCAAAGCCCCCCTGATGGATGAGTTAGTGCTGCTCTCACAGTGTGGGGTAAAAGCAGGGCAAGATAGTTCAAGGTATCTTCAAAAGTAGCCATTTTGCTTCCAAGTGCTATGTTACAGCTGAAAAAAGGCCTTCAGGGAAGAAATTTCATACTGGGCATGGGTAAAGCAGCTGAAAAACAGCAACGTTTTCGTAGCCAAAGCCTGTGCATTCGTATGACAGGAGGCTCTGGTGTAGAGTGGCTGAGGCTTTAAATTAAGCAAAGCCCATTTTCTGGCTGATGTGGGCTGGGAGGTGCTTTTGTTTGTGTGCTGATCAGGCAGTGCTGAAGTCCTCTGAACCCCTGGATGTTCTTGTGCTGTCACAGTGGGGACCAGCGCTGACCAAAGGAGAGCTCACAGTCTTGCTGAAACACAGCTGCTGCTACGGCCAAAGGGCTGCCAAAGGCAGAGGCTGGGTGGTTGTCATTGATTGTGCTTCCCTTTCCCCCTGCAGCGAGAGGAAGATGCAGACAAAATCGGCACGGTGGAGTACTATGGGATGGGTGGCTACCCCGGCTTCGGGCTGCAGTACTACCCCTACTACGGGAAGCTGCTGCAGCCACGGTACCTGCAGCCGCTGGTGGCCGTGCAGTTCACCAACTTGACCTACGACGTGGAGGTGCGCGTGGAGTGCAGGGCCTATGGGGAGAACATCGTCTACAGCGACAAGGACCGCTTCCAGGGACGCTTTGATATTAAATTTGACATAAAAAGCAGCTGATCGTAAGCACAACTCTCTTCCTCCCCCCTCCTCCTCCTAGCCATTTAAAAAGGTTAAAAAAAAAAAAGAACAAAAAAGAAAACCTACTAGTCTTGAACAAACTGTCATACGTATGGGACCTACACGTAATCTATATGCTTTACACTAGCTTTCTGCATTTACTAGGTTAGAATGTAAACAAAGTGTAGCAATAGCGACAAATATTTATTCTACTGTAAATGACAAAAGAAAACAAAATTGAGCCTTGGGACATGCCCATTTTTACTGTAAATTATGATTCCATAACTGACTTGTAGTAAGCAGTGTTTCTGGCCCCTAAGTATTGCTGCCTTGTGTATTTTATTTAGTGTACAGTACTATAGGTGCATACTCTGGTCATTTTTCAAGCCATGTATTGTATCTGTTTTCTACTTCTTGTGAGCAAAGACTTTTGCTGTCCAAGGTGTAAATACTCAATGGGACTAGAACTGGCATGAAACTTCTCATTATTTTGTTCCTTTTCAAAGAAAGGCCCACCTGTGAGATGATATTTAACAGCACTCCATAAGGCTTCTGGCTTTTCTGTGGTGTTAGGGTATTTTATTTGGAGGGGTGGCAGGGAAACTAACTTAAGTGAAGTTAAAGAGAATAGGTGATTGTGTACTGTGCTTTGTAGCGAATGCTGTCTCTCTCTCCACCTCTTCCCTTATCCTCCAGTATGTTGTGTGAGAGACCGGGTCAGACTATCACTCTCCTCAGTGATAGGCATAACTCTTTGCTTTGTATATTTCCTTTTCTTTTCTTTTTCTTTTTTTTTTTTCCTGCTGAAGGCATCGCACACTGTGGTGCTAATGTCTTTATTGAATGTTTTAGCCATTTTCATGGTGGAAGAATTTTATATTTATGCAGTTGTACAATTTTATTTTTTCTGCAAGAAAGTGTAATGTATGAAACAAACCAAAGTCACATGTTTGAAAATAAATCTTTATTTTAAACTTTATAAAAGCAATGCAGTACCCCATAGAATGGTGTTAAATGTTGTCTAAAGTGCAAAACTCTATGTTCTAACATGTAATAATAGCCAGGAGTACAGTGCTCTTGTTGATCTTGTATTTCAGTCAGGTTGAAACATTGGACAAATAAATGAATGAACACACAGTTCTGTCTGCGTGTCTGTTGCAGTGGGTGAGGATGGAGTCTGTTAGTTGTCCAGAATCTTGAAGAAGTACTGCACCTATTTAAAACAGAAAATGCATCTTTATCATTCCCAATAGTCTCAGCAGAAGGGAGCTGAAATATCTGAAACACTGAGAGACACATCAGTGCTGGTGTCTGTTAGTTACTTATTTTCCCCTCTCCCTACCCTGCATTAGAGGCTGCTGTGGCACATGTACCTGTGCCTATGCCCATCACAGTCCCAAAAAGCCTCTTCCCATTACTGCCACACCCTCCACCTCTGAAGGCAGAAGGCTCTGTGTTCCAGGCATAACACAACAGATAAAACTGTTGATCCTCATGCAGGTTAAAGCTTCCAGCAGCCAGAAGGGAGGCAGGCTACACATTGATGCCACAAGAGCTTCAGGGCAGCCACTTGCTCTGTGTTGCTACTGGGCCGGGGGCCAGGGGTGAGGACAGGCTCTGCCTGCTGGGGCTGCTCAGATGTGACAAAAAGTGGCAGCTGGCTTCGTGCAGGAATCAGGCTGACTTTGTGCTGCATGATGCAGATTACCAGGGAGAACTTCTCCGTGTAAAGTGACAAAACAGGACTATCCTAGAGCAAGTGGCTTGATAAAGACTTCCTCATTGGAACACGAAATCCTGGAAAAGCAAGATGCTAAACTTTTTGTCATCTGCTAGAAGGAAAAGCGTGGTTACGGTATGCTGTGGTGGTTAGTGCACCCATTTAGCTGTTCCATGTTGTTCCCAAGGAGCAGATGCCAGCAGAAATCACACCTTCAGCTCATTCTTTTGCTGCTGTATGTTTATAGCAAGGATTTAACAAGCTGTGATGAAAGCCCTAAAATACTCCCTGATGGAAGCTCCACCTGCAAAAAGAACGGCAGGAAAGTGAGCCATTTTGGCTCCCAGCAATTGATGGGATCCTACTGCTACCATTTTGGGTGGGGAGTGGGGATGTTGTATGGCTCAAGGTTTGCCCCTACAATTCAATTCCTAGGTGAACAGTCTGTGAGAGTTTAAAAAAAAAATCATCACAACAACACAAACTCCCAAACCAATTAAAAAAAGAAAAAAATCCCAACTTTTATTTGTATAAGACCCAACTCATGGTTAGGTAGTTTACTGCCTTTTAATTTTCTATGTGAGTGCAAAGTCCAAGCATGAACTATTAATAAAGACACTGGCTTATTCCAGGGGTTGGGACAACCATTGTGGAAAACTTATGGTGCTTATATTCGCTTCAGCAAGTAAATGTCAAAAAGGGCTCGTGTTAACACAGTCTTAGGAATTGCATATGAAATAAGGCAAAAACAAACCTTTACCCAACATCCCCACCCCAATCACCTTCTTGTCCCACATCAGTGAAAGCAGGATGGCTGCTCAGATCACTGATTAACCAGGCAGGTAGGGCAGTAGCTATCCCAGCCACATACCCTGCAGCTGCCCACTGAAAAGACCCACCTGGTCCCAGGCTTTAGGATAACTTTGCTACCAGAGGACCATGCCCCCAAAAGAAACACCCCACAATGCATTGTTCCCTTTCCCCATTAGAAATGCTGCTGTAATTTGTCAGACCTACAAAAGATACAGCACAAGACTGCAGGATGGTGAAAAAATTTCCCAAACAACTGAAGTCCAAAAAAACCCCACCCTGCCACAAGCAGGTGTAGACTGTTGGCTGGGCACTGCCCTCACCCACTGGCACCCGTGCTTTGGGTACACAACAGCCTTGATACCAAAACGACCTTTCACAAGCTGGCACTGACACGGCCTCGGCCTCGCTGGGCTGGGGCTGCTCCAAAGCCCTGACGGCAGAGGGACTGCAGGCAGTGGAAGGGCCTCAAGATGCGACATCTCATCAACCCAAATTAAAATGTGCACTGCCTTCAAGATTCTGTCTTTTAATCTGTGCTCTCCACTCTCTTCAGGAAGGCATCGCTTTCTTTACTGCCTAATAAGACTGCCAGTCTGAACATGTTGTTCTTTCTGCCAGATTGACTCAACATAGTTAAGCATAATTGTAGCCATTAAAGTGAATTTTATCTCCCTTTTTGTTATACGGGGCACCTGCATTTCATAAGAGAGACACAAAAAAGCATTATTAAAATAAAAAGCAGAGAGAGAGAGAGAGACACATATATTTAATCACACAAGCATTTAAGGCTGTGTCGGTACAAACACTTGCACTAACACACACACCAGCTACAGACTTGACAGCTCTGAGCAGTGGCACTTCTGTACTTCTGTTCTCAGCTTGGCCAAGGGCAGCTGTCCAGCCAGGGCCAGGCACAACCCTCAGCATGGGCGGGGAGCTGTGCCAAGAGCAAAGAAAAAGGCCAAGTGCAGTGGAACCTGCTCCTTCCCAGATAATAACGCCATGTCCAGCCTCAGCCTGGGGTGCTGATACAACTGCTGCCACCACAGGCCCCATTTCCCAGCCATGGGGCACATTTAATACAGCTGAGTCAACTCACACCCCTGCCTGGGCTGCCTCAGCCAGAGCTGCATGACTTCCCCTGGGATTTAAGTACTGATCACCCCCACAGCACACAGTGACACAGGTGAATGCTGGTCTTGCCCAACGCCTGCTCCCTTGCCACAGGAACAAAAGGATTTGTGCTATTTTGTCCCCAAAGGCTCCTGATTTTGTGCAACCAATTTTCCCAGGCCAGGCCAAACCACCTCAGTTTACTTACAAACAACCTCAACCTTTACTCACAACCTGTGCAAAACCTCCTCCTCCCCCCAGACTGTACTGACAAGGCTCAGACATCAGAACAAGCAACACTGTGTTTCGATACTGCACAAAATCAGGTGCCGGTATGTTCTCTTTATGTATAATTATCTTTATGTGGGTCAGCTGCCACCCAGCTCCCAGTAAAACCAGTTAAGAGCTGGCGTATCTGGTACACAGGAAGGCTACTTCTCTCCAAGAGCCTCACCCTCAGGAGCACAGCAGTGCTGGACAAGAACCATCAGAACTTAGTAACCCCACGCACATGACAACAGGTATGGTGTTATGAGAAGAATCAAGACTTCAGAAGAACCATGATTTCAGCACTACCAAGAGATTTGGGGTGCCCCCATCTTACGAGGGGGCGTCTTAACCCAGCTGGAGACAGCTTGAAGAACCCTCATTCTAAAAGCACCAGGTCCAAGGTGATCCACCGAGAGGATCCAGGACTTGGTGATAACTTGCATCAAGCATCCAGATGGGGGTTAGATACTCCAAAATACCCTGTATTTTAGGAAATACAGTTCCTCTCTTTGCCAAGGTCTGAGCATAGTCGAAACCACAGAAAGGGGAGCTGTGCCAGTACAAAACATCTGACAAAGCCTCACATTTGACCAAGGGCAAGATCAGCCTCTCTGAGCCAAGCACACCTTTGATCATTACAGGGTCCAAGGGTGACAGAGCACAAATCCACATTCGGCGCTGATCTGAAACCAACCAAACACATTTCACAGATGCCACCCAAATGCCTTTCCAATGATGCCAACATTCAGGTGTGCTCACTACTTCCCAGTGATGAGACAGGGCCAAATTCAACATCAGTACTCCCCTTACTGACGCCAGGAACCATCCACCTGCTCGGCAGCATGCAGCTATGTCTGCTTAGCTCCCGTTCAGGGACAAATAACAATAATGCTCAGGAAGTAACAACGGGTGAGTAACCGTGACCTTCTGGTTCTAACCCTAAAAACTGCTTCACAGAGGAGGTGCTGAGAGCTGCTTCAGTTCCATGAAGTTTTGCTTCAGTCACACATGCCCCCTGCAAAACTCATGCAAATGAAATTGGCTGCTCTCTCTCAGCACTTCCATGCATTACCACATAGTTTCAGGAGCAGACAATAACAGCAGGCAATAACAAAATCCTGTCTAAGGCCCTGGCTGAGCACTGAACAATGTATGCCCTAAATGCATGGAAAGGCCATGCAAAATTTTTAAAAAAGGAGAAAAAAAAGAAGGAAGCAAATCAAGTGAGACAGCCAGTTTTCCAGGGGGGAGCAAAATATCTTGGTATTAACACAGGACTCTGCAGAGGCACCAAGTGTCCTGAAGATTCAAAGTGTAAGAATTACAGGCACTTACAATTTAACTGTCCTTCTGTGCAGAAAACAAGGCTAACAGCAGTGCTGATGAGAAGCACCTGCTGAGCAGCTCTGGAGTCAGAGCTTTTGTCTAGAGGCCAGACCCAGGCACACTTTGGGCTGTAGCAGCACACCACACAGGCAGCACTACAGCCCCAAAGAAACAGCACTGAAAGGGTCCTTCAACACTCACAGTCCATTCCCCTTGTTTCCTTGGGCTGGCAGTTTCTGGTAAAAGACCCTGTTACTATCATTCATGGCAGAAGCCAGGGGGCTGACAGGGTGACACACTAGCAAGAAAAAGACTGAGTTCACAGATTCACTTCTCATCCATCACCAGAAAGGTGACAGCAATTTCAGTCCTTCCTCATCTCTGCAGAACCAAAACTGGCAGCTGGGAGATGGAAGGCTTTTTCATCCCTCTTTTCATTTAGAGGCTGTCAGTAATCCTGGTGCCTTCCACACAGCTAGACAGACACTCACCAGCACCCTCTCCCCAAAACCACCACAACACTTCATCTCCCTGGTCAGCACAGGCACATGATCCAGAGTCTTTGCTGACCCAAAGTTTCAGCATCAGTACACTCACCCTAAAAATTCAGGTCTGATAAAATTTTTACATGTTATCTCAGTTTGAGGCCACGAGTAGGAAACGAAAATCTTTTTTTGCCCATTAACTTTGGTTTGTACATCCGTATGAACTTGTCAATGCTGTTAGCAATCACATTTGCTAACACCTAAACCACACTTCAGCTACAGTTCACTCAGCTGATTCACATGACTAAATCATTAGATGAACACACCAAAAGCCCTATGGATTCATAACATCCTTTCAGCCACAAGCAGTCCGCAAAGAAAACTGGCTGTCAAAGAAAACAGTCTACTTACTCACTCTAGTACGTGTTATGAAAATAAGGAATTTTTTTCCCACACAAACCTGAAGAGGGTTTAGTCCCAGGAAGTTTGTTCAAAAAAAAGAGCAAGTTTATCACTCCTGCCTCTCTCAAGCATCACACAATGTAAGAAATAAAGCCAACCAGGCTGCCCAAGACAGAACAATTTGTACACATGCACTTCAACTATCCTAGTTAATTTCTTAAGTAGAGCTGGTTCAAAAACCCCTATGCACCTAAAACCCCAACTTTGCAATGGAAGATTTTATTACATAAATAACACACAATACGTTTTGTTTTTATGCTGCATGCTGTTAACACAATCACCTCTTAAATTGTATATGGTTATGTTCAACTCTGAAAACACAGTGGAAGAGAAGGGCAAGGGATGATATTTGGAAATTGTACCATAAAATAAAAGATTAGAAAAATCTGAATTCCAAACAGGATGGAAATAGAGGACGAGACAGTAGCTCATTATACCACAATCACAAATATAAAAAAAAAAGTGAGTTTTATGCTATTTACTCTGTTATAAGGAAAGTAAGTGAACTTTGAAACTAATTTAACATAACAAGGTGGTGTTTTTATATAATACATAACTACTGTGCTGACTCAGACCACTGATTTCTGAAGCATAGATACTTGTAGATTTAACAAGAAGATACTGGTTCACTGAATCTCCTCAGTCCCCATCATAAGCCAACTGCTCAGTAGTTGGAGCTGAACATTTTAGTCCAGGACTCTCCCACCTAGAATTCTACTTCTTATTTAGTAACATCTTTGGTCACCATCAGAACACATCACTGGCCTGGTAAAGCCACCAGAATGCATGATCCCATCTCCCATCACATGTGACAAACTACAACATGACAGCCAGTACTGCTTTCCTAAGCATCCCAAGCTTGAGGGACACTTGCTTGCCTGCCTCACAATCAGGAGCTGCTGTGGAGGTCTTGTAGGATGTCCTTGGAGCAGTGAGCTGAGGTGAGACAAGACGCTCTAGGTGCACCACCACAAATACATGCCAAGCACTGGATAAAAACACTGGAAAGGGTCCCTGCTGCTTGCACTTACAGTATCTAAGTAAAGCCAGGTTTGGATGTGTTCATACGAGCCACAGGCATTGCCAATGCTGAGCAAAGGCTCTCCAGCCTGCTCCTGGAGCACTGGCAGTCATGGTCCTCACAAGATACCAGGTTATGGCCAAGAGAGGAGGAACTGACTGCACAGAGATGAGAACATGTTTTCCAACCACATCACAGATTCAAGCAAGGATGGAAGCAGCAAAGACTTGCTGACATAGATCAGTGTCTCTCAGGAAGAGCTGTAGATGTATCATTCCTGCCTATGTGCCAATGCACTTAGGGGTTACAGAGGAAGAGGAAGAATGCAGGTCTTACTGAAACCAGAAGATGCTGGGCGACTTCAAAGAGCCCTAGACCACAGCCAACACCCTTTCAGGTGACCTCTGCCATCCTGTTCTGTGTTTGCACAGCTGCCAGCACAGGATCAACACAGCTAGTGTCTAAGCCCTCAGTGCTATGACAGCACAAAATCAGTAGTGGAATGACACCTTGCTTTGAATCATTAGCTATTACTAATTATGAAAGAAGAAGTGGATTCTAGAGCTTAACAAACTCTAAACTCAATATATCCCATGACGTTAGTATCTATCACAGACAGGAAATCTTATTCACAGTTTTCTATCCATATTAACATGCTTGGCTTTGGGTTTTTCCTCCCATGTTCCACATATATTTCAACACATGTATGAAAATAGCTGACTTAAATTTTGCTCTTAATTACTGCTGGCTTATGGTACTCAGTGAAGGAAGCTGCAGTGAAAAGGAAGCACCAGTAGAGCTAATAATTTGTCTATTTGACCTCTGAGAGAGAGGTGGGAGGTGCAATGGGCTGAGGTCAATAATTGCAAACCACATAAAAATTTATGTGCATCCCACAGCATGTGTGTTACGGAACAACAGTATTTCTCTTACTCCCCAAAGAAGGTGCAAGGCCCCTTGCTCCAGAAATGAAGGATATTCTGAGCTATGTGGCTCTGCAGCTACAACATGCCCTTACTGCTCTGGCTGTATAAGCTGTTCCCCTGGGCTTTTCTCTCTTCTTTGCTGTAGTTTGCCCATGGTGCAGCTGAGTTGTAGCCCAACTGTTGCTCTGCTTCAGCTGGAGGAAGAGGGTAATGGAAAGAGGACCTGGGCCTTTTGGTTCAAAATGAGAACATGCTGAGGGAAAGAAAGAAGGCAGCAGCATCAAAGACACAAACTGGGCCTCCGAAGAGTTACCAAGAAATGTCACGCCTTCCCTCCACCTTGACCTCCCTTCCACAAAATTACTTTGCTCAGCGCAACACAAACACGTGCCAAGAGCCAAGCCCTGTTTAACACACAGGTTACCTTCAGGATCAGGTGAAACTTAAAGAGCTTTGGCAGCTGCTTCGTTCACACTCATTAACTTCTTCTCTCTGGCACTTATAAACCTCAGACTTGGCAGAACAAGGGGTAACTGGACCTCGGATTTTACCCAGAAGTGGAAGCACGAGAGGTGAACTATTTCCCAACTCTGTTTAAACAAGTTTCTGGTTTAGTTTGGCTGTCTAGCCCGCAAGTATAATAATTACACAACCTATGCTCAAAATTACACTGCAAGAAACCTAATAATATGATAATTTTTAAAAGAGAAATCACCAACACCTTCAATACCCATCCATCTATTACTGCTATTTTAAATTCTTAATTTCTCTTCAGATAGGCCTAGGCAAAAGGATTACTTAATTCTCTGTACAAGTATATATACAGCATCAGGAAGCATTGTGAGACAGCATTCCAGGCCCGGTTAATATGTTCTGATATGAAAAAATACCACCAAGTAAGATTAAGTTTTTCTACACCCCAGATTCTTTCCAACCTGTTTCCACAGCTGTTGGACAAAAAGTGTCAGAAAGTTAAAATGGAGAAGGACTTGAATCATAATAACAATTATATGATAGACATCCCTAGAAATCATTTTGTACCAGGAGAGACTGAAATTTCCAACTGACAGGCAAAAATAGCTACTGCTTGGATGAAAACTAAGGAAAAGAAGTGCTAAAACCAACCTCAGCCAAACCATTCCATTTTTATTACTTTTCACTGGAAACGGTGAAAAGCATTTTACTCTGGATTATGCAGCTCAGTATGGGCCTCTAATAAAAGACCTCATTGCTAAATTGCTGTATGACTGAGTGAAACAATGGCTTCTTTATTAAAATATTTTAAAGACTCCTGAGGGAAATGCGGATGGCTGAAATGCCCTCAGTGAAAGGTTCATTGCCATGCTATGCACTTCTGCTGTGTAATGTTTTACAAGCTGGGCTGCCCTGTGAATGGGGAGAGTTAGTTCTCGGCTGGCAGAGGCAGCTTGCATAATATCAGACAAGTTAATCGGTAACAAGCAATGCAGGAGACCTTTGTTCCGAGTGCGACACACACAAATTCCACACTAAGCACACTGATGCTTCTGGGAGTTACTGATTGACATGCTTTATTAAATTGCTTGGACTATACCTCAATGCACCAAAAATGACTAGTTTAACAGAGCTGCATCGTTCTGATGCCCTCCGTCCTAAACTGTTGCACTTTAACCTCAACCCACGGATCAGCTCATTACTGCAACAGAAGCATTTCCAGGGTGGATGATAGCAAACACCTTGCAGCACTCCCATATGTCCAGACAATGGCAGTGGGCAGACAAGGAGGCAGCACACAGGAAAATGCAAGCTGGCAGCCAGCAGAGTGCTTCTGTAACAGGACTCTGCTCTTATGGAAATGGTTATGGGAAGCCTGTGCCTCGTCCCCCCATTCAATGCGAGCACTCCCTGTCCACTCTGAACAGCTTGCTAAAATACCACCCTCCCCTCAGCCTCCCCAAATAAATGGAAAAGGAAAGGAGATATAAGGCATGCTTCTCCTGGCACCATCTGGAATGCCAGACCAAGGACAGCTGGCCTCTAGCAGGTGGAATACATACTGCACCAAAAGCTTAGGAGCAGCACAGCTCTTAACACTTGGCAGAGCATTCAGTTTATACCAAGTCTGAGGAAAACAATCATGATTTTCCACTGTCCACAGCACTTGCCTGGACAAAACACTTCTGCTGAACTGGACCATCCTGTCACCGCTTACTGTACAACATCACCTCCCATCTCCTCAGGGCTGGATCCAGGCAGCTGAACTTCCAGTGCCAGAACTGTGTGAACCTCTGTCCACCAGACCACCACAGCCAATCTGTCCCTAGATGGTATTACTTGTTCGTTTTAATGCCCTCCCACTGTAAGCCAGTCTCACTGGTGCAAGGCCAAGGGAATGAAGAGCCTCCAGCAGTTTGTTGCACAGTCTGCCAGCCCACAGCCCTACACTTGAACACCGCTGCACAGCTGAAATTCAAAGAAGTGATAGGGAAAAAAGCAACCATCATGACAGCTCTCTCAGAAGACAGATGAAACCCACTCTTCGCTGATAACAGCAAAGTCATGCCCCTTTGATAGGTTATTTTCATGTCTGTGGGTGCCACAAATAGCTCTGAGGCAAGGGAGACGGCCAGCAAACGATACTCGAGGAGGTCCTCGCTCCTGCCTGGCTGGAAAGCTGCCCATGCCACTGAAAACTGACACGTCTCTCCATGATGCCCATGACCAAGGAGAACACTGACGGCACCCAAAAAGGGGCTTGAGAGATCATCCCCCTCTGCAGTTCCACTCGTAGCCTACAAGGCACACAAAGGCACAGGTAAGCACACACCCGCAGCAGTTGACACAATATTGTCCAAGGAATAGTCACCTAATTACAGCATCTCCCTCAGCAACAGAGAAAAGGCTGTTTCAGCCAGAACTCAAGTTTTACCCATCCCACAGCAAATCCTTTTTCATGCATATCTCGCTGAGGGCAGCATCCTTTCCCTCTGTGTCTAAGTACACACACACAAACACATGCATGACTATTAAGGACTTTGTAATTATGCAAAGAAACCCTATGTGACTGACTGATTGCCCCAAAACTATGGCACAGGAACACAAAGCCAGCGAGGGTGGCTCAGCAGGCTGCACTGCAATGGAGAGACCTTTCAGGTTACCCCACATGTGTGCATTCTGTTCTATTATCCCCAAAGTGTTTTTCTGCATTGTAAATGCCTTCATGGAACTGCTCACACACACAAAGATCCAAAACAAAAAACCTTGAACTGCACCATAAGAGTAACAATTTACAGGCAGAGCATGCCAAACCCCAGAAATTCTGGGTTTGTTGTAACTGCAGCTCTAGGCTACCACTTTTTTAATAACGTGGTTTCCTGCATAATCTGAAAGGTACTGAGCCACTTGAGACCCAAGGAACTGAGGTGTGTGTACAGCACCACCTCCTGTGGGAAGTTTTACTCACTGTACTTTCTGTGATGTGAATAAGGCCTTTATGACTGATGATTTTTAATTTACCTTCACTTCTTTAAAGAGGGACATAAACTGTGAAATCTAGTAGCCACAATACCTTGTATCACTACTTTGATTAAAACCTATTCCAGGAATGATCAATTTTAAGGAAAATTGTTTTGTCTAGAGAATGGTGATTCATCAGATCCAATGGTTTGCAAGCGTCTATTTCAACAAGATATCTATCAGAAATGTTCCTCAGGTCAAAGATGGTGAGTTGAGAAACAAAATCATCTTTCACCACACGTATATGACACATATCCAGTCTGCTAAACAGAGCAGTTCCTTGGCATATAAAATATGCATGTTCCAGTCCTGGCTCTACCTGACTCAGAAGGAACATCAAAGCAGGTGAGTACTGTAATTGCTTGCTCCAAATAGTACTTGCTTCCTATAAAAGAGAAAAAGAAACCTGACAAGAAGTAGAGCTGTACCTGCTTTGGATGTGGGAAACAAATGCAACCCCCTGCTCTGAATGAATGTCCTACACAACACCAGCTGCTGGTTGAACTTTCAATCATGAAACTGCATCATCTCACAAATACTCCATCGCTACCAGTCTCCCTTTTCTACTTCCTTTCCTCCTTCCTTTCCTCATTAAAATGGGAAACTGATGACAAGGCTGAGAAAACAGACTGTTCTGAGCTATTTGTGTCTCTCCATTGTCACTTGTAAAAATACATTTTGTACTGATAAGAGGACACAGAAGTCTATGAAGTGAATAAGTAAGTGCCTGACCCAGTAAGTCAAACAACTCATCTAAGAGGTTTCAGAGCAATATTCACACTCCTCCTGTATCACTAAACTAGGAACAAAAAGAGCCTTTACAACTCTACAACTCAAAACACACTGATTTTTCCATTATGCCCAGTCACATTTAAGGTTCAACTGCATCTCCCCTCCTCTCTTGAGCCAAAGTGAGTTATTCATTAATTCTGATATTCTTTAGTCACTGCCTAAAATGTGAAGTGCTTTGTAGAACAAAGACAGGAGTTAAGGGTCAAACTGGTGGGAACAAGCGCTCATATTTGCTTTTGGGGTTGGTTTGTTTGTTTGAGGGGGTTTTAAGATTAAAAGTGAACTTTCCTTTTTCCAGGTCCATGGAAGAGAGGTCTAAGAGAAAAACACTGAAAAATTGCTGTACTACATTATTTTAATATGGTGCTCTAAACTAGGTGCACAAGCCAGTCCTTAATTAGTCCTTGCTGTTCCCAAGACGTTGTTCTCTCTCCTTCCACCAAGTACTGCTTGGGCATGATTTTTGGGAGAAAGGTCACAGACTTGCCCTTCCTAGTGACAGTCAATTAAGTGCAAAACACCAAAGTCACCTAGAGTTTGGCTATTAACTTCAGGAAGCATTTAATCTAATCCACAATTGCCTATCTCATCTCCTCTAGGATGTCTCCAGTTGTGGACAATGAGACAGCAGCTGCCATTGCAAATTCTTCAAATTTCAGTTAGACCTGAAAACTGGGTGATGAAAACTGCAGAGAGGGGTGGAGAAATCTCAACATAAACAGTGTCTGGCACTAAAGATACCAGTGTTCTCAGGAAGGCATCAGTGTGCTCTTTTCTACACAGGACCATGCTTCCATTGTGCTTCCATAACACTATGCATTTAAGGCCCATCAGAGAATAGGTGGTCAACCAGGGATCTCCCCTTTCCATCTCCATTTTGCTCTGGAAGCTCAAAAGTAACAAAACCAATTAACTCACAAACCAACCTATTTGGCTTTCCGACCACAAAGTGTTAACAGCAGCAGTCCCTCCACGTTTCCTCCAGGATCCCTTGGGCCCTGCAGACCCTGCACACACCTTGGGTGCACACAGGACACGTGGCCACAGCAGGAGTCAGGACTGGGGCAGGGACACCTACTAAGCTGCTTTAGCATTAGCAGTGTAAATATTCCACACACCAACCAACAGGTACAGCCAAGGCTTTCTCTGTACAAACCCACTGCGCTCAATTCAAAACATTCACTGCTTTATTTACTCACTAAAGAACATTGAGCGATGTCCTTCACAACTGCTGGCTTAACCTGGGCTGTTACAGAAGAAACTACAGATAGATGAAGAGCCATATTCTGCATACAATTATGCCTACGGTAAAAAAAATCTTAGAAGCCTCTCCCCAAAAAATTACAATCAATAAACGACTGTTAAAATGATCAGACTGCAATGGGAACTGCAAGGTGAGTAGTCAGAGTAAGATCAAGATCAAGATCAAGAACTTTGCTTACGACTGAGCTGCGGGATTCAAAGAACAAACACATATGATGGGGATCTTAAAAAGAATGCCAGCCTCAGTTTTTGTTTTGGAGAAGCAATTCTTGCCTCACTTATAGTAGCTCTGAACTCAATTTAAACAAGCAGCAAAATCTGCTTTGCACCAACATAAAGGCCACAGATTGTGGACGTGAGAGAGAGAGAGAGAGAGAGAGAGAGAGAGAGAGAGAGAAAATTCTGATGGAGTACTAAAATGTTCTTTGAGCGTTGGCCTGTTTAATTTTTCCCTTGCAGGCTATGCCTTTTTTTCTGCTGCCACTGGAAAGCCATGGCTGAGGGATTTCAGGCATGTGGTGAAAAATACCTGTTTGCTTGTTCAAACCCTAGAAGGAACTAAAAGTTGACAATTTTTAATGACATCTTGAAAATGATCAAAAAAGCTGCAACTTTGTTTATACTGGTTATCATTCTCAGTGTTGAATTTCACTAGTCTATGCCTTAAACTAGACATTTTTTTCTAGCAAAAGCACTTTAATCCATAGGTTATTTCGTGGAGGGAGATGGTGATGAAGTTAGCTCTTCCTCACTCCCTCATTAAACCGCCATTTTGGCAAAGTAAAATTATCTAAGTAGGACAACTCTTGCTGCTCTATGATTCTGCTATAGCCTGACAGCAAGATGCGCACAAATATGTACAGACACTAAAATGTAAGCTGTGCATGTGCTGGAAAAGCATCTCCATTGACACAGCAATCCATCCAAGGTACGCTTACACGCCACTTCAACCCCGTGCTACGGACCTTAGTTATAAGGCACAGAATTAAGTGAATGAGCTTGGTCTGGTTTTCATAGTGAGTACTTCTGTCTTTACAAATTCCCTTAATTTAACGTTTTCTCATTTTATTGGACTTTAATGGAAGCATACAAAGCCAAAATCAGATAATAAATGATAAATTAGTATCAAACACAGGAAATACCAACCCATGTGTGTAAGTATGACTGTCTACAAATAAACCTGGGCCCTATCTGGAGAATTTGAATCCCTAGTGCCTGTAATATTCTAAGTTCCACACAAGCTCACTGTAGAGACAATCTACATCAGGAGTCAGGGTGGTCATCCAAGAAAGGGTTAAGAATGTGTCCCTGCAGAAGCACCCTTAGGGGCTGATATTCAGCCCCAAAGACACATTCAGACAAAGAGAAGACTCTTCACTTTCAATACATTGAATACTTCATTGTACTATATTCATTCAAGAAAACTGCATGGATGACTTTTTTTACCGTATCAGAATTAACTGAGTTAAATGCCCTTAATAAACTCTCTCCTTTTGTGTCTAGTCTGGTCTACAACACAGCTACTCCACACAGAAGACACTTACTGGCTTAAAAGGATGTCAAGAAAAGCATTTCACTTTACATCGTGCAGTTATATAAGAGGACATGTTTGTCTAGCAAGTCTTACCTCCAAAAGCCCGTCTTCAGGAAGGTCTGTGCAGTGAACAGCATTCTGAATCTTGTCCTTCCCGAAGACAGCACGCAGAGTTCCAGGTCGGAGGTGACGGGCTAATTCCTATTGAACAGAAGCAAACCAGAAGACCTTTGTGAACCACACTCTTCCTTTATATTGTGGATGCAATAGAATCTTATGAAGTAAAATATTATTATGCTATTAGTATATGTATAGTATGTTAATAAAAGAAAACAAAGACTGAAAGCAGCCCTAAGGAGAAAGACTTGGGGTGCTAGTGGGCAAGAAGGTTGACATGACCCAGCAATGTGCACTCACTGTCCAGAAAGCCAATTGTATCCTGGGCTGTATCAAAAAGCAGTATGGCCACCTGGGTGAGGGAGGGGATTCTCCCCCTCTGCTCCACTCTGGTGAGACCACACCTGGAGTGCTGCATCCAGCTCTGGGGCCCCCAGCTTAAGAAGTGTGTGGACCTGTTAGAGTGAGTCCAGAGGAGGGTCAAGAACAGAGTACCTCTCCTATGATGACAGGCTGACAGTGCTGGCGTTGTTCAGCCTGGAGAAGAGAGGCTCCAGGGTGACCTTTGAGCAGCCTTCTGGTACCTAAAGGGGGCTACAAGAGCGCTAGAGAGTGACCTTACTAGAACGTGTAGTGATAGGACAAGGGTGAATAGCTTTAAACTGAAAGAGAGCACATTTAGAAAATTATTAGGAAGAAATTCTTTACTTTGAGAGTGGTCAGACACTGAGACAGGTTGCCCAGAGAAGCTGGGGATGCCCCATCCTTGGAGGCGTTTAAGGACAGGTTGGATGGGGCTCCGAGCAACCTGTTCTAGCGGAAGGTGTCCCTGGCTATGGCAGGAGGGTTTGGAACTAACTGATCCTGAAGATCCCTTCCAACCCAAACCACTCTATCATTCTATAAAGAGAGAAATTCCAACTACTACACACATAGACAACTGCTGAAAAAACATGACCAGGACTATGAAAACTACCTGCTTGAAATTGGGCCAGTCAAGCCACTTTAGGTGAAATACAGGACCCTTCATATTGCAGATATTCTTACTGGCACTTGTATTTATATAGTTCATGTTAAGATCTTTGCAGATCTCAAGCACAGGACGTGCTGTGCTCAGTGGGCAGACACAAGTGTGCTGCCTTGTGGATTGCTTCCCTTAAAACTGAGCTACTCAGAACCTGACATTTGTGAAGTCCAACTGATGAACAACCTCTCAGTCTTCTTCCCTGACAATGTGACTAGTGCCAACATCTGATCCCCTCTAAGGATCAGTCCAGACTCTACATCCTTCTTTGTTCTTTGAAACTAACATTTCAATACTCTTCTTCATCTACAATGTCAAATACCTCTTAGGCCTCTCAGAGGCCTTTTTCCTACAGCAGATACTCAGGTCCTGAGATAACATTCCTCCCTTACATCTTTATTGTGGTATTTCTCTCATACCGCAGGGGACTGCCTTCATTGGCTCTCCACCATACTCCTTCTTTCAAGCCACAATGCAGTCCTGCTCTACCTCTCTGCACTATCACCTTGCACTGTTGTCTTTGAACCCCTTTCCTATGCCACCCATGCTGCACTTGGCCTCTCTTCCCAATGACCAGGAGGGTCTTCTCCAAGCCTACGTCATGCACCGTAAAATGAACCCACTTTTCCCGCCTTTAAACCCTTTTGGATGTTCTCACATGAATGCCCGTGAGGAGTCAGGTGGATGACAAGCTCACACTACAGCTACTGAACAAAGAAAACAATTCCGTCCTTGCCAACAGAGTTTACATTGGCCCCTTTCTGAATAGGCACTGGGTACATTAGGGTATAATCTTTTTGGAAGTGGCCAGTGCTGTTTCGCTGTGCCACTCCCGGGTGTTTGTTTCAGTGTCACAGCTGGGAGGTTACTGTTCCCACAACTGAGTCATCAAACTGGATTGTCCAAGCGTTTCTTAACTTTCAGTGTCAAATGGGTTTGAAGTGACTTCATCAGTCGCTCTTGGCTGACCTGGAAAACCTTTCACAGGTACAAAAGAGAACCACTCACATGACGCACAGTCTGTTCTGGCATGGCAGTGAATGTTTTAAGCTAGTCCCAAACGACCTCACAAGAGCATCACCTGACAACGACACCCTTTATCCACTTTCCAGCTTCACCCTTTTTTCATGTCTCATTACTAAACTAAGACAATTCGACTTTAAGGGCAAGAAGTTCTAGCCCAGGAAGTTCTAGGTATTTTCCTGTCATAACAATTAACGATTTTTATGATCTGTTACCCACCAGGAAGACAATTAAACTGCTTTAATGCTTGGAGTGTGTATAACCCAAAACATGGTATGAGGAGAAGTTTCGGTTCCTCATTGTTACTGTGTGTACATCACAGGTTATACAAGATCTTTTGATATGAATGTCAAGGACATTTGAATAAGACACACTCAGCATCAAACAAATTTTGCTTCAGAGGAAAGTTCAAGAGTCTCACTTAAAAAAAAAAAAGCCCCAAGAGGAAAAAACCCCTCCTCTACATGGTCCTCATTAAAGGCTTGAGATAAGGAAGTCTGCTGGAGAAACAAAAGTCACATGCCAGTTAACTACAGCTATGTGACACTTTAATCAAGCCTTCCTTCAAGCAACTGTTGATTGCAGTAACAACTAGCTGTCAGGAAGTCGGTAAGAGCACTAGAGCTTTCAATCATTTTAATGAAAGTTTGGGAATACCAGAAAAAATGATCATGGCTATGAAACCTTTGGAAACAATTTAGAAACAGCTCAAGTCTAAAAAGCTAAAGCTTGTATTTTATATTCTGTTTATTTCCCACCCATCAAAAACTCTTACTGCTCAAACTGTTCTGTCCTCCAACAGGTCCAGAAATGTTGCTTCTTATGAAAATTCCACAAGATTTTCCTTGACTCATCTTCCTCATAAAACTCACCTTTTTTTTCCTTCTCTCCTCTCTGTTTTTCAAGAACAGGTATTGTCTCCTGACTTACTATTTGTCCTAAGCTCTCATTTCTACTTCACAACTTCATAACAAAAGACCTCATGTTTCTTCCTGTGAACTCACGTTGTCACTAACATGGGCAAAAGCTCCTGCTGTTGCACTGTGCAATCTCCTGTTCTTCCTTCAATTTTTTCAGTGCAGGTTGCTACACATTCTAGTGCCCTCCTGAAACTTGCACAAAAAGGGATGCATTCTGCTCCAACTGGGATTGCATTGGATCAGAAATGCTCAAAGGTAGGTCCTTCAGCACTATACACTGTTAGCACCTGATTAATAAGAACCTAAACAAGCCTTTTTCCTGCCATTAGTTAACAAACAGGATGAAACAGTCTCTGCTTATGTTTACATAGCCAAAAAAACTACAACTGTCAATTCTGAAGTTTTTCTATTCCCACTGCTTTCTTATTTCACCACTGAGGAATCATGAAGGAAACAAGGCCTCTGTAAATGATGGAGATGCAAAGAGCTGTACAACTCATATATAAATGTCCTTGTGAAGGTATGGCTGGAAATCTTGGGAATGTTTCAGGGAAGAAGGAAGGGAGTTCATTACAGAACTTATTCCTCACAGCAAGTATTAATATATACTCTTCTGGTCCATGACAGGAAGCTCCCCCATCATTTTATTTACAGAGCTTCATCTGCAACAGCAGGGAGATACAAAGAGTGGGCTTTGGGTTGGTTTTCCCTCACCCCACCATCCCCTTTTAAACTTTTCTCCTAAGCTTTTGGCTGAGTCTAGTTTCTGGAGTATGTGTTTTGTGCAATGGTTTTCAAAAATCTTTTGAAAGGAGTTGAGAGTGGGATGATGGAGGAGTTTAATACCAGCTACAGCTCTACCATGTGCATGAGAGGAGACTAATGTATGTGTGCTGGAGCTTCATGTGCATGTGTAAATGGGGATGACATAAAACTGGCACCTCACACAAGAATACACTGTCTATGGCAAAACAAACCAGGGCTGCTGTACCAAAAGGCTTCATCCTCTTATTCAACAGGTTATTTGATTACCCTTATAGGCTGGGCTTTGATCTACAGATAGCCCTTTGAAGATCCTTATCCTGTGCAGGATACAGATGCATGTATTTCATGTTTCTCTTTATCAGGGAACTGTATCCAGTGCAACACTGCCTGTATGAACTACTTAGCACATTTCTAAAATATTTCTATTTCTACACAAGTGAAAGGAAACAAAAATGTCACCAATGCCAGTAATATGTCAAAATCAAACTGAAAAATCATAAACATATTCATAAGCAAAGCTCATCAACTGCTTTTCCTCCAACAGGCTGGGTTTTTTTCAGGGGCTGGATGGGAAGTTATATAGAATAGTAACATGTATTCCAGCCAAAACTGCAGATTTCAAGAAAATTTAGCCAAACTGCAAATTTCAAGAAAATTTGGCCAGCTTTTTTTGAAACACTGTTCTGAATACTTAATTGGGTATCTAGAAAGGCTAAAAGGCCACTGAATGGATCAAAACTAAACAAAGGAACTTTTACAGCCTAAAACTTTGTTCTTCTTAAACATGAACTAGAACAAAGGAACCTTGAAACTTTACTGATCCTCTTGAATGAAGCAGAATAAAAATAAGAGTTTGATCAAACACTCTCTATCCCCAGTGTGCTCACAGGGAAGGTTCCTTCTTTTAGTTTTGCTTTCAGATCAGCAGCATTGAGAGCATCACTTGGGCTGCAACAGACTGCAGCCCTCAGTAAACAGTTTTCCTGCTCTAGCTGAGCCCTGGCTGTGCGCCTGTTCCTTGATCTTCCTGGCATCACTCATTCATCACTCTTTCTAAAGGCTTTGTGTTGACTTGGTCTCACCACCTCTGCTTTCCCCACCCTGCACTCATGAAGCTTTTTCCTTCTGCAGTTCTCCATGCTCTGCTGCTGGCAGGAAGGAGATGGTGCCTCTTTCCCCTTGAGGGTGCCAACTAATCCAGACGGCAGAGCCAGCCTCAGGCAAACAAGCAAGTTCCTTTCTCCTTTTAAGGACCAGCTACACCCTTGTCAAGAGAACAGAACACACATCAACTGTGAACAAACAAAATAATGTAAATTCCACCACTCACCTTGGAATTTGTCTGGCTGACCTTTAGGCATTGGAAAGCCTACTGCCTCATACAAGCAAGGCACCTGAGCTTCCTCTATGGTGCATAAAAAACATCTAAAACAACATTTGTAGCACAGCAATTAAGGAAGCTAAGCCTCTCTCTTCTCATCATCCTAGCTCTTCAGGTGGCTTTTGTTTTCAGGGCATTTTAGCACCAGTCATATCAAACACTGATGGTTGCAGAAGGGAGCTGAACAAAATACTCATTCCTGCAAGCCATCAGCAAGAGGTAAAACAATAAAAGCAGTACAGTCTTCATCATGCAGAACAGGATACTACACAAGCACTTCCTGCAATGCTGATTGAAGCTACAAACACCTTAGCACTACTGTTACTGGGAACAACCTCAGCTGATCCGTGCAATAGATCCTTCACAAAAGTTCTCATCCAAAGACAAATGCTTAAGTGTCAAAATAAAATCTGTGGTCACAGGTGACCTTGTGCACGACACCAAAAGGGCTAGGTTGCCTTATCTTGCTTCTCATGTTTTCTTTGCAGCTCATACTCCCTCCAAACTCTAGCGAATCACTTGTGATGTGTGTGCTTCCCCATCAGTTACCTCAGCTCTGCTCTGGTTTATGTTGCCCAGTTTCATGCAATAGGCCACTTGGAAATCAACATCAGCTGCTGCAGAACACAACTATTTTCTACTCCTGCAGCAATTCAAGGTCCATTTCATCACCCCTAAACGCAGTACTAATCCTTCTGTCTATATTACGGAGAAAAATTACGTAAGAAGGTGGTGCTGTTGCCACTGTAAAAACTTCAATGGGGGACTGAGGTCTCCCTGGAGAAAAGTACTTCATAAAGTTTCTAAATGCAAAACCAGGTCAATGTTAAAGAGCATGCAAGAGGCTTCCTTCAGCTCACATTTCACAAACCAATCCAGAACAGAAGTCACTTGTTGACATCGACACATCTCTTTGTGTTCCACATGCAGCAATGTCATGGACAAATACGGAGTCAGTATCAAAGGCCTTATGCAGACTTCAAGGGAGTCAGTGTTACCTGAAAGTGCTTTTGTACTTTCTACATATCACAAAAAAAAACCCCAAAGCCCAAACAACATTCTTTAAACACACACACTAAACTCCCCTCATCTTTTAATCTTTATCACAAAACAAACTCAAGAAACTGGAAAAGTTGCATTCAAAGTCATTACAATATTTAGCCTAACCTTCTCTCCCCTTAGCACTGTGCAATTCCAGGTTCTCTTCTCCTGGCTGATGGCAGAATAGATCACTTATTGGCCATTCTGACAAGGTTCTCACACCTTTAACTGAGCCAAGTCTGTGCGCACATAGCTCTGTACTTGAAAGAGTGTGGCTGTCAAAGTTTGTTCAGCAAATGAATTGATCTGATTCAGGCAACATCAGCCAAATTTTCAATTGCAAGGCCTATAGAGAGTCCATCTGAGGTGCAACTCCTTCCAAAATCAAACAGTTTTGCAACAGTAGCAGCAAGTACGCAAACTATAGTTTATTTTATTACGTAAACCTACTCTGGTCTGAGTAAAAAGAAAAAAAAATCCATCTACTTTTCTGCTTATTTTAAAATCAGCCAACCTCTGAACTACCAGTCTGAAGCCCTATATCTTTGGAAGTTTTGTTAACGGACCTAAAATTATCTTCCATACTCCAGTGTTGGCAGTTTTCCGGAAGCTCACAAGTCTGTACAAGTTGTTACACTGTCTTCTTCTCACCCTCCATCCCCTCAGGCACTTTGATTCTCTCTGTTTCACTCCCACACATTCCCTACCACTCCTCCTCCCTGGCAGCCCAAAGGTGCTGCACCAGCTCTCGGCAGGTTCTCTGCTGTGGGCAGCAAGCGTGGCACATTTGCCAGCCTGAGATAGTATTTTCACCAGTCTTGGTGCTTCTGGTTGATGTTTAAGTGATTCTAATGATAAGTGCCCTGCTCAGGAAGTTTGTGTGTCTATTTGCCATTGCCAATGTGCTGAACCTGGCCAGCCACATGCCTGAGTTAAGTGTAAATTAGACTGGATGGTGAAGCCTTGAAGATAACTGAGATACCAAATACAAGCTGGTCACAAAATAGGAGTAAAGACAAAATATCCAGCTATTTTGTCCCATTATCTGGGTGCCATAAGGAATATTTACATTACCTGACAAGCTGGAAAAAGGAAGCATATAGCAACTGAAATGCAACTAACCCCACAAGACAACAGAACACACAGTATAACTGTAAATTTCATTATTAGATGCTTTAAGTTTTACAGGTGAGATGGTCCTACTGATGCTTTTCTATTGTCTTTCAAGGCACCTACAATATAATCCATTTATTAATTTACCTGCAAAACAAGGACATACTAGGCTGCAAAAGATATTTTGGGATTTTATTAATTCAGATCAGCAAAATATGTGAAGAGCCTCCAGTAAAAGTCACTATGAAGTCGCAAGACGTTATTTTTAGTCTGCAGATATTTTGACTGATTTTTCCCCAGTAAGAGCAAGAATACTTATAAATTATCTTTTCCTCTGAATTTTTTTGAGATTAAATTCTACATTTGCAAAGCAGTCCAGGTATCGGAGCTTTACACTTTGCAAAGCAGAAAAAAAATGCTTTGAAAGTCTACTGTGACTTTTGCAGCTGAACCAATTTTGGATCATCCACTTAACAGAAGATGGAGATGGATTGAAAGACAAAATGCACACATCTGCTGCAAACCTCAGAGATCCTTCTCATTTGATTCCTATCATGTGAGAGACCTTTTCCTTCCATTCTGTCCCTTAAAGCCTTTCCAGTGCTACCTTGGAGGCAGCAGTGCTGCCATCTTCCCACACATTTGTGAGCAGCCCTGTTCTGATGGAAGGAATCACTCATTATTTGGGTTACAAATGCTTTTTAAAAGCCCCTGCTCTGTTCAGGACTAGCTGTATTAGCCAGTGTGCCTATATATACTAACAGATTGTTCTTGGCCTGGAAAACTTATATGAAGAGACACAAAGAACAGAAAATAGTAGAATGGATCCCATTTTCTGGAGTGGGAAACCAAGACAGTGAGACAGGAAGTTTTCAGGGACACAAAAGAAATACATATTTCACAAGAATCACAAGTTCAGTGTCTAACTTTTTGCTCAGACGTTTAAAATTCCGGATTAGTTCCTCAACTGTTCTCTCTGCATGATGTAATGCTGCTTTAATTCGTGAGTAGCACTCTGATGATAAGCCACAGTCTGCAGAACTCAGACCATACCAGGTCACCTAGGTGAACTTGAGAGCTGCCATGGGAGCATGAAGAATTGCTGCTCAGCCATCTTCCACCCTGACCGTGCTCTAGTCCCTTGATGTGGGAAGTCAACAGAAGCAGAGAAAGGAAAAACTTCTTATTAGGAGTATTCAAGGGAACCCCCACATGCACATCAGATGAGGTCTATCATACTGTAAGTGAAAGAAGCTGATAAAAATTCGGCTCAGGTGGCCCTGCACCAGAACAGAGAATGTCAGCCTGAATCAAACAGATCAGCAAGCAGCACCCCAAATTATTCAGCAAGTTCTCAAAAATTGAATTAATCATTTTATATCCAGCTTCTAAAATCCTTTTGTTTAGTTAACAGTATCCCCAGGCAATGGGACCAGTGATACAGAATGAAAACTATTGCTGCAGTTGTTCTCACAACTATGCTATGGCTGTCCGCAGTTGATGAGAGAAGAAGAATAATAACAACAATAACAACAACAATACCCATCATCATCATAAATGCAAAACCAGACCACTTCTTTTTGTTACAGAAGGGAAGGCTTAGGCCACAGTATTTGTCTTCATCCACTTTGAAGCCTTCATTAATGTACTTCAAGGAGAAAATAACTGCAGCCACAGAATCACAGAACCACAGTTGACATCTGTCTTGGAAGGGAAGAACAAGGATTACCAATGCAACTCCTGGCCTGGCACAGGACACTCCAAGAGTCACACTTTGTGTCTGAGGCCACTGTCTAAACGCCTCTTGAGCTCTGTCAGGCTTGGTGCTGTGACAGCTTTCCTGGGGAGCCTGTTCCAGAGCCCAACCACCCTCTGGGGGAAGAACCTTTTCCTAATATCCAACCTAACCTCCCCTGACACAACTTCAGGCCTTTCCCTCGGGTCCTGTCCCTGGTCACCACTGAGAAGAGATCAGTGCCTGCCCCTCCTCTTCCCCTCATGAGGAAGCTGTAACTGCCATGAGGTCTCCCCTCAGTCTCCTCCAGGCTGAACAGACCAAGTGACCTCAGCTGCTCCTCATATGGCTTCTCCTCAAGCCCTTCTCCATCTTGTACTGTGTCACCCCAAACTGCCCCCAGCACTTGAGGTGAGGACACCCCAGTGCAGAGTAGAGTGGGACAATCCCCTCCCTTGCCCAGCTGGCAATGCTGTGCCTGATACCCCCCTCAGAACAGGGTTTTCCCTCCTGGCTGCCAGGGCACTGCTGACTCAGATTCAAATTGCCATAATCCTGGACCCCCAGGTCCCTTCCCGTGGCACTGCTCTCCAACGTTTCATTCCCCCTTCTGTCCATACATCCAGGGCTGCCCCATCCCAGGTGCAGAATCCAGCACTCTCCCTTGTTGAACTTTATCACAGAGTTGGTGATTGCCCAGCCTTCTAATTTATCAAGGTCTCTTTGCAGGCTCTCTGCCTTTGAGAGAGTCAGCAGCTCCTCCCAGTTTAGTACTACCTGCAGACCTGCTCAGTATCCCTTCCAAGTCATTTATGAAGATGTCGAAGAGCACAGGGCCCAGGATGGAGCCCGGCAGAACCCCAGAACTGACAGGTCACCAGTCTGATGTCACTCCACTCACAGCAACCCTTTGCGCCTGGCTCATGAGCCAGCTGCTCACCCATCCCACGACGTGTTCATCCAGCTATGTGCTGGACATTATGTCCAGATGGATCCTGTGAGAGACACTGTTGAAAGCTTTATTGAATTCCAAAAAATTACACCAACTGGCTTCCCTTGATCAAGTGGGTGGGACACCTTGTCATAAAAGGAAATTAGGTTTGACGAGCAGGACTTTCCTCTCAAGAAGCCATGTTGGCTTGACCAATGACTGCATTGTCTTTCAAATGTTTTTCAATACTTCCCAGAATAATCTTCTCCGTAACTCCATTTTCTCTCATATAATAATTTATCATCAAGAGTACCTAAGATACATTATGATCTGCAGCTCCTTTTCAGTTTGGCTATTACTAGCTCTACCATCAATGTATTAACCAAGCAGAGGCTGAAAAAGAAGTCCTCTGAGATAAAAAAAGAAAGAAAAATAAGTCAAGCATTTCCGGGAACTGACCATTCATTCATAATCTGCTGACTGAAAATCATGAAACCTTCTGGGACAGTTACAGTCAACTTCAGGATACTCAAGATCACAACATCACAACTTCATCATGGTTATGTGGAAAAGTGTTCTGCTGCCTTCTTTTACATGGTTATAACTTTCTCTGCTGCACAGTTTCATTAAGCAGCTTTGTGTGTTGACTTTTGCTCACTGCCATCAACAGAGCTCTAGCAAACACCTTTACAGCCTGTTCTACCATGTTCTACTTTGACTTCCTTAAAAATTCTACTTTTATTATTTTCTTAATATTTTTTAAAATGAGATATCATTTATACTACTTCATAACTTGAAGTATTTGCAACAGTATTACATAACCAATACGTTCCAACCAGAGGCTGGGATGAATTCAAGTGAAGGACAAGGTTATCTACAGTCGACAAAAACCCGAGCTAGGCTCGTAAGCAAATGCTCTTAATCTATTCAAATCAAAGATTCTACAAATACACAAGGTCACTGTGACCAGAATGCTAAGAAACTAAAGAAGGAGAAAATAGTTGTTTAGTGCAGTAACAGTATAATTTTCCTTCCCAGACAGAGTGACCTCAGAACTTGATGTATCTTTTGGAAACACTGCTCTCTTTTCGTAAGGAAGGATTGAGGGCATAAGTTGTTTGGTTATTTTTCCTGAATGCTTCTTTTCTGGTACTTGATATATTCAAAAACATTGCTGTCCAAGGTAAAAGAGTGACTTGCTATCTGTTGTAACCAAACAAAACACAAGGGAAGCAAAGAAAACAACCATGTATACTAAAATTAACCCAGAACCATCATATTCTCAAAAAGGCTCTTACCTAGTGCCTTTATGGACTGAATATATTAATTAATCTATTCTAAGAAACCTCAGCAGCTACAGCACAGGCTTAAATAGAACAGTCCAAAGGAAAAAGGAGGAAGAAAAAAAATACAAAAAAGAAATTAAAAGAAAGGGAATCACCAAGGAAGGCAGACATCCTCTGACTGCAGGAGGACAATACAATCTAAAATTTCTGATGATCAGCTATTTGTATTGCTGGCAAAGACTATTTTTATGAGGGGGGTATACTCTTATTTTTAAACAGTATTCAAACCCTCCCATAGACCAGGTAAATCACATGGTAATCCAGGGTGGCTGTGAGAAAGAAGCCCTGGAGAGAACTCTGCAGGCTACCTTTGATCAGCCTAGCAGTGTAAAATTACATTGTATACTAGTCTATACTAGGCTGGTATCACACAATCAGCTGCTATGCTAAAAGCCTACCTCTTTTTCTACAACAGAAAGAAAAACAAAACTTTTCTCTTTAATCCATCTAAGATACATAAGCAGAGATATGATATTTGGAAATTTATTCATTTGCTATTATTTAAAAACAAACCAAGTAAATGCCAAAAAAAATTAGGCAAGCACTTCTAAAACTGTGTGGTCACTTTTAAAATAAAATATATATCAGTTTGAGATACTAAATCTGTAACACCACCCTGAAGCATGGCATTTATTCAAAGCTTGGAGAGAACATAACCAGGAAGATGCAATGCAAACAGGATGAGAAAACATTCATTTTTCAGAACAAGACCTGCAGATGGACAGTTATTACCAAAACTCTGCGCAGTCAGAAAAACCTCCTCAAGGCTGAATAGACAAATTTATGTAACTCATAGCATTTATGAGAACCTTGTGTTCATCACAGTTGCTTAAAATAACCACTTCTTTAATAACACACACCTACTACTTTGGGATGTGCTCAGTCTGACTGCAAAGGGAGCCTTTATGATTTTTAAGCCAGTCTTTCCGTCTTCTTTCCCACCTACGTACAGGTACAACTAGTCTTTGTGATTCCAGATCAGATTAAATGTCTTCATGTGTCTGCAGAGATGAACAGTACCAAGGTCTTCACCAAAAAAATTGAGTTTTCTTAAAAAGTAAATACTGTAAGCACAGCTTAAACCCTTACCAAAATGGCTAGTCCTGTGATGCTTTGCAGGGAAAGGCCTAAAAACCTAGCTCCAAGATACCCTGGCACATTCGCCATGCTGCAGAGTAACTAGGAGGTCTCTGTGGTACCCCAGCAAGCCAAGGAAGATCAGTAGCCAGTGCTGTAAATGCTTTGTGGCACTTCCCTGCTTTTCTTCAGTCTCTGGGCTCATGTTAAGCTTCACTCCTATTGCTAAAATAGGGCAAGTTATTCCAGCCTGGAACTAGGCAAGAGGTACCCTGAAAGAAACATTTCAAAGCCAGAGACAGATTGACATAAAGGAAAGACAGGAATGCAGATGGGAACACCGAATCTTATGAAGCTGACACTGCTTTCCAGGAGGACATACAGAATCTTTGACAAAACGTTAACTTCCTGCAAATGTCCAGAAATTGCAGGTAAAAGAGTGTCTTGTCATCAGGGGATATTAAAATATCATAGTGTCAGGTAGCAGAGAAAACTACAAAAAAACCGTCTACTACATAGCTAGAGGGGTTTTGGTGGCCAACTAACTAAAAAAAAAAGGCGTTGCAGCAACTGGAAACGAGATGCAAATATGCTCTCAGTCCTCTCCCAGAGGTCACCAGCACCTTCTCTCCAGAGGGTGAAAGCAGCAGACTCTCCAGCATCATGCCTCTGGAGTGGCAGTGGCCCTGGTAACAGACAATGCAATAACTTTTATTAACTATTGTATAAAATTACTCTAATTTGGGACTGCTGAACTCAAGTCCAGTGACCTTGCATCCCGGATGTATTTAGGCAGCAACAGTTGCATTGATAACATGTTCAGGTTCAGTAGCTCTGGAGCCACCGACAAGGAGTGGCAGATAAAAGTGGTTTTTTCCAAACTGTAACCTTGCCAACATGCCTCAATCACACTGGATTTAAAGCAGAGTTAGGTCTTGAGGGCGCTGTCAATATTTAGTCTCCTGATAGAGACTGTCAGTCACCACTAACAACAGCAATTTTCAACACATAAGCACCTAGCCATCAAGAATCAAAGTGAGCCTACAAGCTCCAGCTCCACATGACACTGAACAGTCATCATGTGACAGCAACCTTGTGGCAATAACAAGCCACATCTAAAGCAAGCCACTTGCAAGCAAAAGGCTCCTTCACTACTGCCGCTCTGATTTTTCTAATCTCTGCACAAAGACATATTGCCCTGAGGCTGAAGTACCTCTTTGTATCAAAGGACTGCCCATCACCTGCAAAGAGTGGCTTGGAGAAGTCTGCAAGAAACAGAGCTCTAATCTGGTCACCTGTAAATTGTAAGCAGATCACGTATCCATGCCACTAGAAAGTGTGCACGCACACACACACACACACACACACACACACGTGTGATCAAACAGGGCAGCAGGGGCAGCTGCAGGTCTGGCAGCTGCCAGACCTCTGTAGTACATATTCAGAAGCAAAAGAAATATCAGGAGAACTTACTATGAACACTGAGCTCATGCCTGTAAAAATTAATTCTTGGATTCTTGACTCGCAGCTGCTCCCAAGGCTACCCAGAGCTTTGAGGGGAAGAACAAATAATTACAATTTTTGTTCTGGGTGCTGCCAGTGGAGACTCCATCCACTTTAAACCAGCGAAAGCAACTCACTGCCACGGGTGTGGTGTTTGGCATCCACACAGACACAGGCTTGTCTCTGACAAAAAGCTGTAATACTTTTGGAGGTAAATTTCAAATCATACACCAACATACTGACAGTCTAAAACAGTGGTGACAACTCACAGCTGCAGACACATTGCAGCTGTGGGTCATTAGAGCTCAGCTATTTCAGCACTTCCTTTCTTCTAGATCCCCTGCCTGTGCACAGACAGGTGACATGGAACAAGGCAGGAGAAGTCCTGAACCTACAGAGACTTTGGGCTTTATGAATCAGCAGTGTCAGCTCAGAAAAAGGGGGCTGCACTAGAGGGAAGAATCCACCTCCACAGACACATCCTCAGTCAATAATTACCCTGTCTCCCAGCTAAGAGGCCTTAGCTCTGTCCAGAACACTTTTTCATTAGACCTGCAGAGGCTAATGTGGAAATTAAAAACTGAAAGGACAGAGTCAGATGATTGACCCTAAATAACATCAAAGCAATTCAATCATGTCTTTCCCACTGCTGGCTTAGACAGCAGGATATTGTAACTGGTATTGATTGGTCCATTTGCTACTCTAGCTGATAACAGTCTGCATCTGAATGAAAGTTTTTATTTTTATTACATGACTCAGACTATCTGAGCAGATAATCAATTATATTAAAATCTTCTTCATTAAAGAATTAGATTAAAAAAACCTTATTTCTCTTGAAAGACATTATGTGCTTCATTGTCAACACTCTTACCAGGGCTCACTAGGCTATAGGGAGAATCCACACTGAAGCAGCTATAAAGGTATTACCGGAAAACGAATACTTGGAAGCTCAAAAATAGCCTTTATATTCCTTTAGATCTTCCACTGAACTATTCTTTATATGATGCAGTATGAAAATGTCGTGCTGCTAATGCAGCTCTAGGAATGAAAATGAACATTTTAGGCCTCACATATATATGTATTGCTCAGCACCAGAGATTCACAGGAGGTCTATAAAAACAAAAATCTTACACCAACAGTGCTCTTTGGCTCATACTGTTATCCCTATTTAACTGATGTGATTAACTGAGGCAGAAAGATATTGAACTTTTTGTCCAAGGTCACACAGTGAGGTCAGGAATGGAGCTAAAGCAGACTCCAGCTCTTTCAGTTCACTGCCTTGTTTTAAACCATCTAATCTTCCTTTCAGCTCTTTCATACAAAAGTACAAAGGACTGTTGGTACACTGTTACGCTTAAAAGTGCAAATCCCCAGTGTAAGAAGAATGCAGGTTAGGATTTAAACCAAGTGTATGAAAATCCCTTTTCAGCCCACTGGATGCAGAAATATTGTAGCACATCCCATCACTTTAATAGTATCTCACAACAGAAGGTACTTGAGTCACTGTTTAGTGTACTGCCAATTCCAAGTAAAAGCTCTTAGGATTACTAAAAGTTATGCAATCAGCCAGGAACACGTAGCTGATCCAGACTCCTGGAATCATGTATTATAACCTATGTTTTCATTTGTATATGAACGAAGCTCAAAAGAAAGAAGTAATATTCCTAATTTCTACAGCATTTTTCAAGTGTTTTATGAATACTAAGTAATCATCTTGATGACTCCATGACAAAATGTTACCAAGTAGCTATTTCAACATATAAGCTGCACGAATATGTGAAAACTAAAACTGTAGTTCCAGAACTAAGTAATAACAAAAAGTGAAAAATATAGTTTCATTTCACATTAGTGAAATGAAACCTTAATGTCAGGAAACTCAAGCAGTGATTCCCTGGCCACCATCCCTTTGTTATACACTTGTCCATTATAGACTTTGCATCCTGGTCCATGTTAAAGAAAGTCAAATCAATGCAGAATAGGTTGTTTGTTTTCTTTTATTTTTTCCTTACTGAACTAAAACAAAACAGCTTTCTTGAAAATGCACACTGTGCTGTGTTTATCCCTACCGCTCCAAGCATTTTAATTTCTTTACAATGAAGAAGAAACACAAATTCATTTCTGTTGGACTTCGGCTGCAGTTAGTAACTTTTGTTTCTAAGTGATAGTGTGTACTGAAAGGTCAAAAGACTTGTGTTCTGTAAAAAAGTTAGTCAAATCTCATTCTAAGTCCTCTTTCTAGCTTTCTAGAGCAGCTACCTCTTTGCCATAGGTGTAATCTTTTTCTTTCAATGTCAGACCTGCACCAGTAGACTCAGAGTGAAATAGCACCCAGCAAAAAATGTGTAATTTAACAACCTGCATTAGCAAGATTTGATAGTGTATTTTTTAAAAGGGCTTAAATGATTCAGACACACCATAAAAATCAGTGGAACTTGAAGTCATTTCAGAAACCCCGTTCCTATTTGTAATTTAAATAAAAGTCCTCAGCTGCTCACAGGATGTCAGTATCTCAAACCCCATAGCTTTGTGTGCATAGCAGAGCCTGCGGGTCCTTCCCCTCCTCAAAAAGCTATGGCCCTGTGTAACATTCAGAGACCTTTTTTTAATCAGCCCTTATTACCATTGCAAAGAAACATTTTCAAGATGGGCATCAGTATGACTGCTGGCCTTTTATAGGGGTGCTGAAAAAATAAGAGTAAATAGCTGTTTATTATAGTAGATGTGGAGAGAACCTTTCACTTCTGAGGCTCACACACTGGCCACAGAGGCAGACCAGGACAGAGAGAAAGAGGCACAGAGGGACACCAAGAACAAGGCACGCACAGTCTAGGCAAGGCACACCTGGCTAGAGACTGCAACTGGAAGACAAGAACAGGCATCACGACTGGACTACAGAACGGCCTCAGGCGAGACCACCAATGACACAAAAGAATGAGTTGCGTTCTAGGAGCTAAAGCCAAGCGTGATTGAAGAGGCTGATAGCACACCAAGAGCGCACTGAGCCAGCCAGGCACTCAAAGAAAAGTGCCAGTGTACAAGAAGGATGCAAGGAGCAGCAAGATCTGCAGAAAGGCATATATCCTAGTGCATGTACTATCTACTGGGGACAAGTGTTCCACAAGCCAGAAATCTGCCACACTGAGCCCTTCAATCAGATCACAGTAATTTTGGCAGTGAGCATGTCCAGCACAGCTCCTTACAGAGAGATGTCTTTATCCCACTGCACGCTTTCCAGATCTGATAGGGCTCATCATTTACTACTACAAAGAGGCTCAAACTTCAAAAAAGAGGTTTTTGTTTAGTTGTCTTCCCTACTACCACAGAGGAGGTTTTAATAAAGTATTTATAAGCTTTTATAATTAAGGATATTTTTGGCAGAGAGCTTTACTGATCTGCAGCGCTAACAAAATATTACCTGCTTATAGAAAATAGCCCAAAGTTCCATTTAATTTTTAACATTATACACTTGGTATAAATTGCTATCTTATTAAAGTATAACCCTCAAAATAGAAGAATTCTAATTCTTTCTTCAGCCCTAAACAAAGTCCCTGCAAAACCAAGAACAGACTGAAAGGGCTGTTAACATTCACGCCCAGTTTAGATATCTGACTTGCCACAAAGTAATTACGACATTTGTTATGTATTTAATATATAATTAACAGCACAGGTGATTGGGAAAGATTCATTATGTAAGTCAAATTCCAACACCTTTACTCACTTTAAACAGCACTTTGCCTTGAAAGCAATGACAGTGTTTTCAATGGCAAATAGGGTACTCTTTAACAGGAGCCAAAGTGACCCAAACAGGTCCATTTTTGTAGTGAACTTGGTCTTCTCCTGTGTTTGTAAACAGACTGCACACACATTAGGATCTAGCATATATACACAGACAAGTTATAAAGAGATCCAGATCTCTCAGTGATAATGCACTATTTGCATGACACTTAGATGTCCCTTAACCACTAGAATATCAAGTGCAAATTAGCTTCATGGTATCTTCTGTATATAACCCCTTTGGGTAATGAAACTGCTGTTATGGTTTCTGCTACTCCTATTTGAGACAAATATTGTAACCACAAAGTGCAGTTGTGAGCTTCTCTGACAATTCCAGTTGGGAATGATAAAAGCTGAGACACCTTAGCCCCCCTAATCCTCAAGGACAAGCTACAAATGCTATCTGAAGAGACAGATTCATTTCAGTCAACAATTAGTCTTGAGAGCACCTGTAGTTACTGTACATAGGCTTTATGTGCTTGGAGAATCAATTACTTTGCAATTTTTACAGGAAACAGTGGACAGAATTATAACACAGTTGCCTGTCTTTCAAACATACCATTAGTGGAACTGCTCTGAAGTCAGTGTCCAAAACTGACAGACTCTGCTTCCACTAGAAGCAGGCTGGTACTCATTTTCACTTCACAAGTCAGAAAGTTAACCATTAACAGGGAAACACAAACAGCATCAGCAGGTCACTGACGAGCAAGAGAACTGTGAGACAGGAAATTAGTTTCCTCCTCTACAGTTTTCTTCTGTAACCAAGAGAAGCTATCAGTTTATATATCCCTCAGTTCCTCAGTTCATCAACAGCTGCATACACACATTGTATGGTTATGACCGTTTTTCATGTGAGTAGTAAGGAAATCCAGTGAAATTCTCCTTACTGTCTTTCATAACCAAAAGCCACTGTGCTGTTTGCAAGAATAATTTGATTTTAATGTATCAGGCACTAAACAAGCAAACATATGAAAAGGATATAATGGGCCCAAATAAAATGACTGCATCTTTGAAAGTTTTAAAGACCAGAAACCTGACACATGGAATTTGCAACAAAACTGAAACCACTATATTGCATACATTACTACTGATATATCATCCTATAATTAAAACTAAGTCAGATAAATGATCTAGGCTTTGTTTACGAGATGCTAACCCAGCAGAGAAACATTTGAATGTTACCAAACAAAAGAGGCAAAAAAGGTTTAGATAATGCCTTTAACTTGCACTTTCCATCATGGAAACTCTGGATCTGAAGACAAATATATCCTGAACAACTTGTTCTCCCCTTCAAACATTCATCTGTGTGATTCTTTTCCATGAAAACTGGTAAATTCCCTCAGTCTGCAACTAAAACATTGAGTCATAACCAGAAAAACATATGAATCCTGACTTCATTACCTGCATCTTGATATTTCACTTCATTGTTCTTGTGTCTATAGCAGCCTTCACCGTTTGACAAAAATCTGCAAACTTTTTGAGACAGCATTTACACCTGTCTTCAAATTGCACACAGTATCACACTTAATTACCAACCTCAAGAAATGAAAAATAAAAGCCAGAAGCAAACAGGTACGAGAACTTTGACACACTTTTTTTGTTTGCTTCCTTCTGAAAATCAAAGGAACTGATTCTCCTTTCACAGTTTCACCTTAGGAGAATGCCACAGACTGAAGTGAATTAACATTTGATTACACTGGCATCCACAAGTAATAACTGTTCATTCCAGGGCTCCAAGCCTTGCATTAGAATATTTGTGAATCTTTAATAGAGATTTTTGCCTACTGTGAAAGGAAAGCCTAATAGCTTTCCTTTCACATAAATGTCATCACAGTATTTTATCATCTGGTTTAGGTTAAGATCAAAAGGGCTGCTAAAGGATTTGCAAATTGGTCCACCAAGGCTAGAGTCTGACCTCTGTAATAAGGTAATGCTGACAAGTTTCTAATGAATGCAGTGGACATGTGACAGCCATACCACACTTTGACATTCTAATTCAGTTAGTCCATCAAGTTTTTAAAGTTTATTTATCATTCCAGAAAATACTTACAGGGTCAGAAGGACCACAGAAGTCTCTGAACACTTTTGAAGGGTCAGATTGTCTAATCTCCATTGCTATGCAAGGGCCTGAACACAACTCTGAAACCATCTCCTGGAAGAGAAAAAAGACAGAAAAAAAAGCTGAACTTCTTTGGGCTTTAGCATGGTTGCATTTCTCCCCAAAGCAAGGCCTGAACTTACAGGACAGGAACAATTAAGAAATATTAGTGCATTTAGGAAAGCAAGGACACGAAACAAAGACAACATTAGTATTCACCACAAAAAACATGTTTTCCATTTTGCTACTTGGTTTAGAAGGCAGAAAATGAGAAAAATTGGATATTGAGCTTCAACAGGATACCAAATAGCATATAACAGCATCCACAATACTTTAAATTCTTTTGTAAGTACATCCTTATTGATCTGGACCTAGATTTCATGGAGGTATCTCATAACTTGTCAAACTAGACCGAATCACTTGCAATGCACTTCGCTGGGTTTTAAGCCTGCAAAATCACACTTTGCTCAGCCAGTTCTACAGGCAGCAATGTACTTTGCAGTGTTCCCAACCAGAAGCAGGGTACACAGCCTATATCTATTTCCAAATATACACTCGTTCGATGGCTTTAAGTCATTAAAATGTCTCCTGAGCTTTGGGTTCTCACTGTCTTTTCCTCACAGATTACTACAGAAGCTGAAACGCACAAGCAAACAGAACATGTGCCTTCAGCACATCCTGTTAGGGAAAAGGTCCTTGGTCTGGCAAAGTTCTTATAATATACTAATACCAGAATCCCAGTTACACTGAAATCATCTGTTTCCCTGGAGTCTCCAGGAGAGTAAAGAGACATCGTGAGTTCCGCGTGGGTGATGAAGATGAGTCTTAGTTTTCATAAGCTTAAATTAACTCTGGGCATTAGTGCCAATTTGGAGTTTGTTAATTAGAGGTATAGGTTTCACAAGCAGAAAGAATCTATTTTGATGTTCTAGTCTGACTTCCTTTTTTAAATCATGCCCTTATAATTGCATACTTGTCTAGAAATCTGGGCAGACAAGTTTTAAACAAATCAGGACAATTAAAGGAATCAAAACCAATGAGGAAAGAGGAAAGGACAAAACATGCACAGAAAGGAAGGGAGGACAGGTAAGGACTAGCAAGCTTCTGCAATCATGCCCACCAGCCATGGGCAGGTCAAAGATGAGCCATGGCAAAGGAAAACACTGTACAGAATGGACAACAGAGAAGAAGGAAAAGAAGAACTAAGTCCTTCTCTTCCTTCTATGAATAGTGACAGAAAATAAATACACAATGAGTCCAAGTCAAGCAGCACTGTTCCCAAATGTTGCTATCCTCCTACTGGATTCCATGCTGAGAACATGTGCCTAATCTTCCCACTTTGAATTTTATCCAGTGCCTCTATCATCAACCAGATCCTAGGAAATCTAGGTAGAAGTATTCCTCAAGGACATGAAAAGAGTGAAGACTAGCTCTAGATCATGCTCTACAACATAAATAAATGTTTGAATTCCAAAAACAGTGTTATCACCAACAGATCATCTATTCAAAACAGGTCAAAGAGCCACATACTTCATTTCGTTAAAAAAAAAACACTAAATTGCCACAAAGCCACTACTCTGCACAATTTCATTAAATTCTGTTGTCTAAACAACTGTTAACAGGAAAGCAGAGAAAAAAATGGGCTTTTAACTTTAGCTGAATCAGCTCTCTGCAACTCTTATCTGCAAACTGTAGTTACTCTTGTTCCTCCCTCTTTTATTGTTCCTGTCTCAGCACTGCATCCCACCAACAACAGCAAACAACATGACCAAAGTTACTCCCAACTCCTTCATTACAGCACAAAGCTGAGATCTGAACACCAGCTGCCATCAAGTACAGCAGAGAGGCAGGTGGTTCTAGTTCAGACAAGCCTGCTCTACTTACACAGCCTCATCAAGTCCGGAGCTGAGTTTAAATAGCAGACACTCTTTCTCTGGTGAGGCTCCCAGTTACAGCTACATAAAATTTTCTTTAGCAAATAGTTTACTCATCAAATAGTTTGTGGTCAGTCAAAACCTGGAGGTGGATCAGGCTCAAGGAGTTTTGATTAACAAAGTGGATTCTGAGCTGACCTAAAACAATCTCACTTCTTTTTCCCCATGGTCTATGCTGGCTAGAGTAGAAAATACAAAGCAAAACTAAGCACAAAAACTAATCAACAGTATGCAAATCCCATGCAGGAGATACTAACAAAGCTAAAATTTGTACAGCTTTCTTTTTTCACAAAGTACTTTATATACAACATCAAACCTTTATCTGACTGACAAGGAGTAACCAAAAGAAGTGGAAGTACAGTTTTTAAAAAAGATTTCTGGATGCCAGTATCTTCTGTGCTGAGTTATTTTGGAATGGTAAATAAAATTTAGAACAAAACAGATGGTTCTGAGTCACATATATAAGAGGTCATATTCTTCTTTCAATATCCTATTTTATAACATACTTTTTCCTATTTGGACTGCACTGACAATATCCGTTGCTGTTCCCATGTGTGCCTTCTCCAGAACCCTTTACCATAGTGATTAGCTTTTCCACATTTTCCTCTTTCTCAGATATCCCGCCTGCATGAAGATATTAATTTGATTTCTTTTCAGCTGAGCCAAACCAGCACATAGAGCTTGCAGGACAGAGCCCCAGATTCTCATTTTTCCTGACATCACCTAAAATGTATCTTATTTATTGACTTACCTTGTTTAAATGTCACCTTCCCTTCTGAGTAATTTTCCAATTAAATTATATAACTAAAATTTGCAACTTGTTAGAGGGTTAGAGATTGTACAAAAGAGATGCAGAAAAGGGTAGAGAATTTCCAATTTTGTTCAAAGCACAGACTTTTCCAGTTCTACAGGACTCTTCAGACCCTGAAATACTGGTAATTTTTGAATTCTGCCACATACCTACAAGTATGGCTGTCCAATCTCCCTTGGGTCCTTGTCAAAAATGATGTTCAGAGGAAACCTTATGAGTATTCCCCAGTCTGAGAGTGAATTAACAGTACTCCTAACCCATTTAAAGACAAATCTACAAACCCTGTTGAAGTTAGACTGAACAATCATAAAGGAGGAAAAAAATAAAAATTTCATTTTCAGAGTAATATAAGGAAATATGTACAAAACTTATAATAATGTAACAATTTAAAAATTAAGGATAATTTTCATTGTAATACCATGGCAGTGAAGCTAAACTCATTACTATGAGTAAATTACATAGTAAAGTAAAAACTACTATGAATAAAATTGAACAGAATCCTCTGAAAGAAGTTGATACAGAAATACAAGCTCATCTTCTTATAATCTCATTGTTCTATCTGCAATCAGAAAGTTTTATGTGACAGCACAACAAAGCACAATACTGTAGAGAGTCTCAGACATCCACTGGGAGTACAGCATATTTTAAACTTCTTAAATTTTCTGAATATTTGCAAAATTCAAATCAATAAACCAAAGAGTAGTTCAAGATGTCATTAGGAAAGCTTCAAATACAACAGCCTCATTGTAAATAAAATAATGGTTCAAGCCACTATTGCAATATCCAATCAAACAAAGATGCAGGTGTGATACATTCTCTGAGATCAGTATCAATAAAATAAGTTTTCTGGGGCAAGCTGGGGATATGACTCTGTTGTGTTTTACAAACTCCTTGGCTGAACAATCTTCATGAAAGGCTCTGCTCTATTATGACATACATAACACAATTTTCACGATGAATTAATTTATTTGAGAACAAACTAGAACTGTTTGATACCAGGTTCATAAAAAGAACCATATCACAATACCAAGCAATAAAAAATATGGTAATTTGCTCACTCAAGCATATTTTACTTTTAACAGATTTTTGTTAAACTTATGCTTACCAGGTATTCAGGGACGACACCTTTGTAAATCTCATAAAATTCTTCCACATTTGTACGCTCCATGTTGAACTAAGAAAACCAAAATGTTAGCCAGTCTGTATTAAACAGTAACAAAAATAGACTGACACTTCTTAACCAGCAAATATTCAGAATACTTTAAGTTTTACTAAGTAAAAGGAATGGCTTTACTACTGCAATATGAAGCTTGTCAGCAACTTAGTCGATGCCACAGGCAACACAGCACACAGTATCTTTTTCCACATCAATTACAAGTACACAATATAGTGTTGATCCCATTAAGAAAGGGGCTATTCTTCATTTTTGATGGGGATTTGAGTGATGGGGGAATTTCAGATCTTGAGACTTTCAGCAAAATCAAAGAGCAGGACTCTTGGGAACAACCTCTATGCTAAATTCCTTTAACTGCTGAGGGTGTTCAGGGTGTCAAAATCCCTTAAGTATCTTTAAAAGCATTCCCCACAATTCATACTAAATATGTATTTTAAAAAAATTAAGCAAGGATATTAACAATAGCTTCATTAATTTTAGCTAGTACATTTTGTAAAGGTATCTCAAATTGCTCCAGAAGAGACAGAAGACAGATATAATTATCTCCCCTCTGAACTATAAAGAAACTCAGACACAGAGAAGTGAAGTGTCTTGGCTCAAGGTCACCAAGCAAACAGACACAGATGAGCTGATCAATCAAATACTAAACCACAAATATCACAAGAACAATGCTGATCCCAAAACATTGTCACAGTCTGCACAAGGGTTTTATATTGCAGGAAGACACCTCTGCACTGCTGTGATGTGCATACATCACTACTCCGACTTCTGTTTATCACAAAAACACACAAAAGGAAACCTACCAACTGCAAAGCTGAGATCTCAAATCCTTCCTTGAGGATGGCTTTCACAATCTTTCCAGCAAGCCCTGAAGAAACATGGAAAATACAGTATTCAATTTTAAAAAGCAGAATTTACAACTGAAAGGTGCTATGCCAATATACTGCTTAATCTCAAACTGAAAAAGCAGTGTTTGTGTAATGCTGGGAAAGGAAGCAGAGAACAGAGCTGAGTTCACACACTCTATGTTCTATATGAAGTTACATGTTGATGGTTTCAAAAAATTAAATTCCATGGAGGCATTGAAAAGCATTTCCACCAAAACAAGATAATTAGTGAAGCCTTTGCTTTTCTCAGATCAACTGCAAAACACAGTTTTGATCTGAGCAGTTGCTGCGAAACCAAGATTTATATTTTTAATGAAGACCCACTGGCAATACTGATGCTTAATCAGTCATCAATTCAGACCACCAGCTGTCTTTTCTTTTACAGTATTCACCAGAGTGCAGGTCCTGCTTGAAGCCAGAAACAATGCAGGATGATAACAAATGTTGCCACTAAACCAGCACAAGAGTACATGTCTTCTATGGGAAAAATACATTAGTGCAAAACAACCTACTCCTTCTAAGTTTATAGCTCAAAAATATGCTATTGCTGATGATACTGCTTGCTTTATTCTCTCCAGAATGCATCCTCAAAGACTTAACGATACTGTAAAACAAAATACTAAACTTCAGAAAACAAGAACCACTGATTTTACACTGAATGTATATTTTAGATTTGCCAGTGCTTAGAAGATGAGGCAATTTTGAAGATTATGTCAGCCAAGCACAGTACACTGTGTGAGTGAAATTTCACAGAATCACTGGTTTTATAGAAGGCAAATGCCTGTCCTCTGGTACAATTAGGGAGAAACTACAAATCTCTGGACATTTAATTAGAAAAGAATTAATCATAGAAGAATACCCTGTAATGAATGACAACAGCATTATTTGACTCCTGATCATTAAATCCTTTTAAGTAGTCTTTAAGTTACAGATTATTTAGTACTACATAAGTTTAGGAGATGAGAATAAAACAAAGCTAGTATGGAGGTTATCGCATGCTTGAGACACGGCCTACTAATACCTGTGGCATAGCATTGGGGAGCTTCCTACCACAATAAAAGGTCAATGGAAGCTCTGAGTAAATGAGACTGATAGCTGAAGGGCTTTCAAAATTGTATTTACAAGTGAAAATGAAAAAACATGTCCCTGAAGTATTTGCTACCATATTTTCACATTTAGGTTTATGTAGAAAAATCTTCCCTCTACAAAACACTGCATATTTCTTCCAAAAATCTTCCAACTACTAAAGGGAAAAGCTGAGATTTTGGTGCATACTCAGTCCCTGCAAATCTTTGGGTTTACAGAACATAGAAACAAGCAGGGAGGCAGATGCAATTCCTGCCCCACCATACTGTTCCACCATGTTTTGGTGAAAGTTTCCTTTTAGCACTCCTGTGAACACAGGGGGAAAAAATTCCCACTCCTGTGAACACAGGGGGAAAGAAATCCCCTTTTTTCCAGGAAAAAAAAAATTGCCACAGCAAAATGAAGGGACTTGGACTGGCTTTCCCAGGAAATCCAAGACCACATCAGGGAGAGAAACCAGAACTCTAGTTTCTTCTTGTCCACCCTGCTGGAAAGGCTGAGCAGCTCAGATGCTTCCACTGAGGCAGTGGCATACAGTCTTGTCTTCAGAGATGAATGGCCAGTCTATAAAGAGATTAAGTGACTGGCCAGGAATCATTCAGAAAATGAATAAATAAATAAAATTAATTAATGAATTATGTGACGCAGCATAAACATTTCCTCATTCTCAATCTTCAAAGACAATACTCCCGTCAACTGCTTCACCAGAAACCAACAAAGATGAAGAAAGAACACTGGAAGATAAATGGTCACTGTCACTTGCAGGAAAAAAGGTATCAGAAAGGTAAGGAACAGCTGCTTGCCCTGACAGATGTCCATTTTACACTTTATCAGTCAAGAATGGGCCACTTGCATAGGCATTCACATAGGCATGTTAAAATACATCAAGTTCTGTGGTATTATGGAGATCTGCTTTTTTCAGAACTTTTGTCTTCAGCAGTTTTACAACCTATAAGCAAAATCCATGTTTTAGAGAAACAAAGGGGGACTCTATTCAGCTTTCTGGGCTGTTTCTTTACTGAAGTCCCTAAGACATATCTTTTCTGTAGAGAGGAGATAGATTCCTTTAATGATAGAAATAAAAGTAGGAAGGTATTTTGCATAAAGGTCTTTAAAACAAGGTTTCTTTAATAATTGTGGCAAGCCTATCAAGATTTTCCTCTACATTGTATTTTTGAGTTCACTGTCATGCATCAGAGCAACAGAGCATTTTGTTGCTCCAGACAGATTGCCCATGTCTGCAATACCCAAAAGGCTTAGCCAAAGGATTTATTGTCGCCCAAAAAATTTGAAGTGCCTGGAGGAAGAAGGGGTATGAGATTTCATTTATGTTTGCAAAGCAGGATGTTAGATCCACTTCCCAGATGTGGGAATTGAGGCAGAGGAGTACAAGCAAGTTGCCAGTGGCAGTGCAGATCTACAGATCCAGTAACCTGGCCTCCCTTGTACCAGTTTAGGCAATCCACGTATCACTCCTCCTAGGGACACTTTCCTTTCAAATTCTACCTGAACCAAAATAGAAACAAAAAGCACAAAGGCAATTCCCAAGCAACAGAAGAGTGGAAGCTCAAGGCTCGGCTTGGGATCCGCTTGAGGCTTTCAGCCAGCTGCATGACTGAATTGGGACGTATCCTCTTCTTTGGGGGCAGATAAAGCTCAGGAAAAGACGAACTAATTAGGGCGCCATTTCAGCAGCTTTCAATAATTCTTTTCAACTTTAAAATCCAAATCTCTAGTGAAAAAACAACTTTCTAAGGACCCTTCAAACAGGGTCAGTGGATGTTTAAAATGTGATTACAGTAAGAACCCAAATCAAAGCTGCAGATTAGGCATCAGTTATGACGAATTTTGAGTTGCAAAGCACAAAAGAATCACAAACATTACTAAATACAACTGAGGGAATTTAACACTAATCCAAGCAAATAGAGTGAGAGAAAGAAAGAGAGCACAGGCACATATTTTATGTCTGCTAGGCAGAATTATCTTACTACTTACCTAGTACAGGACAGATAATTTTTCAACATATTTAATCAGGTAAAATGATAAAGTACCAACACTTCCTCAGTTGCATTAATCTTCTACAATTTGTTGTTTTACAACATACAGTATTTGAAAATTGTCCTTCATTAAGAAACAGAAAGTAGCAGGGAAGACATCAGACTGAAAAATGTTACAACTCTTTGCAGAATTAGGCATTAGGATAAAATAAAACAGTTAATGAAAGTCACTTTTAACCTAATAGCACTTTAATCAATGAGATGTAACTGCTGTGTTACTGGGACCTTTCAGTCCCAGAGCACTATGAACCACCAGCCCTAGGAACAGGAATGTTACATTCTCTTCCCTTTCTTCTTGACCTGTTTCCTACTTTAACCATTCCTCTGTTAAAAGCTCATTAGGCAAGACAGCAGACTGCTTTCTACGCAAGGCAAGAACTAGCTTCCTCATCTCAGCCTACATATGTCATTTTTATAAGCCCTTCCAATAATTAAAAATAATACCTCTTAAACAACAGGGGGTTTTGACAGGAATACAAAAACTGCCATGACTGATCAGATTGATGATCCACCTCACAGAGTATTGTATTTCTAAAAGTAACTCATACCAGGTGCTTAACACATCACTAAGTAGCAATTTCATTTCATGTCTATTTCTGACATTTTGCATTGCAATTTTGCTTCATAGTATAATGAAATAATCTGATTCTTTATAACCATGAGGTAAGATCCTATTTCAAAACTCCAGAAAATCATGACCAGGCTTGACTCCAAGCAAAGTCCTTCCTGAACTCTAAAAGATGCAAAAGTGGGATTCAGAATTGAGCCCTCCTGCAATGCATTTCAGTTGAAGTTCTCACTAATCTTTGTTTCAGACAGAATTGAAAAACACTGGGCAGTAAGAAAATGACAGATGTCTTCTCAAAAAGTGCACTTCTTCCTATCAGTTGGTCAACCTATCCGCTGAAGAACAAAGTTTCTCTCTCTTCTTTTTCTACTTAGGAATAACATAACTCTAGGCATTTTTACTATGCAGCATAAATACACCATTTCTAGACTCCCCAAAAGTTTGGTCATAGTGATAATCTATAATTATTGGTCTCCCAGCCCCACTGTGCACTGTATGAAAAAGGACATGCAGTCATTTTTGCATCTGTGCTCTGGCACACAAAGTGAATCACAGAGGGTCTCCAGAGTGACACACACTGGGCCAGCAAAGGAGAAGGGGACCTCAAAAGCTACCCAGGCTAGCAATGATGAGAGAAAGAAAAGACCACTGGATACAGATGGAAGACAGAGGATCCCGTGAGGAAATGATGAGAAAATATTTTTCCTAGCAATAGAGTTCAAGATTTTCCACTATTCCTCATTTCTGCCCAGGTACTGTATTAAAGGAGAACCTGAAGAATTTTGAAAGGCAGCTTTACAGACATTTATGGAGAACTCTATCAACACTGCAGCACTGGTGAAAATCTTAACAAAAAATATTCATTTGAGCATATTAGAAGTTAAAAGAGTGAAGACAAAAAATATCATCACAGCCTTACTGGAAAACAGAAGTCAGGATATTGCTAGCACAAGAAAAATCATGCATGCAGATAGTAAATCTCAGGGGGCCTTGAAACCAAAATGACCAAGTGTGTGACGCGGCTGAGAACGGGAACTGACAGACTCAAAGGGGGTGAAAGGTTCAAACGCTTAATTCCCAGCTGCAACTATCTGAACTGCTGTGAACAAGGCAAGACCACCCTTGTGAATGCCAGACAGGGCATTAAGACACAGAATGATGAAAATCCATAGGGGAAAAAAAGGTATTCTGGGAATTCTTGCATGGGAACAGATGGGAAGAGTCACACTTAGCATTCAAATACAAAGGCCCATAGAGAAATTCAAGGCAAAGATCACGGCCAGACTACAGAAAGTATCCAGCAATTTGGATGTGCAGTGTGTGACATTTGAGATGACAATTTGAAGAAGAAAGAAATATTATGAAGAAAGGTCAACAGCTCTCCACCAGCTATGCTGAACTCAAATTGATGGTTGTATACCTACAAAAAAAAAAAAAAAACCCAAAACAAAACAAAACCCAGAAAAGCTTAGGTTTCTGTCTTTCTTTGTTCTTGTGTTAAGAGAACATTTAAAAGGAAATATCCAGTTTGTTTTGCTCTTTCTTTCAAGATGTTCATTACTCTGTACTCCTTTAGCACACCCACACAGATTTTTTTTTTTTTTTTTTTTTAATTTAAGAAGATTATGGTCAATCACTCTGGCTAGAAGAATGTTTCTATGGGTATAATGAGCTTCATTTATTTTTGCTTATTTCTTGAGTGTGAACAAAAGTAAACATGACGTTTTAGCTGCGGCTGTACCACTGGATTATACAATGGCATTCAGTATTGTAATTCAAACCATTCACATGCTTACTAACATTTCTTTCTTTTTTTATCCCTACTGAACACTGTACATTGGACTTCTCATGAATGCTTACAGTTACACAGAGGAAGTGGTTAAAATTATACCCTGGAATGTGCATTAGCCCATAATTATAAACAATAATTTTAATCTACCATTTCACTGTCAATTAAATTAACTCTGGAGGTTAAAACCCTCATGGAATCGCTTATAATCTGCTCCAGACTTTACTAATTTTATATTCCACTTCCAGTGCAAGGTTCGCCAACTCACTATCCTGGATCAATAGCAAATATACTGTAAGCTCTATAATTTATTTTCAACTTGGCAAAAGACTATAATCCTGCATTCTGTGTCTTAGCTGTTTTCAGATCCAGTATCTTGCCTTTCTCCTTACACTCTGATTTTAAAAGGGCAGTAAAATAAGACACGTCAATATATTTACCTTTTGCTCCAATGTAAAGTGACTTAGACTAGGCATGGCTACATTTTTTTTTCATTTAATGTTCTCCAAAATTTCTGGTGACTTTAGGTTCTGCTACATCCCCAAATATTGGGCCAGTGATACCGTATGAAGTTTACCTTAAGGATTAGATTAAATCTTCTTTCATCTAAATTATCAAATATACTCACAATTTGTAAATGTACTTATAGAAAGCTGTATATCCCTGTCCTACCCATCTCAGGTTAAATAAATTACACCCATCAAGTTTTCTTTGGCTAAATCGCTTCTTCTTTTTGTGCTCTTTTTCTATTATTTTTTAAACAGAGGGTCCAGAAACTGGACATGATACACAAGCTGGATTCTCATGAGCATTGAGCAGAACTAGTGGGTACATTGTGAACACAGATTGTGCCTGTTTTATCACTATACCAACCATTTCTCTACAAACTTTTCACTGATACCCTGCCAGTTCTTCTCTATTTTATATCTGTGCATTTATTTTCCCTTCTCCATGGTAGTGCTATAAGGTTTATATTCAGTTTCATCATCTTCACATCACTTCATTTCTGCAGTTCATGAGGAGTGTTCTGAATCCTAATCACATCCTTCAAAATTTCAGTTGGCACTTGATATCACGTGTGAACATTGCAAGCATGCTCTGTCCTTCCCCATCCGAGCCACTAATGGCAATATTGACTAGAACTGGCCCCAGGATGCCTGACAAGACTTCATTTGTAAAACCCTTTTAATTCGATGTGCTCATGTCCAGTCCAACATTCAGGGAAACATTTAAAGCTATGCAGATGCCTATGCTGCAAAGATATATACAAATTACTCCACTAATGGAAAATTCCGGTTTCCTAACAGCAACGATCTTTCAAAAAGGCACTGATATTCACGTGAATCAGGCTATCTGGCACTGGTTTACCTTCCTTTAGAGAAAGCACACTTAGAGAATTCAGAGATCAACAAAGCACATTTTCCTTCACAAAGCACATGCTGGTAAATGTTCATCATATGTAAATCAATCAGAGAGATTTAAATGAAATGATACACTCCTGATTCATAAGTTTCCTCAGTATGAAAGAAGCTTCATTATCTTGAAATTCCCTGGTCCACTCTTAGAACTGACTTTTGTCTAACCTTTTACAAGTGAAAATCCCAAAATGCAGTAGTAAACACTCATTTCTATTTTTTTAATGTTAATACCATCATCCCTGCACAGAGATGGTTTTCAGTACATGAACACCACCAATGTAAGTCTACTGAACACAAGCAGGAAATACATTCTTTCCAGTTGGAGCATACTTATGAGCTTCAACAAGGATTGACTGTGCCATTTGATCTATTTGTTTCTCTGAAGTGTATCTCCTCCTCTTCCTTCCTGTCTCAAACTGCCAGAAAGGATTTTAAAATCCAGTTCACCTCCTCCTCTACCTTAATCAATTCAAATGTAAAATACATTTTTCATACTTAAAAAAAATACATGGCACTTCCCCACTAGCCATTGAAATCCAAAGTCAGTCTAAGTTGGAAAGCGAAGGCCAAGGTACTCAAGTTTTATGCAGGAAATAAATGAGAAACATTACAGACTTGGTTGGTTTCAAAACCAAACATCCCAGGCAAGAAATATCCATCATTACAACTACAGCAAGGAATTCAAAGCACAGACGGAAGCGTATGGACGACTGATCTCATGAAAGCTAATTTTTTAAATTCTAACAAATGGAGATGAAGTGGAAAAGTAGGTTGTTTTCATTTTAATCACTTTTTTCCTAGCTTCTCTAAAGAGAAAAAAACCCAACCAACCAAAAAAACCCCAGCATCCCTAGACCCCACCAAATGCCTCAACACCGTAAATATAATATATATTCAAGGAAAACCTAAGAAACCAACTGCATTTCATTTGACATAAGTACATCTCCTCCCTGGACAAATCTGTCTGCAAAAGAATGCCTGAAAGCAGTGTTTTACTAGTTAAGTCTTCACATGACTGCAGCACTAAGATTGCCATACTGCATGTGGGAATGGCCTGAGGTCACATCTCAAACCATCCGCTGTACTTTGAAGTATCTGCAAAGATTTGTGCTCATTCCACCATTTTTTTTCCTTTCCAGATTGCATCTTCAAATAATTCCTTCCAGACTTTTAAGTGTTAAGTGCATCAAGGCTATCACTAATGCCCCTGGGCACTCAACCTTGTAGACAAGATCCAAAGATAAGTTCTGCTTGCAAGGTGAACTCCACAGCATCTCCACTTTACCTTTCTATTATGCACACTTGTCACAGACAGAAGATGTACTTTCAGGTTACTTATGAGAAAATTGCACTCCTCATTTTCTTCTGAAGACAGTTTTCTGAAAGCCCTGTTTTAACTCTAGGTTTTCTGAAAATAAAAATAATTAATTACTCAAACTTATGCCTAAAAGGGTAAAAAAAGTTCCAGAGTTTTCTTATCTAATTAATAGAAATTGTCTTGAGAAAAAACTATGAAATAGATATGTAGTGCTGAGAATGATAACAGATTTGTACCTCCACTACGCCATCCTCTTTTTGTTTTCCAGCTTATTCAACTTCCTAACTACATACATGTAATTATATTTAGCATGATACAGAGATGAATGGGACATTTTCATAGTGATGCCTTCTCTCTTTCAAAGAGCAGGAAGTGTATTGTGTGTCAGAACAGTTCTTCAGTTGTCTGCAGTCAGATAATCCACTACAGTGCTGGATTTCCATGCTCTACAATCCTCTCCTCACTCTCTTTTACACAGTAACTTCACTTGAGATTCTACAAAATTAAACCTTGTTCCTGTATGTGCCTGAGACTGAACTACCATCCTTGGTACTCTTTTCGTCACATTCAGGCTTATCTTTGGAGCAACAAACTACTCGCTCAAATGGAATTTTTCTGCCTTTGCATAAAGAAGGAAATATGATTCTTATGATTTCCTGTCATGCAACGTTTTGTTAATCAATGTAAAGTTCTACAGCTTTCTAAAGCTGTCCATTACTACCAAGTCAATACAGGAGAGTTCTGTAAGATGCACTCAGAACAGGTCTAAAACCATGCTTCCGCACAATATCTTTTCCACTTGGAAAGAACATCTTCCTGCTCCATTTGTTTTCTATGAGACTTAACTTTTAGTTGAAGAATACTGTGGAAGACAGCACTGTAATTTTTAAAAATTATATAAGAGGAACAAGGATTAAAATTATTAGGCATGTTAGAACAAAATCGCAAGCTTAACATGTACTAGGAGAACAAACCTGTCTGGGTAGTTAGTCTCATGCCTATGAGCTCTCAAAACCATAGAGGCTTCCTTGCCTCTAGGCAGACTTTTCAGTTTGAATATTACACACTTCTGACCTCAGCCTGTATAGCCTGATCACCACTATTTTCAAATTTTTCAAAGGAAGCAACTAAAGACCACATCAAAGAAACTTTAAACCAGTCATGAAACACCAAATTCTACTTCCTACAGCAAACATGACTAAACTGTTACACATGAAAACATTAAAGTTAATTCCACCCAGTGATCTACAAGGTGCTATTTCTGCTCACAAAACAGTTAGGCCATAACTGTCCTCTGGGCATTAAACTGATGTTTATCCATTCTGGCAAATTTACAGTTTTGGCTTCTGAGCACTATTGCTAATACCTACAGATCTACTAACGAGCAGAATTACAAAAAGAGAATGTGTAAGTGATTGCAACTATGATCTTGTATCTCAAGTACCAGAAGCACAAGAAGCAGGAAGATTATAGAACACAGACTCACACTAAAAATTTCAAATTATTAAACAACTTAACCATACTATCCTTGAGCTGTGCTTATTAGTTACCATTCTCCTTGACTGAGAACTGGTCTCAGGAGAAGAGGAGGAAACTAAACGACACTGAGAAGTGTAACAGATTTTAGAGGGGATAAACCACATCACGTCTCCCTGATGCAACTCTGGTCAGAACAAATTTGCACGGAGTAGCATCAGGTTGCTTTTACATTCTTCTAGCTACCAATGAAAAGGAATTGGACTGCTCTTGCAAAGCCTCTTCAGAGTTAAAATAAAACCACCTCACTGCTGCCAGCCAGGGAAGTGCTCCATCTCCACTGGGAGCAGCCACCAGTGAGCTAAAACTGTCTAGTCCAGAGCTCTGGGATACATTGCCCTCCATGGCTTACCCATCTCTGATCCTCCACAGAAGATGTTATGCTGACACCAGACTGACAAAAGAGCTATGGCCTTACTTCTTTAAGAGATGTGTATGGCACACATTCCTAGAGGGCCAGCGATGCCATTGCTCCAGCACTACCAGCACACTTGACAGCTGAAGTTAAACTTCACCTTAGCCCCCCAACACCCTTTATCAGGCCTCAGGGTTCCCCTGCAGCCTGGCAGACATTCTGACACTCCTGCTTACAGGAATTCTCAGGTGCCTGGGCACTGCACAGGGTCCTGCTGTGGTTGGCCAGGCTGCACTGCTGCAGCTGCCTCGGACCAGACACTGCTGCATGTCCAACAGAAGAGGGGCAGCAAGGCCACAGACAAAACCAACACTGATTTTCCACTACTTTATCACTGAATAGGAACTCCCTGTGGCAATCAAAGTAATTTCCTAAGAAAGTATTCTGCCTAAGAATTAACCAGCATAAACTAGAGATTACTTCCAGCCTTCTGACAGCAAGCTATGCTTGCTGAAAAGCACCCTAGTTTACAGCTGCTGTTAAAGAAAAACATCCTCCAGGACAGAAAACCAGGAATAGTTTTCCTTCTAAGAATCAGTTATGCAACAGACTCTGGAGGAAAAACAAACACTGGGAAAAAGAGACAGAAAGCAAAATTCAAATCATTAATTCAGTAAAATGTCTCTGCAGAAATAAAGACTAAATCTCCGTATAAACTCAAGTACTTAAATGAAACTTCATGAAATTGTAAATATGTAATTCCTATTCATGGTAATTAGATAGCCAAGTTCAAAGCCTCAGCAGCGCATAGGAAATCGCAAAAATATTTATTTTTAGGTACTCAATACTGAAAATTTGTAGAGCACAAATCAAAACTCCAACGCAAAAGAGGCTCTGCTGCTTTGACCCACATAAATTCCTCTCCATGCCTCTGGCTTTGCCAAAACACCTTTTCACACGGAAGGCCACACAGGATTTCCTTTCCTCTCCAGCTGCTGTGTTTCCACGTACCTGTTCCCCCCCCATAAACAGCAGGGTGGACAGCCACAGCCAGGAGCACTGTCACTGGGGTAAGCAAGTTGCTCATTTCTAAGACCACACAGTCTTCTGCATGCAATTTTGCCAAAAGGGTACCCCATTAGTTGCTATAGCACTTACTTCAACTGAGACACAGGAGATGCTGCTGGTACAACCAGAATGTCTCAAGTATCACTGAACACAGTTGCTAACAGACATTAAAAGGAAGATGACTGGACACCTGCCTGCCCAAGAAAAGTGGTGATAAATAATTCCTTGTTTTGCTTTGATTGTGTGTGCAGCTTTTGCTTTACCTATTTAACTGTCCTTATCTTAACCCATGAGTTTTCCCACTTTTACTCCTCTGATTCTCTCCCAAATTCCACTGGGGGGAAATGAGCAAGTGGCTGTGTGGGCTTGATTGCCAGCTGCGCTTAAACCACAAAAAAGTGTTAAAACAGTTTGCTGACTTAGAAAAGTCAGGTCTGATTTCTTCATTCTGTTGAGGGTAGTTTCAAATTTTTGTTGCTGTTTGGCAGCTGTTGCCTGACTTTCCAGCCCTCTGTGGTGTGAGAAAAAGGACTATTTAGTGGACATTAAGACCTCAGGCTCTGTAAGACCTCAGGACTATATAGGGAACATTAATACCAGTGTTCACACTGCAAAGCTGGATGTGCACATACATTTTTTGTTTATCTATATCCATACTTCCTCTTCTCTCTCTTACCACCCTCACCTCCTACAGGCACTCACACTCCCAGAGGGAAGTGCAAATAGGGTAAGAATTTGTTTCCTGGCGACTCAGAAAAAATCAGAAGTAAAAAAAGATAACAGACAGGGCACTATGAAATCTACAGAAATGAGTAAGATTAAAAATAGGAAGAGAAAACCTGAGCTCATTAAGACAAGGCCCTGAGCCCCTACAGGCAATAGAAATTATATTTTAAGCATGAAAAAACAGTCCAAGCCATCTATTTTGCTATTTTTACACTCAAATGAAGGACACTAACAATCCTTCCACAGAAAAGTTTGTTCTCTGCAAACATGTAGCTAGGTAAAATCACAGTCCCAGCTGCTGCCCATATTTCTGAAAAAGGAAGATCACTATGTCTTTGCTGCATGGCAGACTTATCAGTAGCAGATACCATGCAAGGTCTGGAAGAGATAACAGGCACATTATCAGTAGCAACTATGAGACTCTTTCTTGTGAAAGGTTTTTTTTTCCAGCAAGCTCTCCAGACATCCCACTTGAGGTGTGAAAGGCCTGGAAACTACTCCAGCCACTTCTGCTGTTTCCATTTAAGCTATCCACAGAGCAGTGATTAAAATGTTGCAGTGTGCTCTGCATCTTACTAAGAAAAAACTCTACGCTCTCACACAGTGATATTTATTCTGCATTCAAAAATACTGTTTCAGTGCCTGAGCCAAAATATTTCACTGCACTCACTGCTCCTACACATGCTCCTGGATCTAAGTACAGGACACACAAGTGAGGTTATTTTTGCATGGTAACAGCAGAGCATTAAACATTTCCAATACTCATACGGCAAACTCCCAGGGCATTCTCCAGCACAGAAAGCAACACAGAATCCACCAAATGCTTTAGGTCTTTGGCTCACTTTCATAAATAAGCCTTTTGTACTTTCCATCCCCACTGCATTCAGCAGAACAAGATTAACAGCACAAATCTCCCTTTGCGAGTGGTTTTGATCTAATGTGTTACTGCCTGAATGGAAGGCTCTGGATCATGGCCAGGTGTCCTGCTTTCACTCTTTTGGGAGGATGCTAACCTCCAGCAGGTGACTGTGCTGGGCAGACAGGAGCAAGGACATGGGAAGCTGTCACAATAAGGTATGTCAAATCTCGTGTATGTTTTAATCCTTCTTTTTGTCACCTCTACCTTCTTATTCTGAAATGAATGAGTATCTGCATGGAAAGCACATGACCCACTCACTCTTCATGGAAATGAACTGCGGAAATACTAAATGTGTATGAAACGCAATGTATCTGCAAGCTTTTGCATATACTATGAAATACACCCCGCGCTCATGCAGTCGCATTCTCCCAAAAAGATGGCACAGTGGATACAATGAGCACACACTGCTTTCTCCTCTGCTATGTGCATTGCTTACCTTCATTAACAGCATGAGGCTTAATAATGCAACAAGTACAGTTTGTGAATTTTGCACTGCTGGCTGGTCCACGACCTCCACTGGAGGGAAAGAACAGCTCCAGCTCCTGAAAACAATTGTAATTAAATACAGTTTAGATTTATCTAGCTGCACACACCAGCTTTCTAAAGTAACAACATCTCAAGTATCCATAATCACAGAAGAGAAACCTTAAATACAGATTTTTTTTCCTACAAATATATTTCTTCCCTGAAATATTAACTCAAATGTATCTTTTCCTCTCTGGCACCATTGCTACAATTGTAAAAACAGGATAGGAGCATTTCTTGCAATGCCTTCCTTTTCAGTTCTGCAACACAATCTGTTCACACTCAGAGCATTCAAGATGCTGCTGCCACAATCATTTGCTAGAGATGCTCCCAGTTTTCTCAATACTCTCTCTCTTTCCTCAATATCTTTCCAAATCCACTCCCTTACACATGTATTTTCTTTTTTCTTCTTTTCAAACCAACTCTTTCACTATATAAGCAAAAATACAACTACCATCATTTCTCAACATGCTTTCTTTCCATATACAAAACTGACCTCCTTCCAAATTGTTTACATTTTTTCCCTTTTGTCTTAAACAATTAAACTTTGTCTAAAATTGCCAACTCACGTCTCATACCTTATCGGCCCGATATCTTTAAAAAAAAATCTTACTGAATTGAAGCTAATGAATGCAATTGCTTTGATTTCTCAGAAAAATCAAAGGAACCTTTTTGCCTCTGATCTCTTTCTTTCTTCCCACCGCCACTATTTAGGTATCATACACCTTGGGTCTTAGACCATACTGGGGTGAACTTGGCTGTCAGGTTTCTTTACTCTGATATTTTTTCACTGTTCACTGCCAGCTTCACACATTTTCCATACCTTTATTCACATATATTACACAATCTGCCAATTAACAAATGTGCAAAACACAGGTTATATTTCACAGTTATTGGTCAAATTCAGTAAGAAGATTGATACATTTCTATTTAAGAGAAAAAATTCTATCCAAGAAATACTACTACCAAATGTATCTGATTTTTTCCTGTATAACAGTAGCAATGCTAAAGGCCATTTCCTGAAATTGTCTCATTTAATTTACTAGCTCAACTTAAATGGAATAGACATACCTTTAGCTCATGGAACTTCAACAATTTCTGTAATCCTTTCTTGAACAATTACACAATTCAAACTAATGGTTCTTTCAATAAAAGGAAAAAAGGCCTTTGTTTTTCTGCTCGTAAATAATCCACATTATAAGTGAGCACATCTGAGACAACAGGGCTCATTTCCTACATCCTTCTACTGATAAAATGCTGCATGATTCAAAGAACTTGTCCCACTCTGTTAGCTGCTGTTTACTCTAAAAGCAGAAGCCAGGAAAAGGCAGAAAAATATGTATAACATTTAACGCTTAGTTTCATCCATTAAAATGCATAAAAGGAAATTAACTCAATAATGCTGAAGGACTGCCATAATGAAAAGCCAAACTATAACCTTGTGAAGCCTTAAAAACAAACAAAAATATTTTCCTTACCCTTTATTCCTGATCTAAAGAAATAACAAAATTTGGCCGGCAGAGAGACAGCAGCTTAGAGTCTATCAGAGACATACTTTCACTTGTCATTTAGCCATCAAAAGAACAATGCAGCCTTCCACTCTAAGTGTTCAGCTTACAATACGTTCAGTAAATGTAGTTGAGACTTCAGTTTTCTGTCAGAGGAGTTCATTTAGGTGCCTTTATCTTATATTTCTTTCTTTTCAGCAAAGCTTCTGAAGGCACAGCCAACTAGTTTCCATAGCAACTGCTATATATCCATATAATACTAGGCCTACTAAATTAATAGAGGCACAAGGGCATTAAATTCACAATTTTGGTTGATTTATTAAAGACTGGTATTGGTGACACCAGAAAAGCACACACACCTACAGATGTTCAGCAAAATAATCCCAGTGTCATAAAAATGCTGCAGATGAACAGGGTCTTCAGACAGCATTTCAAAAATAATGAAATGCAACAAGAGCAACAAACTAAAACCTAAGCACACACTTTATGCTTCTAACCAAGAATTTATGCTAATAAATTTCCTACATTCTCAGTTCAGAAGCTGGCAGAGTTGTCATGGTAGTACACAGGAACAAAGAGAAACTTTCACCCTTATATTTGAAGACATCTAACTATTTAACCAGAACTTCAAAGACTTTTCTGACTATAACTCTCCATCAGAAAAGAACAATTTTATCCAAACTCTTTCTGACTCTGTAACATGTTCATCAAGACAGCCAGCAGAAAAAGTATTTCACGTCCAACATTTGATTTCTCGCCAAAACCCGAGGCACAGGGAGAGGATCCAGCAGCTCAGGCACGGTGCAGATGAGCAAGATGAGTGCTTGGCCAGCAGAAAACCCAGCTTTGCAGTCAGCCTGCTGTACCTCACAGCCTAACAGCAGCCAGAAGGGCAGGCTGACCAATGCTGCCCTCACCACCAGGGAATGACCTCTGTGCACATTTTCTAGTACACACTACTTGGCAGCTTATTAGATATTCTGAGGCAGGTCTCCCTCCAGCTGTGCTACTGCAGCTCTACCAATTTAAACAGAAGAAAGACTAGAATCAAGGAAGCAACAACTGGTATCTTCTCCCCAGCTAAAGTGGTCTACACCTAAGACACCACAGCTAGTGACACATCAACCATGTGTTTCATCAACCATGAGATAAACTTTATTCTTGCCATCATTCATCACCATATCTATCCCACAACAATGCACACAAAAGTCACAGAAATGCTGATAATATCTACCACACAGTCCCAGGGCTTTTTCGTAGCACTGAGAAAAGAAACACCACAAACAAAGCAAAACAGAACCAAACTCCTCAAAACTATGTCCACTGTATTACCTCTCAAAGCACAAAGCACTACAAAGTGGCCTGTTTTTTAATTTTTCATTCTGAACAATAACAGCAAAGTAAACTGCAAGCAGAGCACTAGTGAGAACTGTGGAGGAGAACAGACATGTGAAACACAAGAGGGCACAAAATTAATTGTTTAATCTCCTTTCTTTTTATGACCAACATTGGTAGACTACAGGTAAATTACGCAGACTATGCCATTAACTCATTATTTGTGATGTACAGGAGACATTAAAAATGACCAGGCATGCTCTCCTGATCAAAGCACTCAAGATTCCCCTTTGTGACAGAGATAAACAACATTTCTGTTTTCAGGCAGTTTATTTTTCCATGTTAAAAAGGAGCCATGAAGGGTATGTAAATTAGTTCTGAACTCAAGTATGGAAACAAAATGAGAAATTCCTTACTCTGTTGTTAGCAGATAATAGTAAAAATAAACCTCAGTCAAGGAAGAGGTAAAAACTTACTTTAGCAGCTGAAGCAACAGAATCTGGGCTGTGAGCTGCGTCTCTTAGGCCACAATGTCCAAAGCTCTCTGAGATGCTGTCCAGTGTATCACTCTCAGTTGCTGTAGGGTTTGCTGGCCCCACTATTGCTCTCCATTTACTCACGGCATCATCTCCTAAGAGCTCCATAGCAAGAACAGGGCCACTCATTATAAACTGGAGAAGCTCACTGCAAAATGGAAACGGCACATGATGATCCATGCTACAAATTAAAACCAACAGAAACATGATCCCGTGGAGATGCTCAGAACTCAACTTGGCAAGACCTTGAGCAACCTGATCTAACTTTGAAGCTAACTCTGCCTTGAGGAGGAGATTAGGTTAGGTCACATCCAGACATTCCCTTATTATGGTTGAATAAGAAGAAAGAAAACAACCTGTAGATAACAGAAACTCACTCATGCTACTTTGTAGAATGTTAGATTTCAAAAGAATTTTTAAAATATTAGCACTGGTATCCTTGTAACAATGAGAGACCCTGCTAACCACTGGTCTGACAGCAATGATTCCTAAGCTTGCCTCTTTTGCACAACAGCATTTCAAGATTCTCGCACATGACCTGGATGTGCACCCCACCGACAGTACTTCAGCACTGCTTTCAAGCTGAATTCCTCCACTGTCCCATGGATCTCTGCCATAGATTTTGCTCAGCCAAAGTCCAAAGTGGGAGACAAAGGAATGAGTTGAAAAATTTGCATGGGAGAGAGGACTTACTCACAAAGTGCGTTATTACATCCTGACACAGGCAGAACTCAAGTAATTTTTAAAGGGATGAATACAAGTAAGGAGAAAAGGTTGTCAGGAGCAGCCTGCCTCCTGTCCTGATCACCTCACATAGAAAACAACCACCCAAAATTGGTAACCCAAACATTCAATTTAAAAACTAAACAAAATACCATACTATAATTTTTTATCTTTACAAAACATGCATACCAACAAGCCTGTCTTTTCATTGTGTAGTCTGGATAGAACCAAAAAAGGAGAACATTGACTCACTGCTTTTTGTACTACTTTGTTTTAAAAAAAAGCTTTGCACAATTATAATTGTGGATGTGCATGTTTCTCCAACCACCTTCTTCCTAATGATCACTGGTCAAGAAGAGAAGAGAAATCCCAATAGTTCTTTGCTAAAGAAACAATATTAAAACTATGAAAAATTACATGAAGAAACTATACAACAAAAAGCTATTGGAAGTCAGGTCCTGTTGGTCAGAGTCTTCTTGTTTAGGACAGTTAAATAGTACATATACATACACCCAAGAAAAAAAGCAATTTATACCACACTATTTACTGCGCAGACTAAGCCTTGAATATTAATTTTTTAAAATTAAATTCTTTAATATGAAAAACATTATTTTCCAAGCAATAGAATTGGTATTTTTCCTTACTATTCACTAGACTTACAGTGACTAGAACTTGCAAACTAAATCTGAATTTAAAGACAGGTAATAAAATATTAAATATAAATGAGTTGTAAATTTCACACTTTACTGCCTTGAAGTTTCTTGTTTCTGATTGATTTTGAATGTTCTAGAGCTATTTATTTCTAATTTAGAAAAAAATCCTGTAACGAAGATGTAGCCAATAGGACTGTAGGATGGGAGACAGGCACATCGCAGTGGACAAAGGCTACAGTTCCTCAGACAATTACCATTGGTATAGATAGGCATCTGTGAAATAACACTGCAGGCAAAATTCTTGATTATTTATCAACATATTCAAGCAGGCTTACTCAGCAAAGAAAAGGCAATTCCAAATCACCCGTCCTCTGACCTCCAATATGGTCAGACATAGCCTGGGGCTATGTCTCTCTGAAGGGCTTGAGTTTGGACCCACAATAAATCAGCCGCTGTTGCAGGAGAGCAGCTGGTGAGGCTAATTCTCAAGCACTTCATGATAGTACTGAAAACAGGTCTCTTGACCAAACCAGTGCAAACCCAGTCATCAACAGGGTTGAAAAACATAAGGCACCTTCTTCCTAAAAGAGGTAGACTGCCCAATCCAGAGGGAGGAAAAGAAAGTTGCTGGCACTTTCAGGGAAAGTAGAAATGACACTATCTCTAGGTCATAACCACCCCTCTGGCCTATTATGGAAAGGCTAAGGTTTTTCACATTAGCTGGAGCAGTCTAGCATCATGGAGGTTTGACATTTGTCTAAGGGTAACAGTACAGTAAAAACTGCCTCATGCACTATCCTTTCAGTTACTTATGATTTGGGGAACTTGTTATCAAATCAATACTTAAAACTAAGTGTCCCCCTTAATTCTCATTATCTGCAAGCTCCACCCTGACCCTGAAGATGCTTCTCTTGGCTTTGAAGTTTTGCCCTACTAGGAGCATTTTCATTTCTGAGGGACAAAAGACATGCTCCTAATACCACTGGGTTGTAAAGAGTGTGAGTTAAAACCCTGAATAGCCGAAATAAGGATCTCTCCCTGAAGGAAGACGAAAAGGTGCATGCTTTGCAAAGGGCTCCACTCAACCAAGAAAAGCTCCAATTTTCCCATGGTTCTGTGGTACCAAATAAGGTAAATGAATTTTGTGCATTCAATAAATAAGCTTAATCCATGTCAAGATGAAATTGATATACCTACTGATAAAAAGGTTTTGCTCGATGATCTGCGTAGAAATCAGCGGCTTCTTTTCTGGAAAAGTAAAAAGACACAACTAGAGATACAGCTATACACATACATATACACACACACACACACACACACACACACACACACACACACATATATAAAACACCCCCTGAAAACCACAACTATCATCTGTAAGTATGTTTCTACAGGCCATGTCTTCCTAAGCTGAACAACTTGTTGGGCATTCATGTCCCAAAACAGAAGCTACATTTAACTTTCTGTCATATTTTGTGTGGCTACAAGTATAGCTGACAACTCCTTATGCTCCTATTCTGAGAAGGAAGTAACTCCTGAAGCCCATTTCAGGGTCATTGATAGTCCCCACAGTCTCAGGTTAAGAAATAAATGCAGCAGAGTCACCTTCTTGCCAAGCTATGTTATGTTTTCATCTTTCATCAGTTTGAGTGGGGATATTGGTTAATGAACTTCGGTTTTAAAGCATAAACACACAATTTACCTGTTGCACTGGAACAGATTAAACTGGTGCACAACAAAATATTGCATAAACTGGTTTCCATTCAGTATCCTCAAATCCTACAAGTTCATTGGCAGCACAGTGCCTTCCATATTAAAATTGGACTTCTCCCACGCTTTCACACTTCAAAACTCAATTTGGTCTTGCACATCTCCTCAGGGAACACAGCAGTGACTACACACTGCTTTCTTCCAAACCAACGGGGCTTCTGCAATGAGAGGTCTCCTTGCCAGGCAAATAAAGGCTGCCAGCCAGTACGTCTGTAGCAAAGCACCTACTTAATCCTTTCCTCACGTGCCAGAAGCAAAAAGAGACCTTTTCCAGACAGGTTGGTGGCCCTTTCCAAGCTCTGCATTGCCACAGTCACGCTGCTACCAGCACTGGGCTCAGCTACCCAAATACAGAGGTTTGGAGACTTCCACAGTGCAGAGCTACCACTGATGGACATTTTGTGCCTTTTCACCCCACCACCCCCTGTCACCAGCCGACCTACTCTCTTCCCTGTCTTTTTCCAAAGCTGCTTCTCATGTTTAACTCTTGCTTACTGAACTGCTTTTTCTGCATGGCAACACCTAGAAAAATCCATGGAGTTTTTCAGCTCTAAACCTGCTATTTTGCGGCTTCAGAATTCCTGTTGAGAATACAGGCTTGGTATTGGCTTGCTCCAAATCCTGGTGTGTGCCACTTTTTGAAGCTAGAATTTGTAGAGAAGAACAAGCTCTTCAGGAGGATTGACAGATGAAAGAAAGCAATATTGCTGACCTGTACTCTAGGCACAAGGTTCATAATCAAAGCAGTGCTGAAGGGTGACTAAGAGATTCCATATTGGAAAGTTGTTTTTACCTCCAGCACAGTCTTCTGATTTTTTCTGATCTTCACGAGTTTGCTCATTTTGAGCAGTTCTCTTTACTGAAAGAAATTGCCTGCATATTTTTCAAATAACAGATTTCAAGTATGAACAAAAGCATGGCTCTGCCATCTGAAATGGAACTTTTGATGCCTCTCTTTCATTTCCAGTCCAGACTTAAACTAAATACTGTCAGAGGAAAGAAATAACATCAAGAAGAACTTAACAAGAATTTAATTTTCTTAACATTTATCAATGTTTGAACAGTCACATCTTTCTCCAGCTTTTTTATCAAAATGACCTGAATAATTCCTGGTTTGTTGCTTTTAGTTCAGTGTAAGTATGAGCCACTCAAAATCCAAAATATTTTCATTAACCAGACAGTCAATATGCTTCCTTTCCATTTCATAACTAAGGCAAAAAGCATGATGTAAAAATTATGCTAGACACAGGAACTCTTGAAATCTCACACTTCAAGCCTACACTCCACAAAAGTTTTGCCTACAATTCACTATTTCTCTAGAAAATCCTCTCCTGAAATTAATCTGCCCAATAATTTTGGAAAGCAAATATGAAAAAGGTATGTGAAGAGATTAAGTATTACCATTTCTGATTGCAAAGAAGTATTTGAAAGGTATATTTCTGAAACAAATTAAGCTCTACTACTCCGTTAACAATTCCTATTGAAATAAATATAAAAGTGCAGTTGTGTTGTATAATTTAGTTCATTTTAAATTTTATTATTAGTTCTCTGTTTTCAAATAATGGAAAACAGTGTTCACCTATGTATAACAGACTGAACTGACATAGGATTAAAGGAAGAGACTGCAGAAGCAAATGCCTGCCCACACTTTCATATCTTGGCTACAACTTTTACAGAAGGCATGAATCTACTTAACAGTGATTGACAGACAAATGTTGTTAATAATCCCTTTAAAGAAAGCAGTAGACAATGACGATTTAAACAAGCATGCCTGCTGAAATCTAAGGGTAGAAGACTTTGGCAAAGCCATAGATCTATCATTTTAAAATGGCACAGTCCCAGGAAAAGAGTAGACAGTACGCAGAGAAACCACAAAATACACAAGACACTACAGAAATATATTCAGTATCACAGCCCAGTCTTGTGCTTATTAATATTTGCCTTCAATTATACAAGACAACCAGATATTTTTATATTGCAAGAGGCAATAAAGGTTCAAGTCTCTATTTCTTCCCTTCAGTGTGAGCCAGCTCTAAAGCACGTGACTTGGCTCAAAAGTTCAACTTCTCAGACAGACACTAAAATAAAGCATCACCCAAAACAATGCTTCAGGATCAAATCTCCCAGATTTCAGGAGAGTAAGCCAAAAAAATCTGGTTTGAAAGACCTTATGAATTGCAAAGAAACATTAGCAACCTGTTTGAACTCATGAATTGGAGTTGTTGGATGGAGGATCTAGGACCAGTACCATCAAACACTGAAGCAGCTTCATGCAGAGGCAAGAGGAGGAAGTCTTATAGTTGTTTTATCCGTATTTAAGAAAGCCAAAAAGGTGTTGAAGTGAAGGAAAACTGTTCCTGACCTCACACATAAACCATAAGAATGCATGAAAATGGTATTACGTAAGACAGATAGCATTTCTTTTCAAAAACATACTACATATCAATAGGTTTGGCAAAGCAGCAATGGAGAAATAGTGCAGCAACTTTGGGAAAGTCTTCTAAGGTAAATTAATTATGCTCCCTTTCCTCTGCAGCATATCATCTTTTAAATCTTGGGGCTCAATGAGATGTGAAGGTTGGGGGATTAGGAAGATGTATGAATAAAACCTGTCCAACCCTGCACCATCAGGACATCACTTGATTTGCTTGGAACTTCTAGTGATTAAAAAGCACAAATCTGAGAGCACAAATTAAGACAACAGATTTCCTGAGTGCAAGCAAACCAAATATTTTAAAGACAGCAGTGTTAAAATCAGCAATATCATCTGTATGAGGAAGCCATGAGGTGAGGACATACAGACATGTCAGTCGTAAACACTGCTGGATTGCTAAAGCTACAGTAGCCACCTTGGATTCGTACAGACATGACATATTTAAATCACCCATACTAATTTGTACAGCACTTTTTAATACTTAGCTTAAATCTCTAAATACTTTCAGAAACCTACAAGATTATGAAACGGATGAGTCTTACATATCTTACTCACTGGAATGAATCTGACACGTGGAACAACACAGAATAGCTTTAGAGGATGTTCTTAACTGCAAAAATATTTAGATACAATAGAGCTAACCTTAAAAATTCCTTACCTTGAAAGCAGCATCATTTTGGCCTTAGTTATTGTCAATCCTGCATTAATAATGATATCAAGTAATTCTCCAATCTTGCGCATTCCATCAGGTTTAATCAAAGCCAGTGTTCTGGGGAAGAAAAAAAAATAGTAGAGAGATACAGCCAACACAACTTTCCTTAGAGCATTTGGTGTGCACGTGGAGTTCATATTCAGACAAAAAACCAGCACATCAAAGAGAGAAATTTTGTCACAGTCATGTATTCACTGTCCCAGTCTCTCATCAATTTCCATGCTGTTCTTGAATGCCTGTGAAACACATTATTCTGATAAGAACAATCTTTGCACATTATAATTTCCTTGGCTTTCTAATCCAAGGCAGCTCACAGTGTTCCACCAGCAGTTATTTACCAACTTCACACTTTGCTTTCAGAGCACATGATTTGACTACTTCTTCCTTAGGTAGTCGGTATCTCTACAGCTCCTCATTCTCAGCTCTAGGTTAGAACACAACTGATTTGTAATCTCTCCCTGTGCTTGCTCAGCTCTTCCTAATGTTAATCATACATAAAAAATTGAAGCTGTTAAAATCCCCTGTTTAAAAATATTACGTAAACATGTGCCTCTTCCATAAAACTCAAAATTAAATGATTGTTTTATTATTACTTTTAAAATATTTGGAGTCCTCAGTGAGAAGAAGATCCTCTTGTGCTTGGTACAGTACAAAAACTTCACGGTATACAATGTGCGTGCCAAATAGCTGACACTGTTAATAGACACAATAAAAGGACGGCAGAGGAGGAATTGCATCTCTTATACTGACTGACAGCTGCATTCTAAGGGACATCAATCCAAAAAGCTCTACACTCTCCCCCACATCTTTGTTTCCAAGTACATCCTGTCTTCTAGGTAATTATCTTTTTATACTGTACATCCCCAGGGCCAGGACTGTTGCATTAGTGAGCTTTGCATAGCACCAAGACACCATCAGCACTAAACATATTATTAATCAAAAATAACAAGAACAAAAAGAAGGTCTGTAAAACTGCATTTTCTATTCACATTCATCTTGTGGTGAGTCAGCTTGAAAATGTGCTCAGCTTACAAACCAACAGATTTACTCAACCCTGGATCTCAGAAACTCCACATCTCTGACAATCCTAAAGAGCAGTTTCCATCTTTTGTGCTATTTCCAATAAGGAAGACTCTCCAAGATGGAATTTTTTACTGCATTTTTATTGAATTTTTTATTACTTCCTCAAATGAAAGACAAATAATTGCAAATTTTCAATTTTATATACCAGCATAGCACGGAAAGCAGCCCTTAGGTTAGCAGCAATATATTCCAGCCAGGGAAATATGTTGAGATTATAGGGGATGGATGAACTTCCACTACATTTACTCTGAACCGTAAGCGACCCCAGACTGACAGATGCTTTGGCAAGAGACAGGCTATTTCACAGCACATCTAAAGCAAGGGAGGTGTTAGGACCAGGAAATGTAACCAGGAAGAACTGAACATACACAACATTTTATCTGCAACAAAGGGAGAGGCACAGACGACCTTCAGAGCTCAGACACAAACTGAATTCCTCAAGCACCAGGAAGTTCATATACACAGAGCACTTCAGGCCCAGATCCATTGGGAAGTATGATACAAAAAGACTGATGGACAAAGGGTGTAGCCAAAAACTGCATTAAAGTAATCGACCAAGGCTGTTCTTCAGTCCACTGCAGCACAACTTAAAGTTGGTTTAGCCCCATCTTCAGATCAGGAAATGCTGACCTCTCTCCAACATTTAACACAGTTTGCTAACACACTCCAAGCAGGCTTACAGCCTGTCCCACTCCTCCCCAACAATTTCACAGCTCCACCTCATTTTGTGATATTACTTATATCACAGGATGATTGAGGCCACAGGTGAACTCAGGCCCATGAGGGGCTAGCAGCTGCATGTTTGACCAATGACAGTCACACAATGCATGGCCTGCATCCTGCACAAGAGATTCTTAACATTGTCATTTCCCATGAATAATAAGGATCAAACCACTGGAATGGGATCTCCAGCGCTGTTTGCATTTCCTCCAGGAACACTTTTTAGAATTGGTTATTTGAGACAGACTGGTAATGCCAGAAATAAATGGTCCCTTACTTTTCAAATTTCAAGGTTTTTAGTAATACTGTAATTCCTACAAATATGCAAAGAAATATTGCAATATGAAGCAATTTACCTAGAAGACATTAATACAAACTGCAGTGAGGAACTCCTATAACATCTTTTCTCTAACACTGATATATAAACTTTAACATTTCAGTGTGAGCTGTTCGGAGGTATGCGGGATACAAAATGTATACTTCATGACTTCTGAGATTAGATTTTGATTCATGTGCCCTATTTTTAGTTTTAATTAGGAATATGTTTCATGGGGCAATGATGCAGTCTACAGTGTAGGTTTTAAAACAGTTTCACGTCTAAGAACAAAGGAGAAAGAAGGAAAATTAAGCTCACTTGCTTACATTTTCAGAGGACCTGTGCAACAGTGTTGCAATGAGTACTGAAACAACAGAAAATGAGAACTGATCAAAGGAACAAGGCACAAAGCATGCTGTGACTATACTTTTGAGATCTACTTCTAATAATAAGACTGCCGCATGTACAGTATCTTATGTCTTGTAGGGGAAGAAATGCTGATTATGTCAGTGACTAGAAGCATACGAATAACATATCCCACTCAAAACAGAATACAAGTATTTCTGGGTGACACACAAGTTTTCTAACACCATTTTCAATACCAGTGATACTGACTTTAAGTAAAGTCTACTTAGAGAGGACACAGTAGTCAGACAAATGTTTACCTCTGGTTTCTACCACCCAGGATCACAAGTGAAAGGCTACAGAAACAGAAATCCCTGTCCCATGCCAGTGATTCCTTATGTGGCACACTGTAAGTAAGCACCCTCACTTAACCATTTTCATCACTGTTTGTGATGGTTTTCTCATAACACACTGTGAGTGGAACAGAAATGAAGAGCACTTAAATACAACAATATTTAAAAATTGACCCAAGACTTTAAAAAAGTAGGTATAGAAACTGAAACAGAATGGTATTAATAATTCTAGCCTAATTCTAGAAAGAGCCTGTGCAAATCTGGCTATTTTCTACACATCTGTTTTGTATCTTGTGTACTTACAGTCACATTCACCTGTTTTGATGACAAAAATAAAGGTCCCTAACTCAAAAAAATCATAATTTTTTTTATATACACTCTTCAGTCTCTCTCAAACACCTCTGCTGAGCCTATCTGAGCACACATTGAGTGACCAAAGAATGTATTTCCAAAGTTGAACTGATGTGCCAACAGTCCTGTACAGCACAAAGGTAAAAAAAGACAGACAACCATTCTGCTTCATACAAAACCTTAAAATTACTAACAGAATTCCAACTGCAGGTTATTTTGGAAATGATCATGCACTGCAGAAACCTTATTATATCTAATAACTGCTGTAAAATAAGCTAGGAACAGGCCAAAAAGACAAATAACTCACATACAACTGTTTTGCCCAAGGAAACTCTTTTAATATGACCCTGTTTACTCAGTGAAAGCTTCTGTGAAGAAAATGGATTTTGAGGATCCCTCCCCTAAGGCACCTTTCACTACGTTCCTTTGGGCTATTCTGCATATGTAACACCACTCGAATATCTATGTTATCTTTCAGCCGACATTCCTAAAATGTTTTCCAAACAGCTGACATGTCATAAATGCCTTTTCCCCCTTTTGTAGAGCAGTACAAAAATTTGCCTCCTCCCAAGACCAACCACTTCATTGACACAATTGCAGTGTTGCCGTGTAGACAACAACACCTCCTACAAGGAGAAAATACCATTTCATCATAAGCTGCATTTTCCTGGTATAAGTGCATGAGCTCTGCATCAGCACTAAGGATTTGTTAGTTTAGGCAGAGCAGGAAATACACAACTTTACACTGATATAAAGACATAACCTACACAAAGCTGCACTGAGGAACAAAAGGAGTAGCCACATATACAGAATCCATCCCTTATATTCTCCACCTCATTTGCTGCTCTTTCACCATGTCCAATCCCAGCTTAGAGAAAAAGCACCACAACTCCTCTAGAAAGATATTATGGCAGACATTTTTACAGTAATATTTTTGTGCAGTTAAGACAAAGATGTGTGTTAAAACATGCAACTCTTCCTCTATGCCTGTTTATGCACAACTCTCCAAAGAGCTCAAAATAAACCCATTTACTGGGAAGGAGCAAGAAAGAGAGTGATTAAGGCTCACTGGAATATCATACCTACAAAAATGCTCCACGTTCTTTTTAAAAAGGCTGGAGCAAATTATAAAAATGTATTAATTTGCAAATTCAGAGTTGCTGTTAAACCAGATCTGAATTTCTTGTAAATTAACCCTAGTGTCCTGATATTCTTAGTCTTGGTATTTGTTCTTGGATGGCTTCTTAAAGTCTTTTCCAAAGCAAGTCTTTAAACCAAAAATATATGATGAGTCTTATCTTCATCCATTATAAACAAACAAGTCTATGATTTTTATTGACATTCTCACACTGTACTTTCTGTCCTCATCCACACAGACCTTAAGAGAAACTGAAAAAGATTCTCAGAAAAAATCTTCATAATGGGGAAAAACAACAGAGAATGGGAGTGGTCCTCTACTACTTTCATTTATTACTACTAACAGAGAGTAGATCAGACTGGTGAGGCACTAGGTTTCTGCACAGACCCCAGAAAAGCAGGTGCTAGTTTCACAGGGTCCAGGACTTTCAAGCCCAGCACACATCAGTTACTATATCAATTCTGCCCCAAGAGAATCCACAGATCACAAGAACCCTTCTGCTGCCTGCCCTGGGTGAGTAACAAAGCTGAACAGGACCCATTTTCCTCCTCCCTCTCTTCTCTCCCAAGATACCTAGAGGAGCCAGCAGCTGACACCATGGAGAAGCTGTCCTTGAAGGTAACAATCAGGTAACTATAGGTTTGCCCACGTGGAGGTACTGCTTCACCTCTCTGCAGCCATCAGTATATCAGATCCCTTCAAACTGCATGCAAATGTGCAGCCATCTCCTCTTCTCCCCACAGTAGTACAGAAATCTCATTTCTAGCAAACATCTACTTTGAAACCTCAACCACAATATTCCAGATTCATTCCTTCTCACCTCTCTTTACGGCTCCCAAGCTTGCGAGATGTGTACAGATTCCCATAGTCCACTATGGAGAGGTGACGGGAGAAAACAGTGACTTTGCTGCCCACATACAGATCCTCAAGGTGCAAACTCTCATACTTGGTGCGCCTCAGAAACGTGCGACGGTTCTTCACATCATACTGCAGCAAAAACAAGATTAAAATCTATCATAGCAAGGCATTTAGTTGTGGACAAACTCAACTTAATCTTTACCATCAGAAATTTCCACAGTACTGGGGGATTGAATCTGATCACTTAATTGATTTAATTCCTAGCCCTTTGAACTTACAGGTGCACTAAGAAAGCTTAGCAGATTAAACCACAATTACAAATTTATTCCATTTAAATAGTCTCAGGCTGACAGCTATCTCTGAATATTTCCTGGTTTGTAATTCATTTGTTCTAATTCAAACTGTGATAAAAGGTTCAGGTGCCTGGTGGATGCCTCTGCCCAGTCTCTCTGAGTTTCCCCCAGCAGATCCATGCTGTTTCACGGCCCAGTGGCTCGCACCAGAACGATAAGGATACACACTGGCAGGTCTCCTCTTCAGGGCATCGTTCCAGTGATATTATGCTCTATTTGACTACATAAGATTCAGCATTAGGGACAGAGAGATGATTGCAACACTTGGCTGAGATGTTCTCACTGCCTAGAGCTGCAAGCTCAAAAGCCTGTCAAGACAATTCAGCTTTATGTATCATCATTCCAAGCAAGAAACCAGATATTAACATGTAGTTTTCTGGGTGGGCTGGCACAGCACAGAAGTCAACCTGCTGAACGGTTTCTTCACTGCAAGTAAATATTACAGATGCCTTAAATTTCCTGGGGAAGTGGAAGCCTGTGAAAGGAGGAGCTTTGTCCTCCTCAGGCCAAACTTCCCCTTCTGTTTCGAATTACATGTACTGTCCTCCACTGCAATGGTGTATCCACTACAACAGCATTAAAAGAAAGAACATCATTGCCACAAATTTTGGAGAGGGAAAAAAATTTAAGAGCAAAATTACATGCTCCATGTTCTGAAATGTGTGACTGCAGTTCTCTCCTGTTAGAAGACTAGAAGAATGGTAATTGTCTTCAAAACAGCTAAAACTGTGCAGATTAGAGAATACAAATTATTGTGATATGTCCTTCTGCTGAGACACGATGGTAAGGAAGAAACCTTTCCTGCTGAAAAGTCCTTAGCCCCACATACATGCTCCTACTACGTGCTCATTATTCAAGCTCGGCAGGGAATGAAATGACAATACAGTAAAAAAAAAAACCAGCAAAGAAACCAACTTGAATTCAGTTACTTGTTTTCTCCTGGACTTTCCCAGGAAGCCTATTAACTGTCTCAACCATAAGGAAATTTTTCTGCATCTTGATGAAAAATCTGAGCATTTTCTTGGTTATTTCACTGACGATTGCTAGAAAGGCACCCCAAGTTGTTTTCCTCTTCTCAAGAAGTGGGGATCTACCTGTGTTAAAGAATTCTTCTTTAGAATGGAATTTTGGATCTGTTTAAAAGAATTTTTAATAAACTGAATGATAAGCCACAGCAGAAGAAATGTAAGACTGTTTGGACAGTTCCACTCCTGCCCATGTACATGTAGAAGTAAATTACCCAAAACAAAATAGTTCTCTGCTAAGAATCTGTCTTTTTAAAAGATTTCTTTTCTTTTTAGGAAATCTTTCGTAGAAAGAAAAATTATTCAGGCTTTAAGAATTCCCCATGAGAGTTATTAACTGTGGAAAACTCATAGAATGGGGCCTCTCTGTCAAGAGATCCAGCTTGACTGGAAGAGTTGCTTGCTGACCTTGGACAAAAGTCTATGCTGTGTTCTTGCAGCTGCTAAGCAAGCTAGAAACTTCTCTCATTATTCCCAGTGTCATTTTTCTTCACCAACCAAGACACGATGGACAGAAAGAAAAGGTAAGCTCAGGACTTCATATAATACAAGCCTTCAACAGCTCTGCCCCACCCTCAGCTGAGGTGTGTGAGACCTATTGTCAGGGAGGGGGTAAAGGGGATGAAACAGCCTCCTCATATGTGGGGAAAATCTGGCTCATATCCATCACCTCCCTTCTCTCAGATATGTTAGAGGTAAGAGTAGGTTGTCACCTCCCCAGGAAAGTATTAAAAGATGCAGAAGAATTAGACGGTAATAAAGAAAAAAAGTCACCAAATTCTGCAGAAATTAAAAAAACAATCCAGAAGAGAATTCTAAATGTAAGATCTGTCACCCCCAAAATTATAAACTCACCCCCAAAAGTGATTTTGAGATATTCTTTCTCTAAGGGTGTTCACATACATTTTTGCTCTTTTAACTCCTGTCCTGCCCACCTCCAGTCTGTGGCTGTGTACACGCCATACCACTTAAAACTAAGAGCACACCAGAAAAATGCAAAAGTCTCCCAAGCCATAGGTATTGCATTAAGAAGCTCAAGAACACCTTGGAAGCTCTTGGTTTTGAGACGTGCAGGTGAAATGAACAACAATTTTGCCAGCCTACACATGGTTGTGTGGGAGGATTATTACAGTTCCTGACTGATCAGCTAAACTGTCTCTGGGAAATAAAACTTAGAAACCTCACATTGTGAAAACAGTGCACATACAGACATCGTACAAAGAACTAACTTAAAGGGGACAACATCATGATAGAGTTTGCTTAAAGAGAATATCAGTAATCAGTGCCAAGTACATCTCCTCAAACAAGTGGGTACCCTGGCTTCAGTGAGCAGCAGTTCGGGTAAGAAAAGGCAAATTCCACGAGCTTTCTTATTTCTACATTTGATATTTATAGCGGGAAAGTTAAATTTGATAATTAAATTACTACGTGTGAATACCCAAATCTAGGCTATTCTTAGACTCTTAGGTCTCCATTAAAAATTGGAACAGACTAGTCCATAGCACTTACTCATTCCTAAAAGAAAGCACAAAGCATTGGTTGGCATGAGGATTCTCTTTACAACACATATTATATTTTCATATACATGCCTGCTACAGCAAAATGCTTGTTTTCACCTGCTGTCAATAAGCAATGGGGGTTAGCTGTAGGAACCACAAGACGGAAAGATCCGTGCAAGCACCACTGATGGAAAAATTTAGATCCCACTGTCTGAAATGTTCTGCCTCTCATTAAGCCAAATTTACCATTTCCTCTACTTTGATAAAACTCTTTTACATTTTACTTTTCAGAGACTTCTTGAATTCCTGCTGAAGCTTATTCTCCTGTTTGGAATTAGCTTCAGCTGACTCTTCTCAACCAGTAGGCCAGTGTAGCTGAGTTTCAATTCTGAAACCCAATGAGAGACTGAATGAAGACAGATTTGTGAAAATTAATCTCTCCACACCAAAGCAAGCTTTAAGAAAGAAAAAAATCATAAATGTGAAAGCTATTCTATATGTTTCACCATGAACTCATATTTTTGCTTTTCTTTTGGTTTAGGAACAGAGCAAGATATATTTTAAATTCAATTTTCTTACCTGGAAAATTAATAGGCATAGGCAGCAGCTTGCCATTTTAAGAACTGTTGAATTGGATGTTACATTTATGACAACAGATTTTTTTTCTTACATCCTTACCATTTCAATTGATGCATCTTTTGGATAATACAGAAGTTCATAACGCCGCAAGAGTGAAGCATTTGGGTCATACCATTCAGCAATGAAAGCATACCTCTCATCTTGACTCTGGAAAAAGAAAAGAGGCAAAACTGGCTATTACGGAAAGTATACATATTCTATACGTAAAAATAGAAAATAAAAAACTTCCTTCATTTTTTATCAGAAAAGTAAAGAAAAAAAATCACTAGAAAGTGGACTTGCACACTCTGCATATTATCTTCTGCCTACCATAGCTGGTGACACCTTTTCACTTGCAAGCAATCATCTTTTAAGTATGATGGCAGTTGGATCATGGCAGTTTTCCAGACAATCTCATAACTTACCCTGATTTCAGCAGTCATGAAGCAAGGACTACTGTAGAAGTTGTTAGATTTCTTAACTTAGTCAGAGTATTTGATTTACTTTCTTTTGTTTAAAAAAAAAAATGTTCGCCTCTAATTAAATTACAGACTATTAACACATTTTTTACACATCCTACAAAAAAACACTTTCTTCTTCCTTAACAATCATATCTAAACTCCTCTTAATGATGAGATAAACATATTCAAGTTAAGGACAACATTAGCTTGATTCACTACTTCACTTCCTGAAATTTACATAAAGCATAAATAGCCCAACCTCATTTACAACTCATTTTCTGCCCCTACGGAGTGCAGATGAGAAGGATGGATTGCAGTAATTCTAGAAGCGTAACTACATGCATAGCTTCTCTCCACACCTCCTCAGAGGATAACAACCCCCCAGCAAAGTAAGCACAAAGGTGATGCAAAGCACATGGATGTGCTGTTTTCATTCATCTTAGCGGTACATGTTTGCTAGTTATTGATGCAGTGTCAGTTATTTGATACCTAGAATAGTTAGATGGAGCTCTAAATGTTTAATTCCCACATGTCCTCTAAATCTGACTGCCACTCCTAAGGGCAAGCACGGTCTTATCACAGACTCCCACACTTTCAACATACTTGTACTCTTCTTACACACCTTAAACATTGAGGAACCACTGGCAGTTTAACTTGAAGCTATGTGAGCCTTTTCAGTACCTCAGATTTTAGAAAACAGCAGCATTTCAGTTGTTACAAAGACCACTTAATAAGCAATGAGACAGTTCCTGTAAGCTTCCATGACTATTCAAAAACACCAGCAGGAAAAGAATCATAATTTTCCACCATCTTCAGCTTACCACTGACTTAGGACTAAGTGCTTTTGCAGGTTGAAGTCCTAACAGAAGCACGAAAGAATGAGATAATGAAGAAAAAATTCAGAATTTTACAATGTCATGAATACTAGTACCTCTCCAGCCAAGAGCATCATGGCAAATGCCCCGCCCTCCTGTCAGCTCTTATGGTACCCCCTACACTGCAAATAAATATATGATTGTACTGCAGAAACACTTATGCCATGAGGGCAGCACAGTGCTCTGTGAAGGATGCAAAATTTCCATTTCTCTCTGTAGAAGTCTGTGCAGCACTGAAAACCTTATTAGCATCAGCTACTCTAACTTCTGTATTATCTGTACAGTACACACTGCAGCCTTTGACAAGAATTAAGCTCTTCTTTAACGTGCATCCAGCTTGAAAACTCCCTAGGGACTTAGCCTGGTTCCTGGCCCTTGCTTGAGCTGGATATGTTTGCGTCATCACTGTTCCTGCCGTCATTCGCCAGATATGAAAGGCAGAACAAACTCCTATGGCAAAACTCACTCCTGAATTTTTCCATATAGACAATAAGCAATAACAAGGGTTGGCAGACTAATTTCAGCTTTGATCTTACACTCACACTACTGGACAACAAGACATTGATCAACTAATTTGACTGACCACAATCTTGTCAAGAATGGATTTTATAGAGACGCAGTTCTCTACCGAAGAGGTTGTCTAAAAAGGAAAACAGTCCTGTTTCACAGAATCATAGAATGATCTGGGTTGGAAGGAACCTTAAAGACCACCCAGTTCCAACCCCCTGTCATGGCAGGGACACCTTTCACCAGACCAGGTTGCTCAAAGCCCCATCCAACCTGGCCTTGAACACTTCCAGCAATGGGGCATTTCTTAAGTTCTATCTCCAGAAACTGACTAGTGATAGATGAAATAAAAATTATGTACCATCTTTAATCAATGCCTCTTCACAACATGAGGATATATAATTGCATTACTGCATGCTACTTATTTCATGTTATAGCATCACTTTCAAATATACTTTCCAGGTAGCAGTTGCCAGAGAAGCTACTAACTTTCCTCCAAGCAAAACTTCCAAAATTTGCAAATGCTTCCTTGTCTCACAGAAGTATTGTATTTATGTGAACAACCAAAGCAAACACCATTAGATTTTTCACTTAGTCACCAGTATCAATCATCAGCACCTTCATGTTTTACAGTGAGAAACAGCATTGTGTATCTTGTGTGGTGAGGAATTGGCCTGCTTTTTTTTTCTTTTAACACAACTTCGGGTTTAAGATCCATCTGAAATTCATTTTTTAAGATGTTACTCAATGTCTGAGCTGTTAGTATTTGTTATTTAGCAAGCTCTGCTGGCCACTGACTGGCAGAAATCACCATTCTGTATTATCTCCTTTTGTCATTGTAAGCAAAGGCAAAGTAATAAATGCTACTTAGACTTGAGAAAAACTGCAGAGCTAATTCCCAAACACCCAGTAAGTGCTACCAGTAAGCAGGACAGCTTGAACCCATTATTGTTATGGATCTAGAAAATATGGAGACCTAATATTATTCTAAAATTATCAAAACAAAGTCTCCAAAGCTTCTCCTGAACCATAACTAGAATTTTCTCCACTATATGGACATAAAATTATTATAATAAATATTTCTACATGTAGAGAACAGTATCAGAAAAAAGTTCAAAGTTTATAGGAAACACTGCAAAAAATAACTGGAAACACTGTGTTGGTGAACATGTCAACTGTTTCAGAGGCACACACTGCAAAGTGAAGAAATTCAACACTAAAAACAAACTGAAGACCCTGCCAAACAAGTACCTAAAGCACAGTAGAACTCCAATCTTACTACTGTGGATTCATGCAAATAGTCTTAAAACAGATAAAAGACAATACTGAATACAATCATGATATGCTGAACTTATTCTGGGAAGCCTTTCATTGCTTTCATTGCTGTGAAACTGCCACTCCAAGTCATCAAAAGCACCAACCAATTTTAAAACATAAGTTCTTAAAAGTGAGTACATATTAAGCTCATAATATGTTTTTAAATGAGATCAGAAACTTTTATTTACTCATTTAATGGAGTAGGATTTTGAAGGCAAAACCCAAGAAAACTGTACACTTCCCCTCACATACTGTAAAGATTGCAATAAAATTTTAAGCCTTCACAGGTCTGAAATTCTAATTTCTGAACATTTATTTTCAATCAGTTTACCACTCAGTCAACAGAACTGGTATGGCAAACAACCTTCTTACATGCCCCTTCACTAGTGTATCCTGACTGCAAAGTGGGAATGAATATCAAAGGTGAGGAAGTACTATGGGAGACACGCTAAGTTTCATCCTTAGTTCTGCCCATCCTCCTAACAAAGGAAACTCAGAGAAAATAACTGTCCAGAGAAGAGTGAGTAAAGAATAGCAATGACCTGTCAGGTGGGAACATGTTCAATGCACCACACTGCTCCAAACCAAGAGTGCATCCTGAAGGGGAATGTTTTATAGCTCTTGACCAGAGAGCATCTCATTCCCCCAGGAAATGGCACAAACATGGTTAGTCACCACTGAAATTACATTCCTGTGAACAGCTCAAATAATAACAAATCAAGTGAATCTATAAATATATTATAACTCAGAAAATTCTTGCGTTAAAGAATTAATTTCCATTAATTTCTGCACCATTCCCTCATTAAAATCTCACAGAGCCTCTGCTCTCATGACTATGCAATTAACCAAGCAATACCTAATGGGGGAGAAATATTTTTTCATAAATATTCACATTAATGGAAAAACTACTACCACTAAAAAGCCCAGCAGTGACTATGCACTTTACATTTACATACTGACACCTCCAGAATAGCTGTCTTGAGCTCAGGTTTTACATCTCCTTTCCATGGTAAAATCTAGAACCACTGAGATCAGCGATGTCAAGGGTTCACCTACTGTGAAGATGGAAAGAATAGGTTCTGTTTTTCTTCCTCTGTAAGCTGAACAGAAGAACATTTAAATGCATGTGGGTTTTGCTACTTTTTGCTTTTTGTTTATATTGGCACGTGTGAATATGCAGTAGGATGGCTCTATGCACATGAGAAACACTTACTGAAGTACAGTTGAATTTAAAACCCTACATTTTGTACTTTTGAAAGTGACGGGGGAAGCAGTCATTCTTAGCTAGCATGGGACTAAGTTCTAGAAGCTAAATCCAAGCATCCGGCAAAGAACTGTGACCACAGAAAACTCTGCGCAGAGGGAAACGGTGTATTTGGAACCAAACTGCCAAGCACACTCATAACCAAAAAGCAGAATGCTTAACAAGCTGGACAGGACATGATTATCTTGTCCTGTAAACCTTTTAGACTCCCAAAAGGTTTCTGTTCACAGTAAAACAAAAGGAGAACTTCCAAAGGTTTTCATGAGAAGCAACAGTGGTAGAAGAGCAGCTCAAGGACTAAGGAACCCACACGTAAAGGTGGAGAAACAACTTTTTCCCTCTGGTCTGACCTAGGCGGAACACAGATGTGGATTTGGCTTTCCAAACGCTTCATGATGCCACCTGGCAGCTACACTACTGTACTATTGTGGGGTGAGTACTTCTGTCCTCCTCCTCCTCTGGTTTTGACTAGAAATTTCATACTAGAGTTTCTCTTACAACGGAGAACATAGGAAATCAGGAGCTGCTGATTTTTTTTTTTTCCAAGTCAAGAGAACCTCACATGAAACAGTAACAAAATATTTCTTAAAATTAGAAAGCCCTGAGGTAGCTAGAAAGTGCACCTTTACATGCTATTACCAATCTGGTCTCTGTGAGGTTATACATGCTGTCAGGAACTTCAACATGCATGGCATTATCTGACACAGGCTCAGGGCCCATTGCCCACCTATAACAGCTTTAGTAGTCATGCAGAGTATTGCTACATTTTAAGTGTGCAGCTTTGTTGTCTGTTGCTCCTTTCATTTTTCTCAGTGACTCCGAAATAAGACCAGAGAGAAAAAGAATCAAAGGATTAGAATCAGCTCCTAATGAAGCAATAAAAAGACTGCACAAACCTCAGTAAAAGCTGAATCTGATCCATCCTGGTATCTGTGCTCTGTACTTTGTAAAACCCAGTGCTGTCACAGGGAGAACTTCCAGTTAAGCACAGACAAAGCTGTTTCTATGAAAATCACTGGGAACAGGATGGACTAGCAGACAGGAGCTATTCTCACACCAAATGGGTATTTCTCCTAATACACCAAAAAAGCTTTCTGAAAAGGTTGTTCTGAAACTTCCTAAAATTCTGGCAACAATTTTAAGGGAATATTTTCTTCACAACCTGCTCCTCCCTCTAACCAGGTTGGTTGCACTCTCAAAAATACTTTGGAAGAGCAAGAGTATTTTTATAAAAAATGAGATGGTTTCAAAGAATACTAATTATTTTAAAACATTTCAGGCGAAGATACCATGATGCTGATTGACTCCACTATCAGGTAGTCTGCTGATGCATTAACATGTACTTATCTTATGTTCTTAGGAAGAAAAAAGTTTAAAAAATCAGAATTGTGTAAAAGCTTGGCAACAACAAAAAACCCCCCTGAAATGGCAAGTGAAGAAGTGTCTTTGTCTTTCCTCTTTATAGTTTCTACAAAAAACCCCACCAACTATTGCTATATGTGCTAGTGCATTCCTCAGATGTTGGCCTTGTGCTCTTCAGACAGGGTGAAGTGGGGCACCTTGGTGAGGGCACCAGCTGCCTTCACCAAAAATACTATTTTCCGAATTAGGACCAGAAACTGTTGTCATAAATGTATAATCAATCTCTAATGTCCAGAAGCTACTATTATAAATGTACAATCAACCTCTAACAGCAGGTATCTAAGTCCAGTTATGAATTATCTGAAAAAGCTCCTCAAAGCTCACAAATCTCCAATCACTCGTCTTCCAGACCAATCCCCTCTTCAGATTTAATACTACTTCCTAGTCCTGAAGAGGACTTCAGCACAAATGAAAAGCTGTAACTGATAAACTCCTGGTCTGAGGAGCAAGCGCCAGGAATTTCAGCCAGAAGCAGCTACTCACAGTGTTATACACCCCCAGCAGGCCGGTGACAGAAGCACTGTCACAGTATCACCGGCTTTTAAGAGCCCCAGAACTACTTTGCTTTAAATGGTTGACTTGTTAGCTTTCCTGTTCTCCCATTTTAACATCTGGCAAGCCCTGCTTTATTTTCAGCTGAATGCTTTGAGGTGCAGGCCCTGAGCTATGCCAAACTTCCCACATAGCATCAAGCACTCACAAATTCAGACCACCAGACAAAAAAACCTTCATTTCAATTAGCCTAAAAGACAGTCTCAACCAGTGGGTTAAGAGTGCTATTCTTTCATGGAAGGACATCTTTCATGGAAGGACAGTCCTCTGCAGACATAAAGCTGGAAAATAAAATTCAAACACGTTTAAAACAACTGAAATACCTAAAAAATCTCTTTAAAAAGTCAAGTACTTCCACAAGCATGAGAAATAATGTGGCCTGGTTCTCTATATTGATGTTTCTCATCCCTGGCTGTTGTGACCACAGCCTCTCTTCAGGTCAGATATTTAACAAAGGCTCATACCTATCTGGATTGCCTGATGTCTAACTATGGTTGAGCTCACAGTGAAGTCTCTTTTAAAAGACAAATTAGAGAATTTCTTCCCCCGCCTCATTCTTCTGAAACCTGGAGGAACATCATTACCCCGCCACCAAATCTGACTGAAATCTGCCAGTAAACTTCAAACTTTCCAGTGGGAAAACTCAGTGGTCAGATACACATGAACAGACTCTGATCACACAAACTTAGGTTTTCTGAGACAAACAGAGAGCAGCTGTATATAAAATTCTATTTACATACTACAACTAATTTTCAATCATCAATAAGTCTTCAAAGGAAAAATCCCCATTTGTGAAAGAAAAGGGAAAGGCAAAAAAGCACAGAAGTAGCTAAGCCATTAAATATTAGCAACAATTTTGCAGGACTGAAACAAGAGACTTCAGACATGATGGTGGTATTTAACAAACAACATTCTGAGTGGCAGAAAGTGCTCTAATTTTCAGCATTGTAGTGCACCTTAAATCCCAAAATGAATTCTCATCAGTGCATGCTTATTAAACTGTTATTCAAGCCATCTTCTACCTTCACAGTTTATGTAATACAGGATATTTTCTAGGCAAAACTTAAATCCATAACACTGTGTATATAGAGGACTCAATTAGCTCCGTCTCTTAAAACTGATTTTCTCCTCCTCTTCTATTCATGTTTCTGACACACGAGCTGGAATAATTTTTAGAACTCCAATTTTGCAGCCCCCTCACTGCTGTTGCACCTCCCACTACTTTCTCAACAGGCTTTTCTTTAGTGAAAAACTAAAATCAAAAGATCACTTTTCAAAAGGAGAAACATCTGGCAACTGCAATTTCCATGACAATATCTTGACTACAGACAATTCTCAACCTAAGCCTTGTATTCAGAAGCTCACTGGTGAATTTTGTAAGCATCTCTCTTTTTATCCTCTCCTTGGAGAAAGCAAAGCCTGCCTATTGAAAATCTCACACAAATTCTAGACTATTTCAAACTAGGCAAATATTGGATAAATTATTAACATTCTTAATCATTTGAAATCTATTGAGTCAAACACTTAACTGCATTTGTGTTTACCCTCCTCCAACTGGCACTACATCCTATGGATCTACAGACTTCCAATATTACTGGTCCCTGGGGTTCTCAGGTGCCTTTTGGATGGTCTGTGTTCATATGGCTATTGCTGCTTGGACCTTCTGTTGTGAAGTAGCACAGGGATACTCCTGTCCCTGTAGCACTAACCAAGGGAATCTTCCTCTTCAACTGGAATCTCAGTTCAGTAAATCATCCCCTTATGCTCAGGAGTTGTGATAAACAGCTCTAGAAGGTTGAAAGCCTCAAATTTTCTTCTCAGATTTAGGAATCTGCAATTCCATGTCACATCTGCAAAATTACCTTGCTGTTCTATCGATTTGCTAAGCAAGAAACCTTCTTTTACTACAAGATTATGTAAATTATGTAAGCTTCCTATGAAGCATGTAGGCATGATCAGTGTAAACTAACCTTTCCCCCCACCCCAGTCTCGCATACAAAAGAATCAAGAACTGAAATTCTCAACCAATAATTTCAATCCTCCGCAAGTACATGTCACAGTTAAGTACTCAGTTACAGGATTCATATTATTTTTCTAATTATGGAAAACAATTTCTCTAAAACCCATGAAGGATGCCATACTGCTCCTCACTGCTCTCTTCAGACAGGTTTAGCTTTAGAAGACCAGCTAAACCTTGTTTTTAGGAGAATATGTGGCCCTTTAATGCACATTTATAAAGCTGTAGATCATAGGATCATATATAATTGTACTCTTAATTACATGATCACAGGTAATTCCTCTAGGAGTAGTCAGTAGTGCTCAGCACACGCCTATCTGCCTCCACTGACTCCAGCAGAGCCTGGCAGTGATTTAAGCAAAAGCAGAGCTGTTCCCTGCCTCAGAGCACGATTTGCAACGCAGGTCATCCCACATAATCACATCTGAGCACGAAGTTTAGGTGCTTTGCACTTAATCAGCCAGTAGTGGCAGAACTAATGCTGCTATGGTCAGCTGCTGAACGCTGTGTCTCCACCTTCCAACCACAAGACTAATGCCTACATGTGATCCCAGGAAGGGAAATACTGAGCTACCTGCGCACATCCCATCACAAGATCGAACCAATCCAACCAGTTTCAATTACATGAAAAATATTTCTGAAACTCAAAACTTGGCCTAACATTAAAGCTGATGTGAATATTCAAAGGCAGTTTTCTTTTATAAATATCATTCCTCTGGCAAACTTTCAGCTTTCAATTTCCAGTATTTTTAGAACAAAAGCTTTTCAGAGGAACATTGATTATTTTAGTATTTTAATTAGGATTCTGAAGCATTTTCAAATTTTCTCCCCACACATTCTTATTCAGGTATTCCATGAAATTTTTAACCTCCCGCAGAATCTGTCTGGAAATTTTCACACAGAATGGTTAAAATCTGAGAAACTTACAAGCAGCTGGAAGTAGAGCTTTGAAAGGAAACACCTACAAATCCTAAACTAAAGCTGTCAACAGCACTTCAAAGTAGTATAATGCCTACAACATCTTCAGATTATCTCAGCTCATAATAATCTTCTGAAAAGCTTTTTTAACAAGAACTAGCTGGTTGCCTTGGAATCACAGCTAAGGGAGAGCGGGTCCTTCAGCCAGCCAATATCATGAGCAATTAGCACCCAGGAATTTGTGTGAATGCCCCAAAAACCACACATGCTGCATTTACCTGGAACAGTCAGGGCTTTTAAAATTCTAGTAACCATTTATGGTCCTATGAAGCTGACAAACAACTCTGCTAACACCTCATTCACTACTGTGGGCACTTAAAGAGAGCATTTTGTCTGCACTACTGCTTAACTAAACGCTGGCTTTATTTTTATTCAGATGGTGTAAAATTCTAAGGTAGTTGAACTAAATCCAGATTTCAGCTAGTACAGATGTCATGGCCATAATTTATTCTGAAGTCAGACTAATTACAAGTTCTCATGATAAAAGCTATTTCAGCAATTTCCCATTAGCAAAGTAAAAAAATCAAGAACTTCTGTGGGGTACTAAAAGCAAAGGGGGTAAGTATACTCATGTTCCTAAACTCTGCCAATCCTAACAGACTTTGACAGCTTCACCTTATGAAGATTTGTTCTACAATTCAAAGATTATTTCTCTCGCAAAGCATAGGACTTTTGTCATCAGATTTGCACAACTGAACTATGCTGCTCCCCAGAGATGCAGAAGTCTATGCTGGATGAAGACAGTGACTGAGAGATTCCAGTCCCATATATGGTTTGGATAAAATTGCTTAGTACCACCTTCACAGTTGCCCTCTGCATTAGTGCCTTTGATGTTCAGCACCTTTTAGAAAAGGAGGCTGTATTTCCTCCTTTATCCATCTGCAAAATGCAAATAATCATCATCATCACTCCTTTCACAGAAGGACAGCAAGATTTAGTAGCTAAAATATTTGTACTAGTTAGGCATAAAAAATCTCCCTCCATTTTGACAAAAACACAGCAGAGGCAGGTCAGTCAGTTCATCCTGATCTCCTGCTTTCACAGACCCTTCACTGCGGCACAGGAACGAGGCACTTGTGGAAGAAGGCAAAAAAATAAAATGCTGCCCAGCCCACGGCCCCTGCAGCTGCCTCCAGCAAACACTGCTAGTCCAGAATGTCAGTAGCTGCAAGGACTGGATCCAGACCACAGTTCCCGTCCTCTATCCCAGTGATTTGGGAATGTTCAGACTTAAAAGACCACGGTTCAGTTATCAAAGAGTGTGTTGTGAGAGACCATGGGACAGGGCAAGGACAGCATTGCTCTTATGTAACTAGAAAATACACAGCATAATACAGGCTCTACAGAGGAGAAAGAATACATGGAAAGGCTAAAAATAGAAGGCGTACTAAATTTAGCGAGCGATCAAACTTAAAAGTGCAGTGTTAATGTGGAAGAACAGCTACACAGCCTCAAGCATGCCTACCCACCCCCTTCCCATGTGTAGACCTCTCTTACAGGTGGCTCTCTTTCCAAGTGTGTTAGTGTATTCTGCAGAAAAAGTGTGATTTTTAAAAAAGATAATTAAGGTGCTTACAATTATTGAAGGATCCCATGCAAACAAAGAACACGCAACAGGCTCTCAGGAACACAACTCGGGAGAGAGCCACTTCTTTGCAAAGACATGAGCACCCTCTGGTGCCCAAGGACAGGTTGAGCACCTTATTTAAACCAAGAATTTACTTCTAAAATGATCACTAAGAAGTCATCTCTGTTTGCCATCTCTTCCTAGTGCAGCCTCAAAATTAGTAACCTCGTAAGAGAAGGTAGAAATGACTAAATGACAAAGCACAGATCACAACAGGCAGGGTGATGAAGTCCTTTCACACAGGAAAACTGAGGCACATGGGCAGGTGGCCTTCCTCAATGCCCAGCCTCCAAAAATCCCAGTGTCACAGTTTTTAAATGAGTATCAGAGCTGCCCACTTCAGGACAACTTGTAAGAGCCACCTTACAGAGTTTATCTCATACGGGGAACATTAATAGGCACAACATGTGGAAAAAAAGATAATTCTTCCTTTTTTATGTGATCATCTCATCTGAGATGTGTTCATTATAGATGCAAATACTTGCTAGGCTCTCATTCTTAGTATTAAACTGTGACAGCATGTTCCAAAGCCCTGCTACACAAAATTTACTCCCTTTATCAAACATTCTGCTGTTTTTTCTTTCCATTTTGCTGCCTGGGAGAGAACTATGGTGTTCCACCCACAAAACACTCCTGACCCTGGTGTGTTGCTTAGGCACCAGGGCCTCTAGTTTCCATCTGTATAAGGACACAGGTGAGGTGAAGACAAAATAGTTTGGGAGCATTAGCCCAAGCACACACAGTGCTTACTTTCAGGAAATAGTACTTTTGTTGATTATTCCTGGCAGCTACAACTGTAGTTAAAAGTCAGTGTTCACCAAAGGGCCCTCTTCAAACTTAGAGCAACAGGTGTTCCCTACTACCATTGTTTCTTACCAGCCAGTTCATGATTAACAGAGTACTCCACCTGGCTACGCTAGATAACCATAGGATTCTAGAAACTGACGCTAAAATGGGCAACTGAACAGTCAAACCTACTTTTTGGAGGATCACTATTCCCTTGGCTTAAAGGAAAAAGACACTGTCAAACAGAAAAAGCTAAAAGGTTTAGTTTCTAGTGTTCAGGCCACCAAGGCAATCAGGGTCTGGAGAACAGGACACATGAGAGGAGGCTGGGAGAACTGAGCCTACACAGATTAGAGAAGGGTGAGGGTACCCTTACTGCTGTCTCCAACTGCCTAACTGAAATACACCAAAAAGATGGATCTAGACTTTTCCTGAAGGTGCGCAGTGATAGTAAAAAATGCAAAGGACACAAGTGGAAACACAGAACATTTCAGTCACATACCAGGAAAAAAAGAATTACCAAGAGGGTGGTCAAGCACTGGCACAGGCTGCCCAGAGGAAGTGTGCAATATCCATCTTGGGAGATGTTCAGGACTTGCCAGGACACAGCCTGGAACAGCCTGGTCTGGTTAGACCTGTTTTGAGCAGGCTGAAGGTCCCTTCCAACCTAAATGATGATTCTATGATTCTAATTATAGCCTGGTGTCCCTTTGCCCAAATACAATGCTCATCCTTCCAAGCTGCTCCAGATCCTACAAAGTTGGGTTCATGTATTAACAACAATCTAGATGTACTTTCAAAAAAACACAGAGCTCTGACTGTTAAGTGTAAATTTTATCCACATCAAATTTGCCTGGAACATCTCTCTAAATAACCACTGTCTCTGTCACCAAATTCTATTAATTTTACTGCCAACTGAAAGTTCAAAACTTTTCTTTATTCCTGGCAATGGTTCACTGTGTAATTTCTGAATTTCTTGAGTTTCTGACAATATATATATTTTTAAAAAATCAACGTACCATTAGGACAGACATGTCAAAGTTATTAAGATCTGTACCCACAACCCAAAGGATCTGGACAGACAATTCTGGGTGACAAAAGGGGATTAGTATCAAACTTAATCAAAGTTATCTAACATTGTCTAATGATATCGCGTCACCTATTTGAGCCACTTCATCAGAAGAGCCACCAATGCATCTAAAATTGCTTTTGGAGAGGTGGCAATTTCTGCAATTCAAAGCCAAGACTTGGCTACAGTAGGAGGTAATTTATCCCATGGATTCTAAACCTGTCAACTTTGTATTTGTAGGGTGGTATTTTATAAAGCACATAATGTCATAAAGATGTCAGCATCAAATCCAAAATGAGCTCCTGGAACAAAGGGAAGTTATGAGGGTTTTCAAACAGTTTTCACTTGCCTGACAAAGTGCCAAACAATCTGTGATTTTATCAGCTACCTCTTCTGCAATGCACACAGCCTAGTTGTTGAAGAAGTAAATTTCCATTCTTTGGAATTACCAGCTCAAGAAGAAACCATGGCATATTTTTGATGTTCACAGGAAGACTCACCATGCAATAAGTAGTTAAAGGCTACTTGATAGCATTTGGTTTATCTTCTCTCTACACTGCATAAAACTTTTTCCCCCTGTGATGAAATGCTGCAAATGACAGTTGGCCATTAAGTACAGAGACGTGTCTTTGTGGTTGGTTCTGTCTTGCAAGCTACAACCAACAGGATCAGGCCACTGTGCAGCTGAGAAAAATTCAATGTAATCACCAGCTGGCACTCCAGTGAAAATGAGTCTTGTTTTAAGACCAAAGAAGCAGAACTCCTCAAGCATTATGAAAGTGTCTTTTGTGGAGATTGTATCTTTTCCTGGAAGAGTTTAAAACGCCTTTTTCTTTTTTTTTTTTTTTTTTTAATTGCAGCTGTTTTACAACAGGAAGTATGCAATTTGAAAATTATAAAAAGTTGTTTTGTAAATGTTCAGGGACGTCTATTAGCAGGAAGATGTTTAGTTTGTTTATATGATCATTTCTGAATGAGAGATCTTCACCAAAATTATTCCATTTTACCAGCTCACATAGTATGGTTGACATTACTGGGTCCCAAGTGAAACTCCTGTAAACCAAAACAGCCCCAGGAGCCATTCTGCCTTTTAAAAGTCTTCAGCTGAAAATCTGAACATGCAATGAGAAACCCAGGACTAGCTATTGTCAAGTTCTAGAAATTCCTGATTCACTTCCTATTTTCTAAGACCCATTTCCAAAAAAAGAATATAAGTATTTTTCACTCATGAAACAAAGAATTTTTTAAAATTTCTCATTTTTCTTCCCTATCTTGTCTAAACTGATGATTTCCATGTTGATATTCTCCAAGCTGTGGGTTTTACTAATGAACTGATGATAATAATAATTACAGCAAACATGTAACACACAAGTTGTCAAATTTTCTGTTGAAGTGAGCTGAACTGCTCATCCCTTGATATATTTAAGATTTTTGTCAAAATTATAAGACTGCAAGCTCTAGCAACTTAGGAGAGCCAATTTCATATATATTTTCCCCTAACTCTGCAAAAAGAACTAAGGTAGCTGGGCACCTCAATTCCACTAGCCATGTCCTTCTACAACCACAAGACCAAAGGCAGATGGCAGCAATTAGACAAGTCACCTGGCTTTTATGTGCCTTGATTTCCCTGTGGACAAGGAGGAAATAATTTGTCTGTCCTGTTGTTCAAAGGGTCTTGTAATGCAGAATGCAGCTGTCAGATTGGAGGGGTAAGAATAACTGTTTTAAAGGGTGGAAGAAAAGGAAATCCACTAATTGCACCTATGTGCAGTGTTTCCATGTGCAATCAGGCTCTGTATCTGTGGTGTACAGAGCCCATTGTTCTCTGGAAAATTCTCCACTCCTGTATCTGGAACACTTGCAAGTGCCAGGGAGCACCAAACTCATGAATTAAAAGAAACTAACATTGCTAAGATCATGGACCAATACGTCTCTGCATGCAATTGCATGAAGGTACCATTACAGAATCATAAAGCATTCCAGCAGCCAAGAGGGAGACCACAACTCAGGTGGAGAAATTTACTGCTCACCGTCCACAGCAGCCATGTCTCACACAATTACAAACAAGACATCAGAATGCACCAGAACTGATCTGAATTACTGGCATTTGATGACAAGGAAAGCTGTTCTCCAACAGTTAACAGGCCTGTAAAGCCAAAGTGCTGTTAGACAAAAAACTTCAGGATATTTTAGAACCCTTGTCCCTTTACCGTAGCTTCCACCACCACAGTGATGTGCCTGCATTTTACAATGCACACAGCCACTTCCAGTGCACTGCTTGCACATAAGTGGAGTACAGGGTCTGACACAAATACACTCCAAACTGATTCCAATAAAAGCTATTATCTTTTTCTTTCTGTGGACTTCATATGACTTGTAACAGTTCTTTTCTGAGTAGGTATATATGTTAAAACTAACGCAATCTATATGACTAACTGGAAGCAACACAGTATTAAAGGTTGGTCAAGCTTTCCAGCACAAAATTCATTACTTTCAGAATCTAATTAAAATCCTGAGCCTAAATTCCAGCTTGCAGATCAGTATTTGGATCCACCAGAAGGCAGCTTTTATATTTTGGTTTGTTGTTCCCGAGAAAAGATGTTCTGATAAAGTTGAAGATGGATCAGGTGCATAAAGTCATGGCATCCAGCAGTCACATAACTTAGCCCTTTCAAGGATGCTGTGTCCACACCTAACTGGGCAGCACACATTCCCAAACATGTATTTTCCCATCATCTTCCAGCTGCCAAATTATTCTTAATGTACATTAGGAAACTGTCAGAATGAAGGGTACATGAGTGGAAAAATTAGTGGGTTTTTAAGTACAAAACAAACAAGCAGGACTCTGTAATACTTGAAAGGCCAGAGAAGAAAGACCCCGGGGCACAGGAGAAGGGCAAGAGAGGCAATGATTGGGAAGATTATGGAATGAGTTCTTAAGTAGCTGGTCACTGAACATTGAAGACAACAATATAATAATAGCAGATAATGTGGATTTGTCAAGAACAAATTTTTTTCTGACACAGTGAGCAAGGGAGAAGCCACAGGTGTGACAAAAAAGGGAACTGATAAGACTTTTAATCTGTCACCTGAGGATCTGACAAGCTGAGTAAGGCATCATGGCCTAAACCCAAGAGCAGCTATGACTACTACATGAAGATGTAATTAGGAATACTTCCATTGCCAACTGGGAGTCAGATGGTGTTCCACAATGATCTGTCAGGCACCTGCTTTATTTTGTATTTTTCTTACTACACTGAAAATGAAACTGAGAAAGCATACTTCCAGAATCTGGGCTGACAGCTAAGGTGGGAAAGATTGCAAGCAGTTTAGAAGCAGAACTCAGAATGATAATCTGAAAATTCTACAGAAACAAATGCAAAGAACTACAATAAAAATTCAAATACAAGGGGAGAAATTGGCCAGACAACAGAACCACGGGAAATCTGATAGTTACAGTAGGTTGCAGTGAGAGTGACAGTGCAAAACAGTTCAGGAAAAAAATACGGTAAATTTGGCAATATGAAGATCTAAGACACAATAAACAAATATTTTGCCCTGTTCAGCAGCACTGAAACACACTGCAGCTGGAAAGAAACCTACAGGTTAAACACCACATTTAAGGAACACCGCCGGCAGAGTGGAAAATGGCTAAATTTTAAAACCACAGTTATCAGTAGAAAAAAATATTAAGAGAACAAAATTTGTTTAGAAAAATGTGAAATGAGGAAAGGGCAAAGTTAAAATTTTCAAGTACTTCTACACACAAAAGACAGAATAGAATATCTTTAATCCATTAAGGCCAGAACAAATAATCACTGGTATCATTTCTAGCACAGAATATAATATGAAAAAAACCTCAGTGACCTATAAAACTCATTATGCAATGGAATTATGTCAACAGATCATGCAGTTCCTATCACTGAAGGCTTTTCAAAAGAAATTAAACAAACATGCCATGAAACATTTTGTTAGAAGTTGCTGTAAGATTCCACACTGCATTAATGAAATTAACATTGGTGTCACCTCAGAAATAAAGGGAGGTTAGAAACATGTCACACACAGCGACAGTCAACTACACAAAGCAAATGCTTTACCTATGGTACAACTCAAAAGGCAGGACTTCCGCTGATGTGAATAAATTCAACGTGGGAATTGAAAATTACAGTTTTACCTAGATAAAACAAAATACTTGCAACCTTTATATCTGAAAACAAATAGTGGCATTTCTATTTAAGTGGCAAATGCTGATCTTGAGTTTATGTTCTGAAAGTAAAGTGCCAAATAAGCTGCTGGAGGGGTTGGGGCAAATCTGAGGCACTCAGGTTGAATATTTAAGGGTGGGCCCAGCAGCAGGTGCACCTGCCAGGCCACTGCATGTGTCTTGCATATGACTTTGAGTACAAATTGTAACTCAAAGCTGTTCATTTTTTAATCAGCTCTACAACACTGGGGTTTGCACACCATCTTGGGCAAGGGGGACTCAGTTGAGTTCTACTATAATCACAGAATATGCTGCGATGGAAGGGACCCACAAGGGCTGTCAGTCCAACTCCTGGCCCTGCACATGGCAGCCTCAAGAGTCACACCATGTGCTGAGAGCATCGTCCAAACACTCCTTGAGCTCTGAGGCTTGATGCTGTGTCCACTTCCCTGGGGAGCCTGTTGCAGTGCCCAACAACCAGGCTGAAGAACCTTTCCCCCATATCAAAGTGCAAACGGTGTTTTTTTATTAGTGCCCCTGCAATGACATCCTGTTGTCTGTCCTGCATTACTACACAGCAGATGCAGTCAAGAATAAAGACTGTCGCAGCTGAAACGTATTCTTTCCTCAAAATGCACCACTGCCTTCCCGCTAGCTCTCCCGGGTTCCTGGCCCAGCCTGCTCCTCACTCGGGGCACCTTCCCAACAGCTGGGAACCAACGAGCCCGAACGGCGCCCTGAAACTGCCCGCGGCTGCACCCCCCGAGCCCCTCAGCCAAGGGCCGGGCGCGTCTCGGCGGCGGCACGTCCCGTCCCTGAGGGGCGCCGGGCCCCGCCCGCCCCGGGGCTCTCCCAGCGGCACCTCGGCTGTCCCGCGGCCCCGTGTCCCCGCTCACCATGGCGATGACGCCGATGAGGATGATGACGGCGCTGATGGCGATGCCCGAGCCGCCCCGCCCCTGTCGCGGCAACCGAAGCACCGCCCCCGCGCCCGGCGCCGCGATTGGGCGGGAGCGGACACGACACGCGGAGCGCCCCGCCCCGCCCGCCGCCGGACGCGGAAGCCGCGGAGGTGACAACTGAGGGGCTGTCGCGACGTCGCTGCTGCGGGCCGGTGTGTCGGGCCGGGGCCGGGCTGTCCGGGGCAGGGGGCCCGCGAGGCCGGGGCTGGGCGGACGGGCAGGCGGGCAGTGGCCGTGCGAGGCCCTGGGGCCGGCGCGGCTCGGCGTCCGTGCGGAGGTTCTGTGGGTAATGATGCAACCAGTGAGGGAGTTTTGCCTGCGGAGATGTAGTAAGAAGGACACTCGTTGGGAGGCTTACACTGCCCCCGCACTTAGCTGGGCAGTATTAGAGCGTGAACCCTGAAGGAGCAGGGTTACCGGCAGGTCGTGTCTGAGGGAGCGGATGAGCCCAAATCCACCTAATCAGTCTTTCTTTGAGTATTCTTGGCTTTTTCTGAGCAGCTACGCTTTCACCTTCCTCGTTCTTATCGAGTGAATAAAGATGTTCAATCAAAAAGGATCGAACAGCAGTGGTGATTAACACTTAATGCTATTAAATAAGCAGACGCACAACTAGAGTTGTAGAAGCAACAGATGGTGAGACATTTCCAGATCTGTAGTTTGAGAAAGCTCAGGGAGGGTGAGGTGTTTCTCTTGTCTTGTGGTCATCACAAAAGGTAAACCTGCCTGACAAAAAACAAATCTTGAATCTATAAACCCAAAAGTAGTAGTGTGCTCACTGCTGCCATTTTCTTTTTAGGGCAGGGCTGTTGCAGTGGAAGTCAAAAAGCTGTAGTTAAGCCTTTTCAGTTGGTTGTACAGTGAAAGGAAGCAAGGGCCTTGGGGATCTCCCTTGAATAATGGAGAGAACTCAAGGGAAAAAAAACAGCCAAACAAAATAAGGGTATACGGATCTCAAACTAACATAGTTAGAGACAGACCCTTGAAAAGAGGGATGGGCGACTCGTGTAGTTGAGTGTGGATGGGCTTGGTGATGAAGGTGGCAATGGCCAACACCTTTGGGTAGATAAGGGAGAAAATGGCCAGGGTGGTAGTTTGGGCCAAACTGAGGGTAAACTTTTGCTGTTAGGTTAAACTCAGCATGTGCACCCACTTTGGGCACTGACTCCTTCTTTGGCTGAGAATTGGCCCTATGAAAAAGGTTGTTTTAGCAGGCAGGACTAAAGGAATTGTGCAACTGGGCAGTTGCCATTGTTTCCTCTTGATCTGCTTGAAGCACAATATGGGATTTCCTTTTCTTGTGGTTCTGTGATTATTTTAGGTTATCTCAGCACAGTCATACAGTTGTACTCCAGGAGTGCTACAGGTTTTTAAAGGGTAAGATGGAGGCTCACTGAACAAGGAGGTAGACCAAAAAGAGAAATTTGAGGAGTGGAAACTAAAACTAGATGAGGAGCAATGGAAAGGAGTTGAAGTGCAGCTCTTGGTGAAAATAGACACAACTGCCAGAAGTCTCACCACTGTCTCCTTTTAACTTTATGGTGTTTGGTGAAGTTTTTACCATTTTGGGTTTTTTCCCTTTGTTTTGGTGTGGGTTTACTCACTCTGCTACTGAACTGGAGTTTAGAGGCTGTACTGGAAAACAGGATAATCCAAGACTCACTCTTGCTGTTATCTTGCTAAATATTTTTTTCTGCCCCCCTCCTCATTTCTTCCTCAGACTTACCTAGTTAGGAAGAGCTGACTGCTGAAGAGAAAATGACATCTCTAGAAAAAGGTAGGTTGTTCGTATAACTTCTAAGCTGACTGGATTAAAAGTACTTTAACTGGAATTCTAAACACCAGAATTATGCTGTATACCAGGCTCTATTCATTTAAACTTACTCCTTTTCTGTAGCTATAAGGAAGTAGTTCTGTGACTTCATTATTGCAGTAAAAACCAGAGCTGCCTGGAGGGAACAGCAATTGAATGTAGTTTTTCTAATCCAGCTTTATATTGAAAAATAAATTTGTCACTGATAGTGCAATCTGTCTGTACACTTGTCTGACAGCCCTTCTCTGGTATTTAGAACCTTTGGTACTGATTCAGCAGACTTGAAAGTAAGGCAATATAATGGTGTTACTACAGCATTTTGGAAATCCATTATTTGGGTAGAAGATGCAAGCACACATTACCACCTGCAGTATGAGAAAAAAAGCAGTGTGTGTAGCCATGTCCTAGAAATTTTGTATCTTTTACCCACTGTGAGGAAACTGTACTATAACAATAATTCATTCACCCGAAAACTTAGTGCACTTAAATAAAATTAACTAGTAAATGTCATGCATATTGGGGACTGTAAAGCAAGTTACAGCATTACTGGGAATGCTGGGGTCTGTTGATTAGAAATGGAACAGAACTGGCTTGTTGGCCTTTCTTAAACCTTCACCTGGGCAGCTAAAACACATGTAAGATAGTACTTAAAAGTCTGCTAAACTTCTTAAGGTGTCAGTAGCTGTCTAGCTAATAGCTGTTTTTTATTTGCTTCTTGCTTTTCAAATGAAACTGCTCTGATTCTGTCAGCTCCCCTAACCTGATTTTTTCAGCCTATGAGTAATGTTGTCAAGAATTTTTTCCATGAAAGCTCTTTTTTGTGTCTGCATTTAATCTTGTATGGCAGCAGGATATTAAAATTAATGCAATTCAGATTAATGTTTGTGTCTTGTACTGTTATTGTAAGTGAGCAGTGCACGTTTGAGTAAAGACTGGCTTGAGTAAGGGCTTACTGTGAGGGTGGTGAGACACTGGAACAGGTTCCCAGGGAAGTTGTGAATGCCCCATCCCTGGAAATGTTCAAGAACAGGTTGGATGGGGCCTTGAGCAATCTGGTCTAGTGGAAGGTATCCCTGCCCATAGCAGGGGGGTTGGAACAAGATGATCCTGAAGGTCCCTTCCAACCCAAACCATTCTATGATTTTCTCACTTGTGCTTGATAATTGCTGCTGCAACAGACTATTTTGCGCATGCAGTATACAATTAAAATCTGTAACTTCAGAGTACAGAAATTAAGGGAAGACTTACAATGACACTATAATCAAGTGAAAGGTGGTAAACTTTCCCTCCACAATTTCTAAATTTCAGTTGATGATGCCTCAGCACCCATTCGAGGACCTGGAGATGGCATGGAAACAGAGCAAACAGCTGGATCAGTGGAAACAATTACTGGAGCCAACACTACAAGCCATCACATCCACCACAGCCCCCATAAAAAGACAGCCTCTCCCCTGAGTCCTGGAGTTCTGCAGCTGGGGAAAGTACATGCTGATAAATCAGTGGAGATTGAAGCTATTCGAATATTAGTCCCCAAAGCAGCTATCACCCATGTTGTTCCAACTAAAAATGCTAAGGTAGCTAAATCTGTGGGACATAAAGGAGACCCATTCCATCAGTCAGATGGAGCCACAGATCCCAAGAAAGAACAGATAGAGCTGAAAAATGCAATTGAAAAGCTAAAGAATTCAGAAAAGCGGTTGCTACAGGATAAAGAAGGTCTCTCTAATCAGCTGCGTATACAGACAGAGGTAAGAAATTAAAGGTGTTTTCTCTCACATAACTGAACTGTTTTGGTTTGTATAAGCAATTTGTGAATGTGACCAAAGAGAACTGCTCTGACACTCTAGCCTTGAAACAAGTAGTTTCCCTTTTGAACTTATCAGCTAAGATATGGAGTAGAAATACATCAAAGTATTCCGTTGCTGCTTTTCTGACAACAGATGAAAGAGTCAAAGACTCCCAGTCAAAGCTGGGAGAAACACACTAGATATCTGCAGAGAAATTAAACTTTCATCAGGAAAGATTGTGCTCCTTAATCACTAAGTGAAAAATGTTATGCTATTGAAGGGTTGACTGTAGTTTTCTATTTCATATACCTGTGGATGTCTTGTCTAATTCTTTGTTATCTTACTGATTCAGGAGTTGAATACTACTGAAACTGTTTTCTGTAGCAGGCTTTCATTCTTCCTCTTTGACTGCTAGAACTTAAACAATGTGTTGGACATGCATTAGCCTCAAATGATTATGCTTGCCTGGATGTATCCCATTCTGGAAAGAGAAAGGCAATTTATTGTTAGGAATTTGAAATAACTTGCACTGGATTCTGGAAGGAGGAGTGTTTATTCTCTGTTGATAGTTACAATAGAGTCTGGTATGTTCCAGGTCAATCGGGAGCTGAAGAAATTGCTTGTTGCTTCTGTTGGGGACGATCTGCAGTATCACTTTGAACGAATGGCTCGTGAGAAGAATCAGCTCATCCTAGAAAATGAAGTGCTGGGCCGGAACATGGCTCAGTTGTCTGAGCAATTGGAGCGCATGTCTATACAATGTGATGTGTGGCGAAGCAAATTCCTAGCAAGCAGGTATTCCCTCTCATGGAGCTGTTCTAACAGCATTCTCCTTCAGTCTTTCATCACATACACTCATTGCAGTGTGCTTGCATATGCACAGAACAGCCACAACAGCCCTACTGACACTTACAGTGAAATCTGAGAATACAGAAAAGGTGTAAAGAAAGTAAGCTCCTTGTAAATCTGACTAGTCCTGCTTTTCAGAGTTAATACAGTGAGTCCTAAACCTCCTAAAATCTCAACTACAGTTCTTGTCAACATAGCAAGAGAAGCTCTTAATTCTGATAAAACTGTGTGCAGTTTAGGGTTTAAAAATTTCTTCTAGGGCAGCTGGCTTTTCTTAAAGGTAATTAGCTTGTTTTTCATCCCCCCGTATGATACAGTCATCAATTTGAGATTCAAAACCCCCCCCCCCAGTATGATGCAATCATCAATGTGAAAAGAAGCTGATGTGATTAAGAGCTCTGCTTATAGTGAGTCAGGGATGTAGTACATAAGAGTAGGGGGATCTCTTTATCAAACACTGGTTGTGTTACTGCTCAGAACCTACTGTTTCTTCTCTAACCATAAAAGCAGGTCTGAAAATCAGAATCTCATTTGACAATGGATTAGACATCAAACTTGTGAAGTTGTCTTACCAGATCTGTAAATAATGTTCTAGGATTTTTAATATTCTACTATACTTGGATATAACTGACTGAATTATGATGCTTAATGCATATCACAAAAGACCTCATTCCTTGAAGGAAATGGTAATAGAATACAGTCTCCTCCCATTCATTTGCTGGTCTTAAGAAGTTTCAGCATCCGGGGTGAATAGTAACTTGTGTAGCATATGGGGTGTAATGGTGGTTTTAAGTCCTAGCTGAGCAAGAGTTACTATGCAAACATGGGTTTTTTGCATTATTCAGAGTTCTGAGATAAGGGATGTGAGTCTCAGCAATGTGCTTAGAGTAACACCCTTCGATACTGTAACATTCTGGTTCATTTTTATCTTGTATTTCTAACTGGTGGTTGTTTAAATGTCATTCTGGTTTTTGCATTTGGAATATCACAGGCATTTGAAATGCCTACTGGAGGGGTCAGCGTCAAGGCTTATGGCATAGCAAAATGTGACAACAGCTGTCTCGTTTGTAGCTCTTAAACAGTCATATCTTGCATCTAGTGAATGCCTCTGAGAAAGGCAGAGGTAAATGAATGCAGTCTATAGCCATAGCTGTCATTTTTAGAGGTGTGTGAACAGATGTGATTACTGCATACTTGCGAGAATTGTTAGTAAATTAAAAATGTATTTAGCTTTTTCTTTCACAGGATCCTTGTCAACTATGTACACTTACCCAAGGTATTTTGAAATGTCTGTTACTAGATTTGTATTAAGTGGCCTGAGATTGTTTAAATTTAGCAAGTCAAAACATAATCTTGCACTGGTGTTGACTGTAGTTGAACAGAAATTATTCTTAATTTGGTTGATATAGGCTCTGTGTGGGGAACAGTGAACAGCAGCTTAACCCCCAGGCTGAGCAGACAAATTATGGTCTGTAGCAGAATAAAGGTGACATTCAAACTGTTCACTTGCACTACTGACTGGAGATTTCTTTTGCAGGGTGATGGCTGATGAACTGACCAATACCAGAGCAATTCTTCAGCGCCAAACCAGGGATGCACAAAGTGCAATCCAGGACTTGATGAATGAACGTGATCAGTTCCGTCAAGAGATGATTGATACACACAAGTATGATTTTTCTAATCCAGATTACCTCTGTGCAAACTTCATTTTTGTCAGTTTATTTTAGGCCAGAGAAGAAACAAATAACTTTACCCTCTTCTGGTGATATTCAACAAAAATTAGTTATGCTGATGTATAGTACGGTCACTTTTCAGTCTTAGAGCTGGAAGAGCAAAAGTAATAAAATTCTTTCTTCATTCCCTAGAGGTATGAGGTCTTAGGGGTAATAAACTGTGGAACTGACATCCCTCATATCCTCAGGCTTTCTCTGTTTAATCACTTACTGTCTTGACTTCAAGTCTTCTCCGTTTTCTTGCAAAATATCAAAGACATTCTCCTACCTACACGAACTTTCTAGTGCTTATTCTGCCAAGTGTTCCTGGTATTAAAAGTCCTGTGCTGGTGAGGCCTTGCCTTGGAGAATATCCTGTTTATCTCCTCGGTTTTAAATGGTTTTTTTGCTCTGTTTCTTTGGTTTAAGATTTAGCTTGTTTAGTAAGTCTTGGGAAGAGATGATTCCTCTGAAGTGTGCTGGGTGCTGATTATACAGTATAGAATACAAAACCCACTAACAGTGCTTCTTTCCTTTCTGCACAGGCTGCTGGAGGAGCTCATGGTTTCTCTTCAGTGGGGGAGACAACAGACGTACTACCCTAGTGCCCAGCCTTACACTACTACAGAGTTAGCAGCTGTGAATTGCAAGCTAGCCAAAGCTGTAAGCTCACATCTTCTAGGAAATGTTGGCACCAGCAGTCCAAAAAAGACTTCAACAACTGTGGAGTTCTGCAATACCCCTGCTGAGAAAATGGCCGAAATGGTAAGAACTCTTGATACATATTAATCTTTATATTAAGGTTCTGGGTAAATGGATATTTCAACTTGAAAAAAAAATCAAAAATGGCTTTTGAGCAGAAATCCTTCCTAGCTGTTAGAGAAGGAAAAAGCCCATTAAACTGTACAAAAACATTTTCAGTCTCAATTTTTCCATCCTTAGATGCTACATGTACTGGATCCAGCTGCACATCCAGAAACATCAACAGAAGTTTCATTTTCTGAGACTTCTCCGTCTTCCTTCCTTTCCACAAAGAAAAGTATTGGAAGGTTCCACCCATATACAAGATATGAAGATGTAACCTTCAATTGTTGCAATCACTGTCAAGGAGAGCTGATAGCCCTCTAAAAGCCCAGCCAAGGCAACTGCCCATGCACTCTTTCTGAAGAAGTACACTACCTGATGTTCAGCAGGCTTCCCTTTGTCCTTTTTCCATAATGGGTGGGTTTAGTATTGGAAATTACATTCTGCTTCTCTACCTCTTGAAGTTAGGGACTGACAGGATTTTCTGGAATACTTCTACTACTTCTGAATCTGGAAGGCCAGTTATTTTCTTATATAAAGGCAAGACAAAAAATTGTACGATGGTCCAATTTGTAGAGCACAGAGATGCTCTTGACTATTTAAGGCTTATAGTCTTAATAGGAAATCTTAATGATTTCCTAAGTCCTAATATCTCCCTTTAGAGGGATACAGAAGTGTAACCATACCAAACCAAATGAAGTGCTGATCAGTTATGTCTAAAATTAAAAATAAAGTAATGGTAAATGGTCAGTTACATGCTTTTTAAAAAAATGTTAGCCAAGATGTCCCCCAGTCTATATTCAGCCTTTTAAATTTACTTATAAAAAGGAGTATGTGCAATGATTCTTCATAGCTGTAAGTTCAGAAAGCAAGAGTATATGCAGTGTCAGCCCTCCTGTCAAGAAGGAGATGAAGCTTGAATGAACTCTAGCTATAATATATAAGTAGTATCAGGTTTCAAGTGGATTCTAGAAAACTCTGTGGGGTAAGATTATTCTTGTGTTTCCATAGAGCTGAAATAATGACTTTTCCATTGTTTCAGCTTCAAGAGTGAAGCTGATGCATAGCTGATCCTCAGCAAAGGCAGACTGGCATACTTCCTTTAGTACATAACACTGAAACCTGGCCTGGCATTAGGACTCAGTCCTTGCCCAAAGTCTTCCTGGGTATTATGGGAAGATGAAGATAAGCACTAAGTTTGCACAGGTACTGGTAAAAAAAAGAGTATTTTTTTACTTACATGGTTTTATAATCTTGAGGTAGATTTCAAGTTCTTGACATAGGTTTGAAGGGAACTTTTAGGAGACAATCTGCTAAATCCAAAGAAGCCTATTTAAGTTTCTTAGTTTGACCCCCAAATTTACCATATGAAGCTGTCTAGTTTAGGGAAAATGTTTCTGGAATGCTTTCTTTTACCCAGTTTTCCTTTGAATCTCATACCGTGATCAGAATATGTAATAAGCTGTAAGTTCTTGCTGTTTTTGGCTCTCCTTTGATTTGCATGAAGAAAGCTACAATAAACTTCCTTTGCTTGCTTTCAAGTTGCAGTTTTGGATTTAATGAAGTCATATTTCTGACCCTGTTTTCTCTGTAGCATAAAAGGAACTATATGACATTGAACTGTAAAACCCTTCACTCTGCTGGTATGAGGTAATGAGCAGAGAAGCACTTCTTTTGTAGTTTTCTACAATTAGGGGGATGGTGTGTGTGAACCTTTGCAAACATTTCCCCTGGATTTGCTTGCTAGACATAGGAAGCTTTTCTTGCCTTTGATGTCAGGGAAGATACTGGGAGGAGGGAAGGCACCTGTTACTTATGTGTTCATTAGCATGTGAAATTTTCATTTTGTATCCATGCTCACTGTCTGCTGGCAAAAGCTGCAACACAGCAGCCTCCAGTCCAACACCAGTACTCAATATGCCTGTAACTACCTCCAAATATAACTGAGAAAAATACTACCAGCAAATCTGCTTTGTATCTACTACACTTCTATCTGTTGCAGTACTCCCAGAAAACACTGTGAATGTGGAAAAATTTAAAAGCAATGCCAGGATCATGAAATCTGTTGGACGTTTAGTTGGGCAGAATGCTCCTCTTCTTTCACTCACTTTATGATTTCATGAGTGACCTTGGCATGTTCTCTATCAAGAGTTCACAATTTGCCTGGGTAAGGTGATGTAGTTTGCTAAATTTATTGTAATAAACATTGACATTTATATAAGGAACCTAGCTTCGTTACTATTGGAAAAGGTCATAATTTGCACAAGCTTTTAATTCCATGGAATAGAAAACTACTGAATATGACTCACAGAAATAAGTTTCAAAACCTGTTGCACGTTCACCCATACATTAGCTTTCAATGACCACTTTCCAGGAACCTAAAAGAACACAGTCCTCTGGTCTAGAGCTGTCAACAGAGCAATAGGAAGTACAAGAAACATCATTTTCCAACAACATAGCACCTTGCACAGTCTTAATCACTAGCAGCATCAAACAGCAATATTAATCCACCAAAATTCAACATTTTACACAGTAGCCTGCATCCAGGAATCCATGATGGAGTTGAGTATAAAGTGCCTTTTAAAGAAGGGAATGTGTATTTGTCACCCTCATCTACAGATCTTGCACTCATTTAGATTTGGTTAAACCAAGAAGATCCCTGAGTTATGCATAAAAGCAGGCTTTTCAACTAAATTACAAATAAATAGATAGGAAAATCATTGTCACTGAAGGTTATTGTTAAACTTGTTTGATAGCTTTAAAAACACCACAAAAAGTCAGTAGCTGTAAAGAACAAAAATTTAAGCCATAGAAGTTAAGAAGATTGTCACTAAGAACTCTGTGGCTACATGAAATCTTCAACTGTAATGGTCTGTGAAGCAAAAGGATTTTGGCTCAGAACTAAATATAGTGGATGTTCCGCATCTGTCTTGCTCTTCTAGCTTCTAATCTAAGCTGTCTGGCCCTCTCTTTAGCAGCTAGTTCTTCTGCTCGTTTTTCTTCTCTCTTCCTTCTCAGCCAGCTGTGGAGAGAGAAAGAGGACCAGAAGTACTGGCAGTTGCAATTTCAAGTTTTACATCATCCATTCAAAGGAGACTTACCCCCCACTTAACTGGACCACTCTGTCTTGTAGGGTGAAATTGGGTGTTGTGGCTGAGACAGTCTAAAAGCCTGCCCCACCCTAACACAGGAAGCATCACTTTCCCACCCCAATTTCCCTGCTTCCCCACCCATCTTTACCTCCCCCATTTTGTTAAACTGGATTATCTTTATGCACATTTAATGGACTGAATCAATTCCAAGCTTGCTCCGGAACACGCAACAAGGGTTTGGGGAGAAGATCCCTTTTTTAGCAAAAGCAATTCACTCTTTTCAGCTCAGACACGGATGCGGTGAACAAACAACATTAAGGAATTGATGTATTTTTGCTAGGGTGTCATTTAAAAGGGCATATTCATGCAAAAAACCTCCCTCTAAAATAATGAGGACTTCAGTGGTAAAGATGTACCATGAGATAGCTACAGTTTTGAGCTGATAGAGTAGGAAGGTTTCAAACATGGTTCCTTACAAATGACCTTACTCACTCTCTAAAAGCTCTGTCGCATTCCTCTGTCCTTGGAAAAAAGGGCACTTCCTCAGCTTGGCGTCTCAGAAATTCTATCCGTTTTTCTTTCACGTATTGTTGGTGCTTTTTTTTAAGCCATAACCTGTAGGCTTCTTCTGGATCCCTGTTCCCCTCCTAGTTAATAAAAAAGACATGTATGCACAAGGCTTATCAGTAAATGACCTTTATATTAATCACATTAAAATAATTTTTTTGTATTCTGCTGGCATCTCCCCTCCATGAAACACACTTTATAAAAACACTGGAGCATATGCTAATCTAGAACATATACATAAGAAAGCATTCAAAGCACTATGTTTAAAAAAGTACTGAATTTAGCTTTTCAAGCCCATCACTTTAAGGCAGAAGAACTTTAGAACAGCATCTGAATCTCCAGGTTTTGATTAGGTCATGTGCATTAACTCTTGCTAACAAGTTCTGATGGTAAGGAACACACTCCAAAGAGTCTTCTGACTGCTTGTTTACTGCAGGGTTCAATCAAGTCATTCTCCTATGATATAGGAGCATCACTATATCCCCTGTGATTTTATATTTAGGTTCATGTATGCTGCTTCTACAATGCGAGCTACCCTACCAAGCAGAACAATCTTAAACATGCAAGTCTAGCTCTTCACTGAAAACAATGTGACAAGAACATTTCCCATCGCTGTGAATTTTCATACACTTAGCTTAGAATTTGGCTTTCCAATTTAACAAGAGCACTATAGATCCCAGTTCCACATTAGGGAGACCTTACTTTGATGCTCAGCTCTTCCAGCTGCTTTGCACGACGAATCCGCTTTTCTTCTTGTACTTGTTCTTTCTTCTTCTGTAACCAAGCTCTATAAACTATTTCATTCTCTCTTCTCCTTTCTTCTTCTAGTTCTCTTTTCCTTTCTTCTTCCTTAAGTGGAAGGAAAAGCAAATAAACTTAGTTTTTAAAAGAATTATCTTAATCTGCAAAGACCTTTGCAGGCAATAAATAAGCCATTTGAATTACATGAGAGACACACTAAAATATGGATGAAACAGGAACACTCAAAGACTGCATCACAGTTGATACTACATTTAGGAAGAAATTGCTTGGAGCACTTCTGTGGTTTGTGATATATTCAGACATTTTCAGTCTAATCCTTTTTGTTACTACCTCCATTTTCATGACACATCTCCACTCACAGACATTTAAATAGCATCAGCTGAAAACTCTTTAAGTCTGCCCAATAGCTCTGATTATCTTAGAATCACTTTAAATTGATGCATTTTAAAAATCAATGCAGCTCTCAGGCTTGAAGGACCACTAAACACTAAAGCATATTTAACAACCTATGGATTGCAGGCACTACTTTATAAATAAGGACTTTTTCTGGACATGAAGTTGTAATGTATTTAGTTAAGGAGTATTAATAGCACTGGGCTTTTTTCAAGTTTTCAAAGTGAACTGATATTTACAAAATTGAGAAAAGTTTCTTTTACTTACTAATTACATTTTAGCTAATGATAAGTAGCTAAAGGAGGAGAAAAGTTTTCAATTAATGCTTCAGAAAGCTGATTAGGACATTTTTTTACCAAGATTTGCTCTCTCTGACACAAAAGCTACAATCCCTACTCATTTCAACACTTTGAGAAATCTAATCTTTTTGCAAAGAGATGATATTCTTCCCACCTACACACAACTTTCAGATATCCTCCAAATTTACAATTTCTAATGTATTGGAATGAAAAAAAACCCACCAAAATGAAGCAGATGGATTCCAGTAATGACAAGAAATGTTTCACGTCTGTGAAATCCATCACAGAAAGGAAGAATTCCATTGGAGAATGAAGAAATAAGGTAATGTGTCCTTACCTTTCCATAAGTCAGCCAACAAAGAAAGAAATTTAGCACACACTGTTAGGAAAATAACCTTCCTTCCACCCACCACACTAACCTTTTACTTTAAACACACAGAGCATGGTGTCAAGAGATCTAGTCCTGTGTGCACAAAGAAAACAGTTCAATTGCTCGTCACATTTCATATCCCTCATTACTGAGCTGAGCCTCAGCAACCTTTCCAAATAAAGCAGACTGGAGCTATTTCCACAGATAGAAGGCAACCTTGGAAGCTACTTAGCCAGCTTAATTAGTACATCATGGCACAGAAAAATGGCAGATGCTTCATGCTTCTTTTATAGAGCAACATACATAGCAAGTCACCTTTCTGTAACTGTATCATCATCATGCAAAGAGAAGAAAAACATCTACATTTTTTAAGTCTTTTGTAAAGATTTCCAAAGTCCCCGTTACAGCTGTCAGAGGCTGACTCTCTATTAAAAATAACTTTTGTTCTGAGTAAGGAGCTGAGAAAGAATTAAAAGGATTCACAGTCACTCTGCTGTGTAAATGTTATATTAGGACTCAACACTCTCCCCTATGGTACTTGCCTAATTCATACTTCTTGAGTACCCAAATGTGACCCTGCCTTACTGTGGTTAATGTAAACTCCCTGCACGGCTGTGTAATATGTGCAGATGTGACATCATGTGCTACATTCCATAAACTGTGGGACTGTAATGGAACCTAGGTAGAGAGAGAGTCAAGAAGTAAAAGCAGTAAGCAAAATATAGCCAAACAAGGCCTATTTATGAAGGATATATTAAATAAATACTTAATTTCTCCTCCAAGCAAGGCATGATCCTATGCCACTCTGGGAAAGGAGCTTTGAGAGATTCTGTACTAACTCCAGAGAATTATTGTTATTGTTGTTATTACTTTTATTATTATTACTACAACTATTACTGCTACCTCTTTTATCAAGGAAGAATGGAATAAATGCCCTGAGCATGTGGACTTTGTGGAACAGAGGTCACTGGGAGGGACCTCCTTTGTGAAGGATGGTCACTGTAATTTACTTTTCTCTATTATATTTACCTCTCTCCTCAGTCTTTCATTCCTTAGTTCTATTTGCTTCCTTAATTCTTTTTGTTTGGGAGTAAGACTGTAAGTGGAGCTTCTCACAGGCGTGTTTGCAGACTGAGTCCTCTGTGGACTCTTCTCTTTTCCCAGATCTTTTGCAGCATTCGAAACAGTATCTGGATGATGCTTAGATGGAGGCATTTCTTTTGTTTGAGTGGCAGCGTGAGAAGACCTGGGCTGTGAAGATTTTTGAGATGTATATTGAGTTTCAATATCAGTAATAGAAACATTAATTGGGGGTGAGATGCCCTGGCTTTCAATATCACGTAAACTTAAGACTTCAAACTTTCCATCTTTTTCCACTAGGATTTTACCATCTGTTGTTTCCTCATCTGAGCCAGCACGTGCTGAAAGTGATGTGTGTTTCTCTCCTGTGTCATTAGAAATATGCAGCTGAGACAGCCCGCTTGAAACATCGTCTCCTTTTGCAAGGTCAGTTTTACCAGCTTCAGCATCTTCTGGAGGAGGAGCTTGAAGATCCACCAACTCATCCTTAAATTTTAATTTCCGTTCTCTGTTTTGATCCACAGGACCCTGATTTTCCAGCTCTTTGTTGGCTTCTTCGATCTTTTCCAAGACGTAACGCTTTATTTCTTCATCCTCTTCCTCAGCCAGTTCCTGCCCATTTTCCAGCCTGGATTCCTGGAGAAAGCTTTCTCTCTCAGTATCAGATTCATGGTCCTCCTCTTCAGTATCTGCCCCAGATTCCAAATGTTTTTCATTAGAGTATATCAGTTTCACATTTTCATCTGCCTCTGCAGGCTGATCTAGATTTTCTTCCATTTCTTCATTGACTTCCTCAAAGCTGTCTGCAGCTTTAGGAATTTGTGCATCAGTATCCTCTTCATTTTCTTCAGGATTCTAAAAAAATTAAAATAAACTAGTCTCTTCTCTCAACACAAGAACAGTTATCAGAGAAAGAGAAAAGAAACAGGGAGAGAGAAGAGCAGTAAAAACTACATGCATTCTAAACCAGGCTGTCAAATAGTGCATGTCATAACTAACAGCTTTTTTGGCGCTAACAAATCTCTTCATTTTCTTCATGTTTACATTTGCACAAAGTTTAACTAAGCAGTAAAGTGATTAGTGACAGCACAAAACCAGAATGAGTGTTGCACAAACATTTAAAGGAACCCAGAAGTACTTTTGAAAAAAACATATAATTTTCAATGAACATTGAAATTTCTGGTTTAAGGATATTATAACCAAACTAACCAGTTCACTGAAATGTTTTTCACTATAATTCCAAATAACCTTCCTTGTCAAAATTCAGTGAGTGCACCTACACATTTCAAGCAATACTGAATTTGTGCCTGTGATTCCAAATACTACTCAATTTTGTCTTCTAAATAACACAACTAGCATTTAATGTAACAAATACCTCTCTTTCACTGAGGTTTGGTTTTTCTTCTTCATCAGTTAAGTATTCCGGGTCTTTTTCAAAATCATCTTCATATTCTGCATTTTCTGTTACATCACCCACACCTGCTGGATCTCCTTGATCTTCCTTTTCGCTCATTTTGGTGATGTGTTAGAGTAATACTACAAAAAGGAGAAGGAATAAAATGTTTTCAAACTTTAGTGACACATATATACTGATATGTCTTGTGGCACGCACATCAAACTTGTTAGCATAATTAACACAACCATGTTAGACAGTGCCACACCACCTCAGGACTAAGCATCACCAATGGTTTATAAACACGAATGATTTTGGCCTTTCCAGCTCTGGCTACTGGGAGAAGGCTTGAGTTAAATCAAATCAAGGTGATTTAATATCTCTTAAACTAGAACTCATGATCTTTTAACTGTTAGCCTTGTGCTTGGACAAAGAGACCACTATTTTATGTTAGCTAGAAGTGCTACAAACTTCTTGTTTGTATCTTATCTTGTATGTGTCTTATCTTGCTTAAATGCAATGTAACTTTAAACACTCATTTACCTGTTACTCAGGATTTAGTCATGCTCATGACAAAACTGAAGATGAGCCACTATAAAGACTGAACCTTTTAAACAATCTTTGGACTGCATAGCACACAGGTGCCACCAGCTCCTGAAGGACTGCTTAAATGCCAGTGCATGGTGCTCCAGGCTGACTGCCTGCGGCCCCTCGGCTCAGCTCACTCAGTACAAGGCATAAAAGACACAAAAGGTTAAAGATGTGAGCCTAGGACACGTGAGCCTAGAGAGCTGATTCTGCTCTTTTTACAGCTTTAGCCTTCATCATTCCTTCACTAATTTGTTTATTGCTTTTTACAAAAGCAACACAGAAGAAGACATTGATTTCCAAAAGTTCCTGTTCTTTCTGTACCCTCTGCTGTAAGTCGGAAGGTGCCAATATTTACGTATCTCTAGTAGGACAAATCTGTGTCATTTTCAATATATAAAGATCATGATTGTTGTGACAGGACAAGGTGTAATGAGTACAAATTGAAAGAGGGGAAGTTTAGGTGGGATATTAGGAAGAAATTCCTTGCTGTTACAATGGTGAGACAATGGAACAGGTTTTCCAGGGAGATTGTGGATACCCCATCACCGGAAGAGTTCAAGGCCAGGTTGGATGGAGCTTTGAGCAACCTGGTCTAGTGGAAGGTGTCCCTGCCCATGGCAAGGAGGTCACAATTTTATGATAAGGTCCATTCCAACCCCTTAGCATTCTATGACATGAGCATATGACAAGACAATGTGGGGTGTAAGAGATAGCTCTGGAAGGCCCTAGAACAGCAAGACAGTTGTGTGACCACCCTGCCCTTCCAGACAAGAATCACAGACTCAAGAAGGGCTTCACCTGGACTTTCAAATCTGTGTGGACTGTGGACTTTCAAATTTTGCAATGCATTTTGTAAAATCATCCAGGAGATGCTGCTTAAATTCTTCCAAGCTTCTGTTTTAAGTTCTGATGAGCATCTCTGAGTTCACAGTTATTTATTCTCAGAAACACCAGCTTAGCTTCTTAGAACTCTGTATTTCATGCTGGACAAGAGTGATGCTCTTTTATACCTCAAAACATAGTCGAGATTTGTTTTAGAGGAAAAATCAGTAATAAAGCTGGGCATTTTTTGCTGCAAACTTGTTTGTACAGAAACTTTCAAAAGCTCTTCTTTTTCTTTGATCCATATGTTGATCAAGAAAATCTAGCAGTTTTTTCACTTCTTTTTAGCTACCACTTACCACAGGAATCACTCATTCACACTAGATTTCTCAGAATTTAAATTTTTAGAGCTCATTCAGACTGTTGCCTTGGCTTTCCACACCATGTCTATTTCCATCATGTTTTTCCTGCACCACCTCATATGACATGACTTGCTGGGAAATGCCCCTTCCTTCAGAAATATCCTTGGTTTGGGTGATGATGTACCTGGGATCTAAATGGAGGTTGCCTTGCTCTAGTGCATATTCAGCACAAAAGGACTATTTCCCTGTGATTTCATCATTATGATAAGTGGATACAAAAGCTGCACAGGTGAATTGTGCCTTTAACAAAACATGTTCATACCCATCTGTGGCACTCAATACAAACACTGAAAACTGTTCAATTAATTTAGGTTAAGGAGAATAACAGGGAGCAGCATAAAAATCAACTTCTTCTGTTGTAAGATAAAGCAGCCATGGCTGAAGAGAGAATTTCCAATTCAATGTCCTTATTTCACAGAATCATAGAATGTTAAGGGGTTGGAATTGACCTTAAAGATCATCTTGTCCCAACTCCCCCTGCTACGGGCTGGAATACCTCCCACTAGGCCAGGTTGCTCAAAGCCCCATCCAGCTTGGCCTTGAACACTTCCAAGGATGGGGCATCCACAATCTCCCTGGCAACATGTTCCAGTGTCTTACCACCCCCACAGTAAAGAATTTCTTCCTAATATCTAACCTAAGCTTCCCCTCTTTCAGTTTGTACTCATTACCCCTTGTCCTATCACTATAGTTCCTGACAAGGAGTCCCTCTCCAGGTTCCTTGTGGGTGCCTTCAGATACTGGGAGGTTACAATGAGGTTTCCACACCAACCTCCTCTTCTCCAGGCTGAACAGCCCCAACCTTCTCAGCATGTCTCCATGGAGGAGGTGCTCCAGACCTCTTACCAACCTCATGGCCTCCTGTGGACTTCCTCCAACAGTCCCCGTCCTTCTTATGTTGGGAGCACCAGAAAATCCTGAATCACCTCCCAGTTTATTTAGGGTCTTAGGAAGTAAAGTGATTCAGCATTAAGAGGGACCAAAAGTATTCAGAAAATCTCAAATCTTCCTTTTCACCTGCTTCTGTTCTGCTTGGGGTGTGTCCGTGGGGGGTGTGCGCTGTGACCACTTGTTCTGCACACACCTAACACCTCTACGCGGTTACACTCAGGCACTGTCACAACGAAAGGCGGGACAGAGCGATGGATTTCTGTCGCTTTGTCCCACAGCACTAAAACCTACACACATACACAAACCCACGAACCCGAACCCCACCCGGGTGCGGTGGGGAACGTCCTCACCAGCATTCCCTGATCCCCTGGGACACGCCGGGCCCCGCCGCTCCCGGCCGGGAACGAGGAGGTGCAGCCGCCGGGCGTTGCGGTTGCCGTGGCAGTGGCGGGGCCGCCCCGCGTACCGTCCCGCAGCGCCGGGCAGCACCACGGCGGCTCCCGAGGGACAAACACCTCCTCCCGAGGGACAAACTCCTCCTCCCGAGGGACGAACACCTCCCCGAGCGCCCCTACCGCCCCCGGGCGCGCACAGGCTGGGCCGCACGGCGCTGTTGCCATGGAGACGGGGCTCGGCGCCAGGCCCCCTCCCCGCCCGTTTTCCGTGTGGCACAATTCCGCTTAGCGCCTGCGAACTGTGGGGAAGCAGAGGGCGAGGGGGCACACACACTCCTCCGGGAGAGGGCAGGAGTGTGGCAGGCGGCTCTCCCTGTCCAGCCGAAAGCTCTTTGATGCTGTTAAATTATGCACTCCTCAGGGAGCAGCCTCAGTTTACGTGTTGTATTATTCATCGTGCTCCAGCTGGTGATGAGCAATCGGATCAGCCCAAGAGCCAGCAGTGTCAGGATTTGGGCTTTTGTCAATCGCAGAATCATAGAATCACAGAATTATAGAATTCTTTGGGCTGGAAGGGGCCCTTGAAGTTCCAGCCCCCTTGCCAGGGCAGGGACACCTTCCACCAGACCAGGTTGCTCAGAGCCCCATCCAACCTGGCCTCGAACACCTCCAGGGATGGGACATCCACAACTTCTCTGGACATTCTGTTCCAGTGCCTAACCACCAATGAAGACAGCACTGAATCTTCAGAGACACACCTCTCTGCGTTAACCACACACTGCTCCTTGAATTTGGAAATGGGGAAAAAATAAAGAAAGGAAACAGGAAAATGCCCTGAATTAGTTCCCATCTGGGAAAAAAAAAAAAAAAAAAAGAAAAAAACAAAAAAAGAAAGAAAGAAAAAAAAGACAAAGAAACCCCACCCTGATTTACCTGAGGGGTCAGGGGAGCTGGCAGAGGGATCCAACTCCTCCATAGAGCTGGAGGAAGGTGGCACCTTGCAGCCTTCTTTACGGAGGACCAAACAGTCCCACAGGTAGTGGATGCTGTGCCCCTGAGGCCAGCAAGTCCCCCACAAGCTGTGACTGCCAGGCTCCCCATGAAGCACGCACAGAGCTCACTGCAAGGGCAAGCAGCTGCCTTCAGCCCTCCAGGGTGACCAAAGTTCATGCAGCATCACAAGATGCTTTCCAGAACCATTTTTTGGGGGATGACTGTCCTCAGCCCTCCTACCAGCCTGGGCTGCAGTAGAATGAGCCCCCCTGGGTGGAGAGAGGGAGAGCAGGAGGGAGGGAGGGAGGGAGTTCTCACTGGCAGCACTGACATGGTGCGCATCACACTGTCCCTCACACAGCTGCGGCCCCAAGTTCTGAACACACCGGCCTAGCAAAGCAAAGGATGACAATCTACAAGGCCACACACCTCAGGGGCAGCATCCACCCTGTACTAAATGGTTAATGCTAATGAAAGAAAATATGGGCAGAAAACACCCACAAAGGTAGGGCTTTGATAACTCTCAGAGTAACCCGAGTAGGGTCACCCTTTCACTCAAAGTCACGCAGGATAGGAAAGCTAAACCTCTTCAGGATGGGGTTCAGGAGATCTCTGAAGACATCTGTCATCATAGGCCACATGCCACAGGAGGAGGCTGGAGTCCATGACCTCAAGGTTTCTGCTCATCCTACACCATACAGTGAAAAAGAAAACCAGGTTTTGACATTGTTTCCAGTGGTCTGGAAGGGGTGCTTGATACTTACCTGAGCTCAGGTACCTGCTTGGCAAAGGATCCTGCTGTGCGTAGAAAAACTTCAACTTCAACCTAGGGCATGCAGTTATCCTGCCCTTGAAGACAACGTGCTGAATTTCTGACTTTCTACATTTCATAGATAGGTGATTTTGACAAGTTCATAGCAGACTAAAATACAGAGAACTGGGCACAGTACCAAGGCTTTCTGCTCTGCTTTTGTTGTAAGACTATCCTTCATCTTAAAAGCCAGTGCTATGCCTTTCATTCAAAAGAGATGCTTTATGTGACTAATTACAAATCAGCATGATTAAGACTAGGATTTGACCCCATTGTTGGAATGTCAAGCTGTGATGTTTGATAATGAAAATTGAATGATATAATGTCAGTTGAAATTCATGCATGCATCCATTAAACCACATGCCATTAAATGTAGGTTTTCAGATGTTCCCATCTGTGAGGCAGCTGCAGAGCATGGTTATGAAAAATGCAACAAAAACAACAGTTAAGCAGTGCAGGACTCCAAGGACAGACCCCGACATGTTGGCTGCTCTTTTCCATGTCACTAATGCATCAGACACTGTGTTCAGGGAACAGATTAATGTAGAGTGAGTGTGTTTCAAAGAGAAAGGCTGCATAACACCTCCTGAGCAACATTAAACAAGCACCTTAACACCTTTTTTCTGTAGTGTAAGAAACAGTTGACACTGTCAAAAGCCACAGAGAACAGGGTTCAGAGCATCCAGTCTCCTGTGCCTTCCATAGCCAAAGTCCCTCTTTCCTTCCCAGTACTTGGCAACAATCACACCAATAGAGAAGAAAACGCCACTGCTTCCACACAGAGCCCTTCCCTTTCCCTGAGAGCACTGCCAGAGCAGCCAGCTGTGTCACACATGCACACAGCCAGAGCAGGGTTGAGCGCAACCCTGCCTTGCCCTGGCAGGCTCTCACAGCCACTGCTAGCCCAGGGGGACAGCAGTGGGTGCTGCTCCTGAAACAGCAGCCTCTGGCAGCTCTTACTATTGCTTGCTTTTTGGACAGAACAAGCCCAGCACTGAGTCTCTTGCTGAAGCAGTGATTCCAGAAACTACACCTCATCCTACCAGCATCACAGCAAGCCCAGTGCAGACAGAGATTCAGTAGTAACACTCACCTCCAGCAGCCCCCAGCATCAACTGGAACAAAGAAACAGCCACAGCATCCCAGGCAGACAGCCGTGTGTAGTGTTTATCTCATCTCCGCCAAACCGCACTGCGTGCTGTATCTCCAGTGCAGAAATTCAGCTCCTTTCACAGCAGCTTTGTGTCCTTTTCAGCTCTCTCAACTGTACACGATGTGGCAGGATGTGATGGGAGGAGCAAGGATTGCCACAGTTCACGTGGACTTGCTTCACTCGCAGGCAAGAGCAGCCTCAGGGTTTTTGTCACAGTACCTTTCACCAGAACCAGATGTACACTTGAATCCACCTTAATGGGTAATGGTATACCTCTATGACCTACTAGTTACCCTCCTGACATATGAAGCAGAGATTTTAATCCCCCCACATGAGTGTCAAGAAACTCCTCCCTACACAGCTGACTCCTGTATTCACCCAGGGAAGGCAGATGAATGAAACTCAGAAAAAACCTGACGTGCCAACAGTCCTATCCTTCAGCAGTAAAGCTCTGAACGAAGCATGCATCTGACAGCCTCCCATCCCCCTTTCCTCCCCAGGAAACCCCTTTTCTCTTGGTTTTGGTGTTCTGCAGAGGGCTTGTTGGGCTACTACCCACACCAACCACTGTGCCCTCCAGCCCAGCCTGTACTATGAGGTACAAACCACCTTTCTAGAAACACAACACAGGGAGAGCTTTCCAAGGCAGTCAAGTGTGGGTGTGCCAGGATGGGGAGCTTACAGCATTTCTTCCTTACGGCCTCAATTTTGTAATTAGGTCAATGTAAGTAGAAAGGTCCTCCTGCATGGCAAGCCTACACCTGCTTTCCCTTACCATCACCCCCCATTAGACTGAAAGATCCTGACCAGGGCTACCCTGCATCAGTGAGTGATGATCTCCCCCACCAGACCAGTCTGCATTGGAATTACAGTGCGGCTTCTGGACTGCTAAGCAGTTAAGAATCCTCAGTCAAGACACTTGCACGGAGTTATGCAAACCTACACAAGCCAGCCATCAACTATCAGCTTCTTGAAGCCTTGCTTCTTTTTGCATGTTTTGTTCTATATTGTTTTTCTTTTTGTTACAAAGATGCTCAGAACAACCTGCAGCAGCAGTGCTGTAGTTTAGCATGGTATCAAAATAGAAAAAAAACCCCACTGTCCATACAGGATATCTCAGAGTATTTTTATTTAACAAAAATAGCTGTTTAATTAGAAACCAACAATGTCAACATGGTTACAGGATTTCATAGGCATCATTATTAACTCTGCATACAGCTCCAATCAGGCTCTACAGCCATCTCATCACCACAGCAACAGCACAGCTCAGAACCTGAAAAACATCCAGGGGTGGCTTCCATACATTGCAGGCCTGAAGATATACACAGTGTAGCAAAACTCTCTATTGTAGTTGCCACAGTTTCATTACTTTGGTACAAAAATCACTGATATTGCTGTAAGTCATTAGTTAATTTGTGACTTGCTTTTAAAATAACTGGGCTGTTCCCCATTAAAGATTTGATTTATGTATGAAAACTATGATTAAAATTGAGCTGCTCCTTTTGGTCACTTGACAGGAGTGCTGTACACCCACTCCTCCTGCCTTGCTCCAACTGCCATCAGACCAAGGAACTCAAAGGACAGACTATCCCTGTCCCAGGACAGCTCAGCAGCTAGCATTTCATGGCTTCAGATTTTATTTTTTTTAAAACAGAAAACAGTAGAGAAAGGAATATATACATGGGTGGCTTCAAGTTTCCGTTTCAGGATAAGGCAGTAAAGTTTATACGTGTAAATGCCAGTGCAACTGAGCCCCTCTTTAGGGGGCTGTTTCAGGAGGCAGCCTGCAGAAAGAAAAGCTTTGGGGAGGGGGCTCCCCTGAGCAGCTGGCCTGGAAGGGCTCCCTGGATCCCAGGCAGCACATCCTGAACACACTAATCATGCACATTGTGTGGTAAAGGCTGAGACTCACAGAAAATGATGAGAAATGTCCCAGCCAGGCGGAAAACACCTTCCCAACCCCCACTGCTGTGAAGTCTCCATGGCACTAAAAGCAGGTGATGAACTAAAGCTGCTTCTTCAGCTGAAAGAAGAAAGAATCTCTAACGAACACATAGAGAGAAGGTATGGAGGGAAAGGCTGCATTGCACCTTCTCCCTTGCCAGCTCTCCTGTGCATTTAAACTCACCCTAAGCTGCACAGCAACAGGGACACTCCATAGGCATTTGTTGCTGTGCTGGTCATGCTGCCTGCGTATCCAGGTGCCCAAGCCCGGGACAACCCTGTGCAACTCCTCCTCAGTGTTGAAGCAATTTGGAAAACATAAATTACTTTTAAAAAACAGATATGAGACAAGTCCCAAATTGCTTAAACTGGGCAAAACAAAAGAACTGCCCACTCTAAACATTCATTGTTCTGCTCATGTGGAAAGAAGAGGTAGAACTAGTGGACAGAGATCCACCAGAAGAATAAAGGCATTTTAAAATGGGGGGCGGGGGAAATGACAGACCATAAATCATCATTTTCCAAAGCCTCAGGCAGTCATTCTGCTAACTACCATAACTGAAGGTGTCTATTTAATCACCAGAGTCACAATTCTCTAAGGGCACAAAGAATAGCTTAAAATCCTGTGAGTTATCTTCCTTCTCAGTGTTATACTAACATCCACCACCCCCCTGAAACAGTTCAGCCCCCTGGGCCGTGAGGCAATGACTCCTGTAATCGTAGAAACCTGCAGCCCTAAGAGACAAAGGCAAAGTTATCCAAGGGTTCCTTGGAGTAGCATTTTGTCAATTTAAACTCCCTCTAAACTTCCCCTCCAGTTTCACAGTACCTTGGGCACAGGCCTTTGTGGCACAAGTAGTGTTGCTGATAGTCCATCCGCCAGTGTCACAAATTGCCCAGGGACACAGTTATGGTTTTGGGGAAGCACCATGATCAGCTATGGTAAAGCTCTGGCAGCAGGGATGAGAGACAGGAACAGGAGAAACAGTACAAGCTCCTCAAGGAAGCATGTGCGTATGCAGAAACATTAATGTAGCAGTCCTCAGAATAGAGCATCCAGCATCACAGGGCAGCCTCAGCGAGAGCCACAGTGCAGCGTACAGCCCTCAGGCCATCTCCTGTCCCAGGCCTGGGGCTCTCCACAGAGAGGTCTGTTAGTGTGCCCTCATTTCTGCCCTGTAGCAGCACCTCATGACAGAGAGCAGCAGTTGATCAGACAATCACAAAACTGCCTGCAGATGGACAGTGTTAGACTAAAACCTCCCAAGGGTCCCAATCTTTGAGAAAATGTACTGTTCTTTGCTGCACATCCCATATATGCAACGGAAGAACAAAAGGCATTTTAGAAAGAAGATATTTGTTCTTACTTACGTAAGAGCTAATACATTTACCTTCTAAAATGTGCTACTAATATAGTATAAATATGGATCATATACCATTAAGGTGACTGCCTTGGGAAGAAAAGGCAGAGATTAAAAACAGACCTATATCTTCATATGTAGTCACCAAGAGTCTCTGCTTGGTGCACTACTGGCTTTCAGGAGATCTGCTTTCCATCTGCTCTTGTCTTCTGTAAGTTCCCACTATACTGCAGATGCCACTGACCAAGAACACCAGTGAGATGGCCGCAAAGTAAGAGGCATAAATCATGAACTGCAGAGAAGAGGAAAAGAAAATAAGAAGAAGAGGTTAAACCAAGAAGTTACCAGATTTGTAAGATTATTAATAAAATAAATGAGCTCACTTCCTCTTCTAAAATACCAGGAATTAGTGATTATTTCTCTGTCAAATCCTTGACCCAGAAACAGTCAGCTGAGAAGCTTTACAGCTTGGTTTATCTTCCTCCCTTCCCTACCTCCCATCAGTAAAGGAAAGAGCATCTATCATACCTGGGTGAAGATGTCCAAGCCAAGCCCACTGGCATCCACGACAATCACAGTGAGCAGAGTCTGAAGTGCTAAGGCAATGAAAGTATTGACCCCAAACACCAGGGCATACCGCTCCACGCTGAGATTTGTAGCAATCTGGAACCTGCAAAGAAAGGGATGACCAGAAACATAAGGGGGGATAAGCTGGGGAACGCATGAATGGGAGGAACATTTCTGGACAGAATGACTATGCAATCTGAGGAGTTACATTGACTGATGCAGTATTTTCCACAGCTGAATTACCTTGCACAAATATTGTACTTTTCTAAATAAGGTCATGACAGACCAGCATGGAAGCTAGAAGAGACCCACAGACACAAGCAACCCTCCTTTTTTTTTTTTTTTTTTTTTTTTTTATTTTTAAGGAAAAAAAACAACCAAACACCCAACCCACCACTTAGGGAGCTCTGTGGGTTTCAGTGTTACTGAAGCAGCCCTCCTGTCCGATGTAAAGGGTCTTGTCACATGGAGAAGATGCAATGCACTCTGACCCCACAGAGCTGTTGGCAATCTCAAAGCTTCAGTCTGTTCTTGTGTGGTCCATAAATTCCTGCATCCTTTTAACCAGAACTCTCTTTGCTGTTGCCAGTTTCAGCATCACCCCTCTTACTGTGCTTGAGCTGTCTCGGAGTGATTATGTGGTTCAAAACCAGCTATGCTTTCCTCCCTAAAGTGACAAATAACACTGAAGTAGTTTTCCTACAGATTAGGGAAAGTTGATGCTTCAACCCAGGCAAAGCATTGTCCTTTACTCATCTGTTAACACTTCACTCCAGCCACCTTTATGAAAAACATCCCTTCAGCAATCAGCACTACCCAATATTGAGAAGTAGTCCCTTCAGTGTCACAAGACTTTTAAGCTTGGGCACACTGCCAGCCAAATATATCTCCACACCCCAGTTTCCAGCCTGAATGACAACACAAACCCTTGCAACAGACTCTTGTTACACAGAAAATGCGCTGCTTTCACACCAGCTTAACCTTGAGAGCAGGTTACATGAGAGAGATACTCACGTTGCTATTGTGATTAGCATCATGTAGATAATTCTGAAGATGACATAGGATCCATAGCACACCCAGATATTACGGACAGTGTCCATGACATACACAGCAGCAGCAATAAGAAAGGAGAACAGGGCAAGTGCCACTTCACCCCACATTGCCCAGGATGTTTTTATGTGACCCACAGCAACGACTGCAACAGCTCCTGTGCACGGAAGGAAAGCATAACTCTTAGTAATTACAGTTGGAGCAATTTGGGGATGGTGTATCTCTACAGCCCCTAACAGCCAAATAAGAATGAAGTGGAGGACACAAATGGGAACACCTTAGCAGCTCTCCTTTCTGACCCCTCCCTCACCTGGTACCCTGCTGTAAACTCCCATTTAATTTTACAGAAACAGCAAAAAAAAAAAAAAAAATAGGTCAATGCTGACTGCCTCTGAAGTCTCCTCTCTGGCTCCAGAAGCATGACAGTCCCAGGCCTCAGACCACTGCCACTCAGTCCTCTGCCCTTGACTGTGGCAGTGTTGTCAATAATTGGGCAATTTCTGTTGAGAAATGCAAACCCTGGTTCTCAAATTAGCACCACTAATTATTTAGTGGTGCTTTAGCGAGGGCAGGAGGGGGAAAGACACGCCTCACTTTAATGCACAGCTATTAGAGCTCTCTCCCAGGAGGCAGAAAAACCCACATTTACTATCATCTCCACATTGGGCTGTAAGAGTAAGTAAGAAGAGGAGTCCAAATCCACATCTCCTGGGATGCAGCCTATTCATGGGGTATAATCATGCACTATTGATTGTGCAAGAACAATCCTTTACAACCCGAACAGGTTTGTAACTCTGTCTGGATTTTATGAAGGGGGGATGGGGAGAAAGGACAGATCATAGGATGGAAAGTGTGTGATATTTCATGCAATTCACTGAGCAGACAAGGTGTGTTTCACACACTATCATAGCTGCAACTGCTGAGAAACCTAAATACATATTGCATTAATAGAAAATTCCTGTTTCAAGTAGGCCTTGTTCTGCAAACAAGCCAAATAGCAACCAACAGCATAATGGCTGTACACAGCAAACCAGACAAACAGCATACTGACAAAGGGAGGTTTACAGGACATCTCTGAAAAACAGGACTGTGTTCAGCAATAGAATACTGCACAGAAGTGCTACAGTGCAGTATATAAGCTCTTTGTAGACCTTAGCTGGCCTGCTGTCTTAGAAATCCTTCAAGCACACCAACACTCCTTATGTACCATCAGTGTGCACAAGTCTGTGATCCTGTCAGACCTCACATCAATCTTGCAGACTGGTGAATAAGGGAGCCATGCCAAGGGAGAGGATTTATTTTCCCCCCCTAAAGTCTTCTCAGTGTCTGCTGTGACATGACCTGACTAACATCTTGTTCTTTGAAAGTCTGGCTCCCCCAACAGCAAAACTCTGAGATGCAAAGAGAAGCTAAGTCCTAGAGCATTCTTCTTACTGTCTCAGCTATTCTGAATTTGGGAACAGACATAGGGATCTCATGGCAACTCATGAAATTGTACTCTTCCTATGCATCAAGGTTGTATCAAGGTTGCTGACACCTAATGAAGATATTCAATCTCTGTGCTTCAATGAGACACATTCAGCTGATCCAGTGATTTCACAACCCAGCCTGATAAAGGATTGCCACATTTCGAAGAAGGTGCAGGGATGCAACTTAACAGTCAGCTGATCTCCCTAGAAGGAATATTATTTCTCTTTCCCAGGACAGGAAGCCGACAGCTACATGAGTCACCATGCCAACTTAAAACCCTTCTGCAGGGCAGGGATGGCAACAGCACCTTATGCAAAGGTTGCCAAATGTCGCTCATAACTGAGCACAGACTGACTAAGAGCGATGAAAATGGCAAATCAGATCTGGGATGCAGCAAGAGAGGTATTTCTAGTAGAGGAAGAAGAGTGAATAACATGTTCTTCTCTGAAGCCTCACTGAATAAAACCAAGTGTAGCTCTGGCCATTCACTTTCAGAAAGAATGCAATTCAAACCAGGTTTGGTGCAGAGGGGCTAATAAGGAAGAGAACAAAGGGCTTAACTTTGTACCTAAGAAAACTAGAAAAACCTGGCTTCTTTGGCTCAGAGCAAAGGTTTTGTTCTAAAATACAATCTTGGCATGACATCAGAGATAAATAAACTGTTCATTAATAAATTCAAATTGGAAAGCAGAAGTAAGAGCATTTGCACTAGTGCCTAGTAAGTCAGGTCACTGCATGCTCATCCTAAACAGGTGTTAGGACTTCAGTCCTGTCACACACTTTAAGCTTTTAGTTGTGATTATTAATTTATTAAACTTTGATTATTTCAAGCAATTAATCTCTAACAACTAGAAGGACTTTTAGTTCTTCCTCTCTTTTGAGCAGTTCAGACTAATTTGCTTTTAGAAAACGTCACCGAAAATGATTTGATTATTTATAAAAATGATACTTGAGGAAAAAAATCAAAATGGGAAACTAAAAACTTCAGTTTTACAAGTGTCTAGGTCTATTGTTCACAGGCCTTTTAAAAAAGGACGTTGTTATCAAAGATGTTCATGATAAAGTTTAAAGAATACCCCTCCTTATATTTGCTTTTTTTCTTTTTTAATTTTGCTGACATTAGGCCACATTATGGGTCTTCTTCTTCTGGATACCAATTCTTCTCCTTCCTCGTATAAAGGCAGTATGGTAGAGGAAGCCAATTCAAACAAGAAGAGACACAGGCTCCTGCTAGAGTGAAGAAACTATATGAGAGCAAGATGTTTAAGTGCAGCTTTAGCACACCAAGGAGTGAATACAAAAAGTCATCAAATTGCCAACAGTTTCAAACCCAACTAACAATGGGTTGTAGACCAGCTTTTAGAACTATAAACCAGCCACAGCTTCCTACGGAACTTGAAGAAGGGGCTGAGCACACCCAAGGAAGCACTAATAATTTGTGTACCTTGGTTTATTTTGTCCCCAAGTAGGTGATGTCCACAGCATATGATGGAACAATGACTCCATCAAAGAAAAGGGACACGCTGCAGCAACATCTAGAAAATCTCTGTAAGGGTATGTTAGCTATTTTAAAAAGGTATTGTCCTAGTTCTGGTAATGAAACGGTATTGAACAACTTCATAAACAAATGCTTGTGTTGACTGACCTACCTGTCCCTTTCAAGTCAACCAACTTCTTTCATCTTAATAGCTTCTCCTCCCAACAGTGCTGAAATGACTAACTATGGCTCACTGCATACTGTGCGTGTACAGGAAACCTTTGTACGCTCCCCACGCTGCTGGAGGAAAACCAAATGCACAGGACCCCGTGTCTGACTCTGAGTGGCTAAAACAAGCATATCCCCCCTGTCATAGTGACAGCCAATGACGCAGTCAGCCACATGCCTGGAGCCTTCTGCCAAGTATTTCAAAACGAAGATTGACTTGGGAGGCTCCTCTAAACACCTACGTACAGGTTTACAAGGATCAGGGCTGCTTCAGCAACTAATTCACACTGAGTACCCTACTTGTGCATGTTAGGGAAGACTCACCCCAAATGCCAGGGTTTACCTCTCCTGCATGCTTGGGGGAATGCATGGCACTTCCAAATCATACTCTGGCGACCTGAGAGAAACCAGACATTTTTCACAGCAGAGCAGGAGCTATGCCAGAAGCTTACCTAGGAGCGTTGAGGCTGCCTCCACAGCACCATTGTAGATGTCAGCGCTGTGAGAAGGCAGCACCATCTCCCACAGGCCCTGAGCGTAGTTGATGACCTGAAAGTAGCCACAGGTGGACAGCGCCCACCACACGGACCAGCAGAGCATGGTCCTGGAGGAGTAGCACTGCAGGAAGTCTCGCCAGAGATCTTTGAGCACCTTTATGATGTCTACTTTCTGCTTCTGCATAGATTGGAGAAGGAAGGAGAGAGAAATGTTAAGTCTTTGTTCACGAATACTTCACACTGTGCTACAAAATTACCCCTTTCAGGTGATCTCCTCATTGGTGAGTGACAATACCAATCCTGGACACAAACCTCCACAGAGTAATGCGTAAAAAGCTTCCCCATCTCACAGTCTCCATACCAACCAGGGCCATATCCCTATGTGCAGTGGATATGTCTGTTCAGTCCCAAGCACCCCTCCATCTCTGGTTCTCCCCGGCAGACAGCAGGGACTGCCAGATGTTATGTAAGCAACTGAAGGGAACCAGAGAGAGAAGAAACACAGGAGAACAGGATACAACATCCATTTTGACAAGACAGGATCAGAATCCAGCCATTTACATCATAAAGGCAAAAAGCATCACTGACACTTTTAAGTCCTGATTCAAATTCAACCAGATTTTGTAGCAGAGAACATGAAAGGCACCAGATGAGTATACCTCTCTCCAAATAAGTTGATTTTCTTTAGTACAGGCATTTTACATTTATAAATACTCAAAGAAGCAATTTTATTACCACACACTCTACCCTTTATATAGCTCGCCAAGGCTTCAAGAAGGTGAGAGATGTCACCTGGGGATCTGAAGAGAAACAGAAGCTACTTCCACCAGATACTGCTGTTGTAAATGGCAGCTCCTACACATACAAGTGCCCTGACAAATGGCATGAGATAAAAAAAGAAGCTTTCCACTCCAAATCTTTCTAGAAAGAGCATGAAAGGGGGCAGACCCTTAAAAAATAATTGAAAATAGATCAATTCTAGCAACAGGGCATGACAACAACCAAAACTGCTTTTACATACAGTTACAGTCCTGTTTTATGCTACTTTATGTCAACAGCAGCAGAAGAAAAGAGCATGTCTTTATGTTATAGACTAAAGTTCCTGGCTACGTTTGCTTCATGTACACATGTACAGAGTCTGTGTAGATCCTGTAGGGCAAGACTCTTCTAGTCTGAGTAGGAGGAGCAGTTACTTCATGCAAGACTGGGCAGAGCCCCAAGGCCCACCCAGCACCTCTGGCCCCTGTGAACTTGGATTCCCTGCAGGAAAACACACAGCATTGTCACAGGACTGAGCTATTGCACACTGCTGTCACACGTCCAGCTTCAGAGTGGTTTCCAGACAGCAGCAGCAACTTTGGGCTCTTGGCATTATGCCCTTTCCCTGGGGGAATCATGCAGTGTGTGCCTGGGAAAGGCTATTTTCCATGAGCAATAAAACTAATTTTAAAAGCTTTCTACTAAAACCCCAAAAGACCACAGCCTGAACTCTGTCTTGAACTCTTTTTCTTCCACCCCTTCAAGTACCACTGATTTCTAAGCATCTTTATTAAACACCACACAGTCCCATTGGTGCTTTGCCAATGGCGTAACTCTTGCTCTGCATGTGGATACCATTCCTCCAAAACACAACAGAACAACTTGGAAGAGGTGAACTTGTGGCAATGTGACTTCAGCACTTAACTCCCACACAGAAGATTTCACATGAAGCTCATGTTTATGTGAAGGAAAACAAGCGAAGGGAACTGTCACATACACTGCAAAAACTGATTTGCCCGTTCAGCCCCAAGGATGTGTCTGATAAGACAGAAAGGCCCACCCACGCTGCCATGGCCTGGCAGTGCCTCTTCAGTCTAATTATTCCTACAGCCAACCATGTTTGTGAAATATGGTTGCTGTCACCTCAGTAAGAAGGACAATCATCACACTCCAGTGCCTCTCAGCTTTCAGCATCTGGTGTAACTGACCTCTGGGGAGTTAGGGAGGTGTACTTGCTCCTTTTCTAAACTTTTCACCACTCCTTTGGTACTACATGTGCTCTCACAGGAGGGGAGTAAGATAAAAGGGATGGATATGTTATACGTTTGTCAATATTGGCTCAGAATGTCTTAACAAACACCCTTCAGCATGCAAGCATAACACTGGTAAAAAGACCCTCGCTCACACAAGATCGTGCTGGATGGGGCAGGATTAAGTCTCTGGAATGTTAATACCTTTAATTCCCAGCTGTAGCTGGAGAAGCAGAAAGCAGCCCTGGATGCTGCCTCCCCCAAACCAGCTAACTATGGCTTACTTGCTACGAAATATCCACTGCTGACTAATCCAGCAGCCGCGCTTACCCTCTGCCTTCTTCTCAGAACCAGCATGGCCTCCTTCTGTCCGAGGAGCAAGGCTGACCTTTCCCCAGGGCTGAGAATCCCCCTGCCGAGAATCTCCACACGTTTGCATTCCCTGGAACCGTGTGGCCAGCAGGGACCTGCCCAGCATGCACCTACACTCACACTGGGCCTCAAAACTGGAGGCTGTTCATCCATTGTGGGACCCAGCATGTCCCACCACCACGCAGGGGTGCCTGCACTTGTTTCCATACAAGTGACTTTGCCAGAGATTATGCAGTCTGCCAAAGCCACAAAACAGGGCACTACTTTGCCCTGTATATACCCCTGGGGTATGCTCAGGGGCTGCATTAAGCTGATATTATGCAGATGTGCTTCCTGCAATTTATCCATATTCTGCCCTTATATAACTAATCAATGTCTGCTTCCAAATGCTCTCAAGAACTACTGCAGTTTCCTTCCTAAACGAGTTTCCTTCCAGGAGGATACCATAAACCCCAATTGTTACACAGTGTATTACTGCACAACTTCCACAACAGTTGGAGTAACAATGTCAAAATGTGAGTGCAAGAAGAATTGATTCTTTTCTTGAAGTCCCTGGGTGCATCTAGAAGCACACTCAGAATTTGGACATATGCTCAATGTTTAGTGTCCCAAATATATCCATTGCTCTGTACCATTTGGTGCTCAGAACATTCAAACTGCAGCCTTGTTGAGACAGGCATTTCAAAAAAACTAAGGAGCAGCCTACCATGCTCAAACAGAGAAAGGATGTCAGTAATAATTCTCCCTGTCACATAAATAAGGAAGTGGGATAAGTAAAGGGATACATTTTGCTGTTAGATATTACATCTCTACTGCTATGTACATATATGCACATATACATTTGTGACAACCACGTCAGTATGGCATCTTCTACTCGTAAACTCAGGGAACAACTCACCTGTTTCTCTGCTGAATGACCCTCCCCATTTAAGGGAACTTTTGTCTCATCCTCCCAGCCAGGTGCCCTCTGCACATCAGGATGATCTTGGACAGCCGCTCCATTTTTACAGTCCATGACCTTCATTTCACAACTAAGCCGCTGACTCGAGATGTGGTGAAAGAAAAGGCTTTTCTGTGGCATGGGCAGGAACCACGCTGTGCCAAAGGCAATGGATATGCTGGTTAAGGAGATAACGTTTAAGCTGAAGAGGGACCATCCTGCTACTGACACAAGGACCTGCCCAGACACTGAGCCCACTGTGTAGCCCACCAGGGTGGCACTTCGGCAGTAGCTGGTGACCTTCTGGTACAGGTTGATATCGACGACACTGTAGATGTAGGAATAATAGGCAATGTCAGCGGCAGTCCCCATCCCGTAGAAGAACTCGAGGAACTGGATGGCCCGCAGCCCCTGGGCGTACAGCAGCATGAACCAAGTGACGATGAGGCTCAGGCCCTGCAGCAGGACCACAGGCTTGTACCGCAGGTAGTCCGTGGCCAGGAACACGGGGAACAGCAGCGCCAAGTAGGAGTAAGTCCACACGGGGTAAATCTCGTTGAACACCTGCGGGAGGGAAAAGTCGGCGGTGAGCCCCAGCACTCACGGATTGCGAAAAAAACGCAGACACACACACACACAGACACGCACCCCGCGGAGGGGGGAGAGGGGTGGAGGGGAAGGTGCCCGGGGCCGCGGTACCTGGGTCTCGGAGAGGTTCTTGTGCGGCCCCAGCAAGTACCGGGTGAGGAAGGGCTCCGACGGCCGCACGCTGCAGAAGAAGCCGTAGGCACAGAGCAGCGCCGTGGGCAGCGCCCAGCAGCACGCGCGGCCGCCGGCATCCCGGGCTGAGCGCCGCGCCGGCCGCTCCCCCTGCGCGTCCGCCATGCCGAGCCGGGCCCAGGCCCGGCCCGAGGCGCTCCCGGGGCCAGTGGCGCCGGTGGCGCGCGCGGGCGCGTCCCGGTCACCTCCCGAGGGGCGGCCCCGGCCCCGGCCCGCGGCGCTGCGCCGCACGCTGATTGGCCGGCACGCGGGGGGCGGGGCCGCGCTCCGCCCTCCGATTGGGTGACTCCGCCCCCGTGGGCGGTACCTGCGGTCGTGCTCGCGGGAGGGGCGGGGCAGGGCTGGGATCCCCTGTGGGTCACTCGCCCCGAAATTCCCCATTCTCTCAGGGATAGGGACAGCCTTTCCTGGAAACCCGCTCAGCAAAGAGATACCCTGCCTGCTGTGCTGTGCTTGTTCCTTGTCTCCTGGCCAAGACGCGTTCGGCCGCTGAACTCTGCCGTTTTCTTCCCTTCTGCGAGATAAGAGCTTGAATCACTTCTGTGTTTAATAAAGCAGCACCTTGTCCAAGAAATGTTAGACAAGTGGAGAAAATAATACTATTACATTCAAAGTCATTATCTAAAGCTTTGTCCAGTACTACTGTCCCTAAAACTTAGCCAGTCCCCAAAACTGTTTGCTATTTTTCTTCTCGATCTGTCCCACCTTTTCTTTCTATCTACTTGATTTGCATTTCCCTTTGCTCCACTCCCTTGACCTCCACGACATTGCTACCACTGCTTGGGCTTCCTGCTTTATACCTACAGTTTGTTCTCCAAACTGGCTGATGCCACGGAGAATTCACACCAGAGGTCAGGCCTCCCCACCTGTGCAATTGCAAATCCTGCCTTCTAGGCATCCAGATATGCAGAGTTGGGTGGGCAACAAGAGGCTCTTCTCAGCCCCAGAACAGATTCCTTGAACTGCAGAATTTTACTACTATCGGTTACTATTGCTGCTATTGTATATTTATTACTATTTTATTAGTATTATTACCATTATTATACCTTAATAAACATAGCTACAAAGAGGATTTGGGCCATAAGATTACTCAGCTGTCTGTAAAACACAGCTAAATATTTTGGTTTTGATCATCTGGCATCGGTGGTTTGCTGCTTTCTGCCTATCTTCTGGATCTAGCAAAATTTCCTTTCCATTGTTCTCCACATTCTCTTCTGTAGAAAACCTGAAAGGTTTATCAGGAAAAAAAAATTATTGTGCTATTTCACTATCCTTTAGCTTGAAGCAAAACTCTACACACAAAGAATCAGTTCCTGTTAATATTGGCATCCATTTCAGCTGGCAAAGAACTGCTGATCTTTTCAAACAGCATGGTTAGAGTGAAATGAGCCAAAACAATGACTGATAAACACATTGCCAGGGGCCCCCTCTCATTTAGCTCTCAGCAGCACCAATGTCCTACTGGCACGAGGCCCAGGAGCAGGTAAGAAAGGGATATGGGCTGTTAGCATCAGGTGTTTTGCACCTCCTGGCCAATATGGGCCATGGCTTCGTGTGGAACAAGGGTGGGAGGAAAGAACCTTGGAGTTCCTGTGGTGTGCCCGGCCTAGAGGCCGAGCTTCCCAGAACTTCCAGGCTATTCACAGGATCTGATGGGTGGCCTTGGTCTTTTCCAAAACAACAATTCTTAGAGTTGTGCCACTGGAGCTCAACTGCTGTTTCCATGGGATTAGTAGAATGAATTATATCAGTTCAGCCCTTTTCCTTGAAAAAACACAGTCAGTCAGGCAACCTAGATTTCTCCTCCAAAAACTGCCTCAGAAAAAGAAACTGCAAAATTTTAAGTACTCCAGGTTTTCTCAGGGTTTCGGTTCTGTTCTCAAAAGAACTCACCTTGTTTTGTTTTCATGGAATATTTTCAGCCTTTGGGAACAAGATAAAATTTTATTCCCTGATTTTTTACTTCTGTCTTTTCTTTCTTAGCCTTCCTCCACATTTTCTCTTTCCATCTCCCTACTCTACTAGAAAAAGTAAGGAAAGGTTAAACCTGGTTGATAGTAAAAACCTCAACACTTACAAAATTTTTTCTAAGATGGAAGATATAAGCTGTGAAAAGTAGGGTTTCTCACTCTTTCTATCCTCAATCTTACCTGTTTCCTTCTTCTCTCACTTCTGGTATTGTGGAGGAATTAATAAAATATATGTGCATGAAAAGTTCTCTTAAAGTCTTGCCACGTTGTTTAGAGAAAAGCTTATGTAAATTAAAAACTTTAACAACTGCACTCCTGTGAAGCTGTTGTTCAGAATGCTTTCTCAGTATGTGAGAGCACTAAGATGGTATAAATATTTCAGAAACTATCCAGGAGAGGATAAAATATGTTTGTCTTTTGCTGAGCATGGAAGGAACAAAGGCACAGAAATGTGACAAACAGCAGCAACCACTTTCTTTTATTTTATTATTTTGGCCATTGTAAGTAATCTGGGGAAATAGATACCATTAACTAGTATCTATGTTGGAACGAAACAGAATTAGCAAGAACAAAAAATTTCCAAATTATTTCTGAAATGCAGGATGATTAGTTTAGATAAAAGCCTATAGATTATAGCTATCTGTTAGAACAGTAGACTGGATATAACCTTGAAGGCCTGTGTCTTCTACTTCCAACCCCCAGTTGATCCTTTGACAATCTTGGGGCTTTCAACAGGAAACTCATAAATATTACGCAACCATAAAGAGTCAATTTAAAATCCCTGTGCATGGGAGGGAAATGCAGCATTGTAATTTACCTGAACACAGCTGATAGAGAAGCCAGTGTAAAATGCAAGCTACCAAGACCTGCAGAAGCATGAGGACAAACAGCCATCTCTTCAAAATCAAGGAGTCATTAGGAGGCAGGTTGCTATCAAAAGCCTCTCGCAGAGAATTTCCCTTCTGCCCCACACATGACAGCAGGCTCTGCACTGTGTGCAATGCAGACTGAAGCAGAGAGCTGTTAGAAATAAGGCATTCATGGCTGAATTTGTGGAATCACTTGCCATAGGATATTAGAATAACTCCTCGGCTAAGATGGGTCATGTTGTACAGCACTATACATTTCCATTAAGGACTTAACAGTTTAAAATATTTTGCAGTCAGCTACATGATGAAAAAAAAGGGAAAAGCCACTTAAGTCTGCTACAAACAGTGGACAAATTTTCATGGAAAATGCTAAAAGAGAGTACCATAACAGTGTTACAAAGAAAAACAAGCACTTAGAAGAAACATACCCTATACTTTTATTAAATGAAGAAGCAGATAGGTTGGTCTGAATTTTTTGTACTTGGTGTACCTAGGTCACAGTGGGCACAACACACTATTGCTCCTATTAGGAATGGTGTTAGAGATGTGCCCAGGAGCCCTGAGAATGATCCATGGGCTATTTTGGAGAGTGCTGTACAAACATTCAGAAGATGGAGTCCCTACCTGGAGGAGATTGTAATTAAAGCATGATTCAAGCACTGGGTGTAACAACTGGAGAACGGGGCACAGTAATGATAGGAAAGTGTAGGTGGATAAACTGGTTGTGATGCAGAGCTAGCAAGAATAAACACAGCAAGAAAAGGAATATTTTACACTGATTAAGCAGAATAACTGACTCATACAAAATAGCAATTGGTCACCATAGGACAGTGCTGCATCTCATTTCTGTGGTACTTCATAGTAACATACTGATAAACAGTCTCCCCTAGCACATATGTGGGCATGGGCAGAGCCTTTACCTTCCTCTCTCAGGTATGTGCCATAAACCTTTTCCGGTCATGGAAGACACCTCATGAGTGTGAGTGCTGGGGAAGTTGCATGCCCTCTTTTTATCCCTTAGCACTGTCCTGAAATTCTGATCAACTCACCAGTGTTCATGGCTATTACAGGGGGTGCTGGAGGATGCTCAAAAGATTGGTTATTTGTCTGGTGTCCTGACCACATTCTCATTTGATGCTTCTTCTGTAGAGTTCTCCTGGGACTTCCCTTTGACATACTCTTGCCATGCACACTCACTGATGCCTCCTATATGAGAAAGGCCCCGAAGCCCAGATCCACCTTTGCATTTGTGCTGATGCACAGTTCAGGTTTCAGAGAGAGTGGATGCAGAAACTGGATCTGCCGTGGCTTTAATCCAGGGGTAATATCCAGCTTTATGTCTCCACCATGCTTTGCTATGCCAGTGGTGTGGAGGGAACCATCCAGTTTGCAGATTCCCGGGAACCTTGGTGAAGATAAGCTGGCTCAGCTTCAGCGCAGGTAGCCCTGCAGTGCAGGTGTTACATTCAGAACTACCAGCAGAAAAACTGGCAAAAATGGAGGTTACATCTCCTCTAAAAGGAAGAGATGTGTGTACCCCTCCACATGAGGCTGTCTGAATCAGCTTTAAACTTTACAGGGCACTCTGTACAAACTTGTCTGGACACTGGACTAATGCATCAGGCTCTGAAAAAACTACTGTGGTGCTGCTGTCAGTAACTAGTTCAGAGCTGCTCAACTGTCTTTACACATACTTCCTACCCCTTTCCAATCCAAGTGCAGGCACAATCAGTTTCAGTATCTGTGTGAAGGGATAGAAGGAAAATGGAAACACTTGGTTATTACCTAGTAAAGGTGGTTGTGAGTAAAGCACAAGGCTTCAAGCACAGCCACCCCTGTTCTATTGTCACCTACGATGGTCAGCACTGGGCACCCTGCACCCTCCTGGAAGCTGGAACAAGCATTAGAGGGCAGCAACTCCTTTGTAATGCTGTTTGAGGCTAAAAGCAGTTAACTTTGGACCTTTGGATCAAAAGGCCAGTGTGAAGTCATCCATTCAGATTAGTGAAGAAATTATTGGCTGTTTTACTCTGAACTTTGGCACCACATTTCTCCCTCAGTCTGAAAAGCTTTGCTAACCTTCATGGTGTCACATCCGTCTTTAGTCTTTGAGAAAACTGAAGGAATTCTTGCTCTCCTTGTGTATTTTGCAAGTAATCGCAACATACACAGAATTCCATTCCACAGTGTGTAAAAGATTGTGCAAGACTGACCATTTTAACTACAGATTTCCAAAAGCCTCAGCTGGCTGCTTCATAAAATTAAAATACTTTGTATATGTGGTGTGGCTAGGATAGAGTTAATTTTCTTCCCAGCAGCCTGCATAGTGCTGTGCTTTGGTTTTTTGACTGAACCAGCACTGATAACACATGGTTGTTTTAGCTGGTACTGAGCAGTGTTTGCTCAACGCCAAGGCCTTTTCCCCACCCTGCCCCACTGGTGAGGAGGTTGGGAGAGGACACAGCTGGGACAGCTGATCCAGGAGGTGTAACGTTCCAGAATGTATGACAGTGTGCTCAGCAAGCAAAGCCAGGGGAAGGGAGAAGGATGAAGGGGGAATGTTCAGAATTACGGTGTTTGTCTTCCCAACTAACTGCCAGGTGTGTTGAGGCCCTGCTTGCAGCTGAACACATGCCTGTTGATGGGAAGTGGCAAATGAATTCCTTATTTTGATTTGCTTGCACATGCAGCTTTGATTTGCTTATTAAACTGCCTATATAGCAATCCACAAGTTTCCTTTCTTTTGCCCTTCCAATCCTCTCCCCAGGTCTGCCAGGGAAAACCATCAAGTGACTGAGCGAGGACTTAGCTGCCAGCTGGGGTTAACCTACTACTGCAGTCCTTTTTGGGGTCCAATGTGGGGCAAGAGGATTTTGAGATAACACCCCCAATCAGAGTGTGCTAGATAGAATTTACAGCTGTTACTGGCAGGGTTTGTGCTTTCTACCTTTCTATGTATTAGAGTCTGGCACATTAGTGACTGTTTTGGACTCTTGCTGTTTATTGTAACATTTATCATCTTACTCTGCTGTGCAAAGGAACATTTTGTTATCAGCAATGGCCATGTGTCTGGGCTGGCACAAGACTCAGATGTTCCTGCTCTACCGGACAGGCTGGAACACCATTGGAATGGGGTTAATTTTGATCCTAGCTGCCCACAGAGTGTTGTGGCTTAGATTTGTGACTAGGACAGTGTTAACAACACAGGGGTATTTTAGGTGGCACTGAGCAGTGTTTGCAGAGTTAGGGCCTTTCCTTTTTCCCTCTCTGCCCTGCCAGTGGGCATGGACAAGAGGTTGGGGAGGAGATGCAAGCAGGACAGCTGACCCCAACTAACCAAAGTACCGCCCATTGGCAAGAGAAGCAGAATCTTCAACTTGTAAAATTGATGCAGGCATACTGAGTCATGCCCCTGCAATCAGTTTTGCATTTGTGCAACTTTACATATATGTGTGTGTGTGTATATATATATATGTATGTATGTATGTATGTATGTATGTGTATATATGTGTGTGTATATATATATGTATACGTATATGTATATATATATAACTAATTACTTATTTAGAACATTTGAGATCATGGCCTCCTTAAAAATAAATGATTTCACAGTTATCACATAAGAACCTGGTTCTGCTGAAGTTAACAAACACTTATTAACTGTTTTCGAGGGTAAAAAACTCCTCATTCTAAAGTTCACATTATTTTCTTTTTTTTAGTGAATATGGTTTGTGTTGCAATTTCACAGCTGTGTCAAACAAAAATAAATTCAGTACTATTACAAAATATTAAGAAATTGATCTTTAAAAATGAAGCGATTATTCACAGTGTTTCATCATTCGAAATTAATTTGAATTAGCACTGAAAGTTCCCACAAAGCTGAAAAGTTTACTTTCCTGTTGCAAAATTTTACTATTACCAAAGAGTTGTAGAGGCAAACATACTGTAGAAGCAAATATACAAAATAAAATGTTGATGCATTTCATGCTACAATATTAAATTTATTTTCCAGTGGAAAATTACAACAGTTTGTGACATAGTTAAAAAAAAAAAAATTTGTTTAGTTTTTACACGTTTTTCATTCCTGTTCTATACCACCTCTTTAAAATGCATGTTCTATAAGAGAAAGAAATTAAAAACTACTGAAATAAAACTGGATAACACCATCCAAGGTTCAAAGACAAACTACTTAAAAAATCCAGCCTGCTAAATGGTACCTAGTGTGATAAATGAAGTGCTGCAACTAAACAGTTTACAGGATAGAAGGCCACAACACTACTGAAAAATTCTGCTGGAATTTTAGACTGTGTATCTATTTTCAGATGTAGTCATCCTGGGAAAAAATCCATGCAAAATATATGCACAAGAGTATTTCCATTAGTGAGAACACTGTTAAATGGTAAGAGAAGATGCAGATATTTCTATTACCCAATTTCATCTCATCCTGCTCTGCTACCCCCAGATTGTCCTGTCACTGAACAGCTGCAGCTCTCAAAGCTTTCCTAATCAAGGGAGCTCCCTTTCTTGACAGTCTAAAAGTGTCTATGAGACTGAGTTCAGGAGTTCTGAATTCTCATTTTGGTTCTCCCATTGCTGTTCGGTGACCTCCCTGGTAAAATCACTTCCCTTCTCATTTCTGGGATGGAAAGGTACTGCTGACTCTCCTTCCCCTTGCCTAGGCACTGAAGATTAATTATGTGAAATCCACAGCATTCAGGTGTGCTGGCTATGCACGAACCAAACCAATAATATGAACACACATTCTGAGAAGGGGTTGCACATACCTCAGTGCTGAGATGTGTCCTGCCTTTGTCACTGTGTAGATGAAAGGCATGTGGAGGAGAGGCCACTTCTACAAACATTTCTCACCAAGGCACTGCTGGAATGCAGTGCAGATCAGCACTGGTTTTCCCTCTCAGCCCTATGTATAGAGAACATCCACCTGCTATAGCTTTCTATTCCTCATCTGTGCTGGAAAAGCATTACAAAATTGAGATAATCGAGGCTCAGGATGCAGGCCAGAGTCTCCATTCCTAGGAATTTAGAACTTACAATTATGTAAAAAGACAGACTATTGGTTATAATGAAAAAGTGATAATACTAATCAGAAGGGACTACTATTTCTTCCCAGAGAAAAGCTGTTTTCTAAAGAGTATTTGTAGGAATGAAACACCTGCCAGAGAAATCTCTTGGTCCTGCTGGTAAAACATTATGTTCCTTTGAGAAAGCACACATCCAAACTACTAAGCATGACTGTTTTAAGGGTTTTTTAACAAACATGTTGTCCTGCATGATGACTGCTGGCAGGTTAAGAGCTCCCAGATGCGTCAGTCCTTTTCACAGCCAGGCCCCCACCAAAATCACAGCCATAGAGTTCTACCCGAAGGGCAATCCCACGGTACCATGTTTTTGGAACAATGCGGATGAACCTGGACAGGATGGGTGGGTTAAAAAAATTCTTGACATGCCCGTTGCTGTTTTCATTACCCAAGAAAACCTGCAAATACACGAACACGATTAGTTAAAAGGTGGCACTTGAAAAAACCCCTGCATTTTCACTTAAAACAGTTCTAAGCTGTTGTATTAGACACACCCAGGGTAGATGGACTGGCTCATTTCTGGTTTTAAACAAGACCACATCAAGTCTCTTCCTAACATGCTGGGTTAAAAGTAGTTCATCAGGCCAGCAATAGCTGAGTCTGAAGGTACTAAAGAGCCTCTGTTTCCATCCACACCAGAAGACCTGCCATTCTAATTTCTAATGGACCAAACCCTCAAACTTTCCTTATTTTACTGCTGCTAATAGCCCTTGTGGGTTAGGTTGGTGTAAGGTAATACAGGAAAAAATAGAAAGTACTGCATCTGCTCTGTGGGTACCTGAAGTTCCCCAGCTCTGTTATAATAATACTGCTCACTAACATTAATCTCACTTATAAACTCAGGGCATTAACACAAACACTGGAAAGAGGCCCTGGGGAATTCACTGCTCATTCAAATTAAAAGTCCTTGTGCATTCAAACTACACGTCCTCCTTTACAAACAGTGTTAGCTCCTTTTATCACAATATTGACTGTGTTCTCTGGAGATACAGCGTTCTTTCCTTTTATTATGATTAATTATGATCGCTGAAATCGGATGGATACTGTGACATTATCTGTAGTAACCCCAGCCCCCTAGCACTATAAAGTCCTGTGAGAATATCAATTTGGCTGGGCATTCTGCCTTTGAGCCTTGACTGTGTCCAGCACCTAAAACCAAGCAACAATACAATTGCCTGAGCTGACAGTGATACCTTTGGCACTGAGCTTGAAGACTCTGTGTAGGATTTCCACTCGTAGCTGTCATCGCTGTACTGGAGAACATAGGTTTTCACAAAGTTTTCAGCTGACATGGACGTGACCCCCTGCGTAGCAATAGCAGTGATCTTCTTAACTGTGAGGAGATCAATTTGCAGCCACTGCCGGTTGTTGTTCAACTATAATTGATAAAAAAGTTTGTCTATTAGCAAACATTTCTATGTATGTATTTGCTTAAGTGTAAAATCTTGTTTACAGGTAGTTAAAACTGTATCAAAATGCACCAAAACTGTATCAAAGAAGTGCAGAAGACTAAAGCTGAGGCAAGTCACAGGCACTCTTAGTGACCCATATAATTAACTTCATCACTGCAGGTAGCGTATTTGGAGTCTCAAGATTTACACTTTAATTTCCAATACTTAATGAAAAATAACAGAGATTTACCCCCAGTATTAAAATACTTAATACTAATCCCAAATGCTTACACAAAAGAGCAGCTCCAGCAAATCTTAAGGTGCTTTGTGAAGAAATGCAGATCCAGTTCAAAGAAACAGAACCTCATGTGCCTTGCTGAAGGGCACCCACCCCCAGATCCACTAGGCTGCACTGCCTATAAGCCAACCCAAAATGGGTTTCTTTAAACCCTTTGAGAGAAACATTCAAGTTTCACTCATCTCCTGAAAGTAAACAGACTATTTCCACAGGGAAGTTCTGCAGCCTGTGGCCCAGAGGGCACCATCCGTCTCTCAAAGTATGACTTCATTGCTGTTGCCAGAAGCTCAGCAAGTTTTCTGCTGGAAGAGTTGAGTGGTGTTCTTCCCAAAGGATAGTTGTGAAGTGACCCTATCACGCTTGGAACTAGACAGAGCATGCAGGAAGCACAATGAGCACACAGGCAGCACAAATTTATTAACCAGCTGTCCTTGCTCCCATCCCTGTTTTTCTCTTGTTACCTTGGCTCGCCAGGCATTCATCTTTCCGTTCTGATTGAGACGAGCAAGTGAAGCGTCCCATGTGTTAAACCAGGATGTCTTGGTAGATGAGGCTGTTATCTGGGTACTCTTGATCTCTCCACTTTCCATTCCAAGTGGCAAAGAGCAACCTGTTGAGAGGAGCACCATGTCATCTCCAATACATCCAAGTAGCCACAGCGTGTGGAATGGAGAAGATCCAGTTTTTAGCTTCATTTAAAGTATTAGGTAAAAAAATTGTAAGAAGGAAGCACCAGTACGTGACCAATTCTTACCATCTACTTCACAGCCCAGAAGCTCCATGCGAAGAGTGGGCCTGTTGTAGAACTCAGTGGGGTAGAGTCTGATGTACCTAGCAATAATAGGGGGATCAATGATGTTCTCTTTTATTTCATAGGCATCGGTGTTACCTTCAAAAATCTGGTAAAAAAGAAAAAAAAAGAATCCCCCCCCCACATAATTAATTTAATGCAAACATAAGCTTGGATGCTGAAAGCCTGCTCTGTTACGAATGTAGTCTTTTTTATGGCCTTAGCCCCATCCACAGCCTATGATGCAGTGCCACTTGAAATATCTCATGGTCCCATCTTAGCATGTTTGGAAGCATCTGAAGGCCTCAGTTTAAATAAGCAACCCTTTTCTATGTAAGTCTGTAAGAATACATGAGCAAACAGGCAAAAGCAGAGGTAAAAGACAACAGGTTTTCAGTTTGGGAGTTGTACCACAGAAACCTCAAGGTAAACTGAAGGGAGCTGTAATAGCTGGAGCAGCCGAGTACTCTTTCGGAGTACAACCATACTCATCACACAGGCCTTCTACAGGCAATTCATTCAACTGTTGGGACAGATGAAAGGGAGAGATGAGAGGCAGAATCTAACACCAAATAGATAAGGGCTTCATTTTTAGTTCAGCTTCCTGCTTCCTTCAAAAAAGGTGCCATGGGCTCAGGCAATAATAGTAGGGAGAGATGCCTGTGAGAAAGCCAGAATCTACACAGTCAAGGTCACAAGGCCAATCCAAACTCCATTCTAGGCAGTTCCTCACCTTACAATTTTTCGTCTAGTCTGAATTTTATTTGTTTGGTAAATGCCCTTTGGGGCGTCAAACTGTACCTATTAAGACTCTGAAGGCCATAATTTTTTCCAATCTCTCTTGACATTAAACAAAACTCACTGCATCATTCAATGATGCTGCCTAGGTTGTTGCAACCCCCATGGCACATACAGACCTTTCCTGTTGGTGAGCTGTCTCCTTTGAAGGTTTTCCATGTCCGTTTGTCTTTGCTGTAAACAAGAAAATACTTCTGGATATACAAGGACCTAAAAAGCTGCTTGGCTCCCTGTGTCTGTATCCCAGTGAGCAGAACTTGTCTTCGAAAGTCCACCTAGGAACAGCAAAGAGCACTTACAAAGTCAATAATGCACAGCAAAACCCATATAATTCTTCGGCATTTACACAATAGCTTTGAGCCCTGCATCTTAACACCCACAACACTAACATTCTCTAAAGGAGTAACAGCTAGCAGACTTCAAATTAATGCCCTCTCAGTCTCATTTCATTTGTCTATTTGTGTATTCGTGTATTTGTGTGCGCATTTAATTTCAGAGGCCGTTTTACAGGATTTATCACTGCACCAAAAAGGCACCTCCAAAGTATCTGTGTGTCTGTGGTAGGCACAACTCCCTCTGCCCCATTTTACAGATAGGCCAAAGGAGCACAGAGAAATTAAAGGCTCACACTTTTATAAGCCACCTCTAATTTTGGATACCTAGGTTGCAAAAAGGCATATGACACTCTGAAGCGCTGAAAAGCCACCATTCCTGCTGATATAGTATCTAGGCACTTAGCACATAAAAATAAATCAGCAAGATGTTCCTATCAGCAGGGAAACTCATTCTGTGGGACATGCCCTCCAGACCTCTGCATGCTTCACTGCAGTAAGCTCAGCTTCTCACTACCATGGCCCCCTGTTAAATTTTTTCTCCTCCCAATGTTATTCCAGATCCACATCAGATCTCCCAACCTTCTCCCCTGACTTCTCTTCCACTAACTTGCAGATATGTCAAACGTTAGCAAGCCAAACACAACAGCCACCTACTGAACTTGAGTCTTTCCGGTCTTCCAACCAATTTTAATGACATTTATAAGAAATCAACTATCCTCCCTAAATTTGGGTGCAAATTGGCTATGTGGTGCAAAAGTCACTGGATGGAAGAAAAACACAGAAGTGAGGTGACTGAATGATATAGTGAAGTCATAATTATAAGCTTAGTTTCCCTGTGAAGGCAACTGTGCTGTGTCAAGTTGGACAAAACAGCATACAAACCAAGCAAAAAACTATCTGAAGCAATGCTTGAGGATATTACACTTCAAATGATCACTCAAGAAACACATACATATAAATATGTACTGTTAGGTAGACAAAGAAAGAAAGGAAGTACTAGAAAGAATGACTCCATTTGCCTACAAAATGGTTACAATCTAAATTGTGACGGTAACTGTGCAGTCAATGGTCCTCAACAGCAGTAGAGACCCCAGGGAAGAACAGTTTATGGCATCACCAATCTTGCCATATCATTTCAGTTTTCCCCAGGAACCTTCTCAGTGACAAGAGCAGCTTGACCTTCTAAAATAAACTGTAGGAAAATCTCAACTCAATGATGGGCAAGCACAAGTTGCACCATACCTGGATCCAAGGGAGTTCTTCCTCCATTGTAGTACTCCAAGCATTGTATGTTCCAGAATTGTTTAATCGGGCTAACTTAGGTTCCCAATAGTCTAGATAGAAAATATGAATAAAGCAAGAATATTAAGAGAGGTATTGAAAAAATATAAACTGAGGATGTAAGTAGCCTTGAGCGCTTCACTTCTCTTCCCCCCACCCAAAGGATTTAAAAAAAAAAAAAAAGAAAAAAAAAAAGAAGAGACTCTAAAACCATAATCTAGGATAATTTGACATGGTCAGCAATGGAAAGTTATCTGTACCCTGCAAAGCTTCAGAGTTGGCAGAATGACAAAAATAACAGCTTTTTATGTAATATAGTATTTGCTAATTTGGAGCCAGGGTCTAGAGTTTGCTAAATAAGTTTTGGCCCCCAACAGGATCAGACACAAAATGTGCTCTATGTTCATGGAAGAGAGCTCCCCTCTGCAAAACAAGGTTTACAAGTTAAAAACTGGTATAGAACATATATGGCAAAACAGTTTTCAAGCCTTCACAGAACTCTGACCAGGAAGAAAGAAAATCAAATCCACAAAATGTAAGATTTTACAAATAAATAATTAATTTTTTATTTTAAGTGAAAGGATGTGCATTCCTGCATGTGCACCTGTACACCTTGATTTGACACTGTCCATGTAAAATTCTAACAAAATTCTCTATGAAATGATCCCACTTTTGTACCACAGATAAACCTGACAAATTAAAGACTCTGTAACTGCTCTAGATGCCAGGGTTCCCAAATCTGTTATAACAGATCTATTTTGTCTTTTCACATCTCATACTACATGCAGATCTCAAAAGCTTTTTGAATGCTTGGTGTTCATTTTCAAGCAGGGAACCTAAGGACAAAAAGAATGCTGGATTTGCTCCTGGTCATCCAGCAAGCCACAGAGAGAGCACTCCCTGACTCTCAGGCCTGTGATACTGACAGCAGACTGTGACACTTAAAATACAGTGATGACGGCTACCTAACAGAGCTTCCAGTCTCTGCTTGCAGCGTGGGGGAAGTCTTTAGCCTGACAGCTGATTCACTCCTGAACTGATCTTGAGAGACATAGGAAATGCCAAAAGAATATGGAACCGCAACACTTTGCTGGGGGTATTCAGGAGCATGCACAGACCTTTCCAAGGATTAACTCACCTATGTGATGTGAAGCATCGATTTGTGAATCAAGTATAACTCCACTTGCCAGACCCATGGGAATCCTGCACTCTAAAGGGAGCACAATAAGTTTGTTGTTAAAGAAAATGAGGGCTATTCCACTAAATATTCTGGTGAAATCTAAGACAACATCACTCAGAACAATTCCTAGTAATTCTATAACACCACTCTCTTCCCAGAGAAGTCTAAATCAATCTCTGCAATTTCTCTCAACAGATTAATCCACTGGTCACTGCAGAGAAACCTCAAATTCAAAGCTAGCAAGCCAAAGGAATAAAGGTAGTATACTAAATTTGAAGCTAGCATTCGATCCTGAAAGGGTAGCGAAGACTTCATAGCTTGACTCCCCCAGCCAAAAAACCACTTTAGTTCAGTACCTTTCTCTATAACCAAATAGGATGTCTGCATTCCTGCTTGCTGGTATTCCCCCACTTCAGTGTCTAAAAGCCACCAGCCAGGTCTCTGTGGTTTCATTTCAATCGTTCTAAATGAACCTTGAAAAAAAGAAGAGAAATGTATCAGAAACATTGGTGTTACAAGGCTGATGTCAGTGAGGCTGAATTTTAAACCAAAGACCATCCTATTACCTAACCCAGAAAATTCAAATACACATTGCAGCAAGAGCAGTAACTTCCACCATCTCAGTGATTTTTTTCTTAGCAAGCAAGTTCTAGCTGGAGACTGGGATTGGAATTAAGTGGCCAGATCAAAATCCAACCTTAGCTGATGATGCAAAGTACAAAACCTTGGACGCCTGTATGTAACAACAGATATATGCACATTAACTACAGTGCTGAACAGTGTAATGAACAGTGTATGTTACATAATGAAGGGATGTTAATTCTGTTGTGCTGGTTATGATTCTTACTCCTGCTGTGCCAGTGTGTTGTTCAAGTAAAGAAGAGGATGGATGTAAAGAAGCCAAAAGCAGAGGTGGGAAAACTAGATGTATGGGCCCTCCCTTCACTTTCTGCATGCCCCAGGAGTGCCAAGGATTGAGCAGGAAGCAGATGTGGTTTCAGTTGCTTGCTGCACTTTTTAGAAAGCACAGGACATGCTCTCTTTGCTTTTCTTATATTCCTAGCTACTACAGACAATTCTGCTGATAATTCCAGCTAATTCTGGTTCCCATTTAAACAAAAATATGTAGATTTCATAGTGAAAAGCACTACCTTAAAAATAATGAAATAAAATAGTGAATAAACTACCCCTAATGTTAACTAAAATAAACTCCTATTATTCCAAGCAATCCCATCATTTTGATCTCCTCTTTGTCTTTTTTTCTTGAACTCTTGTAGCTGGCAATACAGGCTTCCCAAGTGCTGTTATTGAACGCTGGCACTGCTGACAGTGATGGGGCAAAGGAGAAGAAGAAAGTTGCTCTTTCTGTTGGATATCACACTTACCCTGACATTAAAAAACCCCAAACTCTCACCACATGGAGACCTTTACATTGGTACGATGATGACAGACTGCAGAGCTCACCCCTTAGAATCCCTTAGTCAGCTCTGATGCTTACCTGGAAGGAGTGTGTATGTACCAAGCTGATGCTCTGGCTCTCCTTGTTCTATGAAGGTCTGTCCATGAAAATGAACAACATGAATGTCCTTTGGCCCACCCATATTCAGCAAGTGCCATCGGACTGTTTCACCTTCGTACATCCTCAAGCCTTGCAAATTGTGGGTAATCCCATTAATGGCTGAAAAAAAGATGGGTGGTCAGGAAAAGTGCTCACAAAACAGGTCTCAAAGTGTTAGAATGTAATTATTGAAATTAGCAAAATATTTAATGAAGTAATGTGCTTGGGAAAAACACAATTTTTTTCCAATTGGAAGTGCAACACATTTTATGGTCTAGGTACATCAATTCAGAAAATCCAGGGACCTCACCAGAAGATTTGAGCATAGCTTGCTAACAACGCATAGCAGCCAGGAGAACAAAAAGATTTAAATGTAAGGTGGGAATATCAGGCCTAAAGAAAGGACAGCTATCCAAAACACGTTCTGCAGCTCCCATTTCCACAGGTACTCAGTCACAACTGACATCTTTGATTAAAAACTGATATTCAGACCACATTTTCAAAAGGCAGATTCCACATCTCAACCTGTCCTTTTCAAACATGGTCACTCACAGCACACAAGCATCAGCTTTTCAAAGACAGAAACACAGAGTTCCACTACTGATCATTATTTCAAAGAGAAAAAAGTGTCACTTTTAAACAGTCAGCCACTTACTTAATGCTGCAGGACTAAAACCTCTGTATACACAGAGAGGTATATAAAGGGCTGTTCTACAGCTGCTTCAAATTCCTCATTGATCTAACTGATATGTCAAACTATAAAAGTATTTTTAAATTTCTTGCAAGAAGTTGTGAGGCTACTAGCTTCTTACTGAAAAGACGACTTTTTTGTTTCTTTTTTCTTTTTTCTTTTAATATGGGGGGAATATGTATGTGAATGCAAGACAGAAGTTTTCAGTTGAAAGTTTCAGTCTAATTTGTCCTTTCTTCATTTTAATAGCAAGTTTTCAGTAATTTCTAATTTTTATATGTAAACCCATGACTATTACAGGTACAATGGATAACAACAAAAACAATTCACGTAACTAAAGTGTAGGATTTACACATGTTGAAAAGGACTGTGAGCTGAGATACCTCCCCCAACATCTCTTCCCCAATAAACTGAATACTTGGCAAAATGAGATAAGCACCATAGAATTTGTGGCATTGCTGCATTTCTTGGGTCTTCCCACTACAAGGCCTTCCAGAATGTTTATCAAAGTACCAGCTCTTCCTTTCATCAAAGACCATAAAAAGCAAGAAAAAGTCTCGGGTAGATGTCCTGCTGCTGTCTGATTTGCTGAAGGCTCCTTTTTCACAGATCAGTATTGGCCCAATCAAACCAGACTGAATGTCTTTCTCCTGGAAGGTAACAAACTCATATTAGATATAAAAGTGGATTTTCCAAAAGATGTAAAAAAACCCCATAGCATTCTGTAGGAATGCATCAGGCCCTAAAATCTAAAGCAGGTCCCAGAATTACTGCTCCCTTGTATCTTTACTCTCCCCTGCTCAATCTACCAGAGTTGCCCAATTCAAATTCTTCGCAGCTTATGGCCTGCTTTAACTGAGAGCAAGAGATTAAATTTCAAATGGGAACACTGAGCCCAAAAGAAAGGACAGCTATCCAAAAATGTGTTCTGCAGCTTGCATTTCTACAGCCATACAGTAACATCATCTGGAGATATTCAAAACCCAACTGAACATGGTCCTGGACAAACTACTTCAGCCAACCCAGCTTGAGCTGAGGTGGTGGGCTGGACGATCTCTAGCAATGCCTTCCAACGTAAGTGTTTCTATGATTCTGTGACCACCCCCAGCAACACCACCGCTTCTACTTTCATCTCCTTACCATGTTTAAATCAGAGTAGTACACCCAGGACCGACAAGCTGCTCCTGACTCCACAGGGCCCGATCGCCTGTTTGCGTACCATACATATATGTGGCTGCTATTTGGCTGAACTTCATCATCTGCCTTAAACCAAGCCGTAGATTCATCATCATAAATGCTTCCCTCAGAGGACTTTTCATAGAGGACTCCATGGGCATGGAGGGAATACGGTCTGGAAGCCAGATTCTTAAAATGAACCTAAAAACCAAAATAGATTCTGTTCAGCCAATTCAGGCCTCAACCAAAGTCCCCACACACTACATTCCCATGACCTCAAACCAGAGTCAACATTTGTATAAAGATTACAGGCTATGTTGTACATGGAAAAGCCAGCTAGGAGAGTTTCAGATGTCTCCATCCAGAGTCACCACCTTTGATGCAGGTAGTTAATGAAAAATCAGAAAGCACAAATCTAGCTTCCTGTCTTCCACTAAGTTTAGGCTCCCAGCACATTTACTGCTGCCCCTCATACCTGGAACTGCTTAGTTACTGCCAGAAGGGAGATAGGGATGCTTTGCTGCATTCTTATGTCAGAGTCTCATTCTTATGTCTACCTCTTATGCTTTGCTGCATTCATTACAATATAGTAACTCTAGAACCTTTGTATGTACCATTCTCACTGAAATCAGTGCTTCACACTTGTCCCAGAGAAACACCAGGACAGGGGGATTACGTTTTTATCTCTCCTTAGGGAATGACACTCCCAAGCTATAAAATCTTTTTGTTCTCTTACTCATGTTTTAAATATAGCTTGGTGCGTTCCAATTGCACACCACTTCTACTGAAATAAGCAGAAAGCACCGAGGTCTATTCTCCCTATCTATGTCCATCCCTATATGTTGGAAGACTGGATGAAGGATGAAAGAAGGGAAATTTTATAACAATGTGCTTCCTAATGCAAATATACCATGGTATCACCAGGGATACAGTTCCTCTCCATCCTTGTTGATTATATTAAGACCATCCAGCACATTTACATAGCAGAAGTTTTTAGAGGAGATGACATATTTTTCCAAAAAGTATGTATTAATCTTGAACACAAATGTACTTATTTCTGAGTTTAGAAAACTAGTTTTTCATTAACATCAAACCGAAATCTCATTTTACGTTAGACTAACAGCCAATATTTAATGTCAGGAAAAACAAGAAAGGAAAAACAGAATTTAATTTGCTATGGAAGGTGCTTCAAAGAAACACATCACAGTGCTTGCATGTCCACAGTGCAATTTCTAGCTTTGAAAACTATTTCCCCTTCATCATCTTTTAAAAATTTGTGGCATTTTTAGATCCATTCTGTCACACTCCAAGATCACTGTCAGAATAAGTGTAAGATAAGATCCTGCATACATCATCAAAACATTGACCTACTAGGATAACATCGTCCACTTCAGCTCGGATAACTGGTCCCAGGATGCCAAGATGTTCTGTATATTCATCTTCATCCTGAAGAGTAGTAAAGGAACTGTCTGTATAGCTCTGGAAAATCACCTTACGTCCGGTGCCATCTTTACAGGTTTTGTCATTCCTCATTGTACTGAAAGGAAAACCACAATTAAAATCCCACACAGTGAATCAGAAATAATAGCTTTGATGAAACATGAGAACTCATACAGCAGGAACATTTCAGAACTCTGTGAATACATAGAATAAACACTCAAATGGCCTCAACCTGTATCAGGGGAGGTTTAGATTGGATATTAGGAAAAATTTCTTTACCAAAAGGGTTGTCAAGGCCTGGAACGCGCTGGTCAGGGAAGTGGTTGAGTCACTGTCCCTGGAAGTGTTAAGAAGATATGCGGATGTGGTGCTGAGGGACATGGTTTAGTGGTGGACCTGGCAGTGCTGGGTTAAAGGTTGGACTCGATGATCTTAAAGGTATTTTCCAACCTTCTATGATTCCATGAAATGAGTGTCAGATGTTTCTGAAAATCATGGTTTTCAATGTTTAAGCAATTCTAGTTCTACATTTGGAAATGAGATCCCTCAACCATTTGGTCAACTATCACTGAGAAACTCAAACAAATCTCTCAAAACCCATCTGAGATCTATTTTCCTTTTTTTCTTAGCCTTAATAATCCCAGCTGAAGCTTGGGTCAGTGTAGTGAGGTCATCACCTATACCCTATTGTCTCATAGATCTTTACATCTGATTATATCTGCATTTTGCATCACAGAACTGGTAGGGTAAAATAAGCTTTTAGACATTCAAACTGTTATTCAGATCTTAAATAGAAGCATTAAATTGCTATCATAATTCCCTGCAAACCTTGCTTTTTTATCAGTTCTGCAAAACCCAGAAATTTAACCACAGTTACATTGGAGAAAGGTTGGTTTTCAGCTCTTCAACACACTGAGACAGGATATGCTATGGGCTCTGTTAAATTAACTGGAACTATGCAGCTCACATTACCTGAGGAGGAACATCACTGGAGAGATCTATATAGAGGTCTAAGCATAAAAAAAAGATTGATTTTGCATGTGCCCAAAGAAACTGTCCGGTTTTTGCCATTCTCGCAAGTGTCATTTATATGGACTGAAATGAGGCTGGAATAAACCTGGAGAATACTTGAAAAGTTTTATTTTTATTTCTATCAAATAAAATGGAAATTCAGTTTGAGAAACAGTATATGTTTGGAGATTAATTTTGCATAATGAAAATTTTCTTTTTCCTGTTTTGGCTGCTTCTTATAAAAATCCAAAGTTATGCAAGTTTTGGTTCAGCTTTTTGATGAAAAGTGGCAAGGAATTCCATGCTTTGTTGGGTGAGCACAGATCCTAACCTGTATGAATTGAATGAATTATTATTTGTGTTCCTCTCAAATCACATATATTCTTTGCTGTGGCATAGTGGCTGGTCCTCCCTGCCAAAATGTAAGAAAATCTCTCAGCATTACAGTTTGTGATCCAGTCACCTTCTGATTTCACTAAACAGCAGGAGCAACAATGCTATACTTCATGCAGCTTTGTTTTTACTTTTAGTATAAGGCGGACACCAGTGTGGTTAATCAGTTTGAAGCTTTCATATACTTTTCAATACTGCAGCCTTATGAAGTTGGAAAGTGCCTTGTGAAGTTATCCTATTTTCCAACACAGAACTGAGACACCAGAACCATTTATAGATATTGCTAGAAATGGATTTCTTCCTCCCTACAAGCACATCCTGTCTATATTACATCAGTTAGTCCATTAAATGCCTGGAAAGACTTTGCACAAGGAAGTCTGTCCTGTGTACAGGTACCAAGAACTCAAGGACAAAGTAAAACAGGCAGTTCAAGTATAACAAAATGAGTTGCAAGATTCCCTCTTGACCTCTTACAGTGAGTTTTCTAACTGACGTATTAAAGATTGTTTCTAATGAGTCTACAAAAGGGGGTTAAGAAAAAAAAAAGAAGGGTTCTTAGCTGTGCTGTCCTTGATTATAGTAACCTCTCTCTCTGACATTTCTAAGGGGTGTGAGTTTCCCATGGAAAATTCTTTTGGTTCTGCCACGGAAATGTTGGAAATAATATGGCACATTACAGATGCTTTTAACTTTATCAGCATGTGAATCAACACTCTGTAAGTAGGTGTCAGGATGGTGTGCCAAATGAAAGGAAATGATTCAGGCAAACCTTTTCTTATATCCTGCATAGTTCCAGCAGACCTCTTTAGCTGCGATGTAGTATCTCCTCTGGCTGCCTCTGCTGCGCAGGTAGTGCTCAGCGATGTCATCGGGGTCACGCTGCCTGCTGATGTTCACCCTGGGGTCTGTCATGTAGGGGTCATCAAAGCCCACATAATGGTACTCGTATTCCCCACCCGAGACTTCGTCACTGTAGCTTTCTCCTATCACATATTCATAGTCTCCATCTTCTCGGGGAAGCCCAATCGTGATGGACGGCCTAAACTGCCGCGGGGTCAGGGTGTCTCCGTGCTCGGCCGTGCTCAGATCTGCCGTCTGGCTGACCTCACTGGGTGCCCCAGTGGTGTTCACGCAACACGGCACTGCCGTGTCTTTGGTCCCACCCGGAAACAACACACGGCTAACACCTGCCATGGAATTGCTGGGCTTTTTGGAGTTTCTACTCCTTGGGCTCAGCAAGTAGGTAATTTTCGGATCTTCTTTCTTTTTTCTTCGGATCTTGATGAAGGCATCAGATGTACTCAAGGTATTGTTGTTTCCCTCCTTTCCTTTCTGAGTTGGGTGGCTCGCTTTCTGGTTTTCCCCCATCAGATGTGAGAATCCCTGATATTTTTTCATATCCTCCTTATTTATGGATGCTGTACCATTTCGGCCATGATGATTTAACTTACCACCAACAGATTTATCTAAATTTGCATCTAATCTCAGATTCCTCTTTGCAGACACCAAATTCCATTCCTCATTAGTCATTTTACATGAATATTTCCTAGCCCCAGGCAATGATGCTTCTAGTAAGTTCTTCACTACAGCAGGGCTGGAATTAGGGCTTCTATTGCCCAACGCATGATCTAAAGAAAAAACATCTGCTGGTTTATCTCTGGATATCCTGGGCTCAGAAAGGCTGGATGCATTAGACCCATCTCCTACTACGAGGTCCAAATCAAGTGTCAAGTTAACTGCATGCATGGCATTTTCCATCTTCTTTTCCTCCTCTTCCAGTCCATCATCATATTCGTTTGGAAGCTGGCCAGATCCCACCATGGCCTCACTGGATGTGTTCTCTGTATGATTCACAGAATGAGGAGCATTGGCCTTGTCAGAAAATGAGACATTTTTATTTCGGACATGATTTAGAAGGGCATTCATCTTTTGGACAGAGTAAAACTTAATGGACAGTGAGCTTCGCCTTTTCCTGTTAGCGGTATAATTTCCTCTTTCCGTGCTTTCCTCTTGATGTTCTTCTGGGAAAAGTTTACTGTCCTTTCCACCAGTTGGAAGCTCTTCTGCAACATTCACTGGGCCTTCCTCATTGCTCAGCAAGTGTTCACCTGCAGACATGTTACCGCGAGCTATTTCATAGTTGCTTTGGCTTCTATTCTCAAATACCAACTCAGTTTCTCCATCACTTGTGATAGCTAAAAATAAATCCTCTTCTGCTGTGACTGATGTGTGATTTGACTGGAATGTTTCAGCCTTGATTGAGGGAAGAGGAGTGATATGAGTTTCTAAGAACTTAGAGTTGTTTGTTGTTCCACTACTATTTATAGCTGTCAGACCTGAGCCAGCTGCCACCTCAGAAGTCGTGCCATCAGTGCCTTCATACTGATCCCAGGCGAGTGCTGTAAGATTTTGTTTTTCTTCATCGCCTGCTGCCTTTCTTGAGCTTCGGATGGAGTAAAACGAAGCCAGGTAATCCTGATAATCTGATTCCTCCTTGTTTTCCTCTTTTTCTTGCACATCGTCCTCAGCTGAGGTAGGAACAGCCTTTCTTTCAGTCTTGGTGGGAGTTAAATCCACAACATCAAATGTTTCATCTTCCTCATAGTCACATTTGGCATCCCTGAATCTCAGCCTCATGCCGTAACTCATCTCTGGGGTGCCCCAGGATGCCAAAAGCCACGTACCTGCAATTGAAACAAAAGTGTTATAAGAGTGGACATTGTCTATCATATAAGTGGCCAAGGCAAATTGTTGGGGTTGCTTCTACAGCACCGGCTATAGCAGAGTGCTAATCTTCATCTGGGATATTCCTGAGCTCTCAGTGCAATGAAAAATAATTAATAAATGTAAATAAATAAGAGCACATATAAATAAATACATCTAGGAGATGGAACTCTCCTCCATAGATCAAGTTGTAACTAGAACCTGAATGCAAAAATAACCTGTGAAAGAGATGGATATGAAAAAGAAAAAAACAAATTAAAGGATCCTATGTTTAGTTCTAGATCTAAGATTGAGACCCCTTGAGATAAAGTTTCAATTTTATCCTGTCCTTACTGGTGTATGCACTCCTACACAGACAGAACATTCTGTGCAGAACAAATACGTTCTGAGGCAATGTTGGCAAACATCTGACAAACACAGTATTTTAAAAGCTTTTGAATGAGTAACAGATGATCTTTAATAAGTACAATAGGAAAAAAGCAACGTGAATTTCCAATCTGACACAAAATGTTAAGCTGCCAATCTCAGGCACCTTAGATTAATTTAAAGGTTTTAATAATTCCTTGAAAACCTAGTCAGAAGGTAAGTTCTCTATTGGAATCTAGGATCTTCAGAGAAGAAAATAAAATCTGTTTCTCTAAACAACATCAAATCAAGTTCTTTGCTTGGTACAGGTTGCTTTTGGAACTAGCAGAAATGACAGAATAGACAGAATTAACAGACCTTGAGAAACAGTCTTTTTTATTAAAAAGGTCACCTACAATTCTTCCTGTATTGATCAGCCTTAAGTGACCTGCACGGCTTTCCTGATTTCTAACAGCAGCAAATTTAGCAAAGAAAACATGCCCTAGATAGAAAGAACAAATCGCATACCAGAATCAAGCAAAAATACAACTTTATTACTGGGGAGGTTTCCATAAAGTGTAATGGAGTTTTAATGGTCTCCTAGTCTTGAACAATAAAAACTACTTAAACATACCATATAGTTTTGTTATAAGGTCTTGGTGCTGTGCAATCACCAAAACCAAGTTTTGAGAACATAGAGAATTTGTTATTTAAATATATAATATATATATTTTTAAAAGCATTTTAAATGGGATAAAGAGACCTAAACCTTCTGGGATTTTAGAATGACCATTAAAGAAGGACAGATTTCAACGATGAAGAATCTCTGTCCTCTTGGAGGTAATTCCTTAAATGTGGACTACATGGGTTCTAATGCCCCCTTTCCAACACATGGTGTTAATCATCTTTAGACTTTGAGATGCATCCAATGGACCAGTGATTCAGTAAGTCAGGAAGATTTTACTGCTGCTAAATGACCACAAGCCAAAGGCGAGGTGTAGCCATTTTGTCCAGTAATGACCAGCAGAATTTGATAGTTTCAGCCCATTTTAGCCTGCTCAGGAGAGACAAGAATGTGGCAAACCTGGGAATCGTACAATGGAGTTGACACAGGATTGTTTCCAAGAACAATCTTAGAACTGCCTTAAAACTGTCATTACTAATATTAATTGTGAAGTGAGAAAAACCAAACTACAAGATGACCAACAAAAGGAGCCTCAGTATAGCATACAGTTATGCCAAGTTTGTGCAGCCAGCAAAACTCCATATACTTCACTTGCATTGGGGAATGATTCAATGTTTTCCAGCACTGTGCTCATCAGAAGAGTTTTCTTTCCTATTTAGGTAAGTCATTATAGACTGGAGATTAAATGAAACCTCAGAAGATCTGTCAAACGCTACAGTTCCACTGCTTACCACCATTGTCCATCTCCACTGTGACTGATTCTCCACTCATTGGGAAAAGGTTCAATGTATCTTCATATTTCCCGTGATACAGAAAAGAGTGTCCAGAAAGGCGAACAGAGACAATCTCATCATGAGTGCCAACACTGGAAAAGTGCCATTGAACCACAGTATCTCGGCAAAATCCAAGGATTTCACTGCTGTCAGATACATAGCCATTTATTGCTAAAAGGAAAGCAAAGTAAAAGGGGTCTCAGTATTTTCATTTTAAAACCTCCTGTTCTTTGATGTCAATCCACTGAACTGGTCTCATGTTTGCACCTGGAAAGAGACTGGCATGGGGCTGAAACCACAGTAGTCCTGATGGAGATTTCATCTGTGGAAATAGTATCTCTAAAGCAACAGGGTGCTGCATCAAAATTTAGTTAACCCTTGCCTTTGCTTCAGGGTCCAGAGCCAGCCTGCCTCCTACTGGCAAGGTGTGGCTAGGCCTCTTCTCCGTAACAGCTAGCAATAAAACAAGGAGAAATAACCTCAAGTTGCACCAGGGGAGGTGCACTTGGGATATTAGAAATAATTTCTTCACTGAAAGAGTGTTTAACCATTGGAACAGGCTCCCAAAGAAAGTGGAAGAGTCATCATCACTGGAAGTGTTCAGAAACCAAGGAGACATGGCAATCTGCAATATGTTTTTATGGGCATGGTGGTACTGGGTCAAAAGTTGGACTTGATGATATTGGAGGTCTTTTCCAACCTTTACAATTCCATGATATTGCCTATTTCTGTCCAGTGTCACCTGGCACAGTTAGAAGTTCCCTGACACTCAGAAGGATTCCCTGATCACATGTACTTCTGAGAACAAGCAATCACTGAGTGCTCAGGTTCATATAAGCTTTCATATTATTCATCTTGGTATCATACTCACTGTGCATTATGTTTGAGTTATAGAAATTGGGATCATCCCTTTTAACAGTGGCTGGGTTGCTGCAGTACTCCTTGATGTTATCCTCTAGGTACCAGCTCTTATTTTCATCGAACACAGCAAACACTGCCTGCTGCTCCTCATCTGCCTTTTTCTGAAAGACAGCCAACACAGCAGCTATATTTTATGAGCAGACACATGTATTAAGAGCTCAATCCTACAATGCTTCTTACTATGTAAGCAACATAAGCTTCAGCAGAGTCCTGGTAAATGTGATCCATGGGCTGAGGGGAAGGAGGTATGGGCTCCAGACTTCAATCCTACTATTGCAACCAACCTATGGTGGAGCACTGACCAAGCCACAGCACTGCCGATACACAGATGGTTTTATGACTGGGCTCTCTGTAACAGGACCAGACTTCTGGTTTGACCTGAGTATAAGCTTCTGACATTTTTTTTTCTCCCAAGTGATGGTTAAGTCTTTGCCAAGCAAGATCTCAATAATTGGTGAAGCGAAGCCCTCTCCCAGAACTCTCCCATGCTGTTTTAGTTGCTATAGATTCATTATGCCTGAGATTGTATGATGCTGTTGTCTCTGTCACAGAAAGGGACCAGGTCAGATCTGAATGTCTTTAGCATGTGAAAATATAATAGCAGCAGGAAAATTTATTATCAAGTCTAGAAATAGACTTTCAAGTCAGGCTGACCTTTTGGTGACCTTTCTTAGCTCTTGCTAAGAAACACAGAACATAATTCCTTTACTGCTGTGGACAGTTAGGGGACTGTGTCTTCAGGAGCCTATTGGTTTAATTGCTCTCTACAGAACAGTTCGCTTAGGAAAGCAAAACCAAATTCACTGTAGACCAAATGACATTATCTGAGCAAAATCTGTCCAAACAAATTACCTGCACACCCTTCTGCGTCAGTGCTTCACTTTTACAAATCAGAAGTGGGCCAATCAGTCCAGAGGCTATATCTCTCTCAGTATTTACAGCACTATGATACAGCCTTGTAATACATTGTGCATCCTGTGCTGTGGGTTGGTCTGTTTTAGCAATTTTCCACTCATAAGTGTATGTCTTCCCTGGTTCAACTCCTCTACTCTGGGTGCCATTGCCTAAGGAAAAACAAAGAACAGTAATGATACAGACTCAGAGCCAGATCTTAATATCAAGCTGCGCCTTCTAATGACAGTGGTGCAGTTAGGACATTAAAAGCTACCTTGAGATAACTGAAGTTCAGCATGAATTTCTGTCTCTAAAATAATAAACAAGGACAGAAAACTAAGAAAACAAATAGAAGGTATTTGCTTTGCAGATAATACCTTGGTTTCTCTATAAGGCAACACAACAGGTAAGCAGAGGCAGAGTACACAACTGAGGTCTTCCAGTCATGCACATTCCTAGCCACAGCACCTCCTTCAAAGCAATGACACCATCCATAACAATTAGTGATATGCAAAATATAATTCACAATTTTTTTACTTGTTGGATCCAGAGGATAATCAGCTCCTTCTGCATTCTTTGAAAGTGTCACTCCATGGAAATACATGCTGTAGGGTCGACTGACCTTATTTTTGAATACAATCTATATTGATAGGCAAACAAAAAAAAAATTAGGATTCAACAAATCCTTGTCTGAATACATAATGAAGTTTCCACTACAGTAGAATTTGCCTGGATTTAGCCCAGAAAGTGCCAGAAAGGCAAAGGGATGTCTTAAATATTGTCTGATAATATAAACCCACAGACTAAATGATGGCACCATTCTGCTGGACTTTGTAGAGCCCACTGAGGGAAGTTCAGCTGTTTGCACCAGGGCTCTGGAAGGCCTAAAAAGAAGGCTTGTTCTTCCAGCTACTAGGCACTATCTTTGTGAATATGAAGTTATTGACTAAACTTCTTAAGAACCTTCCATGTGGGAGAAAACAAATATAGAACCAAATCTTGTCCCACATTCCAAGACCCAAAGGGGATATGTAAGGAAAAGGCAAAATGTCCTACCTATTCTTCATAAAACCAGGATTAAAAAAAAAAAAAGAGAGGGGAAGAAAAAGGAATATGCTAAACTCCAATTCAGAGGCACAGAGTCATGGTGGAAATTATAGAAGTTAAAGGTCATGGAACTTTGTGATGCTTCAGTAAATGTCAACAGAAAGACCAGTGGATATTGCAGCCAGCACAAGGTTGTAATGCAAATGTTTCGTAGTTTCATAATGTAACTTCATGACAGAACATTCAATTATTGAAACGGAATACCATTGTCTAAAACAGCCAGAAAAAAATATCAACATAGGAAATGAGGGGCTCATGAAGTTCAGTCTGACATCCAAATCCCCACAGAAGCCCACCCAGGTCTAAGGGCTTTTTCCCATTTGGGACCAGCGTCAACATATATTTTACAGAGTGTGACTGAAGCATATTCATGTTGTAAAATATAGCATAATCATGGAAACTATAGAGGGAACTGAAAAATGCAAGCTAAACACTGTTACTTGTGATCATAAGGGCCAATATTTATAACATTAACTATATTTTTTGACAGACAACACAAATCGAACCAGTTCTTTTGTATCTCTGCCTCAATGAAAATCATGCTATAGTATAAATAATCACTGTATTTATGTTACTTACTTTGACTTGATCGTTTAGTTGAGCTCTGATAATAGGGCCCAAGATTCCAGTTTCCTTGGGACGAGGATTTTCCAGACGTTCAGTGAAGCTGGCATCAGTATATTGTCTAAAAATAGCCTTTTTATACCTTCTACCTATGAGATTTGAGTAGTTGTCCAAGTGTTGTGATTTATATTGCCTTATAAAATAAAGGAAAAGAAAAACTATCAAGAAAAACTTGAATAGTAGCATCTGTTAAAATATAAAATTAGTATTCAAGCAACTGGTAGAAACCTCACTGCTTGGAAAAAAATTCAAACCCTACACTCACATAATATTCTTCACCCAGAATTTTAACCTAAATTAGGTAAGAAGAATCTTGGACCATTACTTGTGCTTTGGCATTACATACGACCAAATTAATATCAGAGTTTACATTTAATTTAACAGTGACACACAAGAAAGAAGCAAACTGAAGCAGCAGTTTTTCTTACCTTTCAAGGTAAGATAGCAGAAATCACTGTTCTCCTTTTTCAAAGGCTAGTTGAGCACAGAGAACAAAAACCAATTTGCTTACGGTAGCAAAGACTCCAGGAGAAATAGGAACACAATCATAATCCCAGTCAGGCACCACACATTCAGCAGTGTTACACTGAGGTTTCAAACATTAAAATTGTTAATGCTGACAAAAAAACTAGGATAAACACTGAGAATTTACAGAGCAACACGTTTGTTGTCACTTGCACTTCAAAAAAGGTTACTGAAAAGGGATAAATTCCTTTTGAATTCCTACTGAAAAGGGTTCAGTTTTGAACAAAAAAGGAAAAATTTCGAGCACTGAGGTGTTCAAGTAAGGCAGTATGACTGGTAGGAAAGACATGCTCCATGCAGTCCAAAATCAAATGAGGGAAGTAAATCATGCCAAAGGAAAAGCCATGTAGACACTATATTTCTAAGGAGGCATATGAAACTATAACCCTTACAGAATAAGGAATTCGCCTTGTTCTGCTTAAATCCTTAAAGGTTCTTATGAATATCAGCTTGTAAAGGCTTGTAAAGGCACGAGTAGCACTGGGGAATTGACAGATTGCAAATTAAACCCCACAGTGCACTGACAGCACTGTATACAATGACATAATGTATGTTACAGAATTCCTTCTGTCTCTCTTAAGTTACACAGAATAGCCCAATATGCTTACTTACTATGCCATGTACTCCATCTACATGGACATCATGCAAAGGTCATTTATAGAGAGATCTCTCTTTCTCCTGTTCCCTAAACACTTTATTGTACTGAACTCTTAAAACTTTTAATCTCCAGAAATATTCCCTCCCTCCCTTTCTCTTCTCCTTAAGGATTGTTTATTTCAGCAGAATTGATGCTGAAAAGTATTTTAGAAAATAGGCTTGTATGCTACTTTGGACAATTTCCTAAGTCATCTTCCTATTTTGGGCTCCTTGTGGGAAGCAAAAGCAGGTGCCCACTTTTGGGCTCCTCAGCAAAGAAAGTCATTGACACTGGTGAGAGCCCAGTGAAGAGCCACCATGGTGGATCAGAGACCCAGAGCACTTGGCATAGAAGCAAAATCCCAGTTTATTCCATCATGCAAAGACATAGCTAAGGGAGCATCTTATCTTTATCTTCAACTATCAATTTGGACATTAGAGAGAAAGCAGGAGTAGATGCTTCTCAGAGCTGCGTGGTGAAGAGATGAGACACAATGGACACAAGGTGCAACATGAGGAAGAACTGTTGCGGAGGCATGGGTCTATCACACGCAGACCAATGTGATCGGTGAAAGCCGTTTATTACAGATCAGAAGGCTACTTATATACATCTTCTACTTCTCTATATCTAAGCAGGAGATTGGTTACTAGCTACTTGTTTACACATCTAAACGAATCACTTAGAGCGATGGTGAGCTGTCATACAAACGCTGCTTCTGTTGGCTCTGCTAAGCTAATGCTGGATTGTGCACATCTCACTGCCCTGCCTATTAAGAACACCCAACAAGAACAATTAGATATAAGGAAAAACTTTCACTGTAAGGTTGCAAAGGTGCCAAGAGAAGCTGAGAGGTCCCTGGAAACAATTGTATTTGGAAACAATAAAAATGCAACTGGTTCCAGTGCAATTCAATCCAACTTTGCTGTTGGATACCAAGAGGTTCTTTCCAACCAGAACTATCCTGTGATTTCATGTTAACATTCCCTACTATATTGACAAAGTATTATTTTACCTATCAAGGGTGTCTGGAATATTTGGGGCGTAATCCCAGGTAACTTCTTCTGCAGCAATGAAATATTCCCAGGTTTTGACCATAAGACGTTCTCTATAGGAGAGACGACTCTTCTTCACCTCTTTGTCCCCACAGTCCCTTACAGTGAGGTAACCATGCATTCCAGCTATTTGAGAGGAAACAGGACCATAGTGATTTTCTATCTGAGGAACTCTTACCACTTCAGTTGTTTTTTTCCCCCAAAACATATCTTACAGCTCCTGTAAGAGAGACATTTCTCTCATTCTTTAAAACAGAATTCTGATCATTGCTGAAAGATACCCCTTTCAAATGAACAGCAAATATTTTCATCCAGTAGAAGTACTCTTAGCTGAAAGTACTCAGTTTCTCAGGAAACAGGTGGTTCTCTACTCATTTTAAAATGGTGCTTATCTGAAAAGCTCACAGAGACTTAGATGCTGGAGTATTGATTCACTGTTGCTCTGTGATGTGCACACTGCAGTAAAGCTGCAGATAAGAACATCTTTTAGTTCATCGTGCACTTCCAACAGAATGCCCTGTTCTTGGGCAGTTTCTTAGTGAAATGACAAAACCAGGTGAAACAGATTAACTGTACCATTGCAAAACAGTAGGAGCCATTTGGGACATAAGAAGAGAAGGACAACTCTACAGGTGCCTAATAAATAGATGTTTCCTTGCCTTGCAGGTGCTTTTGGACAAGAGAAGATATGAGCCACCTTCCTTCCTCAGTCACAGTCATGTTTACGGTGGTTGAGGCTCCTCCCACCAAGTTAACAGCAGAAACTCGGCGATGTCTTTGCTCCATGGACTGGCCATTGATATGAATGGAGAAGATTTCTGGCTTAGAACTCATTCCTATCAAATGCCAGCTAATGTTGTCATATACACAAGCCTCTAAATCTGAAAGAGACATGAGAGTAGGGTTCAGAATAAAGGCAAATCATGCAAGTTCCCTAGGCACGAAGCGAATCTTCACTCAAGACATTTTAAAAAATGCTGTGATCTGTGTTTCCAACAAGAGGAACTTTCAGAAGCATGTAAATGGAACAGATGTATGTCAGGAAATCCTGTATGTCAGGAAATCCTGTATGTCAGTGGAAGATGGGCATTTAAATCTTACCTGCAAGTGACAAGCTGACTTACAATGAACTGGCAAAACAGAAAGAAAGACAGTGCCTTCTTTTGGAAACCTGACTGTCCTTGTTTGGGGAGTTAGTGGGGGAATAGGGCAGGGAAGAAGAAGAACAAAGCAAGGATCTAAGCTAAAGAATGACGTGGTATCTAGTGACAGTAACTACCCTCCCCAATATTTGCTTTAAAAAATCCCACTTAAGAAAACATTTTGTATTTGCTCGATGGATGGGAGAGACATATGAAAGTTGCTCCTTAGGAGAACAAGGGAAAACCATCAGCAACAGAACAACACCACCACCATCTTCCTAGTCTTCTCACTTAATTGAATCATTTAATGATAACTGACTTTCCACTTTCAGGAAGGTTTTCACCCACTATGTTCTCTATGCTGTAGAACCAGTAGTTCACATAACCTCATCACTCCCTCAAGATCAGCTTACTAAAAAAATGAGGAACTTACTAAGTTTTTTTTTAAAGTTAGTAATCCTGTTCTTCAAGCAGAATTTTTCTAAGAAATAATCTTATTGTTCCTATCAGTAATTTGGCATGACTTCCTTCTAGCAGCGCAGTTTTTCTTCTAGAATTTAGAGACTCACAGACACATTGTAAAAACAACTGTATCCCATTTCTCCACATTCCCATTCTTGTGCATGAAAAGCAATTAAAGGTAATATTCAGTGTTCATCAATGTTAGTTTCATTTCACATAAGCCTGAACAGTACCTGGTAATGTTCCATCAGTATAGCCATTAATTGTGTACTTGACTGATGCTGATTTTTGCCAACTCTTGTTTTCATCAAACACACCAAACATCAGTACATATTCCCTGTCAAAATGTTTCTGTGACCCATCCTCATTTAGGCTTCCTATGAAGGAGAAACAACAGGTCTTAAATTTGAAGCATAAACAAAGCAGATTTCACATCCATGCAGTTGCATTCATGTATACTTAATGAGATTGTTGCACCTGTTAGCATGTACTGGCTGAGCCTGACCAAAACAAGGCCTTAAGAATGCTTGTAACGTGATTTTATTTCCAAAAGTACTTTTGGATTGGGTAACCACAAAATCAAAAGTCTATAATATTCCAGAGAAGATAAATATCATACAATGAGTTGCCTCAGACAATTTCCGGCAATGTGTTGCAGAGATCACCTTAATGAAGGGGAGTGTCAAACGCCTTCTGCTCATGATCAGTGCTGCCCTCTCTTTTCAGACTGTGAGGCAGAGTCACCGGCAGTGTGAACAGCACTTCTCAAGCACTGCACTGAGGTCATCAGCACCTTTAAAAAGCTTAAAACCAACCACTCAGCAAACAACATTTACACACAAAGACATCAACAGACACTGCTGCACTGGGTCAGTTACAAGAAACTGTCCTAAGCTGATTTTGTGATACAGATGCAATTTCCATCAAGAAGTAGAATTCATTCTGGACATGCTACACAGAACTGGTGTCATTTTACTGATTCTTTCTGTAGACTGCTCACATCAGAAACTTCCATCTGCTATTTTCCATACATAATCTGGTCCCTCTGCACTGCAGGAATTCAAAATTTGGGAACGTGTTGATTATTCTACTTAGGAAAATAAGGCAGTGGAAGCAATTATCTTAATATGATCCTTTTTATTTATAAGAAGCTACAAAATTCTGTTTTCCTTCATGAAAGAAGCCTCAGATCAACAGAGGAATTTATCTACTTGGCACACAAAGAACATTCAAACAGTGCTTTAACTTGAAAGTCCACTTTTTATAACCTTCACCACCTCTTACTGGGTCAGAGTGTGGGGAGTTGACCCCAACCAGTAGCCAAACACCCACTTCAATGTCTCCCCATCCCCAATAGGACAAGAGAGAGAAGAGGAAGAACAAAACTGAGAAAACTTATGTCTCAATAAAGATGGTTCATAGGTGAAGGAAAGAGTGGAAAAAACGAAGCAACACAGAAGAAATCACTCATCACTGACGCCCAGCCAGTCTTTCAAAAACAGTCACCTTGGAAGGCAACACCCCTCGTTCTCTCCCCACAGTGCTTCTTTTTCCTCTGCCTTCAGGTTTTTATTGGAGAACGATGTAAAGGGTAGAAAACACCCCTTTGGTTAATTTGTTTCATCATCCAGATGGGTCCCCTCCCACCCCCTCATCCACCCCCAGGCCACTGCTTGGGAAGGTCTGAGCAGGAAAAAGAGAAAGTGTTGACACTGTGCAAGCACTGTTCAGCAACAGCTCAAACATGGATGGGTGTATTATCAATGCTAATTAGCCACAAATCCAAAACACAGCACCATATGAGCTGCTGTGAAGAAGCTTAATTCCACACCAGGCAGACCAAATATACAGGTACATTGCAAAGACACAGAACCCAGTAAAAGGAACAGTGTTCAGAGATCTTAAAAATATGTATAGTGAGCCATTTGACTTTGCTCTACCTAGAAAACATATGCTCAAATTATCTTGAAGATAGTGGCCACACCAGTCCATCTCAAATTCATATCCAACTCAAGCCCACAATGCATGAATTTGAGAAGCCTGAGAATTAAGTGGTTTCAAAGTACTTGCCCAGATTAGCTCAACCAGCATGCCATAAAATGTGTATATACACAAAAACACAGAAATAAAACCTGAGAAAATTAGGAAAATAACAAGTCCTAGATAATACTAAAAGCACCAATTACCAAAAAAAAAAAAAAAAAAAAAAAAATCCAGGAGGACCATAGTTAATACTAATGCCGGTCCTTTGAGGTGATATGAGTAGGTGTGTTCTGCAACTAAATGGGTATCTATCAGTGAGGAGAGTGTCCTTGTGCGACCCACACTGAACCAGCATTCTGTTTACTTTCAGGGAAGCTTCAAGGTCCAAGTCCTTGCAGTCTACAGTCTACACAAAATTTCTGAGTCAAACTAAATCAAGCTAAATTAATCTCAGTGCTTTCACTACACGGACATCTATAACTTGAAAAACCTTAGGATTTGAGGGACCAGTAAGTAGTTTAAGTAGCTTACATGATGCCATATTGTTTCAATTGTCCCTCAAACCAGGGACATATATCTAGCAACAATTTACAAATCTTACGAGACACCAGTTCTTATCAGCAGAGATGGAATTCAGTGGTTCAGACTGCTAAAATCTAAAGTCTCTGATAGCATGCAAAAACAATTGTAAGACTTGTAATCTGTTCAAATTTGGCCATCTCTTCAAATGACTAGCAAAAGACAAATTGGTGTGCAATTTTAAACCCTTGTTACAGAACAGAGAGTGTTCCAGGTTCTTGATCAGACAGCCTTCAAAAGACAATGGGTAAAACAATTATTTCCTGCCTTATTCTCTGAAATGGCCAAACCATTTCGAATGAAGTTATAAAAAATATTTATTCTAAAACAGGAAATTTGAGGGCATATGTTTAGCAGTTAAGCAACTGAAAATGCAACCAGTATAGGCAAATGTATCTATTTATCAATGTTTTCTTCCCATCCTGTAATTATAGGATGGAACTGCATGAAAGCCAGCATTTAAAAACTTAAACATCTAAAAAAAAAATGTTAAAAAACATTTGTTTTACACTGCATGTAAAGATGTGAAAAAGAAAACAATATATTTTCCCTCATTATCATACAACCTAACTTTGTTAAGAAATGAAGATGTATTTCTACCTTTTAGTAGTTTTAAAACATTTCATTACCTTTCTTACAGATCAGCAGCGCTCCAATCAGACCAGAGTTAAAATCCGTTGTCATGTTCTCATGAGAATAGTAAGCATAAGTAAGACAAGGAAGGTCAGCTTCTCGTGGACCAACTTCTTCTGATACATCCCACACATATGTGTAGATCTGGCCTGGAAGTACAGCATCATCTCGTTTCTCTGCATGTGATGTTCTGTCATCATAGAGGGAGCCTGCCAAGAAAAGAGTCAGTAGGGTGGCATGAAGACAAAGAGCAATTAAAACACCTGGAATATCCTCTACGATCAGTTCCAAAAGATTGGTCTATTTCTTGCTTATATGATACTTCAGCTTCAAAGAGATAACTCACGATTCCACTCACACATTGTTGAGAGTAGCATGGGGAGAATAGATATTCCACAACCATCCTGTTTCTCATAGATAAAAGACTTCCTAGAAGTGTCATCACTGCCAAAAGGTTGGGCCCTTCATCAGTCTGCCTAGGGTTAGGATGGCCTTAAGCTTCAGGCTCTGCTCACTGATGCTCTGTAGAGGAATGCTGCCCACTCTGTCACCTTTCTGTCTCTCATAAAGCCACTGCGTGGGCTGGCACTGCCTTGCTGCCTTAGGCTTTTTGTACACTGCATATCCACATATTGAGCAGTAATGGTTCATGTCTATGCCTGCCATATCCAACAAATCTGCAATATGACAAAGGGGAGCCAGAGAATCAAAACCCAAGGTGCAAAAGGCACATTAATTAAGACAGTCAAACTGAACTCCCCATCACTTCCAGTGAGATGTTCTGTTCAACTCCATGACATGGAGCTGAAAAACTCTTTTTGTACTCACACAACAAACAAAGCCTAGCACAGATTTGTAAACTGCAGGTCAGAGTTCTGGCTCAGCACCCAGGGCAGGGCAATCCATGCAGCATGAGTAATCAAACTCATTTTATGCTGGTACAGACATTTTACTGTCCATTTGGTCATAGTTTATCATCTCTTTTTGCTAGTGTCATGAGGGTGTGGAGCAAAACACCACAAAGCAGGGCATTAAATGCTGAATATCAGAACAGCATAATCAGGACTGTTAGGAGACTGTGTATATAACACTCATATTCCTAGCGTTACACTGATGAACAAGAAAGGAGCTAACAATGGATGTGAAGTTGCAATCCAGGATCAACAGATATTTGTGTTACACACAGCCTCAGACATTGGTCTGGATCCCTCTCAACATTTCACGCCTTAGTCTACAAGTAAATGAGCAAAGCATACAGTTTTTACAGTATTTACCTTCTTCATTTTTGCTGTAAACTAGGCCTTGGGGATGAATACTGACTGGCTTGTCAGCCATATTTTTAAGGTGAACTACTAAAGTATCTCCAACTTCAGCACGCAGAGTTGGTCCCATAAGTCCTATAGTTATTCAAGACAAGGAAAGAAGAAAATATTAGTAAAACAGTATGTTTAGTGAAACCAAGGATTCTCTCCCACATCAGAAGATATTAGCTCTCAAAGTACAAGTTGCAAAATTAATACAGAGAATGTAATAACTTTGCAATGAAGACTTACCCATAAAAAGGCATATGGGTACTTAAAGCCTGCAGTGCATCATCAGAAATGTTATAAATTATGTATCTGGCAACCAGCACTTAAAAATCACATGAAAATAGTAGATTTAGGGGGAAAATGTTATTTACAGCTACAGAAACTTTATCAAAAGATTCATCTTGAGGTTCATTGGAAATTTCTAGGAATCTTTCACATACAATTTAATTAAATAGTTTTAGAAGATTAAACATTTTGTAGTTTAAGAGTTTTGAGAAAGGCCTTCAAACACGTTACTTTGAGTAGCACTCTGAATGCCAGAAGTCACAGAGCAAAGAGATCTTTCAATCACCAAATGCTATCCAAATAAATAAGCAGCTCTACACTGCAAATTTCTTGAGGCATTTCCTGTAAAAGATTTCAAAAGCTTGTATCCCTACTCCCCATGTTGCAAAAATAAGCAATTGAAGAAACTGCTAAGACAAATTTTGGCTTGTTAGTCTTTTGTAAACTATTTTGTAAATATTGAGCTCCAGGCCTTAGGCTCCTTCCATGTGAATTTACAGCACCATCATTGTGGCTGTGCCATACAAATCTAAATTCATGTAATAAGTCTCATCAGATGCAGAAAACAAAGGGAACAACTTTGCATGGTGCAACTGATTTGCAGACAGCCACATCCTCTGAAAGCCAAACCACTCTGTGACCTTTGGAAGCCTCCTTCATGCACTGCAGAGACCTCATTCCCTGCACCTATTTGGTTTATGGGCAAATAATGGACAGAAAAATACAAGCTTGCTTCAGTTGCCATTAGCTTTAAAACAAGCAACAAATGAAAATATTCAGACCATTTCATTTCTGTTTACCTGCAAATGTATTTGCTGGTTTTTCCTTTTTAAAATCCACTTCATATTCTCTGTAAGAAATTTTCTTAAACACAGGATCTGAATGTTCCAATCTGAAACCAAAGGAGTTACAAGAAGTATTGAAAGGACAAAAATTCTCAGTGATACCATTGCTGTTTAACAGATATCTCAAAAAAATGAATCTTGGAAATATATTTAATCACTTGCACATTTTGCTGAAGACAAAGCACATAGTCCAACTCTTTGTAGTGTCTTCCCTTCTCCCTCTTACTCTATTGAATCTATGATGTTCCTAAGCCAGATCATTTCATATGGGGTGTCCAATATCCATACCTAGAACAGTTCACCTCTGATTTTACTGGTGGTTTTCTGTGGGTCCTTTTGATTCTGGGATAAAGATGTCTTTGAGTTGTCCAAGACACAGAGGAAGATGTCTCGACCATACCTAACCTAGAGAGCATCTGACAAAACACAGTGAAAGAAACCTGAATTTCTTTTTATTCGGCCCCATGTTTGAACTTTAAGACTCAACAGAAGAGGTCTACAACAGCATTAACAGCAAGCTTCTGTCACAGCAATGACTCAGGGGCTAGCACAAAACTGTTCTCTGACAACAACTAAGGATCTCACAGCAAGCTGGAAAACAAGAAACACTGCAAGTACCCTTAGTCTTGTTACATAAATGATCTGGCACCCAATAGGCCACACAATGTTTTCTTAGAAAATATTTAGGCAAGCAAAGGGAAGCCAGCACATGACACTTCTACAATGGAAATAATGATGAGAAGAGGGCTGAAAGGATAATAGCACTTCACATTTATTGATTGATTTACTGTAGTATGTATGATGAGGGAATTCAACAGTAATTCCACTTGCTTTCTTTGTAATGCCCTTCCAGGCACATTTGACACTGAGGAGCTGATGGGCTGCTCATGCATGGGGAGGCTGAGCAGAGAGAACAGAGTGCTCACTTCAGTGACTTCCAGGATCAATAAGGGGGAGATTGCTTTTGGAAGAGATCTGTTGTAAATTCCCCTGCAACACTTCCACCACAGCAGAATCAGGCAGAAGCAATATGTGTCTGAATTCATTCCCCTCTCCTTAAAGTCACTGATAAAATCTTTTTTAACTCTTAAGGAGCAGGATGGTATCCATAACCTTCATTGTCAATTGCTGCCCTAATGTGGCAATGTTCAAGAGAATAAGCATGCAAGACTGGGGGGCAGAAGAGGAAATTTACCAGTGCCAATTGCATAGCGAGGAGGAACAAAATACATAGCACACTAACACTTCAAAAATCTCCCACTACACAAGCAGGTCTCGTTACATAACTTTAAGGAATTGTAGCAGCAATGCTGCATGATGCACAGACAATACATTTTCACTTTGCTCTGAAGTGTCTTACAAATAAATATCACTTGTACATACATGGTAACAAACCTCTGTAAAGATAAAACGCACACTCAGAAGTACTTTTTCTAGCCAAAAGTAAGGAAATAATTCAGGAAGAATCCATTTTCTTTTCAGCCTCTCTTCAGTTATTTAGAACTAAAAGCACCGAAGTATCAGATTCTCACACTGCATTTAGACATTCAGCTTCTACTGAAATCAGCACGTTACATATTCCAATGCCTTTGGGACCCAAGCCATTAACCCTTCCTCAGTAAGTATATTTGTGTTGTGAGGTTTTTTGTTTTTCTGTTTTTACATATTATCCTGAGATGCAATACATGTTTAGGAAAAGATCCCACAAACTCAAAAATAAAGCAAGTCATCCACCAATATATATAAAAAAGCAACAGTATCCAAAAAAACGCTTTCAATGCAGGAGAAAAAGTATTTTAAAATTAATTTTAACGTTTAATTTTTAGTAATTGTTTTGCCTAATTTAAACAGAATTTGAAATTATGTCCCAGTTCTGTAATCTAGCATACTGTAGTGTTGCACTTGCAGAGTTTATAATCCTAAAGATAGTAGTGGTAATAAAAGTAATATATTGTATATGCTTGATTGGTAGATGCAGGTGGGCTGGCCACTCTGCAATGCTATCTGAAAAAAATGAAATTAGTATTTTCACTTAAGGAATTAGAGCAGTGCTTGATCTTACAGCCTCTATTCATCAGAACTCAGGATGTACATTTCACAGAACTCCTGAACAGCTCAGAAACCATACAGCTAGTTCCAAAGTTCATCTAGCTGTGATTTAAGTGAAAGTGATAGCATCCAAACTGGAACACATTTATTCTTTCAGCAAATTCTAAAGTTTTTGAAATCTTACCAAGACATGGCTCAACTTAATATTGCTCAACATCCACGTACCTAAAATAAATACATTAAAAAACCCCAAGCAACAAGCATTAAGCTACACAAAAATGACAAATGCAAGCCCTGGAACTTATTTAACAGAAACGCCCTGAAAACATAAAAATAATTCTATCCACTAATGAAGCAAATAAAGTGGAGCTTTTAATACGTCACTGGCTCTAGTTCAGAACATGCTGTTTAAAATCAACCAAGTTCCTCTGAAATCAACAGATTGGGCTCCAAAGTCCTCCTGGGTTCTGCAATGCCACAAGAGACAGGAGACACAAACCACTTTTAGTCACAAGGGAAGATTAATTTCATCCTTCTAATCCTGTACTTTGTTACCTGAACTTTTCCTCAGATTCCGGTTTGTACGTCCAGCTAGTGATCTGAGCAGCTATATAGTGCTCCCTGACCTTCACAGCTCCCGCCACATGTTGCTCTGAGTCTGGCCACCATGAACCAAGCAGAAGGAAGAAAAAAAGCTGTAAGCAGTGCAGTGTCATGGTAGAGATGCCTGTTGATGCTGCTCTGGAAGACAAGGCAGAAACCACAGCTTTTATTGCTGTTGCTGCTTCTAACTTCCCCTCAGAAATGAAATAATTATGACGCAACAGGGTAACAGCATTTGCTATGCTCAGGTCATTGCTCTTCACCTCTGCCTCCCCTTACCAACAGGGATCCAATAGAGATAAAAAACTGTTTAAACTACCTTCCTTCCCCTCCTCCACACCACCTCCAGCAAGAGACAAACACCAAGGAGGAGCAGCTTCAGCCCCACTAGGTGGTTGGGTCATTGTGTACTGAAGCAGCAGGATATCAGAGGCAGAAGACAATTATTTAGATTACTTCAATTACAGGATGTTTGACTTGCATGGTTAGGAAGAAGGAGGGCATATTTTCTATCTTCCCAGAAAACAGAAACCCAGAACATGGCTGGCTCTGATGGAAATTTCCCAGGTAGATGCCACACCTAATAAGAAATCATTCCCAGTTTAAAAGCAAAATGCTGAAGGATTAGGTACAGGGAGTAGAAGTGGGTGCAGAGCTAAAATCTTGTTCAGATCACCATGTACTGCACGCTCATAACAGTAAGGCAGCCGCCTTTCCAAATGTTGCCAGCTTCAGTTTGGTTCCCCCTCCACTCCCAAATACCTCAGCTAATGGGTAACCAATGGGCTTCTCAGTAGCAACTACCCAGTCAGCCTGGAGACTTTTAATCTAGTCTTGACTAGGGTCTGTTGACATTTATCTAACAAGAAATTATTAAGAAAATACCTTTTGATAAGCTAATTACTGATGCCAACTGCATTACCAAAAACATTTCCCTGCTTTTGCCAGTGCTAAGAAGTTTGTCAAAATAGCAACTAAATTGTTGATCATGTCTCCCACACACTTGATTACTAGAAAAAGAAAAAATGCTATTTTTTTCAGGGACAGAAAATGAGAACATTTTCAAAAATGTCTTCCTAAGATTTTCATGAAGAAATTACCTAAGTCCACAAACCAAAATAATTACACTCCAGAACTAGACAAAAAAGGACAACATTTCATTGGATTACTTCAAAAGAAAACCTGACCAGTTCTAGGTTTGATATATATATTTCTAACAGCAGAATGGCCTAACAGACAGCTTGGTTAATTCTATCCAAACTATATGGTACCGTATGGCCTTAGAAGAAATAGGGAAAATGGATAGGAAAAAAAAGATGAAGACCAATAGCTAAATGCTCCCTACCAAACTTCAGGATATTTGGTACATAAACATGAAAACAACTGTGCTCCCTTAGACAGCATCAGACTACAGACATCATGATCTATTTCTTTAAATAAGACTTCCTGTGATTCTGTTTGATGAACTAGGTGTTTGCATTTGAAATTTCCATTGTAAGTTGGCTTCTGTAATAAAAGTTAAAATATTGCAGGCTAAGAATTAATATGCAGATCACCTGTTTAACACCCTCCACTTTGTGTCTGTGAGCTGGAAATCATCAAAGCTGATATCAATTGGTTACTTCTCTTTTATCCATTTTGATGAATTTGGGAGTTGTATTTTTGAAATTTCTTACTCAATTAATTTTTGCAATATCACTCTAAGGGTAAAGGTATTTCTTTTGTAAGTGGCTAATAATATTGGTAATTTTAAAGAACAGTATCAAATTGCACTAGAGATACTTTCCATTTAGCTACATTGATTACCATTTGTTACCCTTCTTTAACCCTTTAAGAACAAGAAGTCCAATATTGTCTGCTCACTTGTTTTCTCCTCACACTCTAAGTCCCAATGTAAAATTGAGCTGCCTGATATTATCTGGGTCAGCCTGTTTTGGATTTTCTTTTTTCTTTTTTCCCTTTAATTTAAGCTGTTCTATCACATTATATCCTCTAGGTTTTGTGAAGTTTCACAGTGTTCTGAAAATCATGAATAATCCAAAGACCTTTTTCCCTTCCACCTGACCTTTAATTTCTAATATCTGCAATCATATCCTGTCCAATGTTGTGGAAGTCTAATACATACATATAATTTTTTTTTTTAAATTAACACTGGTTGCCTGCGAGCTATTATTATTAGTCCATGACAAGTGACTACAGAATATAATCTTCAGGCTGGAGTCTTACAAGACAATGCAACTTTATTGACTATTCATGTACTTAGCTGTGATCTTTTTTCCACTTCACAACACCACACATGCTGCAAACTTCATATTTTATCCTCACTGCTTAGCCACATGTTCAAATGTAAATTTAAGTCAACAATAACATTAAAAAATAATGTAGTCAAAAGCCAGGCAAGGAGGAATGTGGGTCTAGTCCAAGCTGGCAAGACAATCTCTGCAGAACGAAAAATGCTATTCCCAAAACAAAGAGTACCTTTGGGATGTACTGATACTGAAATGCCAAATAAAAACCAAGCATGGAAAGAGAAGCCTAAGCAATACCTTTTAACACTAAGAGCATGTCTGCATCTTCCAACTGGGCAAGATTACTGTCTGTTCTGACACCCAGTAATTATGGTCCTGATTTCTTGTTATGCTGCATGTGAAAACATACTAAGCGTGTACTTGCAATTCTGCTCTAAAGCTGACCTGTAAAATTAACTGGCATTGCCAGTTTTTCACCTAGACTGGGTGAAATTGCCTAGGCTGATTCTGAGCAACCAAGAACAGATCTTTAAAAAGAGATGTAAAGGGGTGATATGCAACTTGCTGCAAATTATAGATTAGAATCCACAACAAACTTTGTTTTACTTCATCAGAAACACTACCCTAAGTGCCAGCAGGCAGTCATATCATGATGCCTGTCATCAGCTTTCACGACTGTACTATTGTGGCAGAGAGGGAGCTAGTACAGAGGAAAAAAGTATACAATTGTGGAATTGGTTGCTAATAATGCCCTAACAGAGATCTCTCATTCAAACACACAAATCAATGCACAGCGGCCCAGTAAGTGTACTTTGTTTAGTGCAGGGCGAACAGACTTCATGGGCAAACAAGGAGTTAATTATTGAATCAGCAGTGAACACGCGGTGCTGAAGTAGCTAAAAGACCGAGGGGACACTTACCAAATCTGCCAGGCACAACTGGGAACAGAGGCCATCAGCTGAATATCTTCACGTCTGCAAGTGGGCACTAAAGCCAAGAAAGGTTAACCTTGAAACAAGCTCAGTTTAGAAGCCGAAAGTAGATGTGCTATGCCAAAAAAACCACAGGAGCAGGCAAAAAGAAAAGATGGCAGAGAAATGGAGGCTTTCCTTCAGACAAGTTACATAAAAGGAAGATGTCGATGTGTTTTGATGAAAGCCCAACAAGAACACATTGTGTACAGTTAAGGGAAGGCAGGCTGTGTGACTTCTGTGGTCATAAACAAACTAAAAGGCAGTAAGAATGTAGAAGGGCATTTCAGTTTGCCCTGGCACTTCAGAAGTGCTTCAGAAGACAGATAATCATGTTGATTTAAACCTAAATACATTCACGTTTTAAACCTGTGTTTTTCCTTAGCAGAAAAGCAAATGTCCCTTGTTAGAACTGGGTGTTTCTCTAGTCAACATTTGCCAAAACCAGTTATTTAACAGGACTCAAGATTATTTGCACAAAAATGTTGAATTCAACAAAGTTTTCAGAGAAAAAGAAATACGTATTTTTTCTAAATACTGTAAAACCTAACTTCAGTGCTTTAATAAATTTATCTAAAACCACTGTCTTGTGCTCTGAAAAAAAATCATTTTAAGGAACAGAAGAGGATACACAAGCTTCCTCTCTTCAAAAACTGCATTAATAATGTCTGACTTAAAATTTTGGACTGACTCAGATGAAGCCTATTTTTTTTTCCTGTGTGTTTAACTTTTGCCAGAAAAATTTCAGTTTGACTCAACAAAGAATTTTGCTCCTACTCAATGTTTGCGTTCTCGTTGTTCCAGTTTGTCTTCTTTACTAAGAGATTTCTGTATTTGTCCAGGCTTAAAACTGATATGCACCATGGGAGCAGCTGGCCTCATGCTAAGTCAGTCTAGCAGCATATCCATCTTGGATTGCCTGCTGTAGACAACAACAGTGAGACTATCAATGCAAGAGTTTGCAACTAGGAAGATTTGCATCTTTTTTAATCATGTTGCAACAGACTGGATTATCAAAAAAGAGCCTCTTATCAACCTGTACACACCTGCTTCCAACAATAAGTATGATATTCTGGATTAATTAAATTTTTCTTCTTTCACATGGCTGAATTTTCTACATCTGGGTATTGCTTTTTTCTCCCCCTTCCCCCCCCCCCCCCCCCGTAGACTTAAAACAGATATCGGAAGTTACTGGCAAAAAACGCTATTTTCCACTAGAAAAGCAGATAGGTATGCTTCAGAAAGAAACACGAAATCAGTAAGCTTTCAGCATAGTAAGACATTAAATTATAAATGTCCCCAGGGGCTTCAGAACACAGACAAATTCAAAGCATTGCTAGTTCTCTAGCAATGGCTCAGGCTGTTAGCAAGCTGGCTAAACTCCCCTTTCCCACGCCTACAAAATGCAGCCACAGAAGGACTAAGTTGAAATTACCCTGTTTAACACTATTTCCATCCTTCATTATTGGTAGCTTAGGTTTCCATTAGACTTTTAAAGTACTAAATACAGAACTGTACTTCCCTCAGTTACTACTTTGATTTTTATCTTGCTCATTTATTTTTTATTGGAAGCAAGTATTTATTGGTATTTAAATTTTTTTTACTATTATTATACTATTTTTACATTTCATGTAAATTGAAGACTAGATATCTAAGTTTGACAATAGGTTGTGATGGTCATTATTTTACATCTCTGTGAGGTTATTCCCTTTGCATCATAACTCATTTCACTGCACACAACTTTTAGATTCAGTAGAATCAATGTTTCACCCAGATCTTCACTGCATGCAGCACCTGTAAATGAGAATGCACTCGAAGTCCAAGACCAAGAAACAGAAATCTAGAAGGCAAGCAAAGAGCAACAAGAACTGTAAGATGCGTAGTAGGAAAGGGAGCAGAGCACAACTTCTCAGCTCTTCTGATGTAGAGACAAAATTCAGATAATTAATGATCATGTAGGATTTGACAGCTTTAACTGAGGTTACTACATTTGCATGTTTATAGTAGTTCCTACAGCAGTGATCTTTGGTTCTATCAGGAATTTTCAACATTAATCCCAAAGGCAGAGGAGGATTAAGGCACAGTACCAATGCTGCAAGGGTACCCAGGTCAAATCTGCTTGCAGACACAGCCACTTTGATAAGCAGTTAAGTAGAGCACCATGTATTAGTCACCAAGGATTGGCTTTTGCGACACCAGACGTTGCTGTGCTAAAAATGCCATAAGGCATTTAATATCATGGTGCTCATGGAAGCCACTGGCAAGTTCTCTTCAATTCTGCTGCACCTCTTTTTCTGGTATGGTCAGAGAAAAAGGCCTTTTTTGGTTTACACTTAAAAAAAAAAAAAAAAAGAAAAAAAGAAATAATGCCACTTGCTTCCATCAACAGCCTGACAAGGAAGAATGTGGTATTTTACAACTCTACTGGAGAGTTGTGAAGCTAATTCACCTTCCTAAAAGAGAAGACACCTTTCAGGGAGAAGGATGTTTCAAAAGATGCTGACCCAGCAAAGGAAAAATATATATATCACTACTGGTTATTTTAAGTCATACTCCCTCTTTGCCCCCCTCCAAACCCCCTACTTATTGGGTGGAGGACAGCTGCTTCCTTTGTTACCAGAAAGCCCAAAACACCTTCGAGATTAGTCTCATAGGAAAATTCCTATGGCATGACTCAGTGGGTGTGGTTAAGTTTTCAACAGGTTTCAGCCAGCATTACTCTTCACTTACACAGACATTGCTTAAGATATTTTCCAAAAAAGAGGAAGTGGATATCAAGAGTAAGACAGATATCAAGAGGAAAGCCAATTTAAGCATAGAACACTGAACCTGATTACATGTTCCCATCTGAGTTACAGCATGGTACAGAGGACAGCCAAACTAGGGATCAGCAGTGCCAGGACAGGGACCAACCTTCCTACCCAACAGTAAATTCAGTTCATTGCAGACACCCAGCTTCTGATTACCTTGCAGAATGAAAGGTAGATGTTTGGGAGACAAAGGTGCTCTCCTGAAAGCCAGTTTAAGTGAATCCAATGACTATAAATATATGCACAAATATATATATTTAAAGATATTAATTTTCTCCAATTTTCATTAATAAAAACCTTACATTTTACAGGGCAGAAAGTGGCTGTTAAAGTCTGGATGCCTCTGCAATATCTGAATCCATAAACAACTCCGTGTATGTTTATCCCAAAGAGGAAACCATGCTATTAGACTGGAAATTAGTGTAGCTGAGGCAGGTGAATAATCAAGATTGAACCTTGCCCTGCACAGAAATCTTCTCCCTTTACCCTCAAGCTGTAATTCGTCAATAAGACTGTTCTTTATTACAAGACAAACAGACTGCATAACCAATATTCCTCTTTTGTCTCCCAAAACATTCCACCTCTAGTCTTGCTGAAGTATAAATCACCTCTCAAAGATTGGTTAATTACAATTACTTGTTTGAGATGTAGTCAAACTTTCCTAACAAGGCAATAACTTATTTTTTCATCTTTAAAAATCTAGAGGAAATATGGCATTCATAGCTAGGAAAAGCCCCCCACAAAGCTCTCAAGTGCATTTAAATAGGAGGGGAAAAATAAAAAAATCACATTTTTAGGAATCAGCAACAAAGCCAAAACTATTAGGCTTCTACTACAAAAGTAGATTTCAGTTTCTAACATACACAAAAATAATCTGATGGAAGGAAATTAAAGGAATTATGGAGGAAAAAAAATCCCACCTCTTAGTGCAGCATCTGTACTGGAATGAAAGTGATTTATTTATATTACACACAGAATTTTTTATTAAAAAGGCTGGTAATGGAACATTTTATTTTAATGCATCAAGTTGATAAAAGATTAGTTACAGAAATTCTGGATAATGTTGTATAAGTCACATGGATGGGTTATTTAAAAAAAGATTTGATAATTAGAGGAACACACTTTGTATTTTAGTTACATCGTAAAGTGCCTTGTGTAGTCATATTCTATCGTTGGAATGACCGCCTGTACAAATTTCAGGAAAATAAGAAGGTACCTGAGTTTCTTATTAAGGAAAATGTACAGTAGCTAGAAATCCTGCAAAACAAAGTAGAAGTCACATTTCAATGGTCTGCTCAACAGTATCTCTTGCTAATAGGAAAATAACACCTAGCTACTTTAGAGTTAAGAGACTGGGAGAATTTTGCAGAATATTGCAGAATTCTGCTAATGACATCTGATGCTAGACCGAAATCAGACTTTTCCTGCTTTAAGTTAATGCAGGGAACCAGAGGTTAATTACAATAAATCTTGCAGACACCATACAAACACTAACAACCCCATTTACATTCTTAATATTTGTTATCAGTAAATGCCAAGGTCAATTGTACCCAGCAAGGCTAATCCCTAGCTACCTTCCTGTGGCTGCACGGAAAGCAGGCTCCTCTCCTCAGTGTTTCAGTGGCTCAGAAAAAGAAATCAGTTCCTATTCTGAACCATACTTAGAAATAGCTCCTTCCTGTTCACAAGGGAAAGTACAGAGATTAGCTTTACCAAGCTGAGCAGTCTACCTTTGCAGAGAAGACTTCCCTTGTATATATCACCTTCAAATGCATGTTGGGCCTGAATTTGCAGTCTGGAGTATATTGAATAATTACAATCTAAAGTATCTGTCCATGGGGGAAAGAGGCACACAGGGAACTGAAAAATTAATAGAAATCACTACTTTCAACTGACTATTAAGTTACATTGGTACTGGACATAAGCAAACCCTACTGTTTTGACATATCAGTCTCATGGACCATTTCTTCACAGACAGAAGATACTAAAGAAATCCCATGTTAAAAATGCCCCAATTTGTTGAGTAATAACAAAAAAAGTAATAAAATAAGCTACTTGCAACTACTGAGGACTAGGAGACTTGAACTACCTTGACAGAGAATTTACTTTCCAGTTCAGTTCCAGCTGCTTGTTGCACAATTGAGCAAGTCTCAACTCATACAGTAAATGAGATTTCTACTGGTTCAGGACCTTCATACAGTAAATGAGAATTTTACTGATTCAGGACTACTGCTCAGTAATTTCAGGAATACTGCTCAGTAATACTGCTCAGTAATTCAACCCTGCATAATTAATTCCGCTTTATTTGCCTTACAGCAGCAAAGAACACTCTTGAAAGGACACGCTTCTAACATGGAGGTTGCCCCAGTCAGAAAGCATAATATCAATTACTACAAAGCATAACTAAGATCAGTCAGCTTCCTAAAAGAAAATTCTAATTGTGAGGTACTTGATATTGATGTTCAGAATGGTTTCAGTGATTTTCATTTTGTCAGTTGTTTTACCAAGATATTGCTCACATGCAGAATAGAGAAGAGTGCAACCTCTACACCTTTCAGAAATGAATTTATAACTAAAATCTAATACAAAAGCTGCTGTACCAAGGAGTAATTACATTCTGGATGGAGTCCGTGAACCTCCAGTCTCACCCTCCTACACTGGCATCTCTGTTTCATACTCACAGCTACCTCCTTCACACCCCTGCAAACAAGGGCTCCATCCTGTCCCTTCAAACCTACCTACTTTCCTCATTGCTCCTGCTGTACACCACCCCATGTTCCCCCAACAACTTTATGGAGTCTTTTTGTGCAAAGGAGCTCATCCCAGAACTCCAGCAAGTGCTACCCCAAGCAGCTGTTCACTGCGTTCACACACAATTGTGTTCCAGCTTATGAACCTTGAGGTAACAGCCCTTACAAGGCAAGGAGTCTCCAGGAATCCCTGTAGTAGTGAAAAAGGATACATGTGAACTCCAAGTTCTCCCCCACCTTCTGCAACAGTCTCGATTATTTTCTTCATGACTTCTGCATGCCTGAAAAACAGAACAAAACCAAAATATTTTAAGAAAGAGGCAACTCCCTCTTCATTAGTAAGTTTAGGTTTTGTGCAAATTAAGTAATTTTGGACCTTTAGCTTCAGAAGCAGCCAGAAGAAATTTCCAGTTTACTGAGAAACTAAAATAGCAACAGTAACTGAAAATTAATATGAAGTGATGACTGTAACATTATTTAACAGCTCCTTACATTCACAGGAAAAGCAAAAAAATGTTGTATGCTACAATGTAAACTGAGTGCCATAATGAGAGTCAGTCCACACTGCTTGACAGCAGTATAATTTTTAATTGCTAAATGCCAAGAAAGAAAAGGACCAGGTAAGTCCCCAGAAGGTAATACTGACCAGCAGACAGCCACCAGAATTTCCCAGATGCCCCCTTGAAGAAGATGTCTACAAACAGTTGTAACATTTTTATCCCTCTCTGCTGCATTCAAACTTGTAAAGCTTGAAGAGGTTTAAAACACTAAAACAATGAATAGCTTCCTAGGAAAGGCAGGCTGAACCAACCCTGCATAAATTCAAAATTATTGCTCTAGGACTGGTTTAGGGTATGGAAACTTTCTCTGCTGGCAACTTGGGTTCTATGGCAAATCAACAGTTTCTAAGCTAGTTTCTTCTCTCTTGTAACTCTGTCATTGTAAAGCACTACAGGGAAGGATAAACATTTCCTCAGTTCACCTAGTTTTTACATTCTCATCAGTGACATCCCAGACCTACTATGAACCACACAACATTTGTGTACAAAGCCAGACCTGGGAATGCAACACAAAATTACAGAATAGCCAGGGCTGGAAGAGACTGATCATCATCTAGTCTCACCCTCCTTGCCAATGAACATTCAACTAGAACAGATCAGTCAGGACCTCCTCTGCTCTAGTTTTGAATATCTCTAATGATAAAAACCTGAAATCTTTTAATGATTAGTTACAATTTGGAAGTAATGTTCTTGTGTTCAATGCAGTATTTCTATCCCATAAACTAAGGGATGAAGAACATACCAAATCAGAGGGGAGAATTACTGTATGATAATTTATATTTTATTTATACATCTTTAACGCAAACTCCCAGGTTGTAAAACTCATCTTACATTTATCTATATTTCAATCTTGTTTTAAATACATAATTCTGTAGGTAATCTTCACCAGCAACATCATACAGGGCTATGGGCATCCACCTACATAGCACTGCAGGTTAGTGAGCAGCAGTAGCTTAAAATACCCATCTCAAAACAACCAAAATGCCAGCTGAGAACAAGGATGAGTGGGAAGCAGAGTCTGCGTAACTTTCTGATCATGCTTTGATACCAGTACGTCAATCTAAATAGCTGACCAGCAACTGGCATTTAGTAGTTACCTCCGAAGTTAATCATGCTGCCAAGGACTGCAAACAAGGAAGGAAGCTGCTGCAAAGTTACCAAGACACACTGTAAACAGGAACATGCAAGTCTGGGGAAATATTAAAGGTCAGCATTTGTCATTTACTGCTGGTCTTCGCAAATCAACTAACCCTCAGAGCTGATTCCAATTCTGGATCCCCACGACGCCCTGCGGAACACATGCCATTTCAGGTGCCAAGGCCAGCTGCTTCTCTGTAGGAACCTGGCCACTGCCAAAACTTAAGTTTTGACCTTATGCATAACTGTGGACTATTTTTTTTTACTGGCACAGAACACAGGTCACCATGCAGCTATTAGAAGCCTTTAACAGCATACTGGCTCAACTTCATACATTTTAATGACATTTGCTCTTTTGTTTTCTAAGAACTACTCAGATACTTGGAATTCTAAAATGGCCAAAGAATAATGGCCATTCTTACTGTCATACAGTACTGTCATACTCATGAAAAGCTTTGCAGGCGCTTTATAAACTTTGTGAAGTTTCTTTTTTCCTGTTTTCAGTTTCCTTCTGTAAGAAAACATGGAGGAATGAATATGAAATATGTATACACTACAATGGAAAGCAATAACTTTCGAAGAAATGTAAGCTAAAATATCCTGCTATCTAGAAATCTTTCCCTGCAGATATTTAGAGTACATTAGGAGGAAAAAGAGTTCAGAAGTCTATTACTATTTATTCTGAAGTGGAGAAAAATAAGCCCTTGGAATCAGTGCAAGCAATTATGATTTAATTGCAATGTGTTTAGTAGTTTATTTGTTAGTCCCTTTGTAACGGCCACAGAAAAAGCTAAGAATCATGATTAAAGCAGTTTACATCAATTAATGAGGAAGTTGACTACGTTCTTCCTAGTACCATAAAAATGCTGACAAGAACAACAACTTACAGAAGAACTGTAAGATGAACAATTTCCATTAACTACTCGAAATAGAAGCAAATCTCAAGCAGCTGACAGCAGCATCCGACAGCCATTTCTTTCCTTTCTCTGACACTTGACATAAGGATGCTCACGTCACAAGAAAAAGGTTAAGTTTAGAATCATACAAATATCCTACATTATACAATTCTTGTAACACGATGGGAAGCAACAGCAGCAGATATAACAAACCACTGGTAGTTCCCAGCTGAATTAAAAATAAAGCAACAGTTCAGCTATTAGTTTTTACTCAGAAGCCCAGACCTTCTTAGCTGTTTGCCATACCAGTTTAAAAAAACAGAATAGCTCACCTTGGAGGGTAAGAAAACATACTTAAACCCTCCATTTTAGATATGCTGTTAGTCTCTTTCTTCACAGTCTCAACACTACCTTTTAAACCCTTTCCAGTATTAAGCAGTTGCAGATCCATGAGATCGCTTTTTGAGAAGGGATACAGTTTCCTCCACATTTAAGACTAGCAACAAGCCTGTCTCACTTCACTGTTAATCATCACTTTCATGCTTAAAACTGAAACAAGTCTTGTGATGTTAACTATTCCTTCACATGTAGATGTAGATTACATGACAAAGGAACTGGCAGTTCACTGGCTTCAGAGGAAGAAGTGAAAACATGACCACAGAGCTCTCCCCTGTGAAGAGACTCATCCCAAATTCACAGATTAGCCAGCGCACTCCTAACACCTCTGCAGAGTAATAACTAAAATTAAGCAGATCACATTGTAGCCACAGCCCAATATAAAACCCACAGTTCTACCTAGTGAGTGAAGGCTACCATGCCCAAATATCTCTGCAACTTTCTTTGTTCTGAGAGTGTCTTCCTAATCTGCATTAGCAGGAGCTTCTTCCCAAACAATTTACTAGCAGGCCTTCCAGCAAACACAAAATAAATTACATTTTGGCTTCAGGACTTTTTCCTCCTTTTCTTATTCATCATCTTCCCAGTCAGTCTGTTAAGCCCTCCTACATTCATCCCACTTGACACTCCTTCAAAAACACTAGTGCACAAAAAGGCTGCATCCATTTCTTGTCCAAAATCCTTCAGACAGCAAACAATAAGACAGTTAAAGTCACTAACAGGTTGACATTAAGACTGGTATGTTCATACAAGGTACAAGAATACCCTACTGGGTCAAACCAAAGGTCTGCCTGGTTCTGCTTACTATCTTATAATACATGCTCAGTAAAGAGGCCAGAACAAGCACCTAATAAATGCTCTCTCCAAAGCACTATTAATTTCCAGCAGTATACTGGAAATTTCCCAGGAACTTTCTAATTCTGAATCATTCTAATAACTACATTTTTAACAACCTTGATGAATTTTTATTTCATTAACATAATATTGCTTAAATAAATACTTAGTTTAGTTAGGCAGTGTGTGCAGGCCACCAGTTTCACTATTGGAAGAAAAATCCTATTACTTCAGCTTCTGTGTCATTCATAATGAAGGTCACTGATACCATAACTCCCTGTTCAGCTTTTTCCAAAGATAAAGGATCACAGACTATTCAATTATTTTTTATGAGAAAGAGCTTTATAACTTCAGTTATCCCAGACAATTCTCCGTATCTTTTTCAGTTTTAGTCTTCCATTACCTCACAGACTACAGAACAGACGACGAGAGCTGTACTGCAGTATTCAACATGTGGGCAGTCCACAGATTAACAGAGGCCTTACGTTGTTTTTTGTTCTTTGTTTGCCTAACAGTTGTGCAAGTTTTGCTTCTTGTATTACTCTTGAACACCAAGACCATCATTTCATGTTAGTGCAGACTTAATCCTAATGATTTAAAGACGAACAATAAACTTTACAACTCCAAAATCTTCTGCTAAACAGCTAGAGGAGAAAAAGTTATTTTCCAGTTGTACAATGGCTTCTCTGCTCAATATTGTCCATATGTAAGTCTGACTGCTTGGCAAAAGTAAACACTGTTGTAAAGCTGTGGCTAATGAACTATGAACTGCAAGAAACATGAGATACAGATTTACAAAGCCCATGAATATATATCCTCATAGTAAGACCAAAATTAGACATAAATACTTGCTGAAAAGTTCCTTTGCTCTCTTAAGACTGATGAACAAATGCTAAACCAGAAGAAGAAATAACTGTTAAACCAGAAGCAAGAATGCTTTGAGTCTGTGAAAACTACCATAAGCTTGTCAACAGTAAGCTGATTTTTTGACCCTCAGATAGCGATGTGGATATTCAAAATGTTTAAATCAAAGGAAACTAAACTTAAAGGGGTAATCTGAACTCTTGAATCTTTTTTTAAACTTATGCAGTCATACAAAGGGTATCTTTTTCTAAAAGACAGAAGTCTAAACTCATATCTCCAAGAACTTCTCACTGTCAAGAAGCTGAGGAGTTACATTGCTTCAGATATTGGCTCTGTATCACTAAGACACCTAAAAGGATGTTAGAGCCTACACCTAAGACAAGACGCACCTCTCAAAGACCTAGAAAAAATACCTGTGCAGCAAGTTGAACTACAGGCTCCCTATGTCTTGGGTGAGAAATGTTGAAATTGCAACAGAAAATATCCTAAAAACACAAGTCGGTTTTGCACTTGTGTTCAACAAATACTTCAGTGTGGCAATTACAGGATCTCTGTTTATCAGGGTAAAGTTTAAAGGGGAGCAGAAGGTAGTTAACATAAAAAAAGAAATTGGTATTTCATGTTCAAATAGGTTTTTCTGCTGCCAAAGTATACACTATACTTCTACCCTCCCCAAAAAGTAGACAAAAGGATAAAATTTTATTTCACAGAGTTCTGGTACTCTGCCATCTTCTGGAGTCCATAGGGAAGCTGAATAAATCAGAGATCACGATCAGAGAGAAGACAGTGCTAACTGCAGAATGCACTTGATGCAGCGAGCACTGGAATGAATTCCAAGAACTGCTGATACCTTCCTTTCACACTGCCTCAGAAGCCAGCAGACCACTGTGGCAGACAACTGTGGAAGTATGTCCAGAAAGCCTGAACAGAATCCTTAACAAGACCAGTGAAAAGCCTTGTATCTGCAGGCTGAATCAGACCAGAAACACAGACTTACCTGCATGGATGAACTGAGCACATGGGAGGTGGAGGAAGATGAGGATGGTTTTCAATGGTCACTGTTTTCTTGACATGATCTTGACTAATATCTTCATACATATGTTCTACTGTTAAAGGCTGCCGTTGCTATACAGGAACAAGGAACATGAGAACACAAGCATTACTAACAAAGAATCTTGCTCCTTTCTAACATCAGTAACAAATGATGCACCAAAAATTACAGAAGTTCTTAAGGTACACTGAAAGAACTGAGTGTGTTAAAATCTGTATGGTAAAGAAATAGTACTGCACAGATTTTCCTTTGATTGGTGAAGTCAGTGTATTTGACAATCAACTAGGTTCCCACCAAGGTATTTGAGCAGTAAGCCCTACCCAACTTTAACTCAAGAAACGTAGTGATTAAAGGGAAGAATGATTTATATACTCCTTTCCTTCTGAAGGTGATGAAAATATGTATCTTACTTGACTGAGTTTACTGGGGTTATTACCAGTTCTACAGTGCTAATAGAAACTCCAGTGGCTTTGTTCAAAATGTGCTCAACTATCACGTGCAATTTGCAATGAAATTGTTCTGACTTCCCACAAGTACCATAAAAGTCCTGCCTACAAGTCTATACTGCTTAATGATTTTCTCACCATTTTTTCCTTTAAATTTCTACTGTGAATAAGTAACAAAACAGCCTTTCTATTTCACACAGTGAGTCTAATTTCATAGAAGCAGGAAAAAAAGCCAGCACAGCTATACCTCATCATATCCAAATAACCAGAGCCTTGGAGTTTGGTAATATTTGTCATAAGTGATGTAGAGGTCATAGGTTCTAGTCTGTAGAATAGCATCTTCCCCTCCAACATCAACTTTTGTTTTGTTAGCTTCTACAATCTGTCTTGTGTCAAGCGTTGCCTGGTTCAAGGTAAAAATGACAAGATTAGTATAGTCTTGCTTGGGTTCCCTCCTTTCCCATCCTAAATAGTTATGTAAAACTGTAAAACTTTAATTAATGTTTTTAAGTGGGCATAAAAACCCCCAACATACAGTTTATTTTTATTTCTAAATCAGGCGTATCAGTTTCTCCCACAATAAGTATTTTTGGTTTTATTTTTGGTTTTTATTTTTGGACTTTTCTAAAAAGGTCTAATTTCTTAAGGAAGTAGGCAACTACATTGTTACACTCCCCTACCTTCTTTCACAAATAACAGGCAATTCCAATGAAATTCAGAAGGCAGAAGTCTCAGTTCATGCAGGCTCATGAAGACCTTATGATAGTACCACAAATAATGAGGCCTTCTGTTTTCTCTCATGAAAGTCTGATGGACTGGTGTAATCTACTGAACCTACAGGCCACTTATCCTCCGTGTGTAAACCCCAAGAACCACCACTGCATTTTTTAACTTCTTGTGAAAACAGTGCTGTGTGTAAGCAGAGTGAAGAGGATTAGCAAAACCAAGGAAAATTTATGTGGGCAGAATCTCTGAGGATCCAAGCTTTCAGGCTACTGCAGTAAGTTGGCAGGAAACAAATCCATAGGAAATCCAGGCTCAGTAACCCTACTGCTCATAAGCTTGTGACTTTAGCCATTTGTTACCATTATTTTCACTTTGCCTGTGCTTATATTGTAACAGACAAGATAGAAAACCGTTCACTCACATCATCTGTCTCCAACAGCCCACTTTCTTCATATTCTGAAAAGACCCATAAAATTCTGTGTTAAGCTTGTAGCCAGTCATTATATTTGTCATTCATAACTATTTTAAAAAATCTACATATATCTAAAGAAGCTTTATTCAGATAGACTTCTCAATCCCCAAACCAGACTATTCCTTTTTTAATAAAAGTCTGACCAAGACTACAGCATGTAGGTGATGAGCAATACTTCAGTGATTTTATACAGGCAAATTGAGTTTAAGTGCAGGTATGAAGCCAGAAGGAAGTTATGCTAAATCCCTAATTTATACTTTCTTGGATCTGTTCTGCTACACAATTTTCCAACAACTAACATTCACACAAGTTTTTGGTACACATACTAGAGTAAACATGCATCAATAAAACCATACAAAAGACAATAAAAAGCATATGCCTACTGAAATTTTTCAGCATGCATTCCAAGCAAAGAATGAGTGGTGTTTTAGAGTGTACTGCTTTAGTTAAAGACCTGAAGTAAAATATGTCCCGCCCAATTTAAAGAAATACCTTCCATGTCTGCAGCTTCTCCTTCATCTTCCTCATCATCATCTTCACAAGATGCTGAACACTCTGGTATTTTTATATTATCCTTTAGAAGTTAAATTGAAAATACTGCTTTAATGACTGTTGCATTTACACAGCCCCAAAAACTTTAAGGTGTTAACTCCAGTCAACGCATTCAGTGAACCAGAAAGATAATTTCTGCAATATTAAGAAGAACTACACTGAACTCAAATATTTGCTTATTAACTCATCGTAGTTTCCAAGTCCTAGTATGACATTAAAGATACATTTAAAAAGTTTTCCTTTGACTTTGCAATCTGGAATGATTTAATTCCTAAACAAAGAAAAGAGACCGTGGTGTTAAACAGTTAAAAGATCCACCTATCTCAAATGAAAGGCAGTGACTATACAGCTAAGACTACACATGTAGGTTAAGATTTCTTGAAGTTCTAACTCACAGCCAACTGTGCAGCACTTATCATAAAATATCTCAAGGAAGGGACCCATAAGGATGATTGAGTTCAACCCCCTACTCTTTGTGAGACTACATAAAACTCTATCATATCACTGAAAGTGTCACCCAGTTCCACACACTATGAGCCCCGTCTAGCCCTGTCTAGTTCCATAATTGTTTTAAAACACAAGAGAATCAGAAAAAGTATCATATTTTGATATCATTCTCCAAGAAAACATAGTCCAACAGAAACAAATACAGCACAAGCCCACAGTCAACTTTTGGGCCTTGCATAGCATTTGAATCCAACAGACAGCTCCAGCAAAATTCAGAAGGTGAATGTCTCAATTTACACAGGTTTCATGAAGATTTTAGGAGAATACTCCAAATAACTACTATAGTTAGAAGCTCCTCTATTTTTAAGCATCGGTGGATGTTTTTCTCATTTAAAAACCCAAAACACCAAAACCAGTAAGAAACTAAGTTACAAAGTGCATTGTCAAACAGAACATCAGCAGCAAAGAGGTGTCCTCCTGGACTGGACCTGCAAGCAAGCAAGTTTTTCTACATACAATAGCAATTAAATTCAATGCAACACACAAAACAGCAGTTATGAATCACAGTAACATTCTGTAAGTATTGTGTTTTGCAGAAAAAGTGATCAACTTTAGTTATTTCTTAGAGTGTTTCTTCCACCCTTATGTTACTGACTTGTAAAAAAGCAGTATTTTCATTATATTCAGAAAAGTCATTTGAAATACCTGCACTTCACCAAATCAAAAGCATTTTGAGCTGTTTACAATTATGCAGTAGCATGGGGCAGCCCACTTGCTTTCCCCTAATTTTTAGAATCCAAAACTTATGCCTGGATGGTTTAAACTCTCACAGCACACAGACAGAACTCCCCTTACCAACAGATCTTTAATAGCATTTTGTGTGTCTCTGACTTTTTCCAAGTTTCTTAAACATGTTAGCCAATACATTTGCATTTCAAGTACTTCCTGAGGACTTAAGTTTCATGTTTCTCCTGCTGCAGTGACTTCTTGGAAATATGCAAAAACTAAGGACTTCATAAGATGTATACATTTAAACAGGTAAAGTTCTTCTAAACTGAAGGGCATAAACGCGTCAAACTGGACCACACGTGTTAAAAGTCTCCTTGCAGTAGTTGAAAATCACAAAGAAATACTTTACATCCCCATGCTACTTTTCCATATAAAAGTTTCTTTACACTGGATCTCTAAACATTAATGTCTTGAAACATTAATGTGTGGTATCAGTGTAAACAGAATCTCATTTTCAGTTTGTAGAAGCCTGGCACAGGAGCCCACTGGCTAAAGATGTTTCAAAAAGACAAATGCCGCAGTAAACACAGCAATAAGGAGATGCATGTGCTTAGACTAATATCACAGGCTCTGAGGGTCAATGTACATTTGCAAAACAATTAGTGACAAAGTATATTTTAATCTTTCACAGGGAATACTAGATTGCCACTGGTAAAACTACTATTACCTTCAGATCCTGTAATAAAGCAACAGGGAAATTTAGAAATAAGTACCTTACTGTCTAGTGTGATCTCCTTAACCGCTTCTGTTGCACCCACTATACCTGTAAATTGAACAAGAAGTTTGTGTTAAAAAAGTTTGGTTCTTTGATAGAGAATAGCACAGAAAGAGCTGGCAAGGATTTCAGAAGGCAGTGTCTCATCTTTCCAAGTTACACCTCACAACACTTTCAATATGTGAGAGGCTGTTCATTTAGTCTTGGTAACATGCTTGGTGCTGGACATCCCTAAGGAAACCATACCAGCAGCACAGAGCACCACAGCACAGCTGTGCCATGTCTTACAAAGTCTGTGATGGAACACAGCAAATTTGGACTTCAATTTTATGGTATTTTTGGATAAAACTGAGGTCAGAATAGGTACTTACATCACAATAATGGAACTCAATTTCATGAGGAAGGCAGACATTTATTAATATTTCTGAGCATCTTGAAAGAAATGGCAAAGCAAAATGTAGCAGTGCACTCAGTGCTTTTAGCTGCGAGGAAATGGGAGTATAAAACCACCCCAAATCGTAGTAGTGTCCACTCCTGAGTTTCTCCCCATTAGCTTTCTAGTTTCACTGCAGTTCTCATACAGCACCTTTTGGGATACATGCCAAGATCCTGCTTTGACAGAGTACGTTTACCTAATTACCTCTTCAGCTGTGGAAACAGATTTTATCTCATTTGACAGCATTTAGAGACCTGGCCAGGTTTAGTCAGTGTTACAGCTGTGCCGTACAGTATGGTTCCCAAACCAGTCAGCTCCAAAAAGAAAAACCTGGCAGAGGAGTCTATTCACAGCAGGGATGGATACTGCATACTTAATTCAAGGACATGACAATGCTATTCCAAATTATTTCTTTGGTGTGGGGGCATTCGATTACAAACTGTGATGCATTTAATTATTGCCAATGATGAAAAACTTATTTCTACAGAAACAAAAGGCATTGTCTCTCACCCTTTTTCTCCCCACCCTGGTGAACTATTCAGAAAACTTTCCCCTCATTACAGCAAAAAAATTTACACCAAAGAAAGCAAAAACTGAGAGGAGTACCTTCTGGGTTTGGAAATGATGGAGAAAACATCATTGAAGGACAGAATTGTATTAACACTTGATAGAACATCAAGAAGCAAACTAATATAATTGCCAATTAGAAAAAAACCCAAAAAGATTTTTAAGACACTGTGCTAGAAAAGCCAGTGAGATAGATTCATGTAAGCAGTATTTTTTAAACTTCTTTATAAACACAAGCTCATTTTAAGGCTTACTGTAAAAAAGGATCATCTCCCACACTCATCTCTGTACTTAAAATCTTACTTTCTAGTACAGCATCCACAATTTAAGCTAACATTCTCTTCATAGGATCTCCTTACTATGGAATGAGCCACTATGCAGCTCATGTCTCATAATAACTTCCTAGAACTTTAGTAAGAGAATACTAAAACAATTGCCATAATATCTGAAGAGGAGCCTGTTTCAAGCATATAGAGCCACACAGTTAAACATCAGGTACCAATCAGGTAGGTAGCTGATAATGTAATTTATTTCCTCCAGGCTAGGTATTGGTACACAAACATTTGTATATAAGAAAGATTTTACTTTCTAAGAGTGAAAACTGAAAATCAGATCACCAAATGCAAAGCCTGAAGCAAGAGCTTGCATACCTGCATTGTGAAAAGTGTCTACCCATCCCCCATCACCATCATCTTCTTCTATAATTGCCTCCTGCTCATCTGAGTACTCCATCTGCTTACACCTTTTATAGCACGGCACTACAAAAAAAGGCAAAACAAAAGGAATGCTGTCAGTCATTCTTATACAGACTGGAACATGATATTATCCTACAAGACCTTCTAAAATGTGGCAGGCCATCACATATCCTTATTTAAGGAATCCTAAAGCTGTATTTCAAATGCAAAAGTGTGAACTTACAAAAATGTGTTGATGTGCTGCACCAGGCATTTGACTTCATGCACAATACAAAGATTGCCAGTAGCCTTAGAAGTCCAATTTTCTGTTAAGTATTAGAGCAGTTTGATCCAATCTCTTAAGGACTAGAAAAGAATTAACTTCTCATTTGCTAATAACTGGAGAAAACCTATTACTTTTCTTCACAGCAGTGAACAACAAAGGACAACTTGGCCTGGATTTTCATCATTTTTCCAAATTCATTTGGCTTTAGAAATCTGCTAAAAGTTTCCATCAGCTATTTATGCAATATATTAGGTATGTTTAATTATAATTTAACATCTAGAAGTTTAGAAGGTCAGAATTTATGTGATTTTAGAATAACTTCTAAATAACATCATATGTGTTGCAGAGACATTCAAATAGAGATTTAGATAATGTTTTCAGAAAATAGTCAAAGAAAGACTGAATATCTGATTAAGGCAAAGCAGGCATTTTCCAATAGCATAAACAAGCACTATGTCAAAAATGCGCCTTTCTTTTCTACTGATGTGGAGAAAAACAAATCTGCTGCACGAAGCACAGCATTTAAAAACTGCTCTTTTGACCTTTCAGAAAGGGACGAAAGGGGTGTGAAAGTCACAGTGAAGTCACTCAAAAACTTCCAAAATGAGGTCTGTAGGATGGCTCCCAGTCTCACCTATAGCTCACAAGTTTTGCTCAGGTGAGAGGCCAATGTGACCCCAGCAGCAGAGAACACATTATTTTGGAATGTGAACAAGAAGGATCAGAGCAATGAGGAACCTCAAGTGGGAGGAAGAGAAAGAAAGCAGATCAACCGGTCATTAAACCATCAGGCCCACATCAGGAAAATGTCCAACACTCCTGTAGTAATTTTCACATGAAAGACTGCAAGACTCCAAAAGCCAGTGAGGAAAATGCATGCATGTAATATAACTCCCTCCAGGCAAAAATCTCCTCAGGCTGTCTTTAGTACTAAAGGCTCATCTAATGCCATTGACACATTTTGATACAAGATCTTCTGGATTTCCCCATGGCTGTGCCAAAATGTTATCCTTCTTATACATTAAAAAGACAGTCACCACATGTATTATGTAAACACAACTGTGAAGCTGATAAAAAATTAATTCAAGATCGTATTTATATGATTATTGACAAGGATATTGACATTAATTACATACTTGTATTAGAGGTATCAGTGTCACTATGAAAGACACTTCAAGAATTCCTTAATAGACTGAGTTTTGAAAGGAAATACGAAAATAATTATATTTTCCTTTCAGACACTGAACATGACTTGAAGCAAAGACGAAGAGGTTTATAATATTTAGAGTTCATTTATACTTCAAGGAAAGCTTTATTTCTTGTATAAAGCTCTATTATAATGTGATCTAAGAAAAAGAATTTAGAACTGCAGGAAAAACTTCTTTAATATTGCAAAGCCAGAGCATCTGAAGTCTGAGGTATTTGCTTGAAGTACTGCCTCTATCAATACAGACAATCAGTAGAGCTGATAGCACAGACAACCATGATGTCAATTCTAAGTACGCTTACACTTAAATTTCAGCCTTACCATTTTTAGTTACCAAAAACTGCTTGTCTGTTGGCAGATAAGCTTTGACTTTTAATTCTTCTCCTGAAGCCCTGTAAAATGAAATGCACCATTTGAGAATTTGATGACCTGCAAACAAAAGAGCTCTTCTATTTTCAGGTTGTGTCAGGAACATTTTATATAATGCTCTTGACCTATTCTCAGAATGGTTTGCTATGATTTTACTCTTCCCTATATACATTTAGTATGGTGTTAGAAAGCTTGGCCACCCCTGAACTGTTCTGGCATCAAAACTATTCTATGCCTCAGAAACTACTCTCACCTTGAGATGGCCAGACAAAGATGGGTTGACAGAATAATCAATTCTACATAAAATTTTTGAGATCAGCAACAACGAAGTTGCAAATGTCTGAAAAAAGCAACTTCAGAAAAGCAAGAAATAGACCTCAACAAATATGAAGCCTGTCCATAGTCACTAGCGCTTAAGTACTCTTAAATTCACATTACTCAAGCATTTTGCGTTCACCTTTAGTGGCTTTTGGTTTGAAATAAGAGTAACATTGTAAATAGCCAAATCCAAACTGCTACCAGACTCAACATCATGTTTTCTCTGAAGGACGGGGCAAAAGGGCAGGGAAACAATGATTCAAACATAGTAATTCCTCCTTCAGCCCAGTGAAGGAGCCCAGTGAATTGGTGGCCCAGTACAGAGCCAAGACCCTCATGATACCACCAGCACAGACAACACTCATTTAGGAGCAGATTAGCTTCATAATGCAAGACACCAGTAAAATATGAGGAAACACCTTATTTGCACCCTTACTGTACATGAAACAGAGGGGATTTCCAAGGGCAAACACTGCTGTGGGCCAACTTGAACACATTTAATTAACAAATGCTGGTCAAAACACACCATTTACAACTACTTCCTAGCAATTCCAGTTGCACATGGCCTTTGCTTCTTCAATCACCAAGACAAACCTGGGGAGACATGCTGCTATTGCAGCTGAGCACTAAAAGCATTCACAGTACGTAACAGCTTATTGCCCCTAAAGCCTCAGAAAAACAAACAAAAAAATCCCCAAACAAATCCTCATCTCAACTACTGCTATACAACAAGTAAGCCCTGCCTGACTTAAATATAGAGTCATCATACGAGTTCTACTGGAAAAGTCCACTTTTTGCTCTGAAATGAGACACCTGTAGAGCTGAATCCAGTGGAAACACACCAAAGCGTAAGTAGGAATGCTAGCTTTCTACAGTTCTTTCAATTTTACTTACCATTGCCAAGTAGGACAGTGGTGAACTAAGTGATCTCCAGCTGCAACAAACTGTTGAGGCAGGAAAAAAAATTACTGTTAAATATGGCCTAAGGAAACAATCTCAAATTTTTTCTCAGTATTAGTATTTCAATTCCACATTCCTTTGATCAATCAATTGTGTTATTAACAAATGTTTCCATCAGCTCGATGCTTTATTTTAACCCCACTTCTCAGATAACCATGAGAATGCAAAGATTAAATTGACTTCACCTGAAATACTTACTAAACATCATAGCAAATTCAGAGAGTTTCAAAAGCTGTGGTCCTACCTGCCAGTCTAGTAAGAACCAAGTTTCTGGACGTAGTAATATTATTTACTTTGTAATAAAGAAATTATTTTTATTTGCCACCAAACTTTTTACAAAGACAACAAAAAGCTTAATGTTAAAAAAAAAAGTTTAGCTCTCTTTCCTTGTTCAAAACAATTTTGCAGTTAGAAAGCAAGACCATCAATCTACTGAATCAGTGAGAGAACTACAACAAAGGAATAAATAGCGTGCATTTTATACAATGACCATAACTGTAACAGTTGATCACTGATGTTAATTAAAAATGGATTACCACTTACTTAGTACACTGAAAATCTTACAGACAACTTTGTTCTGAAGAAATAGTTCTAAAAAACATTCCCTCTGCTTGTTCTTAGTATTAAAGATGAAGCCTTTTATAAAATTGCATTACTATTTCAAAGTTATACTGTCATGTTAAACTTGCCAGCAATATTATGCTAGAGCTGTGTACAAACCCAAAATTCACGCAGCAAAGTCTAACCCTCTGGGCTTGTTTTTGTACACATAAATTGAGGAAGGCAAGTCTGCACTTAAGTGATTTTTGTGGGCTTTGCAGCAATCACTTTGAAATACAAGGTGCACAGCTATTGCTACAGGTGCTTTCTTGTCTTGGAGTGCCAGTTTATAAAACCACCCTCCCTGGCTGCCCAGAAACTGCTGCAGTGTGACGTAACAGGCTTGCAGCAGGTCACAGCCATTTCCTCACTGTGTCCTGCAAAGGGAGGCGGATCAGTGCAGCGGAAAACACCACAGCACGCACTGCACACGGATTAACAGCCTTAATCTCTGCAAAAGTGCTTCCCTTTCACCCATTTTTCAAGAGAAGCCTCTAGCAAAAGTGAAATCTCTTTGAAAAAACCCAGCAAACCCTCACAATACACATGGAAATTCTGAAACTCATCTCTTACATAAAAAACAACAACTGAAACGCCAGAATTACTTAAAACTCTCCGTGCAAGGAATTGGAACTCTATTTGTGGCATCAATGTTGAAATATATTATTAAAGATGAAAAAACAGTGTTGTTTGTGGGTCTAACAGATAGAAAGCCCTAAAACAGCACTTAAAATGTCATTTACATTTTTTTTCAGCTTAGGCAGCAAAATTATCTAGCTGGTTTCACTTTCTATTTCTCAAGCAGTGATGCTGTCTCATACCTGAACCAGTACTGCAAAGCGGAAGGAGATCAATTTTAGGACATCTTATTTCTAGTCCTGGAAAGAATGATTTTAACAATTTGCCTGTATTCACATATATAATTAAAACAGGTGTCATGTTTTGGAGGTATTAGCTAGTAAGAACTCATGCACGCAAGAATTGTTTGAACTCAAATCAAGTACACAGATAAATGAAAAGAGGGAGTAGGTGTTGAGTTTGATTAATGAGTCTTTAGCCTTACTGCTAATTTATTTATCCTCAGAGGCAAGCCATAGGAACCTCACAATATCTTTAAACCAGTTAGTGTCTCAGACTAAAATAGAGCTAAAATTACCCAAGAAATCCAAACTCATTCAAAGACAACACTCTAGTGTCATTATTCTTCTTTAGCAACCATTACTGTATAAAGACTGTCAAAGGGACAATGAGCAGATCCATGCTCCAGCTTAATCTAAATTTAACAAAAATTCAATCTTGCTGTATAACCAGTTCCCTTGACTACTGTTTTGAAAGATCCAATTTATTCCTCCCAGCAGCATCTAACTTGACACAGAGCACAGAGTATTCACATTCATAGTGGTGTTTAAACACTGCAAACTGTTTAATGTAATACAGTGTGGCACTTGCTACAGTCTATAGAAGATGCCTTTTCTTACTGTACCACTGCAAATTTCTCTCCGATAAATCAAGAAGGGATTAAGTCTTGGTAGAACATTTGTCTAGACTTTCTCTGTTTTTCTAGTTTATAGATAATAAAGATAATGTATTATTGTTTAACATATATGAATATTTATACACACACACACACACACAGATTGTTATCAGAACAGGAGAACATCGTGTTGCTAAGCCTGTTTTTCTGTGTGGTACTTCTGTGTCAGAGAGAGAGAATGAGTGTTTGCTTACCAGACAACACAGCAGAAAAATGCAGGCACCAATATTAGGAAAAATACTTCTGGCCACATTATCTACCTGCATCAGTCATTATTTGTTCCATTTTTTTCGCATCTCATCTTTACGTTTTTTCATTGTTTCATTTTTCTTTCATTCTACTTAACAGTCTTAACATTGTTTTCTTAGACCTCTGTAAAGACAAAGTACTTGCAGATCAGTAGCACTTTAATATGAGAAAAAGCGTAACAGGGAAGTTAAATAGCACAACACAGTCAGTGTTCTTGCTACTCCATGAAAAAATCCTGTTTGTTGCTCTTTGCTGTGGAATTCTTAAAAAAAATACAACTGCTTGGCACCAATCCAAAATACAACAGCCTAAAGCAGCCTATAGAGAAGAAGAGGGAAAAACAATAATCACTGGATACTCGGTGCGGACAAGCATATGTAATGATCTTGACAGCCTCGGAAGGAACCAAAACTGAGGTAAGCAAAGACTACTCCAAAGATAAAAGCACCCCGTTGAGTTGCTCAGAGGAAAGACTTTTAAAATCAATATATTCCTGCTTCAGTCCCAAACTTCCATAATGAATGACCCAGCTTCTTTTCGCAGCATGATAGTGGAAGAAAGCATCCCACGCTCAGATGCCTAGTGTCATCTCAAGAGAAATTATGTCGATCTACTTCATCTTAAGAGTAAAAAGGCCACTTAGAAACGTCACTTTGTGGAAACTGTTTCAAAAAGCAATAACTGGCAAAGGTATGATCTGTTTAACATGGTCATTTTGCATTAAAAAAGGGTATCATTACTTTCAAAATAAATTCAAGTTTTTAAATACTTACTTCTTCAGGTGTAATTACTCCAGTTTCTTTAAATTTGGACTCCTGCAATAAAAAAAAAGTTTAGAAATTATGACAACTACTGACAAATCAACACACTCTACTTTACTGGAAAGACAAACATCTTTTCTGCTTGTGTTTTACAACTAGTTCTGTCCAGAGATCCATGAATCAGCCTGGATGCAACCTCTGCCAGGGCTGATAGGCAGCTTACATCAGAAAATAAGGAAGTAAGGCTCCCCAAAATTACTTGTTGCAGAATGTGAGGTATTATGAAAAATGATCACCTACACAAAATAAATTTTTTTGCTACTACCAATTATAGCAATAAGGAAGAAAAGATGACTGTCACTCAGCATTACACTTCCCAATAAGAAACAGAAAATCAGCTGGAATCAGTGATTCCAACTGCCAAGGACTCCAGAGTTCTAGGCACTGAACAGCACTGCAATGCATCCATAAGAGGTTTTGTAGTTAAGAAAAGTCATGGAATTAATGACCAAAGCAACCTTTCTCTGGAGTAGAAAAAGTTAAATAGAAAGACTTAGTAATGGGCTCTCTTTTAATGCACATTTCTGTGCCTTCATCATGCACCCCATGGAAACTTCAATTTTTGCATATTGTCATTGGGGTTTTTGTGAATGAAAAAACAGATGGGAAGCAGACACAAGACTTGTTCTATGAGGAGAAATGAAGTGCTTTGGCATTAAAGGCAACATTTATGAAGCTTAAGGATAATACATATTTTATCATATTCAAATCTAGATTAAGTGTATTATGTTTTGACTTCTGATTGTTTCTTCAGAAAAGCCTCCAATACCAAGGAATCCTTTTGTTCCCCAACATTAGAGCTATCCAAAAATGGCTTTTGAAAAAGAATACAATTTCAACCATGGCATAGCTGACTTCTTGCCATAAGAAACCTATTGTTTCTTTTCTATGAAGGCTAAAAGCAGCAACTGAAAATGTCTTGCTTCCAGCCACAACTTCACCTTAGTCAATCAGTCAGAAAACATTAAAGAAAAGCAGCCCTGGCTAAACTTGGTTATTCTTGTTCCTTCACCCAATGTGTGCTATCACCTGCGCTATGGAAAATGAGAGGAGTACACCTGTTTCATATGGTACTGCCTTTCTGCCTCATTTCTAAGGAAGATACACTTAACAAAGATAAGAAAACAGCAAGCTGTACAAACACTGTAACATCATTATGTGCTAGCTGAGTGAAATCAAAGTAATTTGAATTGCTATAAAACTCAGAATCCTCAATAATGCGTTGTGCACCACCACAGTGGAGACAACATACTAGTCCACCTCCAAATGAACCATCAGCAGTAGGCAACATGCAGAAACTTGTGTCTATAGAATTACAGAAAGAAAATCTGTAAAATATCCATCATCTGTAGCCAGTGGGCAAATAGTTCATTTTTCCATCTAAGTAAACTCTTTGGTAGTGAGAGACACAGGTCTAGATTCTTTCTAAAGTTACCAATTGGAGTATTTATTTCAACCCCTTGTAACGGGAACATAGACACACAATATTAACACTTCCCATTTCTGAGAGGTTCTACTCCTGCCTCCTCCCAATATTACATCTGGACAAGATTTCCTCAACTGTCTTACCATCTGTGCAACAACAACAACTGTACTATGGTAAACAAGTAACTTAAACCTTCCCATGCCACAGCTTCACTCCAAACCATACATTTCACATTGGTGGGCAACTCTGGAAAGGTACACTATCTAGACAAGAGCATCCCATATACCAGAGGGACAATTTCAATTAATAATTGACTGTCACTGCTGTCTGCCTAAAGATGTAAGCTGCAGGGTGCAAAGCACATAAAAGGTCAAACCACAAAGCCACAGGAAGAGAGACTTGTCATAAACAAGTGTTTTTTCAAAAACATGCAAAAGTATCAAAATCAGTCGTAAAAAAACTGCTGCCAAGTTAAGCAATCATACACAAAGTTGGGGTTTACATAAAAAAAAAAATTGCAAATAAGAGCCAGAGAATGGGATGTAGTCTAACAACAGGAGAAAACCACAATTTGTTTCTACCTAACTATGCAATAATAAGAATTATAACAGATGTACCGCCCACCTTTACAAAGACCCAGTGGCTCATTTCTACTATTCTCAGTTACTTTAGTGCAGAGAGGCTTGTATTAATACTGTAATTCACACAAAGGAATAAGCTGTGCTATGTAACATCTGCTCACATAATAAAGATGTGGCTAGTTTTGTTGTTTTGGTTAGGAATTTTTTTACGTCAGCTGAAAAAGTTGCCTTCTTACCCAAAATACCCCTTGCAACGCAATTCCTAAAACCAGGCTCAAGCCTGTCTGTACATGCGGATTTCAATTCCTGGTCACACCGCCAGCTAAAAGTTTCGCCACTTTGACAACAAACGGCAACACACTTAAGTCATTCCTTAAAAAGCAGGACCAGCAACACCTGTTCTTCACATCCCTGGCGGACGCTCCCCACTACCACTAGGATGTGAGCGCAACTCGGGCTCCCCCCACCCCCTCCAGCTAGGTTCGGGATCAGGGCCGATTGCTGTGCCCGGCACGCCCAGCACCGCGCTCCCGAGCCTCGCAGCCCCTCGGGCCCGGCCGCCAAGACCACCGAGAGCCGGCTCCCGGGCAAGCGGAGCGGGTCCGAGCGCTCGGGCAGGGAAGTGCGGCCGCAGGCGGGGGCGGCCATGGGCGTCCCTCCTCCCCATCCCAGCTCCCGCGCAGGACCGGCACCTTGAGAACGGGCGTGAGGTACTCGGCCACCTCCAGGGCCTTCCCCTTCACCGTGTTGATGACGTTCTGCATTGCGGCGGTCGGACACGCTGACAGACGGACGGACGGGCGGACAGACGGACAGAGGCCGCCCCCCCCCCCGCCCTCCGCGCGGCGCTCCCGCGGCCGCCCACGTGACCCGCCCCTCACGTTCCTCCCGCCCCCCCGTCGCATGCGCGTGACGACACACGATGCGCGCGCGCAAGGCGGGAAGGAGGGGAAGGCGCGGAGGGCGGGGAGGGGCGGGGCCTCGGATCACGTGGCTTACGGGGGCGGGCACGAGCTGGGGGCGGAGCTCGAGGGTTCCTCGAAGTCACGGGGCGGGGCCGGGCCGGTCGTGGTGGGGGGACGGGGGGGGGGCGCGCGCGTGCCCGCGCGGGGCGGGGCAGGGCGGGGCAGGGCAAGGCGGGGCAAGGCGGGGGACGCGCGCGCGGCCCCGCCCCGCCAGGTGAGGCCGGGGAGGGGGGGTGAGTCGGGAGTGGGGGGGTTCGTGCGTGACCGCGGGCGGGGCTCGGGGGGAGCCCGGCAGTGGGCGGCGGGGATGAGCGAGGGGGGCTGCGCTGCCGCAACCTCCCGAGACCCGGTGCGCCGAGGTGCGCCTTGCCGCGTCGTCCAAGAACTGGGCGCTGCTGCCTCGGAGCGCCGCGCTCCCGCCGCTCCCGGCTGCATCCTGAAGCAGCGACGTGGCAGGAGGCGGTCGGCAAAGCCCGGCGGGTGTTCCTCCTCCGGTGCGGAGGAGGCGGCGAGGTGGGTGTCCCTCTGCTCCGGTTCGCCGCGCTCCGGCCGCACCGCCGGGACGGGACGGACCGTCACCACGGGACGGGCTCCAGCCCGCAGCTGGCCCACAGGGGCTTCTCCTCCCTGCTGCTCGCTCGGCCGCTGTTGAGGCCCCGGGGCCCGTTAACGGGTTGGGCGAGTGACGGCGGCGCTGGAGGCGGAGGACGCGGCTCCGGTGCTCGGCTTTGGCTGCCCTGTGCCTCCCCCGGCACCAGGTCAGCTCTGAGGGGTTTGGTCTCGACCCGCTGCAATAGCGCTTCCCCTTGCTGGGATTAGGAACCAGAGCACTTTCAAGAATATTAAAGAAAAATAAGCATGTGAAATACTTAATCCTTTTTGCTAATTCGTGTGCTCTAGATGCAGACTTACCAGGAACTGGCCTTCTTGTGGCACCTTCCGAGTCCCTGTGTAGACATTGTTTATCCCCCTTTGATGGTCCTTATAGCATATCCTTCTCTCAGGGGTGACCTTATCACTCTTTACCTGAAAGATGGGTGTAGCCAGGTGGGGGTCAGCCTCTCCTCCCAGGCAACCAGCAACAGGACAAGAGAATACAGTCGTAAACTGTGCCGTGGGAGGTTTAGGTTGGACATCAAGAAGAATTTCTTCACAGAAAGGGTGATGAGACATTGGAATGGACTGCCCAGGAGAGGTGATAGAGTCACCATCGCTGGAGGTCTTTAAGGAAAGGCTGGATGTGGCACTTGGTCTAGTTGATGTGGTGGTGTTTGGACATAGGTTGAACTCAATTCTTTCTTTTTTCTTTTTGTTATTTTTTTTTAGTAAGTAAGCAGTAGTAGAACAAGATCATGGCCTGTTCTATGATATAAGCATCTTTCTGTAGATTCTCACAAAGCAGTAAAATAAAATTATTTTGCCTCACATGATCAGTTTCTGGAAGTACTGTTTATAGTGTATTTTTATCCTGCCATCTGAAGGGCACTGACGGTGAGGCAGCAGAATGAAGTTGGAGTGGTGTAGTCGATTTGCTCCTTGCTCCAAGACAGCCAGCCAGACCTTTCTGCTTGGAGGAGTGTTCATTACATTGGGCTCAAGTCGAATCCTCCTGATGAAATATTCTGCCAATGAAGGTACTGTTTGGCAATACACGTGATGTACCTTGAATAAGAGAGAGAGGATGTTTGGGCTAAAACAGATGCCAAAAAACCACTTCTCCACCTGCAGAGTTCTTTGCATAAGCATCCGATTATATTTATAGGAACATGTGTTTCTGCACTGGAAAATTTCTGTCCAGCCAGTGGTCTACTATAAAGGTATAACTTGGGTTGCAAGGTGTATGATCTACCCTTAAAAGATGATGCAGTGGTTTATTTTATAGCTGACTCTTTGAGGAGTAAATTGTGGTGTAAGCACTATTGACAGTACGGGATTTTATTGAAATATTTGTCTTGCAATAGGCTTAGGAGAGAAGTGGTATATTAGTGGGCATGCCAAAACTGACTGGTATTGCCAGTCCTAAAAGAAGGTTATGTCATCCTGGGAGCCATCTTTTGGTGAGGGTTAAAAAATACAATATTGCTCTTTGGGGAAAACATTCTTATTTTATATATATATATTTTTTTTTAACAGTCATGTTCTTGGATTCTTCCAAAAAAGTTCTGCTTTAAAATGGGACCAAATGAGGGAAGATTTCAACTCAGAAAAGAGGCTATTCAGGAAGTTGTATTTCGCAAACATTGAAACATTTATAACAGAAGTTCTGACAAAGCCTTTTGTGACTAAAATTATGATAGTAGTGGTTAAAATAGATTCTTGCTCTAATTATGAATGCAGGAGACAGAAACTGATTGTGTTCTCCCTCTGATTTGCTGAATCCCACAGATAACAAGTATGATTACCTTCCTACAACAGTGAACATGTGTTCTGAAGTAGTAAAACTGGTCCTATGTGTGGTGTTGGCACTCTGGAATAGGAAAAAAGGTAAGTACCTATGTTTAAAATAACTAAAATGTGTTGACCTTCTAAGATTTGCTGTCCTACAAGTACCTTTTTTTTAATGATAGATGACACTCTCTACTTGCCACAGGTTTTGCATTGTGAGTGATGTTTGTTTTTTTCTTTCTTTTCTGTCCTAATGTAAAAGCTATTAGCTGTGAGAGATTAACTTCATAGCATTTCAAAATGGGAGAGAACAAATATTTAAATTGGAAGAGGGTGTCAGGCACTGGAGGTTCATGTTAAATTGAGTTATTGGTTTTGTCTACTTCTCCAGGAAACAGTCAAGGCTCTGGCAAGCTAATAAAATTTTCGCCTCCACCATTTAGTAGACTTACCTAAAACAGTAAATATATTCAGTCAGTGTTTGCCATCATCGCCTACTGCTGATTGCATGTTTTGTGGTTTTCTTTCTTTTTTTTCTTTTCCTTTTTTATCCAGATGTCTGAGTATTGCTGAACTTAGTATATTGGTTCTTCAGGAGAGGATTAGATAACGTTGGGTAGTTTTAAATCTGTGCTAATAAAGTACTTTTGGCACCAGCTCTGGAGTAGTCTAAAGTTTATCACAGTCTTCCTCCTAAAGTTTGTGTCCTGACTACCTAAGTAAATGTCATTCTTTGTCCTTTCTATCTTTCTTCGTGCATGTTCTCTTTTTACCCAGATCATGTTCTGTGGTCTACAAATACTGAGTTCTGGTTTATTTTATATTTCTGATTTTACTGGGTGACCTTTGGGTGCTCTATGAAGGAGTCCACTGTCTGTGTCATTGTTCTGTTGTAGATTTGATCAATAATCAACAGAAAGTCACAGCCAGTACGGGTGTCGCTAGTGTGTGGGGACTCTGGAGTGCATTTTGGCCCTCAAAGAATGGTTGACAATTGAATTTTTGTTCCCAGTGGACAAATGCTCTGATGGATGTAACAGGTTCTGTGAGGTTTTCTCTGCTGAAGCAAGGAGGTGAACGCCACGGGATTTCTGCTCCAGCTGTGTGTTCTGCCCTGGCCCACAGGTTCCTGTGTTGCCTGAGGACTGTGGAACCCAAGTGTTTTCAGTGTAATGGTGTTCCTCAAAAGAGAACAGTGGTACCTATTCTGTTACAAGGAAATGAGCTTTCAATAATAAGAATTATATTTTTCTTACTGAGTTATTTTCCTTTCAGAAAAGGGTTGTATGGATCATCTCTCTGAATGTTTTTCCTGGAAGAATGTATGTAATTCTATGAAGTGGTCAATTCCTGCCTTTCTTTACTTTTTGGATAACTTGATTGTCTTCTATGTACTATCCTACCTCCAGCCAGTAAGTATACTTATACTGCATAAAGTGACTTCCAATGTCTTAGTAGGCAGTACTGCTCTTAGGCTATCTACCATGGTAACACTGGCAAGGCAAGATTGTAGCTGAGGCTATCTGCTGTTTTAACACTGCCAGGTGAAAGGATGATCTCTTACCTGACCACCCAGACCTTCCCATTCTCTTGCCCACTGGTCAATGTTGTACAGTTTTCCGCAGAGAAGAGTCTTTATGTTTTCTCCATCCGAAGTGATTTAGAAATAGGGTGAAGTGCTTAAGAAGTGGGTGGGTGTTTGGTACTTTTCCTCCTTTGCCTTCTTTAACTCTGTATTTCTCTTTCAATCCATTTGCTGCTCTTGTTATTATTTGAGCTGCACTTTTCTGTGTGGCCTTTGCCACTCCACATACGTGACATAAAGTGAGTAAATGTAATCTCACAAACTGAATAAATGTAACAGAAACTGAGGAAGGGGAAAACAAAACTGACTTAATTTTTGCATTTGTTTGTTAGCTATGTTTAGGTACAAAATTTAGTTGGTACTTTCTTCTAGCTACCCTCATCCTTTTGGATGAACCTGCATATGCTCAGGAAATTTTACAGGTTTTGTGCTTGCTTTTATTTTTGTGTTATGATACCTTTTGGTTCAGATTCTATATTTGCAATAAGATGGAAACAGATGGTTTTGCGCTTTCTAAAATACTGTGGCTGCCCCTGTTGAACATTAAAAATAAATGCCTTCTCTATCAGAATTTCTCTTTAAAATATTGTTCTCTTAGGTGTACATTTCTGTCATGGTCAGACCAGTCCAGAGTCTAGAACATGACTCAGCTGAAAAAGCCTAATAAAATCAAGAGTCAGATACCTTAAAATAACGTGCACAGCTGCTTGGCTCTGTGGTTTGTTGTATGGGGCTGGGTTTGGTTTTTTGTTTCGGCTCTTACTTTTAGGAAGGAAATTCAGCTATAATCTTTGTAAAAGCAAAGCCTGATGCATAGGAGGTTAAATAAATGCTTTCTCTCTTAAGCACTTTCATTTGATTCAGATAAGGGAATCCTTTGTAATATCCACAGGTTTTGTTTTACAGGCACACACACCCAGACATGCCTTGTCTCTCTCCTCTCAGAACATGTGCTCTAAGATACCTCTTTTTAGAACTTTTAGCATCTTTAAATTGGAGAAATTCTATGATGGTTATCTGAAACTGTAACATTATTATGACAAATAAGTATTAAAAGAGATAACTAAATACCTCTAAGATAGAATGTCTTGATGGTGTACAAGACCATGAATGTGAGAAGGTGGAGATGCTTAAAGGAAGGTGGCCATACCTGACTGAACTTGGTCAGGTGACTTTAAATACAAAGTAGTTTTGGGACTGAGTAGTACCTGGGTGAGCAGTTGCTGGAAGTACAGAGTTGCTTTGGTGTGGTTTTTTTTTTTTTTTTTTTTTTTTGAAAATTTAGCTATAACTATGGCTAAATTTCCTAGGGACTTACTTTTTTGACACATTGCTTGTGACATGCAGATTAGTGGCGTGGGGAACTTTGATATTCATATTCCTTTTCATCTAGGACAGAGGTCTCTTGAAGTTTCAGAGAACAAAGGGGCTCAAAATTAATTTTTTTAACTATCCTTCTAAAGATTTTGATCATATTATATTCCTGGAGATGTTGGATGGGGGGCATTGACTGTAAAGCAAAACCAGAGTGTGCATGAACATTTCTACATTTTGCATAAAGACTCTCTTTTCCACAGTGACTTCTGCCAGATTTCCTTGTTTATTCAATATTTTTCTCCTTCCACAGTGTTCAGCTGACATGAATATTCACTGAGATTTAATTTTGCGAAGTGGAAATTTAAAATGTGTTTTCTTAGGCAGATATCTCATGGTCAGTAAGTCTCCAGTTCACTTGAGACCCTGTGTTGAGCTTTTTTATTATTGTTTAGCAGACAGTATGATGGGATAGAGTGGAATGAAGATAATGGTCTGTGCTTTTTCTCTGGTAAATGAAAAAGATTCTGCTATAGCAGAATTGAGAATGTGGAAATGCAGATGAAAAAATTAAAGATAAAGTCTGTGTTTTGTACTTGTGGATCCACATATGCTTTTGTGTAAAATTGTCTAAGAAGGTGAGTTCACTCTGAGGCTCAATTGAACCAAAAACTTCAGATGCCTGTATCTTTTGTACATGTACTGACTATACAGGGCAGTGCTGAATAACACAAAATTTGTAAAATACCCCCATCCTCAAGAAGAGGATTTTTTTTCCTACTGGTGCTGGTGGATTCTGATCTTTGCTGGTAACTGGAGTGCCTGAGAGCCTCTTCTTGGTCTGCTGTCCCGATATAGAGTGTCTAATACAGAGACAAAACAGACAATCTTTTCCACAAGGAGTTTGGAGCTTGGGATCCTGGCCATGGATTAGAGCACTGACTTTATTATATAGTTATTCCTGACTTAAATAGAAACCTTAGAGGTGTCTTCAGTTGTACTTTGAAATAGGTGATTTTTAAAAATATAGTTGCAGTCTCAAAAATTCAAGCCAAGCAGCTCCTTATCTTTGATAAACTCTATAACAAATGCACTTGACATATAAGAAGTTTATTTTCTGTAAGTGCTGTGTCCAAGTCTGGAATTTCATGAGCACTGTAAATGGCACTGCAGCCAGAAACAGCCTCACCTTCGTTTAATTTTTGCTTATTCTTGTTTTTGAGCAACTTCCTCCTTTGTGCTAGAGCAGCTGTTTTTTGCAGCTGACTGATCAGCCTGCCTGGGGAACTGATCTGACAGAAAACTAAACTGTTCTCTGCTAGTTTTCTGTTGCATTGGTTTCCTCACATCTCCATCTCAGTACAGCTTTCCCTGCTACAGTGGAACTTGGGCTCAGTGGTTTCCTTGAGATTTTTGAAATGAGACTTGAACATCATTTTATGGGTGTGTTATTCTACCATTTGGGTGAGGAAGAAAATTCAGTACCAGTGCTTTTCATGCTGGCACCTTGCAGAAAGGTGAACACTTGAAGTCTGTAGGTTTTGATGTCCACAACGTCTGGAGTATAACTTTGTTCCTCTTCTCTTTCAAGGCAATGGCTGTACTCTTCTCAAATTTTGTCATTATAACAACAGCTCTTCTCTTCAGGATAGTGCTAAAGTAAGTAGTATTTGCTAAAGTAAATGAAATTTAAATCTTCTTATCTTTGATGAAATTAAGCTGTATTTTTTCTCTTTGTCTGGTGTAAACAGTAATTCTCTTTCTTATGGCTGTACCAACTTGGAGAGATGGTTTTGTTTTCTACATCTGAAGGTGTAGGAAATAATAGGCTATTAGGACTCCCTTCATATGTCTACACATTTGGTCAACTCTAGTAGAAAACAGTTGGAATCATGATTATATAGTCATTAAGTGGAAAAAATAGACCTTTCATTTACACATTAAATCTCTTACTTTGTGATTATCAGTACTTCTTACTAGTCTGTTGCAATTCTTAATTGAATGTAAATGTGGTCTAGTAAGAGGGCATGAGATACATAAGAGTGAAAGGTAAAGGTGTCTTTGGTGCCAGTCCTGATGCATTTCTGGTCAATTGCATAGCCTGTTTCGAAAAGTGTTTGTATGTCCCTTCATTATTCATGTGACAAAAGCCAGACTGCATTCCCCTTTGCCACATTCGTGCTCTTTATAAGTATGATTTATATTCAGAAAGGACTGACAGGGAAATGGATATTAATTTAACACACTAAAAGTTGCTTGTGTTGAATGTGGCACATATGTGCCTTTCCTATAGGTGTTAATATACCAAAAGAGTGCCTGATAGTGTGACTTGAAATGCTTTTTCTCATTTGAGTTTTGTGTCTCTTGTAATGTCACAGTTCACTTAATCTTCCAAAGTTTTGATTTTCACCAAGATAAACAGACTTTGTTTGAGTGAAAAAATTGTGTGAATAATTCTAATAGTCTTATGAATTACTTTGGTAAATTTATAAAAGTTACCATCATAAAATACTAGAAAAGGGCTCAAAATCATGGGGGGAAAGGGCACTATGGTCAACGTTTACCAAGAAAGATGGTAATTATTTTGATGTCTGTGATTTTTTGCTTTATTCATCAGACTTTTGTTTCCATGGAAACAAGAGTTGTTTTAAAGTTGCTAGGCAATCAGTATCTAGAAATATCGTGATCTTGAAAGACTTCCTTTATCTGTTCAGAATGCTTCATTTTGTGCTTCTTTGTTTGCCAGACTGGGCCCTTCTTGCCATAGAGAAGCATGTTGCATTTTGGCATTTTACAGTATTCTGAAAAGACTTTTCATTGCACCTGTCTGTCTCCTTATCTGTGGCATGATGTCTTTTATATGTTTTATAGATCTGGATGTTCTGTCATTTAATTTACGCCACTGTGTCTCTAAATTTAGTGGCTTTTTTGTGTACTAGGCGAAGACTCTCTTGGGTACAATGGGCGTCTCTGGTGATTTTATTCCTGTCCATCGTTGCCCTGACTCGAGGAACTGGAGGCCATCAGCACAGTTTGGCTGCCCATGGATTTCATCACAATATGTTTTTTAGGCCATCTAACCACTGCCTTCTCTCTACTGGACCTGAGGAAGCATGCATGGAAAAGGGCAACTGTGCAGCACCAAGTTTCCTTCACAGCTTCCAGTGGAATGTGACCAGTACCATGGCAGGAGCATTGAAGCCTCTCCGCCTCAGCCTGGGCCATCTGCTTATTCTAGTGCAGTGTTTTGTGTCTGCCCTGGCTAACATCTACAATGAAAAGATGCTGAAAGATGTGGATCAGCTTGGGGAAAGCATCTTCACGCAGAACAGCAAACTCTATGCCTTTGGGGTGCTGTTCAATGGACTTATGCTGGCGCTGCAGGCTAAGGACCGGAGGCAGATAGGGAACTGTGGCTTCTTTTATGGGCACAACATCTTCTCTGTGGCTCTTATATTTGTCACAGCTTTCCTGGGGCTGTCTGTAGCCTTCATCTTGAAGTTCCGAGACAACATGTTCCATGTTATGACTGCTCAGATCAACACTGTCATCATCACCACTGTGTCTTTTGTCATCTTTGACTTCAGGCCTTCTCTAGAGTTCTTTTTGGAAGCTCCTGTAGTGCTTCTCTCTATATTCATTTACAATGCTAGTAAAGCAAGAGGCCTGGAATATGCCACTCTGCGGGAAAGGGGAAAACTCATCAAAGGAGATGCATGGGAGAGGTCAAGTGGGGTAAGGCTTTTCAGTACTTGTCTCCTATGGTTTCTCTTTTGTTTCACCTCTGTTACGCATGAAATGTTTGGAAGACTCAACTTGTGTGTGACTGGACTCATCCCTCAACACCAAAGCTCCACATTATTTCTTAAAATCTTGGATATTGCTTTCCATATGCCAGTTTTTGAAATCATGAAGCCTAGGTAAGCACTGCTTTCCTGCTGTGGCAGTAAGCAGTCCTGTGAGCAACTTCAGCTTTGTACAAATCTTTTCTTGAAAGCTTTTTAACCAGGAGAGTTTACTTGCCCAGGACATTCAGAAATTGGAATTGATGCCTGGGAAATAATTGAACCTAAGTAGAACTGGTAAGTGTGTGTCGCTTAGGCCACATAATAAGGAAGTTAACGTCAAACACGTTTGATATTAAGATTCTTTCTACCGTAACACTGAAAGATAGCTGAAGACAAAAAGGTAATGTTTAAATACAGAGTTTTAACACGTTTTGGTTTTTTTTTCTTGTTATATGTTCCCTCCAGGCCTGTTAGTGTACTTTGAATAGTGATCTAGTTACCTAGAACGTGTCGGAGACAGCTTGCTCTGAGAGCGGTCATTCAGCTGAGCTGAGCAGTCACCTGACGGGAAGGGTTAATGTTTGTGTAGATCAGCCCGTGGGTACAGAGGGGCCGTGGATGCACATTGTAACCAGTAGAGAGCGCTGTCCCCACTTCGTTCCAGCAAGCCTTAAACTCGGAAGAGATGTTTTTTGGAAATTCCACAGGGTGCCGTTTTAGGTTGTTGTTTAATGAGCAATAAATAACACAAATTCATATATTTTTGGTATGCCAGGTGTCATCTATTTTAGCACTTTTAACTAAGCAGCTGTGGTAGAAGCGAATAGCACTATGTGAGCAGGCAAAGCCAGCTATATTTTGGGCTGCATCAAAGGCAGTGTGGCCAGCAGGTCAAGGTAGGTGACTGTGCCCCTCTGCTCCTGTGAGACCCCACCTGTAGTACTGTGACCAGCTCTGGTGACTTAGATCTTCTGGAGCGACTTTAGGCAGGGGAAGATGATGGCTGGAGCACCTCTCCTGTGAAGACAGGCTGAGAGAGTTGGGGATGTTCATCCTGGAGAAAAGACGGCTCCAGGGAGACCTTCTAGCAGCCTTCCAGTACCATCCAACCCAAACCATTTTATGATTGTATGGAAGAATGGGCTACCAGCTATTTTAGGCAGTGAGTCACTAAAAAGTGTTAAAGATGCAGGGAATGGTTTTTATGAGTGTGTACTTCCTAAACCTTATAACACACTAGTAAGAGATTTAAATTACAGGGTCTTGGTTTTGCTATAAGTTCTGCCTTCAGAATAAACCTTACTCAGTTTTTTTGTTTTTTTTTTTTTTTCTTCTTGGTGGTATTAATAACAAGATGACTTTTGCTCAGATTGTTCTCTTTTGCTTCTGGTTTCTGTAGGATGGAGAAGAATTTGAGAGGTTGAATAAGCCAAGCAGTGACATCGATACAGATGAAGATTCCCTCTAGCATGAGGCTGGCTCGGAGGAGTGCTATTACTCATAGTGAGAGAGAGTTAATCTTTTAATAACATAGGGATGGGTTGTTTTTCCCCACTGACAGACTATTTGTAACTGTTTTGGGGCTGGTTGTCAAATGTGGATGAGGACAATGTTCAAGCTGTATATATGGAGAGTTGTATTCCTTTGTGCCTGTCTCCCAGTATCTGGGGAAATGGAAATTTGGAATGCCTTTGTAGCATCTGGTGAATTTTACATGTAACTTACATGGCCTAAATTTGAAAGAGCTTGAATAAAACAAAAATTTGTTAAACAGTATGAATGCATCATTTTTTTGTTTTTTTGCATTTAGAAAGACTGTGTAGAGGCTTAGTTTGCGCTGAGCATACTGTCTGAAAACAAATATTATGCAGCTACAGTAATGCCCTTCAACATCTGGAGCACTGAGCAAGAGAGTGCAGGTGGCAATATCATCTGGTGTTGCTCTACCCTGGCAGACTGATAAGGTTTTGCATTCATTTTGTAGAGAGAGAAGTCATTTTGCAGAGTGCCAGGCATAGTGAGCTCAGAATTTCTGTTGAGGCATCTGCTGGATTTTATTTTGACTGAGATGAAAAATAGGTTCCAAATTATTCAGAGAATTTTGAAACAGGCAAGGGAGCCGGGATGCTGATAAGAGATTCCTGGTATGTTCCTACAGCCTTTTCTCTCAGAGCAGTGGAAAAGATGTTGGTTTATAATTTCCTCCCTTCAAAAGTGTTTCTTTCATAGTTGAAAGATACTGTCAGAAGAATTCTTAAGAAGATAAGCAATGAGTTCAGTGTCAGAGCCTCATACCAGAGCGTGTAGTAAGCAGTAAGTGATGCATTTCTCTGGATAGAAGACAGTCCTGTCTTTGTTCCCCTCTGCTGTCCTGTCCAGGCTCTGTGTGTAAAGCTTGTGTGTACTGTATTGATAGCTTTTTGCTATATTAATTAACATACCTCCTGTCATTGATCCATCAAGAGGGGCAGCCTGTTTTCATATGTGATCCGTGGCTCTAAAATTCCTATTCTTTTTTTCTGGTTTGTTTGGTTTTTTTTTAAGTATCTATTAAGAATAACTGTACAAAGTGAATTTAATGTTGTTGAAAAATTTTTTGCATCTGATTTCACTGTGCTTGTATAGCAGGCCATTTCAACATATGGGATCCTAGTTGCTTGTGCAGAATGAATAGAAGGCATATTTCAGTGTGAATTCCAAATACTCAGTTGTTCTCATTGGTTTATAATATATTTTGGGAAATGAAACTTTAAAAAAATGCTCAAACTGTTAAAGACGTAGTGGCAATAAGACTTTTTTTTTCATTGCATGCAGCTTTGCAATATATACCTGTCTCAGTTTGTCTTTTTCAGTGACAGGTATCAACTTTAGCAGGTCTTTTCAAGAAGAGTGAAAGTACTGTTAGCTTTAAATTTGCTTTGCATTTACATGCGTTGTAACTTTTTACATTAAGTTCCAAAGAGCTTTGCCTTGCGTCAAGGGTAGGACATAGAAATCCGCCATGATCATACTTCTCAAGACAGAGCATCAAACCAAAGACGAATGTCTTAAAAACCATGTTTGACCTTTCTGCCTGAAATATCTGCATTGAGACATGAAATATGGAAATGACTGATCTGCAGCTTTTATAAACTGCATTTACTGCTTGCTTTCAGCTCTTGTCCTGCTTAATGATTTTCCCTTCTGTAAATCTCACCAGTGCTGTCGTGCTTGACTTATTTGCCAAAGTCTTAGATTGCACAAAGGTATTGTTTATATAACTGTTGATCCAAGTTTTTACTTGTGTTGTGGATTTGGTTCTGTCTAACATGTAGAAATCTTTCTGTTGTCTTCAGGTTGGAGGTCTCAGAGAGATTATGTTGGATGGTCAGGCAGGTTTCTTATTATAATGAAGGAGAATTGTATATCCCCTTTGCAGCAACAGGAATGCTAACTGATGTCTAAAAATGGGTAAGGATTTGCATCAGTTTAGCAGTAAAATAGGGTAAATAGTAACCCAAGGCATAACATGCAAATCTTTGCAGCTGTACTCTCCATGGCAGTGGTAAAATTTAGTGCATAGGTGAGTTTTTTTTAGAGGAAGTGACTGAACGATTGTCAGCTGGAGAGCAGCCCTGGTGAGCAAGGGGAAAAAATTCTATAGTTACACGTTTCAGATAGATCATGTGAATTCTCACTTGATTAAATATTTCCACTGTATGGAAACTACTCCATGTTGGAAGGCTTAACTTATATTCACAGAAAATTACAAGAGGGAAATTTATGGGGATGTTTTTGGAGAGCAGCATTAGTTTGACACAGTCTTTAATGAATACATCGGGTAGACAGCTCATTCTAAGCTTTGATTTAGAGCCCAGATTCACAAATGTTTGAACTTAATTGCTGCTGAGGGTGTTAGGTTTATCCCTCCAGGCTGGAGGAAATACTTCACAAAACATCCCAGAAAGAGAGGTGTGTTCGTGTTTCTCTTGCTTGTAACAAGTCAATTAAAGAAGTATTTATTCTGGTTAATTTCAGCTATTTTGTGAATGCAGCAGCTTCAAAAACAGATTGTGGATGAAAACAGCCGTCTTGGAGCTGAACAAAATGCCATAGATACGTATAAGAAAAAATATTTTCTTTATCATGTAGAATCTTCTCACTAAGGTATGTTGAAATAGGACCATAATCTCAGTAATTCTGTCCTCGGAGTGATGCTGTAGGGACAGATCCAGTGTTCTGGATTTGATTTATTTTGCCAAATGAAGTCTTCATTTGGAGATATGTAGCTCCTGAATGCTTGTAGCCTACATGTTGTCGTTGAAAGAATATTTTGGCTTGGTGTTCCTTCTGACTTTGCTTTTAGTTTTCCATAGGGAGAAGTAGGTTGCAAAATCAGGATTTAAAATCATTGCTAAAAGTTTCTGGTGATTTCAAGTTATTTTGTAATGAAGGCAGAACTGGGCACCAGAATGTAGACTAATACAGAGTCTTCTACAAATTCTGTGAATATATGGATGTGTGATTTTGGTTAAGAGCCCATCCCCACCTCCCTTGATAAGTAGATGACTTGTTTGGAGTTGTCTTTTTAATGAAACTCCCACTGAATGCCTAGGCTGGATTTGGTACTTGCACAACTTAACTTTGAATTTCAGACAGAGGTATAAAAAAAAAAAGGCCATTTGAGTCAGGTGCTGCACTCATTTTTTTGTAAGTTTACCCTATCTTCCTCCTGCTCAGCACAGGACATTTAATTTATGTGATTTGTGGTGTGAATTAAAAGGGCTTTCCTTTAAAGACTTTACATGAAAACAAGATTACAGGAAAGTTTAAATGAACACCTGAAAGAAAATGCCCCAAGGGCATTTTACTTTCTGTCTTCAGCCGGTGCCTGTTAGGCATCTGGTATACTTTCCTCTGCTTTTGCTTTGGCAGGGAAAGTTAGGCAGCTGACCTTAATGCAGTGATGCAATAAGCTCTTGTTTTCTAAAAGTGAGCTACAAGAACACTCCACTTTCTTCTAGAAACCCTTCCATTCTGTGATTCTTTCTGGTTTTTTTGAGTTTCTCTATCCAGTGCTTTTAGCTGTGGACGTGCTGTAATCACTGAGAGCTCAGAAGCTCTCTGCAGGCAGCTGTCCTCTCGAAGTCATACTGTCAAATGCCTTCCCCCAGTTAGCTCCAGTCACCTGAGAAAGGTAAGTCAGGAGCTGTACCCTGATCTCACTAGACCTTGTGATAAGGGAGGGCAACCTTCCCCAAGGGGGTGACCAGGTTTGCGAAGCTAAGGCCTGGTGACCATCTGTCTACCTTTCTGACATTCGGAAGGGCAAGTAATGCCTGACCTTTTCTGACTTAAGTTTCTAAAGAAAGCATCTGGTTTTGAGTGAACTTGTTGCTTTAGCCAGTTGTGTTTTCATCTGTGAAGAAAAAATCAGGAAAATGCTAAAAGTCAAAATGCAGAGCATGCTCTGGCCAGCTTAGAGCTGTAGCTTCTCCCTGTTCCTGTGCTACTGCCGTGATGGCAATACCCACTATGAGTGCCCTGTTGTATGCTCATGTGTGAGGTGCACTCACATCATGGATTATAAAAACAAATGTGACTGGTCAGGCACACCTTCAACACACATCAGAAGTAACCAATGTGCTATTATAAAGGCTGGCATGGTACCTTCACTTAAAGGTATTCCATAAGCTTTCTGCTGCATCTAACCCAAATGGTGTTGGAACTATGGCTATGCACACAGTTCCTGACACTGGTTTCGCTAGGTACGGTGGTGCAACAGCTCCAATGTGTAAAGACACCAGTGAGAAGGCAGAAGAAAACTCTTTCTGAAAGTGTGGCAGAAAGAGAGGTGGTTCAGCAGATTAATATAAAATACTTTTATAAATATTTAATCCAGATCACTTTTGTGGGGGAGGATATGAGAAGAAGAGGTAAAAGAAAATTTGAAATTTAGAGTAATAGTTTAATTAAAAGCATTATTATAGAGAGCTAGTTACAACTCATTGAAAGTATATGAATGAGATTTGTTTTTCTGATGAAAATAATGCTTTTCAGATTTCTGTATTTCAGACAATGCTAGCTCTGGTTGGTGTTTCCATTTAGCTCTCATTAACTTGGATTTAACAGTGAGGTGGACAGGACCTAAGAGAACAGGGACCCCCAACTGAAAGAATAAATAGCCATGCAGTAAGCTTTGTAGTTAAGAACTTTCCATTGTATTGTATTGTATTGGAACAAGTTCTGCCGTAGCCATAAATCTTATTTTCATTCATAAAGTCAGCTAATTACAATGTTAATGCACTGTAGAAGGGATGCTGTCTTTTTAAACAAGGTGTTTCAAAAAGGTTTTATTACTATTGTTGTTATTGTTAAAGAGCATACCCCATGCTTCTTTCTTAAATTTTCCTTTTCTGGGAGAGACCCAGACTGTGATTCTTTGTTTCTCTTCATAAGCATAATGATGAAACCTCACTTTCCAATAAATATACTTATTTTTTTCTCCTTAGAAAAAGTACTAAAAAGCACATTGTTGGACAGTTTGTTTCCTGCCCTACTGTAGTGCCCATGGACTGTGGGTTTTTTTTTGTTTGGTTTTAACACAAACAGCACTTGCTGATGGCATTTATTTATAAAGGTTTAAAAAGATAAAGGAGTCTTTATTGTTTAAAGCTTCAATACTACTGGTTTGAATTGCTTCACTGTAAAGGCTTCTGAATTTTTTGAGAAGGCAAATGACCAAAGTCCCTTGGTTGAACAGTAGAAGAATGAGGCATGGATATCTAGGTGGCCTGGGAAGACTTTCTGCAAGTGGCCACTTATTGCTTGGATAGCTATTGGAAGACAGACACAGGGCAGTCAGAGGCTAAGTTGCTCTGTTCAGTATGGATATCCATGGTGGTAGCTTCCATGGTGACGGTAGTCATCTTGGTAACCTTCCTGGTAGCCCTGGTGGTAGCTGTGGTAGCCATACCCACCATACTCATCATCAGGGCACTGCATGCCCAGCGACTGCTGAATTGTCATTTCCTGGCGCCGGAGCTGCATGGAATCAATCAAGTCATACACAATCGCCATGGACCACATTGGAGAAGGATACCAGGATTTGACGTTGCCATCTTTCCCCACTAGAAGCATAGAGAAATATTCTGGGCTAATTTGGAAATAATTTCGAATGTCTTTCACCAAATTAGCTGGGATGTCTTCTCGGTCCACAGTTGAGCTTCCTAGAAAGTAATTGCATAAAATCAGCATTAATATTTTGTTTAGGTGATGATGATGGTTTGCAGGTTAAAAAGTCAGCAATGTGAGATAGGATACAGCCCAAGAGTTGGCAATATAAGATTCTTGTAATTTGCAAGTTCAGATCCATTTCCTGAATCCGAAATGAAATTGCTCTGCTGTGAACTAAGGATGTATTTTTAACAGCTTTTTTAGATTTAGTAAACTTGTCCTTATGCTCTAGGCTGAAGCTACTGTAGTGTGGTACATCTTTTTGTTACCCAAAATCCATGAACTTCTTTGACTTCTTTGTAGCTTGGGTCACCAGTTCATGCCAGAACTTGTGAACAACATATGTGAACAACAGTAACAGTGAAAGAAATCACAGGAATTGAAGTGTGATAGAAGAATTGCAGGTTCTAGAGCCTGTAGAGCCTCACTCTTGAACTGTCATGACATGTGAGGTGTGGTATGTGTGGTAGATGTCATTTTTTTGTCAAAGTATATGTTCTAGGGTAAATATGGTGAACTCCAGGCTTTTAAGTGTGAAGTCTGTGCTGGGTAAATGAGTCGAAACTGTAAGGCAACTAAGATCAGTGAGCACATATATACATAGCTGGTTTGGCAATAGGACTCTTACATGGTGGCACCCTGCCTTACAGACTTGAGGTTCTCTGAAAGAGGTCAGAAAGCATGTGGTTAAGGTGGCCTGGCTCATACAGGCGACATGGATTTCCAGAAGGCTTCAAAAGCTCTTTTGACAGCTTGGTTGAAACAGAAGCAAGGTGGGAGTGAATGATCACCTAGAGTGGAGGGAGGTCATCAGTAAAGTTCCAGGGTTATGCTGGGACTGGTGCTGTTCAATGCATTTGTAAATGACACACACAAGGTATGAGCCTGGAGGTTAGGAAGTACACTGAGGGTGTGAAGATAATTATAGCAGTAGGAATGGGGGATGATTGTGAGGTGTTGCAGAAGATCCTTTAAGATGTGTGACTAGTTAATAAAATTATAGAAGAAATTCTACCAGATTCAAGTGATGCACTTGGTGAAAATTTTTCTGGCTTCACATAAGAAATGGTGAAGTTTGATCATCACCACTTGCCAGTGAGCTCTTAGGGCTAGGAAGGAGAGAGTTTTATGGAAGGCTAGTTCAGTGCTCACTAATGGCCAGAAGCAAAACCAGATGTTATAAACCATGAGGAATATAAAAACAAACCAGTAATATTATGCTACTCTGGGAAACTATTATTTGTGTGCATCTTGAACACTGCATGAAATTCTGTTTCTCTCCCCTCAAAAGACTATTTAGAAAGAACTAGGGAGAAAAGTCAGGAAGTCAACAAGGTTGACCACAGGTTTAGAATAAACTCTGTATGATTCTGTGTCCAACTAAGTAAAGACTTCAATTTCTCAAATAAATGGGTTGGGGAAGGTCTGCAAAATTGTCAGTGTCACTACAGGGATGGATAGGGATTAAATGTTAACCTTTTTCCCCACACAAGAAATAAGGGGAATGAAACAAAGATATAGGGACCATGTTCGGGACAAATAAAAGGTACCTCTGTAGGAGTTCCCACAGGAGAACACATGCTAAAATTTAACATCAATTCAAGGGCAGATTAGACAAAGAGATCTGTTGATCTTAATAAATAGGAACTATAAACAAAGTCATGAAGCCTCCAGTGAAAATCAGTGGAGGCTGCAAGAGTGTTGATGGAAGAAGTCTGACATCAGCTTCCTCTGTTTATTTTTTCTCATACATGGATTTAATGTTCCTGTGCTGTAGAAGGACTAGAGTGCTTTCATGCACAGAGCAGTTGGAACAGAAATGGGATAAATAAGCTTCTTTCTGTCTTTGTTCCTCCACTGATGGAGTTACTTGTTTGGATTAGGTAGCAGAGGAACCTACAGCATTTGAAAAGTACACACATTCTTAAGGATATCTACCTGGAGTAGCCTGTTGGGATGCAAGTGGAACACTAAAGAGAGCTTATAAGAAAGATAGAGAAAGACCTTTTACCAGGGCCCAGAGGCAGAACAGGGGGTAATCGTTTTCCTTGGAATGAGGTTAGATTTAGATTAGATACAAGAAAGAAATTTTTTAGAATAATGGTGGTGTGACACAGGAGCAGGTTGCCCAGATGGATGCCCTGTCTCTGGAAGTGTTCAGATTAGATGGGGCTTTGAGCAATCTGATGAGGTGAAAGATGTCTCTGCCTATGGCAGGGGGTTGGAACTAGATCATCTTTTAGAGGTCCTATTCACTCTAAGCCATTCTATGAATATGAATGAGGGATCCATAGAGGATCCCTGAGTGTGTGTTCTGCTTCCCAAACTCTTGAGCATGTAAAAGGCACAGACATCCCTGTTTTTGACAGCATGGCTGGCAGAGGAGCGTATTGGGGACTGTAAGATTAGATGAGAAATCAAGGTGTGAGATGACTTTCAGATACTTGTGTTTTTCTGAACCTATACAATGTTGAGCACAGAAACACCAAGAAAGCTTTTTGTTTGCTTCTGTCATCTTATTTCTTAAACAAAAACAAAAGAGTCATACTCATCCCTCTAAAGAAATTACAGCAAAGAAACACTCAGCACTATATAATGCCCTTCATTGGTAACACTGAAGAAACTGGAAACAGTCACTTACCGTTAATTGGATACAACTCTAAGACACCTCCAATATCTTCTCCAACTCCTAGCAATTTGAGGATAGTTATGTGGCGCAGACCTGTGGAGGAAATGAAGAAGGTTTTGGGTCAGACCAGAACTTTCTCCGTATCCTTGGGCAGATTTCAGTTTAATCAGCCAGGTCCGTGCTTGCTAAATTAGGGCCCAGTCTCAGCCAGCCCTCCAGGAGAAAGAATACTGATTTCTGGGGAGTCCCTGCCAGTCACATCACCTGTTCCAAATGTAAGGTTAAGCTGATGTGTTGAGCAAATGTGGTATCAATTGCATAAAAGCTGTTCCAAGGACAGCAGCATGGTGGTGTGGTTCTGTAGCATAGGGATAAAAGATACTCCAGTAAATTGCAGAGGCCATTCTCCAAATCCCGAATCTTTCTGCACCGTTTTGTTCACTAGCAAAGCTTTTACTTATACACACAGCAACAAATTATTTAGAGGCAACAGAACCTGTGCCAGTTAAACTCTGAATGACTGTGGGGAATAGTTTATGACAGCTACTCACTTCATCCATTTGTTCTGCACAGAGGCTTGGACTGTTGCCTCTGCTTTGAAGAAAGACCTTAGGGACAGCAGAAACTGTTCATGTATCATGAGTCAGTACCATCTACAAAATCTTTGATGTAACTGTTTTTACAGTTTGGAGGTAAGATGCTTGGAACCAAATCCTTTAGAAACTCAGTGGATCATTTTCAAGCTGTCCCTACCAAAGGGTGGGGATACTCAACTGTTTTGATTACATTCTATTCTTCAGAAAGCATTTTGCAGTGGTCCATGTCTCAGTTTACTTTGGTACATTCCAAATGAGGTGATGCTGTGCTCTGAATGTAAGCCAGGTGATTATGAATAAACAGTCACACTGTGCAAATCTCCTGTCTGGTGTACTTGAAATGCATTGAAATAGCAGTTGTTGAAAGAGACCTGTTTCATTCTGTTGAAGGAGTCAAATCAAGACCCTGTATGGCGTTTTCATTGCTAGGAATTTAAGTAGTCTCTCTGCACTTCATGACAAGAAGACAGAAGAGTGCTTCTGGGTCTTGCCCTTAGTTGTCTCCTGAGCAAGCCCCTTTCGCTCCATGGACTATGTAGATGGATCTTAAATACGTAGTTATGGGTCTGGGAGGGCCTTTATTAGATTAAAGTGGCTTCCCCTAATCTTTTTGCAGGTTTTGGCAATGAAGCAGTAAGGAAAAGACACTGATGCCCATGCATTTCCCTGATGCCTGGCCCAGTTCTGAGTTGGGTCTTACAGGATCTGCCCTTACCAAAGCATTTTCCTTGTGTTGTTAATTTATACAGTACAAAAAAAAACCCCAACAAAAACAACCAACAAACAAACAAAAAAAAACCAAACAAAAACTATTACTTTCCTGAAGTACAAGCCTGAAGAGATGCTTTGGAGTGCTAGCATTTTCTGCTGTGTTAGTGTAATGCTTCACAGATGATTCCAGGGAGTACTTTGTTTAGCTGTCTTAGCTTTCAGTGTGCTGTACTACCTGCTTGGCACAATCTTTCATTTGGATCTGGAGGAAAGTTTTCAGTTGTCAGACTCCTCAAATAGTCCAGGTTCAGTCTTGAGCAAAGGAATCCATCACATCACCAGGAAGGATGTGGTTTGGGGGAGCAAGAATATAATTCCTATTAACTCACCAAAATTGCAGGCTTGTCCACTGAGAGCAGCAAGCTGCTGAGAATAAGCCCAGTCTTCATCACTGGGAGCAGAGATCACCACCAGCCGCCTTCTCCATCGGAACCTAAAAAGAGAGTGTGGCCAGATATGGTCATGATGTGATTCAAGTCCTCTCAGCATTTCTGTTCTCTGTCGGCTGAGATATGTCATCTCTCACAACTTCTAAGTAACGGCTGGATGGGAAATCTTCCCAGTTCCATCCATCACTGGGAGAGGATAACACTTATTTTGAATTTTACAGCTCCAAATATTTCAATGAAACACCTGCAGCGCTTCTGCTTCACCAAACAAACACTGCAAAGTTTATGAACTTTGCTCAAAGCCCCTTTCAGTAGTTACAGCAATGCTGAGAAGTGTATATTCAAGAGAGAAAGATTCCTGTGGAATTCCTCACTAGGCTTTTAGCTTTTACGTCATTCACCGCTGCTGGAACTGCACAGTTATTTTGCAGTCCAAGGGCTGTCTGAGAATTAGGGTGTATCTTCATTTCAGACATAACTCATACTTCTGTGTAAATAATCACTGACCTCTTTTTTCTTTCCTGCACCACGTTTGCTCAAAATACTTTTAACATGGCTTAAAATCTGAGCTTGCTTGTAAGTGTATGGTTGTGTGAGCCTGTGGCTCTATAAGGCATGCATGGGGCAATAAGATAAATCTTGGAATCTTTCTTTAATAGGGTCTGCACCATCTCACCAAGATTTTGCACAAGGATCTCCTTCCTCTCCTGTCAAGGAAAGGCAGTGCCATAAGGACACTTGAAATCTTTAAAAGGTCTAGCTCTAGAGGATTTCTATACTCTCTCAACAACTAGTTTTCTGAATATAGGCACTTCTCCACTTAACCTAAATAAATCAGATTTATAGGAATTTGCAAAACTGCAGAGATATTTTTATAGCAGGAAATGATCTTTTAAATGGATGCAGATGTTACCCTGTTATAATAATAGCCTGCTTTTCTGCTGTACCATGTGAAGATCTCAAAATGAAGACTAATGCAAAGGGTAAATTCTGCTTCACTTAAGAGAAGCTGAAGATATAGTAAGACTTGCTCGAAGTCAGAGAAGAAGTTATTAAAAGAGCAGGGCATGCTGATGCCTTTGCCTGTTGATTGATACTAATTTTTTTTTTTTTACCATTAGAAAAGTAAATCCTTGAAAAGCAAAGCTCCTTAATTTTAATCTTGCCCAGAAGGAATAGCAGACATAAATTTGTGTGTAGGGTTTAGTCAATAGGAATGAGAAGCATGAAGAATCCATGTGATGTGAAGAAAAGAAGAAAATTTTGTGTAATTATTCTGAAAATGGGGAACAAAATAATCTTAGTGATACTTTGTATAGAAAAACATCTGGTTACCTATGAACACTGAGTGATAATGTAGCCATTGGATCATATTTTGCCTAGGAAAAAACTGTGAGTCGCTTTAAGATACTTTTATATTGTGTTCTGTTTTTTCTTTAACATCTCCTTTGGAATTACACAGAGCTGAAAAGTGTTGATAGCCACTCAAACTGTTTATT